>CM056554.1:18516250-19260000 GCA_029721515.1 Synanceia verrucosa
AAAAGAAACAAAGTGGGGCACTGAAACAGAGATTATTCCTTTCTCATTCATCCATCATCAAGTTCAACAGGATGAATGCAGGTTTGAACGAGTAGGTACACTATATAATAACATAATATCTATTTAATATACTTCATTAGAGCTGCAACAATTACCGATCAGTTGGCTGACCAAATATCAGCAACTACTTTGATCATTTTTAAGCTAAATTGCTTGTTTCTCAAATGTGAGGATGTGTGTCTTTTCTCTATTTCATATCATTGTAAATTATATATTCCTGAGTTGATATTTTCAGACATGATAGTAACCAAATAAGCAACTGATTAATCAGTGATGGCAATTAACAGCAGTTGTAGCTGTTTAACATACAATATGTTGCATGAAAAACTGCTCGTGAATAACCACCTGTTATCATGTGACCACAATTCCACACTCAGGTCATGTGACAACAACTAAACCATCTCCATGGCAACTGAGCGACTCCATCCACTGAGGAAGGCCACTGAAAGCTTTGGAAACATATGTCTGTGAGTTACATTTATGGTTTCATGTGCTGTGAATAAAACTGACTAGACTTGACTTGCAATAGGAAGCTTTGACTGACAGCCTGATAACCAAACTGTTTCCTGCTCGTGCTCTGAGCTCCACCGGTCCATGAAATCATCCCACTTACTGTTTTCTATTGTTGGGTCATAGGAGTCCACGAACTGACCTTCCACAAACTGAATCGTCAAGGAGGACTTTCCTGCAAAACACAAAGGATATTTGTTAACAGGGAGCTGGTTTCCACTAGTCTTTCACAACCTGTGATCATCAATTAAGAACTATGGCTTAGATGACATTAGAAATTGGTTACCACATTATGAAAAATCATTAGAATACCAGTTAAAATCACCTCATTCAGCCCAATGACAAAGTCTCATATTACCACTGTGGGATGCTTTCTATGTGAACTCATAGGCAATAGAAGCAATAGAAGGTTTTGTGAATGCTGGCATGGCCTTTACTATCTGCGTGTGCCATCTTGCCACCCTGTGCAATAATTGCGCTCCTTTGAATTCAGATGCGGTCAAATAACCCGCACACAGTAACAATGCGTCAAACCCTGGCGGTGTCACAGGCCTTCCCAAAGCATGGCACTGATGGAAACCTCCCAGTGAGGCCGTTTAAAAAAAGATACGTTGAACATGTTACGGGAGGAGGCCTTGTGTGATAAAAGCCCGCAAGGCCACGTCTCACCTGGTGGCGCTGTGAGAGATGCAGGAGGGACCACAGAGCGCCTATAATTTAAGTCTATTATAGGAGGCGTAAGCGGCTCGAGTAATAGGCTGGAATTGACCCGAAAGGCCGCTAAGATTTCGCGTCAATGTCGCATCCGAGGCCCCTGCTGTCACCGCCTGTCTTGTGCGACTCACCTACGGATCTGTACCCGAGGATGGCGATTTTTCGTGATTTCGGCTGCGGCATATCTCGTCTTGGTTATCGCATCTAGTCCTCGGGGTGTACCGCAACCTCCAACCGGAATGGCATCCAAAAATTCAAGGGGCGCAGAGATTCGACATACAGGCTCCAGATGACTGCAGAAATTCCCTCTTATTTGTTATTTCTTTTCCAAACAGACGATGTTGTTTACGTCCACGGTTTGGAAAGAAGCGCTATTTCAGGTCATGAGAAAAAAAAGCATGGAGTATCCACAGAGCTACAATAACTGCGTCACTCCCCTTTGCAATGTAATGAATTAGTAATTGATTCTGAGTCCTAATTGGCTGGAGGCAGAGGGAGGGAGGGCCTCGGTGTCTGTTGTAAAACTGTGATTGGACTACACATCCGTTCGTCAAGAGGTGGGCGCCCACTTCCTGGAATATGATTGGCTGATACGCGAGTTGTGACGTTCTAGGTGGTCAGGAGTAATGTCATTCATATGTTTAGGGTCAGGGAGCAGGGATGCTGGCGTCTTTTATTTTTTCTCTTTTACACACGTTGTAGTAATTATGACATCAATTTATGACATCTTAAAAGCAACACAACATAAGTCACTACAAAATATAATGTATCATATAGTCTCCATTGTATAGTAGTAGGCTGCTATTACACTGCTATTACAAAGCAGAAGATTCAGCTTTATTAGTCAGGTATGTTTGTATGAGGAATTTATTACAGCACTCACTTAGTACAACAAAAGGAGCAGACAAGCAGCACACAAGGTACATAAATAATAAAATAAGAGATAAATAAACCAAGTAATGGCAGCTCAAAGGTACATAATCACAACTATAAACTCATTATAATAATTGCAAAGGTAAGGGAAGTTCACATTAGCAGCTTTATTTCTATTAGTTAATAGTCATTCATAACAGCAATATCTGGCTTGTCCTGCACACACATTCAAAACTACACACCTCAGATGAGTTGATCCACTCTCTGTCCTGAGAGATCATGTAGAGACTGTCAGTACATTTTCAAGTGTGATAACAATAATATGTCTTGAAGTCTTGTAATGGCATGAATCAAAGGTTGCTGAAAGAGAAAATGTCTCCTTTTAGTATCAGCCAAAAATATTTAGTGTCAAAAACAATATTATTCATCAGGCTAAGTGTTGTTAATTATACTGGAGCCTATCCCAGCTGTCTTAGGGTGAAAGGCAGGGTACACCCTGGACAAGTCTCCAGTTCATCACAGGACACAGAGACAGACAACCACTCACACTCACATTCACACCTACGGTCAGTTTAAATTAGCCAGTTAAACCTAATCTCCATGCATGTTTTTGGATGGTGGGAGGAAGCCGGAGTACCCGGAGAGAACCCACACAGACATGGGGAGAACATGCAAACTCCACACAGAAAGAGTTTGTGTATCTATACTGTATATACTATTACACCACCAGCAGCAGCCTGAACCATTGATACAAGACAGGATGGATCCATGCTTTTGTGTTTTTATTCTGACCCTACCATCTGAATGTTCAGCTGAAATCAGACTCATCAGACCAGCCAATGTTTTTCCATCTTCTCTTGTCCAGTTATGGTGATCCTGTGTGAACTGTAGCCTCAGTTTCCTGTTCTTAGCTGACAGCAGTGGCTCCAGATGTGCTCCTCTGCTGCTGTAGTCCATCTTCTTCAAGGCTCCAGTGTTGAGCTTCACATGATATTCTGCATTCCTTGGTTGTAAGCACTGGTTATTTGAGTTCCTGTTGCCTTTCTATCATCTCCAACCAGTCTGATCATTCTCCTGTGACCTCTCACATCAACCAGGCATTTTCGTCCACACAACTGCCACTCACTGGATAGTTCCTCTTTTCTGGATTATTCTCTCTGGCACCAACAACCATGCCATGTTCAAAGTCACTTAAATTTCCTTTCTTCTCCATTCTGATGCTCACTTTGAACTTCAGTAAGTTGTCTTGACCACGTCGACAAGTCTAAATGCATTGAGTTGCGGCAAATTTAATTAACTTATTAACTATTTACCTAATAATATCTAATAAAATGGCCATTGAGTGTATATTAGTCCTGCATTCAAAATACTTTTCCACTACTGATTATACTACTATTTTTTAAGTATTCAACTAGTAATGCCACACATAGACGAGTACTAGGGTAAGTAAGTACACTTAGTCGAGTGCTGCACTGAAGAGCAAGTTTGCTAGTCAGGATTCTGGTAACTACTATGACTACTTCACAAGATCACAGAGAGAAATTTTTTTTGCAATCATAAAACCATATGAAACATGATGCACGGTAACTGAACTGACATACATTATATAAAATAATGATTTAAAAATAATTTGATAAATAATTAATGACTGACTTTTAGTTGACTTTTTAAAATAATGATATAACTTCTTACTAATGAAACAAACCATCTGAATAGTTCTTCCAGATGTGTTTAGACATTCAGTACATACTATACCATAGGCCATAATAAAATGCCTTATTAATTGTATAAAGTATACAAATACAGTCCATTAAGAACCTCCTCACATTAGCCAGTAGATGTCCCCATAACACCATTTATATCTCTCACAGGAGCCACTGTAAGTGCTTAAACACCTATTGTACTGTATATTCCAACAGAAAATCATCTTATGATTATTGTTGATTTCCATACATTTTTACTTGTCTTTGGTTCAAACTCTCTTAGCGCTGTTTCCCAACCGTTTGTCAAGCTGTGCATTCTCCCAAACGATGAAAGGCTGTACCACCTCTGACACTTCAGTACACACATAACCCTGATTATCTGAGCTGATAATGCACTGTGTTCCATTATAGATGTTAAAATATCCAGCTCTTAATATAACTATGGCCGTAAACCAAGCCACAGGCATGCAACAATACCATAGGAACTCAGGCCACAATTAGTGGGTTAAGCCCATAGGCACACACTGGAATTCAAGGCAGGCGTGGTGAAGGTGGTGGGATGATGAGAGTCCTCTTAGCTTTGAAACTATAATGTTTCTGTGTGCACATCTTAGTGCTTAACCAACACCAGCAAAACTAATTCTTCTTGCTGAATTTTTTAGCTTAAATGTCAAAGTGGAGAGTTTGAAGTAATTATACACATTCTCTCAAAAAAATAGCCCATAAACCCAAGGGTGTGCAGTTTTCCTCTTGCCCTGTGACCAATGAAGTCCCCCCTTTCCATGTCACGTCCTGGGCTATTACCACTTAATCACAGAAATGTCCAACTCCCCCAGTCAGTAAGACCCAGCTGTTTTGCCTCCACACACACTTCTCAGCTCCGGGGACAAGAAATCACTGATGTCAGCAATAGGCGATTTGTTCTGCATGACATTGGGTGTCAAAAAAAAGCAACTGAAATGGCTGAAGGGTGCTTGCAATCACTGGACACACACACACACACACACACACACACGCTGTCACTTTCTCTGCCTATATTTCTTTCACGCACACACATGCACACACAGGAAATTATGATGACCAAGAATAGGTCATACTGGTAATACAGCCATGTTCTAGCCAGGGATTACAGTGTGCTGACATAGGCCAACAATAAATACCCCCTGCAAGAACAACAGGTGTCTGACAAGATTGTTTCACTTTAATAAAAGGCTTACACAGGCCTCAGAGAAATAATACATTAAGCCATTTTAGATATGTTGGCCTTTTATTGCTTCATCCCTTGTGATTGGAATTCTTTTTTTTCGCACCTCAACAAGCCTCACAGAGTCTTGTCTGCATGGAGAGAGGGTGCCATGATTGTGAGTGTCACTACAGATCAATATTCTTGTCATGAAGTCGAACTGTGTTGCAGGTTTTAAAAAAAAAAAGTCACTTTAGATTTCTTAATTTCTTAAGCTATGCGAGCTAGTGGACATGCAGCTGGAGCTCGTGTTTCTGAACCCTGGGTGTGTAGCGTCGGCTCCAGCCTCTTTCAACTCACTGTGAAAGCACCCCTGGCTCTGTTAGTATGCCAGCCTGAGCACCAGTAGAGCGAGTCAGCCACATCCTCCAGCTGGGTCTGTGCCACCAACCGGGCACCTGGACCCACTCACAAACCTCATGAAACGCAATGCATATTTAACTCCAAAGGAATGCATTTGCTTGGCGTCCTACATCAGAGAGGTTGTATATCTGCCTGGAGGACACCTTTATTTCGCTCTTCATTGAGACCTTTATACAACCACTGGGATTAACGCAGCCTTTTTTAACTGGCAGATTCACACTTCAGGCTGTGCCTCAGCTGTTGGACCGAGTCCAGAGTCACACAGGCCTGAAAGACAGCCATCGTTATCCAACTCTCACAAGGTGTCATTGTAGGGATCCAATGATTACCATATCAGCACCACATGAAACATTTATGTCTTGCTGGCACTGAGGGCCTGGCAAGCATCCTAATTTCTAGAACAGAGCATGTCAGATCCCATTGTTTCATGTTCTGGTGACATGAGCTGGAAAAATCATCTGTGAAGAAACTTGTGATAAAAAAAAAAGTACAATGAATTTCTCGAACATGCTGCTAGAGCTTATAGGCATCAAACACTCCACTCAACACTGTTCAGTGAGACGGTTTGTTGAACTCCGCTCTCTTTTGTATCGCTGTCCTGCTGCTGCTGCACTGCTTACTTGCTAATTTGTTAACTGTGTCATGCAAACTGTGTCTTGCTGCTACTATTACCAAGCTCAGCTGTAAACAGTCTGATCATGGTGTGTCACGATTATGATGATAATGGCACTAGATTGCTATTTCACTTTCTCACTTTTCTAACTGCTGGAAAAGGATCTGAGATATGTGCAGCAGACTGGATAGAACCAGACTATTTTATTTTGTCAAGTCAAACCCAGACGCCATTTGGTGACCATATACAGGTACATAAGTTGGGCACTAGTCCCAAAGTTTAGTCTAATGATAGAGGGCGATAGGTTGTGATATTGGACTGAACTTTATGCCAAATTGACTAGAATCACAGCTTCACTTCACCATACTACCATGAGTGTGTACTGACTGTGCTAATAATATGTGCATTGAGTGTCTTGAGTCTCAGTCTCAGTGTGTGTTTGTGTGCTTTGCTATTATCAGAGAGCTTTAGGCTTACTGTCTAATTTCTCTGTCCTAGATCTACTTGTAGGCATAGATGTTCATGCCCTTTCAGACTGCTAATGTAGTTGCTGCTCTCTAAATACAGGATGTGTCATAATGTGCAGATTTGCTGTTGACAAGTTTCTCCGCCCATAGTTTGTGAACATGATGCACCATATTTTTCTTATAAGCCAGTCAGAGCACACCAGCCTTTTTCTGGAGAAGGTCTTAAAGAGACAGGTGTTAAAACATGAATGCAGGTATATTCAAACAGACATTATAAAATAAAGTGAATCTGAAAATAGCCCCTTTAAATACAAGGCCACATCTGAAATTAGTTAGGCACTGGCAGACTTAGCCAGATTGTATCTAATTTGCTCATAAATTAACATTTATTTTAAAGTACTTTTATTTTTCAAACTTAGATTACATGATGATAACCCAGCCATGTTAAGCGAGTAAACTCCATCTGTTAGAAACTCAACAATAAAATGAAATGAATAATAAGTCTAAAATGAGTCTAAAACACAACCAGACACAGGAACACAGGTTTATTTTCAGTTTCTTTTTGACAATTAACACAAATACCTGTTGTTAACTCTATAATAATACACATCCACTTTACCTGTGAATTATATACTTTATCGTTTAAATACACATGTAGATATAATCACTCCCAATATAAAGTACACTGCATATATGGTATACAGTGTTTACAGTGGCATATCACTCATGTTGTTTATAAAGTAGCCTGTGATATTAATCATTCTATATCCATTCCAGTATTGCATTTTGTCTTACTGTTTACAAATGTCATTGTATATATACTATGCAAATGTTCAGCTTGTTGTCCTTACTCAAATGTCCTAAATGTTTTCACATACTTTCCTCTGATTTTGACTGAAATCTCCCAAAAGAACAAATAAGTGAATACTTAGTTAATATTATGTTTTAATATGATTTTATTTGTCTCAAGTTTAAGTCTCAAAGATAAAAAAAACAGACTTTCTTTCTCATTTGTTTTGTTGTGATTGTGTATTTCATTATTTTATATTGTTTTGTTGTATCCCGCTCAACTCACTGTATTTTACAGTGTCTGTCCTGTCATGGTTAGAGGTGCTTCGTTGAGGCTACCACTGTAGCCTGAAGGGAATGGCAACATGGTGCCTGGTGTCGACACCCGGTAGGTGCCTCACATGTTACGCTGGCATCAGGATCTGTGTCTGACACAGCTTTGGAGGAGGAGTTCATTAAAGTCACTCCTGGGTCTCTGCTGAGCTTTCAGGTCGTGACGAGGTCAGTGCCTGACCACATGAATCAATCCTTCTCATTGCCATTGCAAAGAATTGACAGTTCATGTCATGGTGCTGCTCTGCCTCTGGGCTCACTTCACAGCTCCTCTCAGTGGCCTGTAGGAGTGGCAGAGAGCAGGTGAGACCCAGATAGGCTGCTCACCGGTACTTCATCAACCTGCTTGTTGTTGTCACAGCCACAATTGGTTTGTACTTCCCATCTGCTGCATCAGCAAAGCCGCAACTGATTTGGTCACTTTAGAGCCCAGTTAGCTTTGCTCGCTGCACTTCCCCGTTGATTCCAACCATCATTACAAATGGTGTCTTTATGCGGCGGAGTTAACCCGGATAGTGCTCCCCCCTGGGCGCCTTTATTATCTATTCATCATGTTGTCCCAGTTTATGCCGAGATGGATCTGGCTGCTTCGCTGCAGTTCTAACTACAGATACCTGGCGTGTGGCCTGGAGGGTGAAGAGAGATTAGGAGATTACATGATACTCAGCGGAGGTGCTTCAATTGGAGTTGATAAGGAGGTGAAAAATATTCTAAGGAGATGCAGAATGAATGAATGAATTTGTTTGTGCTCTTTTAGTGCCAATTTGTCTTCAGAGTAGGCTTGAATATATTAAACTCACCTTGATATATAGTCATTTCCATGGGGACAATTTGCACAACCTGCTAGGGGCAATCCTCAGTGTGTCCAATCTGGTTAATAAATGAACATTTGAAACACTGAAATGAGATGTTCTTGGCCTCGTCTTCAGCCTCTAAGCTGACTTGGTGGACACTCCCTTAATATTTCCTCTGCACTAATTTACACTGGTTCACGTCACCCTGGAGATTTGGGCAGAGCACGGAGGCAGCCACATGACAATTTATTTATTTTTTTTTACTAAAATGCAGGGCCGCGTCCACAGACTCCATTAGTTGGGAGGATGCTTTTACGCATGCACAAATGGAAAGTGGAAAGTGTCCAGCGGTGTGAACATTCACATCTGCACCTGCTGAATAATAGACGATTATCTTCTCAGGTGGCTCGTCGTCCACCCCAATTCACATGCTCTCTCCCCGTTTCATGATGCTAATTTCGCCTGAATACTCAATAGGCTTGGAAAATGCATAATTCTTGTCTCCCAGACCTGATCTTGTCTTGTATTCTGTCTAAAGAGGGAGCATATTCTTTAATAAGAGTGCTGGCTTCAGGGTCTAATGTGTCTGCAATATGGGCTCTAAAGAGCCTCAGGTCTTGGCAGGTACTCCTTAGATTTCAACAGGACAGAGACACCCACGGCGGATTCTGTGGCAGCAAGGCCATACATCATCCATCATCGCCCGGAAGCCTCCACAGTAATGAACAAGTAATAATGGTATATATCTTGAACTTGAGTCTCTAAAGGTAGCTCATCCAGAGTCATTATTGTGCCACATAACCAGATGAGCTTTTTCAAATGAGATCATTTTTGTCACCCTGAGGACTGGAGGGTGTAACTGTTCTCAGAGTGAATAACTCATCCTCATTTTGGTGCTAATGGGACTCGGTATTAAGGTGTTGTGTGAATGTGGGAAGAATGGTAAATCCCATTTTCTTGCTATTCAAATTTGAAGCTGTTTCCACACATCTGTTTCCTCTCAGAAAGAAAGATTTGTTTGGAGAAAAAAAAGTACACACAGGATGAAAAAGGAGCATTTAATGAAGATTCATGCCCCGTAGGATTATGATGAAGTGCTGGGCGACAGCGCGTTATGGGGAAGTATGTCATGATGACATCTCTCTGTCGCAGAAATGAGCATTATTCGCTCTGTCCATTCATCCACCTACCTATCTAGCATCCATCCCACTCCGATCCCTCCACCTGTCCATCCATCACAACCTTTTTTTTCCAGCTTCTACAGTTAACCCATAAATATGAAGCCATGAGCTTCCTGCATATTTGACAGCATGTGTTCTGAGCCTCATGTTGCCACTCTGGAGCTGTGCTCTGACAGTTACAGCCGAGGTGTCATTTTTCATGTAAATAGAGGATGGCAGAATATAGCAATCCTGCTGTTTGTGAAATTAGCCGTGGCACACATGTACATAAGAAGAGCAGCACAGATCTGGTCCTAACGAGTGAGGGCTGCGCAAAAGAGTTTCTGATACAGTGTCAGCTTGAAAACAGGTTTGTTGCTGTGATATGAAGGTGTTAAAAAATGTCCAGATGACATATGCTGCTGCACAAGCAGCAGCCTGAATAGGCAATGCACCCCAAACAGCCTTATCTTCTGTGTCCATTTCAGCAAACACATGACTCAACCTGTCATTCACAAATGCTGATGTAGCCATGCTCAGAGAGCAGCCACTCAGTCCCCAGAGCTGGATATCACTGCTAACTGTCATCCAAGTGCTTTGATTACTGGACTGGGAGAAGAATGATGACTAAGGCCACTCTAAGTCCCCCTCAGACTCTGTGAGGCTATCCAGGAAAGTGGATCAAGTCCAAGGTCTCATTTACACCCCTAACATTTATATCATGAATGCAGACCTCTCCTGTTGCAAAAATCGTGTTAATTGCTCAAGTGACACCTGCTTAGAAAGTGATTGGTGCCATTAAAACAAATGTGAATGAAAGCAGTGTTAAGGTGTTGGTTTACAATGATGAGAGAACGCCTCTTTATTCAACTTCCTCTATTCAGCATATATGAGCAGTTTATAAATATGTAATAAATCACACTGTAATGGAGTCCTCAGCTAATATTATATTTAATCTATATTTAAGAGTTTCTTGAAATAATTTTGAACAACTTGGACACCCATAATTGCAAGCTGATGAATAAATAGATATAACATATAAAAGCATAACATAACAATATAACAGTAATTACATGAAATATGTAACTAAAGCTATAGTTGGTAATCCTGTTCAGAAACATTTTTTGTTATACTGAGTGAAATGGTCCTCCCAGCCTGAAAGCATTCAACACATTATGTGTTCAGAAAAAAGAAGGAAAGAATCAGACCTCAGCTGCAGGACTGTAAAAACTCTGACCAATCAACTGACACTCGGTCTGAATGGAAAGAACCAATCAAATGCCTTCATGTCTCGTTCTGCCCACGCCCCGCTAGCTCTCTTGTTAGCTCTCCAACAAAACTGACTATAGCTTTAAACAATAGATAATAACAATTTTTTATGACTAAGGATGAATTTCAGTTAAAAGCTTTTATGTAGACTATAACATTCATTCTATAACTCTGTTCCAATCTTATTTCATTCACTCCTTCTAGTTGCAGAGTTCACTGGTGTTAGGCTAATGCAAGTCAATGGTTCTAGTTTAGCCTGCCATTAAAACCAGTCTTACCCACTCCACAGTGCACCTGAGGCAAATCAGTTATAATGCCAGACTATTGATGTAAATGTCTGTGTTGATAGAATAATTTTAGACATTAAGCTAACCTTTTATTTTGAAGGCAGCAGCGGCGTGCTATAATTCCTGGTAGTAAGCTCGAGAGCGGCGGACTGATATCACCTAATAGCTAGGTTACCGGACCTATAATAGTTTGTTTACATGCAGCTGTCATTGATAGACGATGTAGAGTACATGAAGAAGCCTGTTTTGAAGACCAGTTTAAACCACGTTTGGGGGACTTTCCGATGCCTTTGAAGATGACGATGAGCAGTTTTTTCTCCAATGAACCGTACCTGGACGACACAGATGAAGAGCTGAGAGAGATGGATGCTAAAAGGGAAGAAGGAGAGAGAGCGTCTGTAGAGACAGTCCCTGCTGGAGCTGCAGAAAACCAGGACAGAAGAACCAGAGACTGGTGGTGCCAGTGTGGAAAATGTACACAAATACAGACGGAGGAGGAATGCAAGGAAAACAAACTATTATAGCTCTGATAACCTAGCTGTTAAGTGATATCAGTCCACCGCTGTCGAACTAGCTGCTGCTGCTGAGACATAAATCCTTCAAAATACAAGGTTAGTTTTATGTCTAAAATTATTCTATCAACACGGATATTTACATCGATAGTCTGGCGTTATAACTGATTTGCCTCGGGTGCACTGTGGAGTGGGTAAGACTGGTTTTAATGGCAGGCTAAACTAGAACCATTGACTTGCATTAGCCTACCACCAGTGAACTCTGCAACTAGATCTAGTGAATGAAAACTCAGCAAAACTTCAGCAAAAGCAGCAGTACTGCAATATGAAAATACTCCATTACAAGTAAAAGTCATGTATAGAAGTATTATTTGCAAAATATATGAAAATGTGAATGAATAGCAGTTTTAATTTGTCATGTAATATATTATTGTATTATTATTATTATTATTATTATTATTGATTATAAGCAACATTTCTTGAGGTGGTGCAATTTTGTACAGTTATTGGGCATATTCATGCCAAGAGCATATTCATTTATAAACTCATTTTATGTAAAAGTTGAATCTGTTAAGCAACTTGTAATTAAAGCTGCAGTGCAATAAAATACAAACAATCTTGCTCTTAAGTCTTTGAGTGGCACTGATGTATTTCAACCTCATTTAAAATCCAACACTTGAGTGCCTTTGACGTGATAATACGTCAAGTTATTTTTTCAGCAGCGGGTCACCATCCACATCCTGTGAGTAACAAACATTTTTTTTCATGATGAAATAAAAAGTCTCTTCTTTCATTTGAGCTACTCAGTGTTTTCAGAGACATGGTACAAAATATTCTGTGGGTCTTATATAGTCTAATATGACTCAAAATGGGCAAAAAACGCTGGCACAAGGCCCTTTCTGTTTTATAAAACGGCTGGCACTCAATGAGGGAATTGAGTGGAGTGGAAGCAAGGAACAGAAATACTCACGTGAAGTACAAGCACCTTGACTGGAATCTCTAAGTCACTTCTACTGAAGGTGTGAATTTGTTAATAGTCCTGCAACACACTGAGTACCCTGAATCTCAACAGATGCATGATGGGATATCTCCCATACCCTACAGCTGTGATCTCATTAGGCAGACATACAGAACAAAGTGTTCATAAGACTCGAGGTAAAAACTGGAAAATTACAATATTTGAATCTTGCTTTATTTGTTACTCTAATTTGACATTGTGAAAGGAAGTGGAGCGAATAGCTTTGTGTGAATTCTACGAAGAAACTTGCAGAACTCTTTTAGAGTAAAAGCATGAAGAACTTTTTTCCCGCTTCCCTGTGTAACTTGCTGGGGGGAAAGACAAATTTAAAAATGTAAACGCACTACAGTGTCTGCTTTTACATGAAGAGAAATCCTCCCCTCGGGTGCCACATGAATGAGAGTTTGAGCAGAGGCTGAGTTTTCTAGGAACGCGTCGGAATGTTCCATGTCCTTTTTGCACTTGAGATTAAACCAGTGCATGTCTGTGCATACGCTTCCACTAATACCTTTAAGAACTGTTACTTTTTTTGAGAGATGATTGAGTGTTTTTCACGCCTGCCGGCTCCATGCCATATTTAAGTTGAGACGACGGATCATGCACAAAGGCACAGGGGCCGACACAGGAAAAAAAGAGGTGATGGTCGGCCAGAGATGGTATGTGGAATATGTGAATTATATTAAGTGCAAAATATAATGCACCCAACAAAAGATAGCAGGTGTAGCTAACAGAGAAATGTACCCCACGTGTGACAGTGTTGAAAGTATTTCTGTGTGCTGTACTGTGAGATCATGGCAGTGACCTCATCTGATTGAGCTCACACAGCATCCTATCCACAGCTCTGGCCTGCGGTAGTGGGTGGGGAGCAGGGTGCTATCTGTGGACATGTGAAGTGACAGGACCAGCTGGGGTATGAAATCCAGTAAGACAGGCAGTTGTCTGGGAGACGCAGATCACAAGCCCCCATAGTGCTCTATTGCAGCAGCCTGCAACTCAACTTGGCGAGAAACGTTCCAGCCGGGGTTCAGTGCCACTGTTGCCAAACAACAGGAGTTCAACCTGTAGATCTGATCATGGTCTGTGTGGCTAATTCAAGAATCGATCTGCAGCCGTTATCTTTAGCGATCCTCTCATTGTTGTGTGATTCAGCTGATCGCGGTCTGACACCTTGCTACAGGCGATAGAATCGACAGCGGCGTGAGGGCAATGGGTGGAAAGCAATCTCGCAGTTTCTCCAGCAAGGAGCTGAATGAGGTGAGTCTCAGTCAACGCAGAAAGAGTGGTGGGAGAGACGACCAGCCTAGCCTGTCCTCGGCTGCCGAGAGGATCCGTAGACACACCACGGTGCACTTTGGCTACAGCACCCTCAGCCTGGCCATGCGGGCGCTTGACGAGACCCCCTCCGAGCTGTGGGAGCTGCGAGAGCTGCAGAAGCTAAACTTGTCCATGAACTGCCTGTGCTCTCTGCCCCCTGCCCTGGGCGCCCTGGACAATCTGGTGATCCTCAACCTGTGGGGCAACAACTTGTCCAGCCTCCCACCCGAGATCAGCCTCTTAAAGAAACTACGCGTGCTCTTCGCCTGCCGTAATCGCCTGAGCGAGGTCCCAGAGGAGCTGGGCTCCTGCACCTGCCTGGAGGTCCTCAGCTTGGCCAACAACCAGATCACGGGCCTCCCTGGCAGCCTGGCAGCCATGCGCAACCTGACCAAACTCAACCTCAGCCACAACCGCATCGCACACATCCCTACCTGCGTCTACAGCATGAAAGGACTGGTATTCCTCCACCTGGCCTGCAACCGCTTGGAGACCATTGCAGACCAGATCCAGGACTTGGTTAACCTGAAGATCCTCATCGTAGAGGGAAACAGCATCCATGTGTTGCCCAAGACGTTGTGCTTCCTGGAGTCCTTAGAACTCCTCAACGTTGACTTCAATGACCTGCAGAATGTGCCGATGGAAATGTACCTACTGAGCCGGCTCGGGAAGTTAGCCTGCCACCCACTTGATAAAGGACTTCATATTATCCACAACCCCCTCCTCAAACCCATCCAGGAGGTGCTGCAAGGAGGACTCAGTGCCCTCTATAACTACCTCAAGCCCACGTGAGGGACTAACACTGTATGTGCGTGCATTTGTGTGAGTATGTGTGTAGATGTGCATCTAAAAGTGTCGTAAGTCATGCTGTGAGCCATAAATTATCTGGTTGTATTAAGATACTCAAGATAAATGACCGTTACTCTGTATTTTTTATGTAATGTAAAACCAGGTTTAAAAATAAACAAGTTACTGCTGTGTCATACCTAAGCATCTGTTAATCCACAGCAAAGGGGTCAGGACGAGTCGCTCAGCTCACGCAGAAATTCACAGGTCTACATTTGGGGGCTGATTACTGGTCAGTTGATCTTGTTTGGCATGTGGCAGTGGGGGTGGGGGAGCGAGTTCAGCCGCATATCACCTCCTTCTCTGTTGGATTCACAACACAACAGAGACTTAAACTGTGATTAAGTGTTGTTCCACTCCATCAGATCGGAGCGGGGCTGCTCCTCAGAGGTTGTCGGGTGTTGTCACACAAGTGATTCGAAGGAATGCGAAAAATGCCTCTCAAATAACTGTGGACTGCCGTGGAACAAATTATTCAATTTTATTCAAATAATTTAAAACAAAAGCCCGGTATGCTTGTTAGTGGATTATTTTGTTACATATGTAAGTTACCCACAAATGTGTTTTCAGTTATTCTGGCTGATCAGACCTCTGATCAGTTTGAAGGCAGGCCAGAGCTTTGGTTGGACTTTATTATAGGTCCCACATTTCCATCAAGCAGTAAAAATGATAAAGGTGTAGTTTGTCCCACCTAACAGGAGACTCCAGAGGATGTCACTCAATTAGTTCATATACGCCCTCTCAGTCCTGAGCAGAGATCTGATCAGTCAGATTAACTGGAAGCTTTCATTCCATTTTACTTTTAAATCCCACTGTATAACTTAACTTATTCTATTTTTGGATTTGGACAATTTGGATCTGCTCTTATAATAGCACGCTAATTATCATGCATAAAGCAAAACTAAGCACAATGACAATAAGTACATGCATGAATATCCTCTCATGCACATAAAAACTGTCCAAGAACAAAAACATGGCAACTCAATATTACAGTCCTGTGACTTTGAGCAGAAATCCACTGAAATAAACAATCATGGTGTGTTATTTAACAGAACTACCTATGCTATCTGAATTGTATTTCAAAGGTTTGAGTGGAAGGCACAACAGTGGTTCATTTGAATGTTTATTGGAAGGCATATTACTTTCATTAAATCTATTTCTGAATGCACTTTCCATATTGTAATAAATCAATATTGACTCTTGCATTGACTTTTATCACTGTGATACTGGTATAAGAACATTATATACTTTAAAATGCATTGTACAGGTTATTTCTCCAACTCTCCTCCTGGAGCTAACATTATGGTGCCTATAGGTAAATGTCTACACCTCATTTCCTTTAGTATAGACCTAACACCAGAGTGCTCCAGTAAATTAAACAGAGTATGTGTCGACTTGGCTGCTCAAATATTAATGAGGTTTAGATGTTAACCACATTAAAGAAGGTCATAAACGTTTTAACCACTCAGTGAAGACTGAGAGAGCTTCAGAAAAGACAGAAAAGTGACCTCTGTTGGTATGTAACTGCTACTACTTTAGTTAAATTGAATGCTGGTCTATCCATTCGCCCTTTCCCTCTCTCGGTGCAACACACACACACACACACACACACACACACACACACACACACACACACACACACACACACACACACACACACATTCTTGATTGATGAACCTCTCCTGAATAAGTCTTTGTCCTAGATAGTAATCATGGGACATGCTGTCAAATAAGGCTCCTATAAAGATACTGCATCAATGCGAGTCAGATGACCTGAATTCAGCTGTCAGTGTTCAGTGGTGATGTTACGATTTTAATAAAGCAACTTTATGTGCTTGTGTCACGTGTTTAGTGGACATTATACATGAGAAAATATACAGAGACATTTTCCATCAGTAACTAACAGACTAAAATATAACAACCAAAGTAATGTCAGGGATCTATCTTTTGAAATGCAAACAGTGGCCTGTGTACAGTCGAGTAAAACACACTGACCACTGTGACAATTAATTAAAATTAATCCTTGCAGTCTGGCGATCCACCTCATTCCACTGAGCGGTACTCCCTCACTGGTGGTCAGCTGTACACCGGGGATCACCCATGGCTGCAGTTAGCAAGCTTTGTAGGATTTGCTGATCCCATTTAATTGCTGCGTGCTCTGATAACTTTGCTTTGTAATGAAACACTGTGCAAGATATAACAACCGGGTGAGCATGGATTGCCACCCGTGTTCTTTATTCAAAGGTATTTTGCATTCATAAGCCAAAGCTTAGAAAACTGTTTGGCATCACCGGCAGCCAGTGACTTCCCATAATGAAGGACAGCTAATCAATCTCGCATTGAGCTTTTGACAATCAAGGCTCAGGATAATCACAATGGAATTAAATGTTAAAATCACTGTTGTTTGGCAGCCGCAAGAGGAGAGGCTTAATAAGGCTTTCTCTGGAGTGCAGTTTGAGTTCTGTGATTCATTCAGTCACAGTGAGTCTCCTCACATAGGGTGAGGTGATTGGCATTTATTGACAAACAGCATTATACTGCCACTTATGTCAATTACTACAGCGTGTTATTTAGCTCATCGTCCTTAACTGATTCAAACTCTTCCAGCAGGGAGATATATGAGGGGCAATAGGTTAGATTTGCTGGAAGCCAACAGGTTCTTTGTTGCCTGGTGGCGGCCCTCCATGATTAAAGGTCAATATCGCCTATTCAGAAGCTCAGGATATTGTTCAGAAATCAGCAACAGTGAGTCACTGAAACAGTAGGCCACTCTCCTAACCTTTGAGGCCTTAATATGGAATCTTTTGATCCTGATCTGGCATCAATTTTTGAGCCGCTTCCTCTCAGTCAATCAGTATAATGTCATAGAGTTCCTGTGTCTTGCTTTGAGAGAGCGATGAAAGTAAGCTTGTGAAAGGTTACTGGGTACACATCGGCTATCACAAGAGATGGAATCATACAGGGGTTATTCTGCAGCTCAGTAATGCTTTGACAAAATAGGAATTATTAAATTAAAATAGCTAAATAGATGGCTAACAGTAATGGATCAATGGTTAGTTAAAGGTAGCTGATAAATGTTGGGATTAATAGAATTTTAAAACATGATGAAAAACATAACTGTGGTAGATAATGATGGAGATGGTAAGTAATAGCTAAAAGTATTGAAAAATAGAAAAAAATGTGTAAGATAAGATAAGATAAGAGAATATAAGAAAAAAAAAACTTTATTTGTGTCACCAATGTTGGAATTCACATGTTACAGTAGGAAATGACTACTGCAACAACATAAGCACTTATATTAAAAATAAGAAGCAGTGACATGAGAAGACTAAGTCGACAGCAAATGTCAAGTAAATAAAACAATGTGTAGTTTTATATATATGTATATATATGTATCATGTCTAAATAAGCAGCAGATAAATGGTGGATAGACGTCTGAGATGGATCAAAGCAGTGGATACATCATGGCAAATGATCACTCCTTCATGTAACAGTATGCAAACCTGACCAAACTGACAGCTAAATTAGGCTATCTGAAGAAAATGCTTTCAATATCCACTGAGCAATACAAATGAACACATTTGGAAGATGATGAGTGGTGTTGAAGAAGGGTAGGCCTGCTTTAGCTCAACTGATAGGATTGTGGGAGTAGGTGTGAGGACACTACAGTAGTTATTATTAGACAGAGGTCTATATGTCACACATGATTTAGGACTGTGTTTATGGACAGCCATTGAAACGCAGCCCTCAATCACATTCACAAACACTCTCACTCTCTCCCTGAGTGCAAACAATGATGCTATCCATTCATTCCTCCATCCAATTGGAGGAGTTTACATTTGCATCAATTCCCGTGACAGCTCTGCTCAGACTGGTATTCATGCATTCCTGGCAACATAACTACTGCAGCCCACACAATACCTAAAGTCCACAGAAAGACAGTGAGGCACGTCTACGAAAAGCTTCAGCCATTGTTTTGTGGACTTACGAAGAAAAACAATAACTGCAGCCATATTTGCTTGACAACAGGAGGTCATTTGAGACTAAATGTAGACCCATGTCAATCTGGCGGCATTTTAATTAGCCATGAAAACTGCTGGTACAAGTGAAATTGCCATGTGTGTTTATGCATGCAAAACAATAAGGGAATGACATTGGTTGACTTTGTCATTAGTTGCTTCACCATGCCTTTGTTTGCTGGAAGAATATCCTGGGGTTGTTTGCACTTGTCACCTCACATAAGACTAATTTTGAACAAATATTTGCATATTTTAAAATAAGGCATCATTATTGATTCATCAAATCTGAAAAAAGGCAGTGTGTGTGTGTGTGTGTGTGTGTGTGTGTGTGTGAGAGAGAGAGATGACGCAGCCATGTTCTGCCAGGTCAACTGATGAGGTCCTCTTGAAGGTCGGCCTTGGCTTCACTTTAATAGGATCAATGAGTGAATTTGATCAGAAAGGACACACAAGGTGAAATGTGATTAAGAGTGTGGCTGGCAAACATTTTAAGGAAATTTTAAATGAATAAATTAAGGTGTCAAGTTGAGCGTGAAAAATGCTTATATGGTGTATTTAGTGTTGTAATTGATAAAATCACCTTCAAGTAGAGGATAGATTTGGAAAAAAATGTTCTGGTGGTCCCCGTGACCCTGTGTGAGGATAAGCGGTAGAAAATGGATGGATGGATGTTCTGGTGATGATCTATGAAGCAATACAGTTAAGTACAGGTCAACTTAGATGTATGACAATAAGGATTTCAGATTTGTGTTGAGGAAATAATTTCACCACAAGTCCCATTGTTTTGTTAATGTTAATCTTCATTTTTCTGAGCTTTTTTTTAAGAACTTCTTCATTTTTTTTTATCTTGGAAACAGCCGCTGAAGGACAATCTCACCAAAAGTTTATCATTTATCTTTTCAGTCATATTACATGATCAATAAACTGAGATTCATTCATTGATATTGAAATTACATGTAATGCATTCTTACTGGTACTTTGAATGACACTTTCTGTGCAGTCCGTATCAGGGATAGAGCATAATTTCACATAGAAGATACTGTATGTTTCAGAAATCTGCAACAGAAAATTATGCATCATTTGAGTTTGGGGTCAGCAGAGGTCAGTTCGACACGATTAAATTAAAATGGCATATGATCTTTCTGTTATTGTTAACAATATTTTTTTTTAAGTATAGTAAACGTTACAGTTAATGAAATGCAGATTGCATCCAACCAGAATTAAAAAAAATAGATACATACATACATATGATATGATAGAATATACATATGTAGGAGTCGAGGTTATGGGATGATATGTAAATATTTACAGTATATACAGAGTGCAAATTATATAATATAATGTCTAACATAATATTTTCAGTATATAGAGAGTGCAAAATGTGCAGTTGAATGTATGTTAGTGCAATGATATTTTATAATTAGTGAAAACAGATTAAAGTAAATACATGATAGTGCAGTGAAGTCATATCCCATACAACATGTACAACACGACGTATTTCCTTATTTTAGTGTAATCAGCTATGGCTGCATTATGGTCACGTTTTCAAATGTTCAAATTCAGTTTGTGGCAATGTGAATGATTTATGTCAATACTTTTCTACATATTGAGCTTCATATGAAAACAAAATATATATTCTCAAGAAAAAAAATGTTGATTTTGCATTTATTGTTGTATTATTGTTGGAACAGTTATCTGACCAATGTAAGACATTATTGTATGATAATCCAAAACCGTCATTAGATCTATCACAATATCCCTGACTATTAATTTTTAATCACTACCTTAAATTAATGATGGGAGGCTGGGTAAACTGCACACAGTCTCTACTTCACCTTAACCAACTGTCAGTCTCCACAGCTGACAAAGAAACGCCAATAGTGTCTGAGGAGAGGGGGTGGCGGGTGTTGGGGCGCACAAGCGTCTGTCCTCCCTGCTCATGCGCGCCCTCTACCGGACAGACGGCGAGAGCGCGCATCCGCCGCTCTCGTGGAGCTGCCGGACCACTCAATCCGCGCGTAATTCCGGAATCAGGACTCACTCACACATTCCTCCTCCAAGTGTGGAGCAAGCCCGCCAAGGAGCAGCCGTGCTCACAGCCCGACAGCACGCAGCGAGAGACGGAGGACAGGGAGAAGACACTTTAGATTAAACGCTCCCTGAAGAAAGTCTAGGGAGGATTCAAGTTGCAATAAAGACAAGAAGAGTTCGCCAGTTAACCCCGCGGCTCGGGGTTAACGCTACGACGGCGCTGTCGACATGGATAAAGTTATCAATTGCTTGTTTGCAGCGATGACCCTGCTGTTGTCCGCGAGAGGGGAAGTTTTTAAAGGTAAGGAGGATTTACCTGGACATATTGACACGAACGGAACATAATACGCAGTCCTGTGTGACGCTTCAGTCAGGAGAAGAAGTGGAAAAGGAAAGGCACTTAAAATTCAGTTTGTCCAATGTTTTCTCTCATAGTTTACTGGCAGTGGCTTTGACTGATGTTTGTCATGTGATTCCGCTTTGTGGTGTGATTTGGAGCATATGTGGCGGCGTGTAAGTAACGCAAGTTATGTGAGGGTGGCGTTGTGCGGACACAATGAGCTTACAGTTATTTCGCTCATGGTTTTCAGCTATTCGTGTGTAGTTTGTTATCACCTTTTTTAGTGTCGCCGTGCGTAACGAGCAGGTGCGCTACGGGCACTGGATCAAATCCACCCCGCTAACCCCGGCTCCTCTGCTGCTTTCACTGCCAGTGATTGCTGGAGGAGTTTTAATGTTTAACTTATCTTCATAAGTTGCGGTCTAATGTGAATAACCACGAGGGAATCGCGCACCAAAGTGTTGTTGCATGCGCGCTGTTTTTGCCAAACCAATCCTGGACGTCAATTCCGAATGAACGCCATCTATAATTTCCCAGTGACCGTGCACGTGCATGTATAAGTGACAGACACTTTTAAGTAAAGTTCCCCGAATAAAAAGTGAATTATATTTTGCTGGACAGAAATATATTCGTCCCAGTTTGTCATTTTACGCGCACAGAAAATCCAACTTCTATGCGTAATATCAAACTCTATATATCATTCATCTGTACTGTAGTTTATACAATGAATGATATGCAAGCTTTTTATGTTTTTCCACTGTTTCACTGTAACTTGCATACAATAAATGCTAAAAAGTTCATATATTACAGCTACTTTTGTTAAATTAACTGGTAAAAGTGTATGATGGAGCTGTTTCCCAGTTTTGCTTTGTCACATTTTTTTTCACTTGAGAGATGTGCTGCTTGACTTATTGTCGAAGCCAAATTCCCTCACACAAACAGTAATATCCTGCTCAAATTAATGACATTCACACAAGGGCAACTTCATTTTCAGTCATTTCAAAGCTTTGTGAGGAAAGAAAAAAGTTCATCAGTACCTGGTAGTGATTTGAATTTCTACACTTACAGGGATAATACAGCAGACTTTGACTGGTTGTAAAGTGGAGGGGACATCAGAGTCTATTTTAGCCCCTGAAGGGGTCATTTCTGTTGGCTCCACAGTAGCATTATCTGTGTGGGAAAGGAGTCCATTAGCCTATATTCATGCCAATCAATACAGAGACAGTCTGAGTGTGATCCATATCACCAATATAATTACAGTTGCATTTAAAAAACATTAAAAATATGACCCTTATCTGAATGTGTTTGATTTCATATCTTGCTAAGACTGTGTGTAAGTTGCTGTGTGATGATGATGATGTGTGCCTTCAGCAGACAGCTGATGCATTTTTCACAGAGCCTGTTGGGGGCAGCATGGCACATGATGATGAAGTGGAGCTGCTCAGAGTGGAGAATCAGAGAATCCAGATGCACTTTGGTAACTTGTGTGCACGTTTAAAAGTGTCACTTTGATTTAACAAAACAACTGGACTGTTTGTTTGTTTGTGTCACCACTTTCTTCAAACTGCTCCTGTTCACAGCTCTTTTTTTTTTACAGAGGACTTACACAGAGAACCTACAGAAGATGCATTGAAAGGTTTTATGATGAGCAAACAGTTTTTATCGAGCAGTAGGATCACTGGGGGTCAATATTAGCGACTGAGAACTCTCTTACCCTGCAGCTTAAAGCATTTCCAGTCCATTTTTTGTGTGAGGTTCTTCAGTCTTTTCCCGCTGGTAGCCTCAGGACCAGGAGATTTATTGGAGTAGGCTGCACGGTGGGGATCCCAGTGGTGCCCAAACCATCGATAAATGTGCTCCTAATTGCATGAGTGTGTGCGTGCGTGTGCGTTTGTGTGTGTAAATATGTAAACCAGGAAGGAAATCAATGGAATGGGTGTTGCTCTCGCTGTCTCTCCCCCTCCCTGGTTAGGTGACGGATTAACCACATGGATGAAGAGGCTAAAATGTTAGCCCGTGCGTGCAGCTTGAGACATTTGTTCTGGAGAGTCTATATGTGATAACAGCTCATGTGATAATTAGATCACCGAGGTAACCAGAGCACCAGTCTACTTCAGTGCACAGCATCAGCGCCTTGTAGCCTCAATTCGATCACAGAGAAACAGTCCTTTGGAGGTCTTTTTAATTTAAGCATTAGAAAAACAAATCAGGATCAGACCGTATTAGTTTCATTTCCTTCCTTCGTGAACTTGGTTATGCACCTGCATGTCGGCTCTCATGGTAGAGATGAACCGCTCCCTGTTGCATTCACAATGCCCAGTGGATGTTCAGAGAGGAAAAAAAAATCAACAACACTATAAATCACTTGTTGTGTATGGCCAGTGTTTCTGTTCTCAACATTATGAGGACATTTTTTTTTCCTTTTCTAGAAGGTCTGGCCTTTGATATCTATACTCCGTCTTTTTGCCCGAGCACATTAAATTCCAGGGAGACGGGCGCTTTGTTATGTTTACCACCTTTTCCAGCAGCTATAAAACCTGCCTTGTTTTCTGATAGGGGTGAGCTGTGTGTTGAGAATAATGCCCGTGCTCGTGGAGTGCAGAGCTGTAGTTTGTCATTGCAGAGTGACTGTCGACTGATGGCGTCCTGGTTGACCGATCCTGATTGCCATCCAAGCTGTGCGACTCAGGAGTAAAACAACACACGTTGACTGCTTGGGAAGATAAACAGCACTTCATTTGAAGTCTGGCAATAATTTGGTTTTTCACTCATGAAATGTTTCGTCTTTCTCCTTTCCCTGCTGACTCAGATTTAATAGAGACTTTTCCGAAAGGTGTCCTGAAGGGTGGCAGTTTCCTTTGTGTGAGCCAGTGGAGAATGAAATTAAATATGCATGTGATTTTTTTATTTATTTTTTTTTCTCTTTCGATGGCTTCAACCGATGTTGGAGGAGAGGAGGGAAAAAAAAACAGCTCTGTGGTGATTGATGATAGTACAAAGCAGAAAGTGAGGTGTCTACGTTCTTCTGTAACTTTGCTTTTCAGACACTTTTATTATGATGATAATGAAGGTGGAGGAAACACATGGATTTACTGAGGCTGTTCAAACACTGTGGGTACATGTGTGAGTTCCTAGAAAAAGGTCTGCTGAGTTTGTCAGCGGGGCTGTCTTCAGAGTGATCACAGCTGCTAGACACGGGGGGGTGTGTCACTTTAGAAACTAAACTTTAAGAACTTGCAAATATTAAGTGCTGCAGTATGGACAAGACCATTCTTTTGAAGTGACTCAACTGAGAGGAGTGTTATCCATATTTCACGACCAACATACCTCTAGGTGTTAAAAATGAGCATGTGTTTGTAAGAACTGCAGTACCTTATTTTACATTGTACGTGACTTGTCAATATTTGTGCATGTTAGTTTTAACGACATTGCAGCATCTACGCACTAAACACTCTTAAGGCAAAGCAGTTATGTTCCATTTTGTCTTTCTGGTGTCCTTCAAAATCAGAGATCAACTTTTTCTTGTTTTTTTTTTTTAGAGAGAGAGAGAGAGAGAAATCCATCATAGAAGAGGAAGACATCTAATGTTTTCCTGTCCTCGTTAGACTTATTATATCCGAATAACAACACATGTTGCGTTCTGAGTGAAGGGCGCACAGCTTGACACATTGTTCAGCTTTGTTTCAATGGGAAAAGTCAGCATCTGTTCACTGGAAGTTGCTACGAGGCATTCTTGGAAATGTAGGAAATCAGTAACTGGAGAGGGAGGTTGAGGAAAAAGCCGACGCACACCAATAAAAAAGTAAACAGCATTTCATCACAAAGCAACTAGCGTCGTTGACATCACTGATTGATGATGCATAGCACTGCAAGAGCAGCCAAGAGTGGACTTCTCCATTAAGTTAGACAGCAGGTAACATAACCATAGTGCAGAGAATCTGTCCTCTTCGAACTTTTATAGGTGGCACAGTTTGTGATGCTTTAAATGGGACATTAGTTGGTTATGGTTACTCAACTCTAGTCACAAAGGGCACATTGATTCATAGATTGTGTTTGCAGCAAGAATCAGTGTTAGGTATTGTCTTATTTCCTTTTGCTTCACATAGTGACTTTTGACTTTCTAAATAGTATTTCATTCCTCTAAAAAAAAATAAACTGAAAATTAATAAAAGTCGGCTTAAGAAGGCATCGGAAAGTGCACACATTGTTTTGTTGCCTCTGTACTCGAGCACATGGGATTTTAAATGACTATGAGGTTTTACTGACTCTCAGCTTTATTTTGGAGACATTAAAATCTTCATTCACAAAGTGTAGCCCTTTCTTAATACCCCAATTTTAGGTCACAGAGGCTAGTGGCTAATGAGCTGCTATGCAATGCATTAAACCTACCTGCAAATATGACTGTGTTATGTTTGGTCACCCTCCCTGCATCAGCTGATATCACTGCAAGTGAAAAACACTAAGAATTTCATTGAATAATTTCAGATGTTTGCCCTGGCTGGTCGAAAACATCCTACTGTTGACTATAAAACTATCTTTGTGAGCCTCCACTGTATGTTTAACATCGTCACAGGATTGTCACCACAAATGAATGTTAAATTAAAGTCCAATATAAGCTGAAATCACTTTGAAACAAAACAATAACTCTTAGGTTAAAATGCTGGAATGCAGAGCCAACGCAGCAGCTAACCGAAAGCGATTCAAATCTGCGAACACCAAGTCTCACCAACACCGTCTTCATATCCCTGGAGTGCCACTCCACATTCAATCATTAGCAGTTGATTTGCAAGTGATTTTATTTACGTTCTTGAGAGGCAGTAATAGTTTTGAAGTTAGTTCTCAGGGTGGGCTGATGTGGCGCGTTATCTGGGGGCCTCGGTGGCGGAATGATAATTGGCCTTGAGATGTGACTATGTGAAGGATGCTGGACAAACAGAGATGCTCTAATTACACACAGCTCTCTCCTCTTCAAATGAAGAGGATAAAAGCTAATGAATCGCACGCAGGCCAGCGCAGGGGCTGCCTAATGAAGAGAGAGTGAGAGACAGCAAGGAAGTGTTTGTGTGTGTGTAAGGCACGCTCGAACAATTCTGTGATCTCGTCGCCATGTTTGGAAAAAAAAAAAAAAAAAAAAACTTGGAAGAAAAACAACAACTTACTATGCAGCGGCGCGTGTTTACCGACATTTGCGTTCGTGGTAGGTGGCTCAGAGAGTCCAGGCGCACACGGGAAAATTTCACTAATTAATGCTCCAAGGGTCTCAATTGTTATTAATGGTGATGAGATGGAGGAGGGGAGCGCGAAGGAGGAGCAGGAGAAGCAGTTTAAATCAGGACATTACAGCGTGTCTGCTCAAATGATTGTTAGGCTTCATATCCATGTCTACCAGAGTGGATGTCACTTGAAAAAAAACAACCTTTTTTTTTTTTTTTTTTTTAAATGTTCACCCCTGCCCTCTTAAGAATTAAATCTGCGTCAGTTTTTACACTCATATTGAATTGACCCGAACCTGGTACATTCCCCGCTTATCTTCAAAACCTGCTGTTCAATCAGCTGGTTTCTATTCAGCATTGTCGCCTATAACCTAAAGGGTTATTATGTGGACTGAAATTGATTCTGAGTGAACCCACTTTGATATTTGGTTCAGGTGAGTGCATAGCCTTGACCTGAAGTGTGAGGTTTTAATTTCGAGTCTGTCAAATAAAACTCCTGTCGCAGTCATGATGGTGGGGGGAAAAAAGGTGCAAAGTTGCCTCTTTCGCAGGACGAGTGCACTTTGCTAACTTGGAGGAGACTCTGTCTTGTGCCAAAAAGCTGTCTGCATAAGGCTGCTGTTCCTCTCCTCTCACAACTGAGTGGTGTAGTGTGCTGTAGTGTAGTGTAGGTGGAGAGAGGTGGGGGCCGCTGCTGCTGTTTCACCTTGTCTCCTGTTATTTATTAGGCTTCTGTCAAGGCTCAGGCAGTAGGCAGGTGTACATCCCTCCTCCTCTTCCTCTCCCCATCCAGGCCTTTATGAGTACAACCAGGGGCAAAATTCTCCATTACTGTCAGTCTGAATCTGTTGCCGTCACATTAGCGCACGTCATGCAGTCATTAATGCATTAGGCCTTGTTTGAGTGCCAGTTATTTGCATTGGCTTTTACACTGTCTGTTCGGCCTTGTGCTAAAAGCTGCCTTGGCTGAACCTATTGACCATTTAACTGTTCAATAATGAAGCGATCCCTAAGGATGAATTAGGCCTCAGTGGGTCCTGTTGAATAATGGTTATTAGGACGTTAAAAAAAACCCATCAATATACATTTTCATGGCCTTTTGAGAGGGACATTTGGCAATATTTTATTTATCTACAGTATGTTTTTAATGCAGCCTGTATCATTTCAGCATGAACAGTTGACGACACTATTATCCAGCGTCGTCCTCCACTTCTTCCTTCCAAAGCAGAATGTACCTGCTCCTATTGGTCACACTCCGCCGCCTATTTGCTGGCTGTTATCTGTTTGAGTCTCCTCGGGGGAAGCGTACAGCTGATAAGAGTCTGTTGTTCTGTAAACAGCCCTCTGACCTCCTCAGGCTGGACTTGGCTCCATTTCAAATGGGTCTCTTTTGTATTGGCCCTAAGCTCAAACTGCTGCGTGACTGATTCCCAAGGGGGAGTTTTAATGGCATTACTGTACGCTCCACACCGCACAGGGTGGAAAGAAGAAGAGTGAGATGGTGGGAACGATGTCGCAGAGAAGATGTACTGCTGTCTCTTGCTGAACATTCAAAAAATGAGGCTGATATTAATGATAATATGACTGACCTCTTCAGGCCCCTAAAGTGGAAATAAACTGTGGGAAAGGCGTGATCTGATGTTACAGTGGTGCTTTTCTTAAATGTCAGCTACCATTTTGGTTTATAACTGTGCGGTAAACCTTCTTTTCACAACATATTCTCACTCATGCACGTCGCTGTGAGTGTTAATTCACTGAAATCTGACGTGAGACAATTAATAGCTCGTCTGGGCACAACTGGTCCAACTGCTGGACCATCCACTATCAAAGACAGATCGGTCATCTCCACCGATGTCAGCCTCAGCTTTTGACACGTCCCTTGTCCTATTTGCCAGCGTGCCTGAGCAAACAGTCCGTTGAAAATCAGTAGCCACAGGCTGCAGTGCAGCGATCTGTTCTACTAAATCACTTTGGTGTTAAACACTGCTTCGTGGAAACGACTACTGAGACACACAGCTGCAGGGCCCGTATTAAAGGCAGAGCAAACACAAAACAATAACTGGAAATGATGATGCTTGGCTTAAAGCTTGACTCCCACCCTGTAATCAGAGTTTGCCATGCTAAAGAAATTACAGGGCACAGGAGTCATTAGAAGTGTGTGTGCATCTCCGCATTGCAAACGGAAACAAAGTTGAAAACACATGTTTTTGGAATAATGCACGTCCGAATAAACAAACCAGTGAAAGTCTGACAAGTTGATTGTAATAATAGTTTGCCGGGAGGACACGTTCGGTTGGATGTGATGTCTCAGAGACTTATTGGTATCAGGGCAAAGGAGTAATTAATGTGAAAAGCCTGTAGCGTCAGTTGGTGTTTCAGCAACGTTATTATCAGTAGAACTGCCTCAGTGTGGCACACTCTATCATGACAAATAGCACACTGCTTAAACGGGTTAGAAAAGAATTAACTTGTTTTTTTATACCTCTTTGATGAAATTATTACATCTTACTTTGCTTGATTTTTACTTTTAAAGCAGTTTGTCCAGTTGTCTTTCTTCATGCTATATAGCCTCAGGAACTACAACTAGAATTCTCTGAACACAATGTGAATATTTTTCTGTAGTGTGAGCAGCGGTACCCACTGCTGAAGCAACCGTTTGACTAAAATGCAAACATATCTTTTCCCTGTCCTATTAAGTCTTTGAGCTAGTCCCAAGGCTACCAGAAAATTTCCCTATTGTCGTTCCCAGATCTCTAAATGGAGCATTACTCATAATAGGTTCCCAGCTGAAGGTGTTGGCAGTAGAGACATTTGTAAAAAAAAAGAAAAAAAAAAAAGAGTCTGGGATAAGAAGAAATCTGGATTCACACCAAAAACTGTTGGTGCTGTTTAACTGAAGTCTGTGTCTATATCATTTTATTTTTCTTGGCATGGTGTTGCCTGCTGTAATTCCTAATCTGAAAAATAAGAAGAAAATGTATAAATGGTTAGAAATGGCAACCTTTACTCACTGGGAGTAATGCTAGTTATGAAGCAAAAGAAAGAATATAAGACAAATAAGGGCGCGTTTAACTCTTAGAGTGCCATTGACGTATTTTAACGTCATTTAAAATCCAACGCTTGAGTGCCATCGGAGTAACATTACGCCAAAGTGGTTTTTCAGCAGCGGGTCGCCGATCGCGGTCTCCTGCAGCCTGTGAGTAATGATGGGGGTTCTGGGAGATGCAGACGGAGCATAAAGAGACGGTATACACCACGGAGATCAAAGCAGGAAGTGGAGACGAGCAAAGCTCAGCGTTTTTGGTGGGAGTGTCCTGTACTCTACCTCTGATAAAACAAGAATGGATCAAGGTGAAAGCAAACATTTTTTTTCATGATGAAATAGAGAGTCTCTTCTTTCATTTGAGCTACTCTTTGTTTTCAGAGTCATAATACAAAAAATTCTGTGGGTCTTAAAAAATGACTCAAAATGGGCAGAAATGGCTGGCACTCAATGAGTTAACTGCTAAATCTAGAAAAAGTCACTATGTAATGTTCCCTGCTATTGATGACGTCTATTTTAATTGAATGTTTTCTTCCTGGTGATTATAATTACTTTGCATTGAGCAAAAAAAACCCTGCTAGTTATGGGTTAGTGTGCATATTTCTATTTTTAATTTGTCATTTCTTGTATTAATCATTGGAATTGTCTTTATTATGCATTCAGGAAGGAAAGCCTGCTTGCTGCCAGTTAGCGAGTTGCCAGCTAATAAAAGCCAGCTAAACTTCAATATGTCTTTCTCTAGCCCACTTTATTTTCTGTTCTTTATCATGGTGACCAGTGTATTCATGATATGTATTTATTATTCATTTTTCCTTTAATTAGCCATTCCTTCCTTACAAGTTATGAAGGCTGAATATGCTATCATGCATAGGCTACTTACCATAACTCTAAATGTATTTCACTTTGTGAAATATTCATATGGCAAGCAATATAATAACAGGGCATTTGCAGTGATATAATGTATACCTTTTATGGTTGTTTTTCTAGCGTCGTCAAGAGTGAGGTCTTAAAGTTTTGTGTCAAAAAAATGTCCACGTCTCTTTTATGTTGTCACTTAGGTGTATATTGTATGTAATTTAACAGCTTGTATTCCCTTTGACAGCAGGCACCGTTTCTATGTTTTTATGAGTATGTATCACACTGTTCTGCATTACATTCCAGCCAAAATGAATGCTTTTAGTGCCAGATCTTGTATTCATCCTCCTCATGTCCATGTCAGTCTCATGATTTTTAAGTAAAATACTGTGCTAATTGAATCATTTCCTATCTACAGCGAAGAACGACACAATACTGCTGGTATTTTCTTAGAAATAAGCCTGTAGTACTTTAGTCTGAGGCTGATATCAGTGGATTGATTGCTGCGTTTGGTTTCTTTTGAGGGAAAACTTTACTGGACATCTGAATGTGAGCAGTCTTGCTTAGTTGCTGGGAAGTTGCCGCAGCATCAAACAGTGCTGATTAGGATTGCAGTGGCCTGGTAGAGGCGGAGGCACAGGGGCTGGGTTCAGAGGATGAATAATTCACTCACATGAGCCCAGACTTCTGGCCCGTGAGACTAATATTCAACAGCACCTGTGTGTCTGAAAATCTCTCCCCTTTCAACCCACCAGGTTACTTTCCCCAGGGAAAAACTCACCCCAGTATCACCCCAGCTGTGCTTTCTCCAAATCTGTCAGAATGGCAGTGCTGGGATGACAGAAATGTACAGAGGAAACCGCTCGGTGTACAGTAGGCTGCTGTCTGACTGGACTCGCAGATACTGAGAAAAGTGTGAACATAATTAGGGCTGGGCATACTTTTTTTTGAGACAGATAAGTTTATGGCACAGAACTTCAAAAATAATCAGGTACAGAGCTGGTGTCGAGTTTCTCTTCAAATCTTGTCATTGGATTGTGGATGTTTACATTTTGGCAGTCGTTTGTGTACATCAGTTTGGTATTAAAACTCTGGTATCATTTGGCAAAGCTGTGGAAGATGTTTAAATGATACCCTGACCAAAACATAAGCCTCATTTCCACAGTGTGGTTTGGTATACACCTAGCCTGGTCTGACCAAACCCTCGTACTGTCATAGAGAGGGTCTGGTAGCCTGACAAGCCATGACATGACATGAAATGTATAGTCTGGGGGCAGTCCATAGGCAGAGTTGAAGCCTGTAGGTGGGACCAACTGTTGTTGTTCAAACTGCCTCTGCATTTATAGGCCAATATGACACTACCAGCAGAGCCAGCTGGTATATTAGACTTTTGCGGTAGCCGGTCTGCAAAACAGCAAAAACATCCTTCTTTAAAACGAATGACTTGAGTGCTTCTTTCTGCTCAACTTTCAAAGAAAAGCCCAAGTCTAACTCTTCCAGAATCAATGACAGAGCCGATTCAAATGACTGCTGTTCGTTAGCCACAGCTATCTTGGTTGTTCTGCTATCTCCAGTCACGCACCCTGTCGTCATCATGCTAAGCCCACCCCAACGACTCACTAGAGATAGATTGGTCCGACAGACTCCTTTCCGGAGCCAGGATTAGCCTCTATGGTCCGCCACTAGACCATCCTGCTGGGCAAAAATATTTTCCGCTAGGGTGCGTCTAGAGTTCTAGGCGGAGGGTCTGGCATTCCTCCATTGAGAAGCAATTTCAGATGGGAGACGTGAAAACTGTTGAAGTTTGAAATGATTGGATCTGATTTTACCCAATCGCTAACATTTGGTCGTGACGCATGTAATGCGCCGTTAACATTCAGGCAAGCCAACTCCTTCCCTACTAACGGAGCTAACTGAATAATAAGACTTTTCCTGAACCCTGTGGGGAGTAAAGCCACGACATCTTTGCCAGCAATAAAACTGATTAAACATTCCTCTTGCTCCAACATCAATTGCTGAATATTTGGGAGTCTAGCCAAAATGGATTGAACGGCTTCCTTCACTTCTGTCTCTACAACCAGTTAGACTACAACACAAATGCTGCACATATGTTCGGCGTCATCATTAGCACCCGTCCCCCACCATTTGCTGACTGGCCAGGATGGAATTCATCCTGAGAAATTGAGTCCAAGGGGCTCAAACCCAGACGTAATCTGTAGGGAAATGATAATTGAGCAGAATATTACGAAGGGCTACGGCCAGGCTAGTATACCAGGCCATTTTCCTTTTTTTTTGGTGGGGCTGTGCATCTCCACCTTCGAGTATCGGCTCAGCTCATACCAGGAGAGTACCTGGTACAATCTGCTGCTTTTGCTAATATCTGTTGGGTTTTTGTCATCATATTTTTTGTCATCATTTTATGCATAACAGTGGTACAGCTGCCTGACTTTGGTTTGAGGTCAACATGCTGAATTGTCTTCCAGTTTCCTCCCCTCCTCCTATCATTCTACATTTCGTCATTCAGCCTTCATTTCTATAATTATCTGAACAAAAGACTCCTGAACATTGACAGCTGCGTCCAAGCAAGTGTGTGTAGGCGTTTATGCACACAAATATGCAGACTGTGTTTATGGTGCCTGAGTGAGTGTGCACTCACATGTGTGTTGTCGCACATAGCCAGTGTTGGCATCATTTGTCCGTGCCGTGCGCCGTTTCCTCCTCGTCCCTGCGTGTCAGGTAGCAGACCCATCTCAGGCTTATTATCAGGGATGTGACAGAAGGCGGCAGGCAGCAGCGGCGATGCCTTAATGAAACCTGGGCCCTGGCTAATTGGTGACATTGTAGAACAAGGGAATGAGAGAGGCAGTAACCAGACTGGCAGTGAGAGGACAGCGGTTCCGGCCCTTTCACCATTAAATTAGGCCTGTCATGTTCATTTGTAGAACACACAGAAGGAGGGAACACCTACACTCTTCTTATCAAGATCCTACAAATCAAAAAACTACCTGCTGGTGGACCAAAGATCAGTCCCTATCAACACATTTTCTACTCAGCAGAGTTTTCCTGTTCAGTCTTCTCCTTCTCATTATGCTCTGGCAAGTCTTTCTCTTCTGCTCTCACATTCAGAGCTAGGCTTGGCTGCATAAACCTTGGCCTCCTTTTATTCTCAGTGCTTGGTTTTTGTCATGGATCAACATGTAACATAACAGAATGAGTTGTGCTTTTAACTGAAACAAAAACTCTTTCAATGGGACTACTTAAGGAAAAAAAATATGCATTGTTCTTTATAAGTTCATAAGCAATATGCACCCTATACGTCCTCATTTAGTATTCTATAGCCTGTAGTGTATGATGGCCCATAGAGCTCTGGTAGTTGACATCACACAATCCCAGCATGCAACTGTCAAAACCAAAACACCACCATGTTGGTGGTAAAGCGCTCTGTTTAAACTACTGCCAGGCATGCCGCTGCTTGCAGCTAAACACCTATAAACGTTTCTCAGAGATATGGTGGATAGCTGTTGTGCTCCTGGATGCCAGAACAGCTGAGGATGAGCAAAGAGAAGATCATTTTACTGGATTACCAAAGATCCTGAAAGAGGACAGAGATGGATAACTGCCATAAAACAAGCAGGAAGCGATCATAAGAAAACAGAGCGGTGGGACCCAGCAGTGACCACTTTATATCAGGTATAGAATCCAACTCTGTTCCCTGAACTTTACATCTGATTTATTTTACATGCATTTATTACGATTCTGAATGGTTGTACTTTCATTAAAGGCATGTTAAACCAAGGTATTATGCTGCAGATTTTGCGGTGCTTCCCGTTGCTCACACAGCAACATGCAAACACAACATAAAAATGTTTGTCTTCAGAGCCGTTTCAGTCTTCCTTCAGATAAAACAAAATGCACTTTATGTTTTGTTTGCATGTCTGTTCTTGTGATTACAGCAATGAACAGATTTGTCCATTTGAACAGATTGTGTGATTTCTCGTAATATGATTCATGAGAGAAGAGATTTTGAAACTACTAATCTACAACTACTAAACCTTTTCAAGATTCATGAAAAGTATACCGGGGATGTGATAAGGGTCAGAGATATTTAGTTGTTAGTATTTACTTGTGCATATCTTCATATCTTGTGATTTTAAAACTCAGAAGGTGTAAATTGACTGCCGGCGCAATTCATTTTGATGCAGATTTTACTGCCAAAATGGCGGTGTAAACAAACCAAGTCACATGGGGTCCGGACCTCTACAGTAGTTAATATTGATTATTGCGTCAGTTCACTGACTTTATGACCCTTGTGTACCTGTTTTACTGTTGTAGCATTCACCTGTTAGCATTAACTTAGCACTGATTATTCATTGCTGCATACGGTCTGAGTCTGTACACCCAAATTACTTATAACTGTATGTAGTCACATTTGATTTAACAGCATGACATAACAAAACAACACATCACAGATATTTCAAACAAATAATATGTTAATAAGGTAATATGAGTCTTGTAATTTGGGTTAGAGTGTGGACTTGATGGCGGTGCCTGAGGTTGTCGGTAGTTCTTCCTGTCTTGCCCTGGGCTGGCTGACTCTCTGACCCTCAGCCAGTTTGGCTTCCTTATGTCCAACAAAGCTGTGGGCTCCATCCGGGATGTCAGATCTGACCTTTCCCTGTTGGTAGGAGGGAAAACATACAGTCGGCCTCTATCTGTCATGCCCCCAGCTGTTTTACGCCTCAAAAAGGACCACAGGGGGCTACTCCAATACTATGTGTGAGTACAGTAACAGCAAATGAGCTACAGAATGAGATGTGTTGCTCAGCTGCTCTCATACTGATGGCCCTTATACTCGCCCCATTTATTTCTAGCACCGATCATTATCTGTCATTGAAATTTAGAATTATACAAGCCATTTAAAAGTTGATTATGAAAAATTACCTACTCGGGCATTTCATTAAGTTAAAGAACTGTGTAAAGAAGCGATTGCTCCGCAGCTTAAGAAAGATTAATCCAGAGACTAAAAGGTGTTCAAATCCCTGTGTCTCCTCTATCTTCACTGGTTCACATCTGAGGCTAAGCTTGCTTGTCCCCTAAGATCACGATGAAAGAGCTGGGCCGCTTTGGCCGTGTTGTTTTAGACCCGTACATGTAATGACCTGATCAAACATTGTCTGTGCTCACAAACTGACAAACACCAAAACAAATCACATTTCCCTTCTACTTCGCTTCACTCCTTCTCTGACAGATCTAGCCCAAGTCTGTGATCTGGCTGTCCTCGACTACACGGGGAGATCAAACAAGGCGGGAAAAAAACATTTACATAAAAGATTATGTATGAGTTGTAATTAGTGCCTTCCTCGGCAGTGACAACAGGAGAAAAAATCTGTGATTTTTGGCTGGAAGATGAAACGAAGGTGGCCTGAGTTTTATAATAACCAGGTCTGAGCTCTAGTGTCACATTTTTAATTGAAGAAATCCCCAGAGATTGTCCATCTTTTCCAGGAGCACCTGACTCAAAAAAGGATAGATTAGGATTAGTCGCATTCATTTTTTTGTCAATACATTCATGCACATTAATTTTCTCCAAGATAATTATGTTTTACTTTAATGCTCTAATTTTAGTGTGCTGCTGCAACCCCATGACATGTCTTGAACACATTCCCCTCAACTCCATCCCTTAAAAAATGGGGATATTTCATCCTCCAATACTATTCGAAATCATGTGCAGTCGTCATATTACATCAATGTATTACACTATGATTTAGAGTGAGTGATGCAAGATTATTGCTTTGGGCAAAAATGGATTTTATTTAGCTACACTCTGGATGCCATACTTATTGCATGTGGAGGATTTTTCTGAAGATGTGTCAATTGGCAAAGCTGTAAGAGAAATCTGTGCTGCAGCATGTCATTAGAGGCAATTTGCCTACCACAAAGAGGGTCAGCTGAAGGAGGTCACGTTGTTTTGTGTGCTTGCTGGACTATTATCTGGAATTGTGGAAGAAGACAATTTTTTAAATTTCATTCTAATCGTTGTAAGTAGCTCGGGCGAGGTGGAAGTTCATCTTGCGCACTCGTAAAAGAGTACTATTTTTGGAAATTAAATAGGACGCCCTCGGATGTGCGCACCTTATCTCCTACTAATACACTAGCACACACACTGTGGAGCAGTGACAGTGGCGAGGCACAGAGGCTTATCCTCCTGTGGGAGGAGCTGACATTTACTCTGAAAATTCACCTTTGGTTTCTGCCTCTGGATTTATGATATCACTCCTATCTAGATTCCATCGCAATTTTTCATTACTGTTGTACTCTGCCGGTGCGTGACTTCCTGTCATGGCTCGTGAGATTTGCCCTCAGAGAGTAAAGATTGAGTTGTCTGAATAGTTTTGTCTAATGTTTTTTTTTTTTTTAAATGTACGCAGCATGCAATCATCGGGAAGATATGCGCTGGCATTTTAGATTTGGTGTGCATTCGGCCTGCGTCAGTGGAGTCGCACTGGATGCCAGACAATCCACTGGCTGCAGTGGAGGAACAGTCAAACCCTCCGCTCTTAATTAATGTTTCGCCTGAGTTGCTCCAATTCTGTCAATCCCTAATTCCAGGAGGGACATTATCCTTTGGCCGTTAATACGTTTTTAAACATATTTTCAATTTGCTCTGGAAAATGTAGAGATTTGCTTAACATATTTAATATATCTACACTATTGCTCTCATAGGAGAAAGTCAACAGCAACCTGATTTTCTAGGAAAAAGTTCTTTTCCTCATTTTAAGCTCTTGAATACTCCTTGGATCAAAGTGCTCTCTGAATTGTGCTTGCAACTTTCTTACAACAGATTTATAATAATCTGACAGCACATTTCCTGCAAGGAAGAGCCAAACACCTGACCAAGCCCTGGGTTGTCTCATTTCTTGAAATCAATGTCATGTAATTTAATGGCTTCCACTTTGTGGCCAGAGACAGGGTGAATTCCACCTCAGTGGGCATGCATGATGATAATGCCCCCGAATATCTGGCAGCCCACAGTCTGATATTCACTATAATGAGGAAAACACTTGAAACACAGATTATTCATCAAAATATGCATGCTCTATTAGACAGGTCACATTTGGTTGTGTTGAATTTTGGTGCCAACAAAACAATGACAAGTTGACCAGAGGTCTCTTAAATGATACCAGGCATGGCAGAAATGCTGTCATTTATGAGCTGCTGACAGCCTTCACTGAGAGAGAGGCCTGTACAGTAATAATTAGGGCTTTGACTTTTGGCCAAAAATCATATTCAAAATTTGTTTGTTTATTCATATTAATATCCGAATATATTTGAATATTTATTAATAATATTTTGACCATCAAATGCCTTCAGTAAAACCTATATTGGCATTAAACTATTTTGTGGACGAAAGCTTGAAACCCGCTCCCACATATCACGTTAATTGGCTTCATATCTTCACAAACGAACTGTGTCAGCAAATCTGTCGCTCTATTTTGTCGGCCATACGGGAGGCCTCGTGAAGGAGATAGCATGGAGTCTGGCCTGCCTCGTCCCCGATCCCTCCACCTCCCTCTCTTCCAGCTTACCTGGATGTGGTGTTGACAGGTGGGCTCTCAGTTGCTGGTTGTCACGTGGTTTGTGAGTTTGGTCCTACATATTTTACATATCGATTTATCCTCAGTTGTGATTTTTCCCTGTTCCTTTGGGAACCCAAAGTAGCACCACACGTTGCTTTTCAGATCTTTTCAGGTCTGGAGTGTAGATTTCAAATTCCTCAGGCGTAGTTGTTGTAGGTATTGTCGCGGCCATTGTTCTGATATGCAAAGTAGGCGCTAACCAGGACGCTAACGTCACCTGCAGGAGCCCAGATGACCAATAGTAGCCTTGCCAATGAGCCCGCAGTTCAACTTCACCAGGCGTGAAAAAGCCTCGGAATCGAAATTGAAAACAGCGTTTAACAAGCAAACACATTTACAAAAATAATGCCAAGTATTCTAAACATAGCGTACGCTTTAACTTTTTCAGCGTTTTTGTGCCACTCCTATCCACAGCCGCTTTCAAAAAAACAACTTTCTAGTTATTGATTCACATTCATTCATAACCTATTGATTAGCGTCACAATTAGCTTACTTTAGTATCTTACGTCCATGCTTTTTGTGGTGAATTGGCTTTTCCATTAATAGTCTTTCACTTAAACTGGTGGAAAGTTTAAAATTCAGGTACAGACAGTGCCTGTGAAATTTGCCACAGTAAGAACTGCTAGTACATAAGTTAACTGTTTTTTTTAATATTTTATTTTATAAATTCCAGCTTTGTTAACAACATATGACGACCACATCTGAGACATTTGTTCGGAGGATTTTTAGGTCAAAATCAGGATGAAAAGTGAACATTGCTCATTAAATTTGGTTGAAAAGGGAAAGATTTGAAACCTAAATCAGCCCTTGTATTTTTTAACCTGCAAATCAACAAATAAATTCTTACTGTGAAGCTTGCCTGTGATATTAACATGGCAGAGAACACCGGCTGTGGCCCACCCGTGTTCCCTGCATGTCCTCCTTGTTGCCATAATGTTGCCATAGCCTGAGGACATGGCGTGGGCCTCCGGAGGCAAGGTATCTCCTGCGCCGAGACAGATCTGCGGAGACAGGGAGCACTTGGGAAGACGGATACCTCAGCCAGGCGCCTGCTGCCATTTAACAGTCTCACCCTGCTCTGAACTGACATTTCTGTTTTACCATCCCTCGTCCGACTCATCGCCCCCGCTCTGCTGCTGTCGCCGTAAACTTGTGTACAGAAAAAAAAAACTTGTGGCTCTAGATGCGATGGTGGGGAGGGAAAGCTTAACAGAACTGGTAGCCTCACAGTATATATATGCCTTTGTGTTGTCCTTCTTCTGCAGTCAGCCACACTTTAGGATATTGCAGAAAGTGCAATGCAGCCTCGCTCCCAAGGGAGAACAGCGAGTCTGATGAGCTCCCCGTGGCCAGGCCAGGTGCTTCTTTAGGAGTCACAGGGGCGGTGCAGATCTGCGGTACCACAGGAGGGAGGATTGACATGATAACGTAGCGTACCGACTCCCAGTGCCACCCAGCAGCACGACCACACAGATTAATCCTCTCTCCACGAGGGCAGAACCCAAACACTCGTTCCCCCTCCTCGGTCAATCCTCTGTCAAAACAAGGGGGTTTTGTCAGCCATGAGGGGTGTTGCATCCCTCTCAGTCGCTGCCAATGGAAGTGCTATTACTGCCTGCCAATGCCCAGGGAAAAAAAAAGAATACCCAATATGCATATTATTCTAATACCAGCCGTCAGTGCCTTGAAATACTCGGCATGATAGCATAATGAATGCGGTGCCTTGTAGGTTTCTCCGTAAAGCTGTTTTGCCACTTGGATGAATAATTCATACGAGCCCAGAGGCAATGAATCAACCAGGCAAGAACTAAGAAAATTAGCCACCAATTAGTGTTTATTTATGGGGAGAGTGTGTTTTTCTCTCAATCTTTGTGCCAAAAAATATATATGCAAAGTAAAGTTTTGGCGACCCCACTGACCTTGAAAATTCAAATGAGAAAGACTTGACTGCTGGATAAATCAGATGACCCCCATGTCTCCGATTCCCCCCAGCTTCAGCCTGGTTATTAGGCTCTCTGACTCCCGTCTCAGCCGGCCGCTGGACATACAGTATCAGAGTCAGCCTCTCAAAGCAGATTTAATCTCTCTGTGCTTGATATGTAAGGAACTTTGTTGACTGAGGGGGATGTGATGTGAGGTTTTAATGCTGCCACATGTGAGCTAAACCTCTGTCTCCTTGGAGCGTGCAGCCCCCACCTCCACCATCTCCTCCACCACCCCCCGGCTGTTCCTAGGCCAGCGCACTGGCTGCCTGCCCGGATACATTGCTAGTCGTTAGTTGTCACTGGAACGATGTGACACGTCGCTCTGATTCGCAGGGCCTGTTGTTGAAAGTGATCGTTCCTGCCAAGGAGAAGCCCTCACCACGGATAAATGGACACTGAACAGCATGTGAACAGAGAGATAAAAATGGCAGGGAGAAAATGAACTAGTCTAGCTCAACACCAGAATCTTTGGGGCTGGTGCTTTGCAGAAAGTGTTTCAGAGAAAGATAGTTATATATATATATATATATATATATATATATATATATATATATATATATATATATATATATATTTTTTAATTGCAGTTTTTCCATTTATTTATCCTTCTTGTTAAAGACGATAAAGATTTAGCTGAAGTTGAGTTCTTCGCTCTGTAAATTGTAGAAAAACTCTCAGTTTGTTTCTCAAGGTCAATGAGTGGAGAAGATCTCCAGCCAATTCAATGAAAGACAAACACACGAGCGAAGGATGGGGTTTGTAAGAGTCAGACAAGCTGTCGACAGGAGGATACAAAAAAAAAAACCCTGCCAGATATTCATGAGGATAACGCTCAAGCGTCTGCGGTCTCCTTTTCTTTCTTTGTAAAGCTTTGATTGTGAGGAAATATGCTGCTGTGGATGTCTCGTCTATAGCGCTTTTCATGAGCTCCAAATGTGGAGTTTTCAGAGCGGCAATGAGTCAGACATTGTGTTGGCCACAAGATAAGAGAGGCCAGGTGACAGACAATGTCTGAGCTGCCTCTGACTTGTGGGATAAGCGCCGTTCATGTCAGGTCATTCACTTTGGTTTTTATACATATAGGCTGAAAAGAACTGAGACGTAAATTAAAGACTCCGAAGCACAGTTTAGACAAAACGCAGCCGCAAGAAATGGATTTTGTTGAAATTGTTGAGCATGGATTATGAATGTAGCTGGAAATATTGAAGCTCCTGGCCTTTGAATGTCTTATATTCTACATTTGCACTGCATCTGGATGTGTGCTGTCTGCATAACAGTTATGTTATTATACACAATGATGTCACTGTACCAGAAATGTAGTATCTGATACCATTACCAGTGAACTTCCACAATTCTTAATGCCAATTTGATATTGTGGTAAAAAAATAAAACAATGAATCCCATATTCTTCAACCTACATTCCTTACTACTGTTGGAATACTGTTTTTGTGCAAATTTACTGTGAGTTCTTAATGATCCACCTCAAGATTATAGCCAAAAACTACATTTTACAATATTACATTTGAACGCATCATAATAATGTTACAATTTTATACTCATATTTACTGAAAAGAGCTTGAATGCATCATAATGTAACAACGCAATATCTGTACGTTAGCTCGTAAGCTCCATTAATTATCCAAGCGAGACTGTGCTGCTAACAGCTAAAGAGCTCTCATCTGTGCTGATTTCAACACAGATTTGTTTTTCACAATGTAGCATCAGGGTAATTTCCCATGGTCCGTACAGTTACATTTACACACAGAGAACCCAGTTACTTCAGTGATCTGGTTTTAGCTCAACTTTATTTAGCTTTGTTAGAATAACCTGGTTAAGCTCCATTTCTAAGAACTCAGAGAAAAGTGTTGTAGGTGACATAGTTTTCCCCCTTTATAATAGAATTAGTTTAATGGAAAAGGCAGTTGGCAACAAGATGCTTTAATTTCTATATTTTTATTGTTATTGTCCAAGCTCTAGTGCCTCAGTGAATGTCAATATCAGTGTTGGTTGCTCATTCCATCACTTTGATACAGATGGAAAAATCACTACAACATTGGATGTTAATCAAACCGCAACTTTAGAAAGTTATTGCCAGATAAACTTCACACATTTGAGGTCTTGATATCATTTTTAGATAGATGAAAATAAAAAAAAATAACTTCCACAGTACTTTGAGAAAAGTGAAAATATTACCATATTTTTTTAACATGCTTATTTTCTGTTTGTCAGGATTTCTTTGGCGCAGTTTCATTTTCACCAGCAGTTTAGTTTCTTACTTTTGAATTTCCCTCGTTCTTGTGTTGTACAAATTGTGAAGCATTTGAGGCCAACTTGTGTTTTTAGTTTATATAAGTAGAACTGATCTGACTTTGCCTTTGTTGCTCTATCAGTCGACAGGTCGCCACAGTTTAAGGTGAATATTCTAGTAAGGAGACCCACTTTCAGGGTGTCACAGACTTGTGTAAACAGCTTAACTCAAATAAGACCTCATGGCCCACGGCCAAGTTACTCCATGCATGTTAGAAAATAACCACTGTGTTGCAGACGCTGCATCACCACTAGAAATTGCTATGGATTTCTCAAATGTGGCGATTTAAATAATTCCAAATTCTGACATCTTGTGATCGGGTTCTCCTGTTTTAGCTGCTCGCTGTCAGATCCAGTGTTTCAGTTGAGCTTTAGTAAACTTGTTGACTTATTTCAGTGTCACCGTGTCATCTTCCATGCTATGGAGATGATGTGATTCTGTTGTGAGTCATGAGTTACTGTGCTATCATGTCTTCTCCTGAAACTCCAGGGAGGACAGCTCTTGTCACAAGCCATTGTGGTCTGTTCCATCAGACTGACGTCTAAGTGCTTGTGTTGTGTTCTCAGCCAGTAATTAGCCACAGCCCTACAACCCCGATAACACAATTATATCTGAGGCTGCTTCTTTCTCTCCACACCCACAGCAGTAATGAATGAACTACAGGTTAATGAAATGTGTGTGTGAAATGGAGGACGCCTCTTGAAAAGTTTCTCACATCTAATTCATTAAGAGCTGAAGCTGGAGGCACAAACCACAAAAATGATCCAGTGCTGAATTTAACGCTTACTTTGCAACTTCTCCCTTTAATCATTAGAAAATGAAAGCTTGTGAATGTCAAAAATGAGGCACAGCTTGTTAATTTTATGCACAAGATGGATAATACCTTTTTATGCATGTATCTTTTTGTATTTAAATACAGCTGAATGTTCACATTCAATGTTTCCCAGGCTGCCAGTTATCATATTTAGATTTGTCATGTAGAAGCTGTGGGAAGTTTGCCAACTCTCAGTATGTTGGATAAGTTTTGCGCATTGTTTGTTTGTGTGTGTGCATATGGTTTATCCCACTGAGTGTTAGTTAAAAGTTTGCAGTGTTTGTGCTTCACAGAATCCATGTTTGTATTTGGAATAAGTGCAGTTTTAATTGCTGGAGATTCAATTTCAGATGCTCTAAAACCAGCAATGTTTGTTTTTCCTGTAGTGTTGGGTCAGCACTACAGATGGTCATAGTGTAAAATTCCTCGTCAGTGTCTCCCTTAAACATCTGGATGTTGGAGTTATAGCCACTGTGACTCCAGCTGACCATATTTTGTAGATTAATCTCACGCACCGAGCTGCGTTTCTGTCGTCACGAGTGGGAAATAACTTTGGTTTTCTTCCAGCCTCCATGTGAAAATGCAAAATATCAGTTAGGAATGTAAATCTCTGTTTACTCTGATTAGCACTACTGTTACAGAGAGGTACACAGCGGCACCATCTGCACCTCGTATAACCTGCAGTACCTGATGAGAAATTGAGGTGGATGACTTCCAAGTTGCATCAAATGGAATAAAAGCATGGAGAGGTGACAAATTCAAGGACAAACCAACATGAGGAGTCTTACAAAGGCTGGACCTTGATTTAGTTGATTTAGTAAACAGAGATGTTTAAAAGTGATTTTCTCTGCAAAGAATCACACACCAGCACCACTTGTGTTTACCACAGATTTACTCATACGTTACTTGGAAATCAATCATTCGGCATGAAAAAGCATTAAAATCGACTTTGGCCAAAACAACTGATTAGTTGACTCAGGCAGTGTTTCCCAACCCTGGTCCTCAGGACCCACTATCCTGCATGTTTTAGATGTCACCCTGCGACAGCACACCTGATTAAAAGCAGTGCGTCATTATCAGGCTTTAGCAGAGCTCGATGACAAGCTGTTCATTTGAATCAGGTGTGTTGGAGCAGAGTTGCATCTAAAACACGCAGGATAGTGGGTCTCGAGGACCAGGGTTGGGAAACACTCGACTAAGGCTACATTCAGACTGCAGGGCCTAATGCTCAATTCGGATTTTTTGTGAAATCCGATTTTTTTATGAGGTCGTTCACATTTCCAATTAAATGCAATTTGTATTTGATCTCCAGTGTGAACTTAAATTCCCCCCAAAAGTGTCCTGTGCTCATTGTTCACGGAAGTTAACATGGGCTCTAGCGGTGGAGAGTTAACAGCCAGGTTCTGATAAGACCCCTCCAGTTTGGCCTGAATAGAGCTATCCCCCCAAATATGAATTAACGCAGAAACCTCTCTTTCCCTCCATTGACTGCTCTGTGCATTATTGTCGGCCATGGTTGTTGTTTTTCTTCCTGCTTTCGCCTACTTCAGCACAGAATAGTTACGTTTGCAGCTTGTTGATGGCGTGTAGGACGGATGAATGTGATCTGGCCGTTCAGACTGAAGTCACATGTCAAAAGACTGGATATGTATCGGTTTTAGGACCACATGTCCAAGTAGCCTGGGTCGCATTTGAAAAAAAACGGATCTGTGTCGTTCAGACTGTAATTAAAAGACCAGATACAGGTCACATAGGGGTGAAAAAAATCTGATTTGGGTCACTTCAGGCTCCAAATACTTTTTTTTCTATTTTAGAGAAAATTTTACTGGGATTTTTCAACAAACTGTGTTTTTTTTCAACATCTAACATGTTGGGTCATAATTTTCCATTGATATATGATCACATCAATGCTCTGTATGGAAACATTCATGTTGTTTTTCCACTCATTTATTAAGGTTTTTCGCTTTAATTTGCCACCTAACCCTTTATCCGTCAGTCTCTGTATACTTCTATCAGTCTATTTCTACTATCTGTCTACTCTCTGATATATTCACATTCTTCAGACAGAGAGAAAAGTGACTGGTATTGAGGTAGAAGCTCTGTGGTTGCAGTCGATTCTCCAGCAGCCCTGAAGCTGGCAGCTTTTGGTGAGATCGAGCGACCCCCGTCTCTCCCTCTCCCTCTGGCTCTCTTGCTAATCTCACATTGCCTGGAGGTACTTTTGTGTGTGTTGTGATTTGGTTCAATTTGTTGATCTGTGCCGCAGCGAAATTCCATCAAAGGGATCATTATTTCTTTCACTACTCTGGATTAGCTGCATTTGATGTAAATTTGACTGAACCTGGTGTTCAGATGAAGAGGCTAATTTCACATAAAGCTAAACTTCTTTATCGATGTTATAAAATATTTTAATCGTGTCTTTGGTCCAAGTGTCATTAAATATTTTATCGTCTCTCGTTCGATCTTCTCTCGGTCACATTCATGACAGTGGCATGCCCCTGCAGCATTTCGCATGCCGTCCCCGTTGATGTCTGTGACATTTCTGAGACCATGTCAAAATAGCCTAAAGTGGCAGTGAGCGCTGCAGTGTCGGGGTGCGAAAGAAGACTCTGGCAGCTCTCCTAGTTTTATGATTGATTCACCTCTTCTGGCCAAACCGATATAGGCTGAAAGGCCCGTGGGGGTGGTCAAGCAGAGCAGACGGCTCAAAGTGACGTTGGACTGGATGAGACGCTTTCCTGTAGTAGCGTAAGAGTATCACGACCTTTTGTGGTCATTCAAATGATGACAGGTTTTTAGAAAAACCCGAGGGCTCAGATTGACAGATGTCACTGTTTCTGTGAAGGATGATCTATTTAAAAGTTCATCTATTTTACCACACGTCTCAATGCGAAAGTTTGTCAAGACGCTTAATGTTTGGGAAAATAACTAAATTACACAAGTGACATTTTGAGGGCTGTGATGATATGAAGTGACTGATGACTAACACATCTAGTTCAGCTACTTCAGTTCAGGGCTGTAGCTTGTAGTCAGTGAATTAGCACTTACCTACAGTATGTTCCTTCATAGACTTTTCAGTTCTTCAGCGTTGGCCTGTTAAGTGTTTCTGTGGGCCAGCACCAGGGTTACAGGTTTAGTTATTATTCTACTCAAGGCATCGCACTTTAAACACACTTTAAAGACTAAATCCTTTTTCAGTCCAGTATTCCAGACTAACCTGACTTTCTTCAACATACTTTCTTTTGACTAATTTCATAATTTGTTGTTTGAGCAGACACATAAATTCCTGATGGTTGGTTTTATAGAGGCAAGTGTTCAGCACTGTGCAAATTATTTAACTTTGTCAATCAATTGTCCTCATGTTCACCTGGTTGGTCAAAATGTTGGTGTGACAAACAATGGTTTTAACTTTATTTTATCATGTTATCACAAAATCATTTGTCCATGGTGACACGTGTGTACCAAGCATGTACAAAAACAATGGCCACCTCAAAAATGCAAAATGTGATTTCTCCTATCTAGAGCCAGTGTTTGTTTGACAGTCTAAAGTAATAGTAATAGTAATCTGTTGTCAAATGAACTGATTGATCGTCTTAACTGTAAGGCTTAATATAGTGGAGAAGACCAAACATATCAATGTAGAGGATTATTTTTTTATATAATTTTATTGCAGCTTGATTATTTTGCTTCAGTCTGTACTTTTGTTGCAACTAACAGGACCCGACTAGTGTCCACATTGGCCCTCCTCCATTGTAAATCCCTTGTCCTGTTCAGCTAGAATGTGCTTGCACTACGGCTTTGTACCGAAGTTTGTCTCACTGTTAATGAAAAAACCTGCAGGGTAACGAGGGATCAGAGAGGGGCTGTGCCTCAGAAGTTTGTGTGCTGTGGACTAATACCTGCGATCATTCACCTGGATGTTACAGCAGCTAGATTGTAATATTCTTCTGCCAGGGACACGACCAAAGACTCCCAAAGGAGCATCCTGCAGGAGCCTGAACCATCTGATATCTTCAACCTTTCTTCTCTCTATGATGCGTTTTGATAGGACGCTTAAATCAGAAAATAGGTCACCAGCAGTCATACAATAATTGGATTTAAAAATTAATAATATTAATGAAACTCAGGGAATTCCTTTGTTTCCTTGACTTATTCATACCACTTCACTGTCTGAATTGATAACAAACCAGGCGAAAAGTCTAATTTGTCTCACATTATTCTGTCACTCATAGAGGTGACCTGTGCATGCATTATCATATTAAAAGTAGGTTATCTGCACCAAGACGTTATGTCCAGATTTTTGAATTTAAAGAAAATCTGATTCAACAGAGTAACAATGTGTGACTTAAAGAATTATACAAAACATATTTATACTGAATATTTATTTTTAAAATAGACTTTAACAAGCTGGAAAATAAGAGTGAACTAGCAGAGGTTGTGAATGAAAGCTACTGCGGCTTTTTGGCAAAATAGTTTTCCATCCTGGTCACTGCCATTAACAGTGCTTTATTTCTGGATCTCTGAGATAGGAATAATAATAACAGTAATAATAAATGCATTGGTATTATATAGCTCTTTTCATAAAAACTCAAAGACGCTTTACAAAAAAGAACACAAAAGACCGACAGAAGAAACAGGTAAAATGTTATAATGGAGGTTAAATGCTTCTCAAAGAGGTAAGTTTTTAACTGTGTTTTGAATGAATGTGGTGAGTCAGAGGCACAGGTTTGTGAGGGGAGAGAGAATACATCGAAATGACTGTGGCACATAAAAGCCATAAAACCACACATGTAGTTTTTACAAGACAAGTGCAGTGCCCGTTGATTTCCAGCCTTTCTAAGCCACTGGCAGATATATGTGTTTGAATGGACAAACTAAATTTGCAATACAAGTTACAAAATGATGGCACCGGACAAGAATGAAGTGTAACATAGCTAACTTTAACCATGGTAAAATATTCTTTAAGAAAGATGCAGAATTTACCTATAACCCAATTAGAAACACAGTGGCTTCCAGTCAACTGGTAATATTTTGACACAGTGAAGATGAACTGTGATACCAGTTGCATAAATGGCTTTGGGCAACAGACCATGTGGGTGATGTTTTATGGTAAATGCTGTTGGTGATCTATATTGGTATAATTACAGTATCTCCTTGATGTCATGGCTGTAAGAACTCAGGGCTGCAGTTGAGATTCACACTGACCGATCTGAATACCCAAGCACAACAGGAGCTCAACACGCACTCTACATTTGAAAAGTGGGGCTCATGTGCCTCGTGTTGGCTACCCCTGACCCAGGAGGATTAAGCCTGGCCATGGGGTTTTTCTTTCAGGTAACTGATTTATTGGGCTTCAGCAGAGAAACAAAGGGTCTGAATGTGTTTGAAGTGTGGAGGTGAAGACCCTAAGACGGCACTTTGAAAAGAGCTCCCACTAGGATTGAAATCTCCTCAACTACACCTGTCAAGGCAACGTCCACAGATGCACCTGGCAACCTTTCACCTGGGCTGGGATCCACCTTCCACCTGTTCACCGTCTGCCGGTGTGTCACTCTGACTTTCCAAGTTTGACGCAGCCGTGTGTGACGGGGGGGTGGGATTAAACACACTGCATGTGTGATTGACTATATGCTGTGACACAAAAGGAAAAGTAATGATATTTCGTCAAGCTGATGATTCTGCCTGAACGTGCAAACTCTGCATGGTGGCCTAGATTTCCTCTCCTCCTCAAGAGGGATTGATTCAACCTTTCTTCTATTCTTACATTTTCTAATTAGCTTTAGTGATTTCCTAATGCCTTGACATTCAACCTTGAATCATTCCCTCCTCCACACATAAAGAAAGCAAGCATTTGTTCCAGTTGTGGAAAACCAACAAAGCATGTTAATGTTCTTGTTTATTCCATGATCAAACATAATCATTCTCTCCTCTGGAGGAAGCCTCCCTTTGGGCTAATTTCTGGCATTGTTACTTGCATGTTTGACAAATTAGATGCTGGGAAAGAAACTCGGGGAGAACAGGGGGTGGAGCTACTCATACTGACATTAGCATTTCATCCCTCCTTTGCTGCACTTGGGTAGAATTCAAAGGTTTGCTGACTTAGCAGGTTTTGGGAGGATTGTAAGGGGTTCAGTCTGAAGGGTCGTCCACTGGTGGATGGGGATGTTGTCTTTTATTGGTGTGAGCCAGAGGGGTTTTAGCATTGAGCACAGACTTATTCCTCTTTCTCTTTCTGAGGGCTTCCTGTCCAAGTGTGGATCTATTTTCTCCCAGAAACCTGGGAGCTTCCCCCCTCACATTGTCTTTCATTGATTGAAGCTCAGGCCAGTGGCCCATCACACCTGGATCAAACATGAAACCACACTGGAGGAAGTTTTAATTTCCAGTCTTATAGTATTGAGCTACTACCTTGTTGTGAATCAATGCAGGGGGTTAATTCCACTTCACGAGTTGATTCTGCAGCATCAACAATAGAAGGGTACTCAAACACACCGGGATGTTTCTTTTGTTTACTTTTTAAATTTTTAGGATAAAAATAAAAAACTCAAAGCATTTTTTTTACCTCGCTGGTCAAAATGTGTCTTCTCCTTGGTGCAGTGTGTGACAAACAAACAGTGATTTCATTAGAGCACCTGTTATGCTCACTCACCATATCGTTTCTGGGCGCACGTTAAATGGGAAGCCAACAAGCCTATTTCACTCTGACATTCAGTGTATCAACAGGCATTAAGCTGTATGGGAAACAGCCCTATTTTCTCTCTGTGTGGAGCGCAGAGGCACTGAGACAGTCTGGAGCTCTCTCTGTGGATAGAGACAAGAATGAGGATGTTGGGAACAATAGGAGGAGCAGCCATTGTTAACCAGCCTTGCTGTCATTCAGAGTCAGAACACACCCATAAGCCACCTCTCTTAAAACAAAACACTGAGCCCAGCTGCTGGTTTACCTTCAGTCTTCTGAAATTTATCAAATCTGATCTTAACATTTGGGACCTATTCTGTTTTTTATTGTAAACCTCGGAACTGTGTTATTTTCCCGTAAAACCCCTGTGAAGTTCTATCAAGCTGTTATTCAAAATTGACCACTACTAAGAGAAAGTCAGCGTAATGTTTGGTGTTATCACCACAGGATACATATATGCAGACAGACCTGAAATCCTCATTTTTATTATTTAGAGGAAAAAATGACAATGAGGATCTTGCATGTCTCCGAGTTAGATTCTGTATTTATCTTAATTGGTGCCTTGGCAGGTTATACAGAATGGAGATGGATTTGAAGTCATTTACTGGAAGTTCTTGACAGGCGCAGTGGAAGAGAACGTCGAGCCCTGCGCTGGCACACACAGCTTGGAAATCATCTGTCAAAATTTAGCATATCCAAAGAGAAGGCTGCCTGTCATCTTCGATGTACATCTAACCATGCACAAGGGGGGTTTGATCAGGAGCTATGTTGTACTCCTGGTGTAAAGCACATTCATCAAGTTGATATTTGGTTGACAAGACACAAAAATGCCCTGGAAAGGCAAAAAGGTTTTTATAACGAGATGGCTTTGAGCTACACATAGTGCCAAAGGGATTTTTTTTTTAATAATGAATTCATGCTCAATATTTTTCAAATCAAAATCTCCACAGCTTCATACATCATCAGTCCACCATTTTAACTTGACAAACTTGGCGTTCTCTTTTTGCCCTGATTTTATTCCGTCACACCAGATACGATTTGTCGGTTTTGTTCTGCAAAACATTGCCAACAAGTGCATGGCTCAGCCGGGCGGATTATCAGTGGAGATCTCCACTCCAACTTCTTTATTTCCCCCCAAATCAATGCGATGAACAGCAAGACGTGATTGATAATGATATTGAGATTGATTGTCTAAATCCCTTCCCTCAGTTCAAAGTCCCCAAACAGATAGTATATATACATGCAATTCAGTGCAGAGATAGGAGTTGGCAGGAGCTGCCAATAGATAAGTGAAATAGGGCCAGAGTGAAAAGACCTATCAGTCCCTAAGGGGCTTAGCTGCAGGATTCTGAAGCTCTAAACTGGCGGTGGTGGAGGGAGATAGTCGACATTGGTTTTAAATTACCCAAGATTGCCTTGTGGTTTCAGTCTGCAGGGACGCCAGCAGACAAGATGTTTGTTAAAACAAGTGCAGACATTGAGGCAGATTGGGGCAAAGAGCAGACCTCCGATTTCCTAGCTAGAAAGAGCAGGTTGGAAAGCTGGTAATTGCAGAATTGGCAGAGGGGCTAAGGAGGTCTTGCAGCAATGATATCTGCCTCTGGGACTGAAGCGGTGGCGATGCTGGAAAAGGGCTCACTTACCTCACCGGGAGGATATTCTGTTTGACGCCATCCTAGCTACAACACCCACCATGCTAATGCCACTGTTGATCACCTAATTGCTCTGCAACACAGCATATGTAACTCTATCAAAATGGCTGGGTTGAAAATGACCAATAATTATACAGTGGCTAGTAATTATCATACATATACATGTTCTGTACCTGCAAAGTCCTGAGTTCCAGGTCTGCCCAGTTTTTTTTTCTTTGCATCATGACCTGTCAAACAAATGTATATATCCACAAAAAGACAAATATTCTTAAAGGAAGGAGTCCGACATTTTTGGTAATAAGCTTAGTTACTTGTCTTTCTAAAATCCACACTTACATGCTAAAAAGGGTATGTGAGATTTTCTAGCATGTCCGTAAACCTTAGCATATAAAAAATGATGGAAAAAATGCATACTGTTAAAATACTAGTGAAATATTGCAGATGGTCTTTATGAGTGACTTCTTGGAGTTTTTGGCGAGACTTCGGGAAGAAATATTTTGGTACAAATCACAACTTTTTTTTTTCAACAAGAAATAATGTATCAGTTAATAAAAACCTGGCAGGTGGATTTGTTACTTTTGGAAAGAGTCGAGCTAGCTGTTTGCACCACAGTTTGAACCATTTCATGCTAAGCTAAGCTAACTAGCATGATTTGAAATTGGTACTGATCATCTCATTTAACTCTCAACTGGAAAGTATTTTCCGATATGTCAAACTGTTACTTGCAACAAAATAATTACGATGTCAGTGAACAGAAACAAATGTTTTTTTATTCTTGCACGTGAACTAAAATGGTGGGAAACAGAGCAACCACAGATCTGCTGGTTCACTATTCCATGACTCTCCTCACTATCCTTCCTAGAGTCATTCAGTGACACTCAGAGAGAGGACGGTGTGAATAGCACTCCACTACTGTACCAAACTTTGACGCACGCATACACACACGCAGCTTTTAATGCTTAAAGTTTACTTTTGTTACAGGTACAACAACAAAAGGCCTTTTAAGTCTGACTTGAAAATCTTTAGGAGAAATTGGCTCCAGCATTGAGGGGTTGAGGTATTGATTCTGGCCTCTGGCTCAGTCCAGGAAAAGATGGATAGATTTCTTTGAAATGCACTCTGCGTGAGAATATAAAGACTACTGTGTGTTCTCGCTCAGGAATAAATTGTTTCATGACATATCTGGGGCCACCTTTTTAGCTTCAAGCTGCCTGCTTCTCTTGAAAGGGGGATGTTGACAGGGTGGAGCACATTCATCTGTAGTCCCAGACTACCCACACCTCATAGAAGCTTTTATTGAAAGTTAAATCTCCTTCAGAGAGTTGGCAGCCTCTCTTTGGGATATCTATTTCAGCAGCTGTCGAGGCTGATTATATGGGGGTTGTGCCACACACTGGCAGCGATATAAACCTCCTACAGAGAGTAGGGCTATTATGATGCTATTGATTGATGCGTTCATCTGCATGCATGTGTACAATCTCTTTACTCAGAGGCAGCGTGTTTGTATTGATGGCATGCAACATGTGGCCACTCATAGATTTTGCTTTTCATTCATGGTGCTCACAATAGTGAGGTCAAATATTTAAGAAAGTGTATGGTGCCTTGTGATTTCTTTTGAACGAGATGCTTTGTTTACCTCAGGACCATTTGCATCAATAGCAAGTTGCAGACATTATTATAGAGCTTCCCGATACTGAAGTCTATATCAGCAGACATATGTAACAGTCCAAGCAATGCAGATTGATTTATTGCTTGTTCGCTCTCTTACCCTTTCTTAACGGTCAAAAGAATTTAGCTTTGAACGGTATGTTGTTGTTGTCGATGAAAAAGCAGTATGGGTTTGTTCCACCCACTATTTTCTGATACCAGATCCATAGAGAATCAATAAGAAAACATGGTTACCAAGAGACTGTTCACTGCAATTTGGTTTTGAATCGGTACATTCCCATTTAGGAATCAATGCAGGTGAGCAGAATAGCATATCAGTGATATTAGCAGTCCATTTAGTTAAAAGGTCTGTAAATGTATGCAGTCGAAACTGAATTGTATTTCTTTGTCCTTTGAATTCTTATTAACTGAGCAACAGAGGGATCATTAAAGAAACCAATCTGTTGATCATGTCTTTGAAGTGAATGAAGTTTCAAACTGAAATCTCAACCCTCTCATTTGTATTATTAACCACTGAGTTGACATTAAAAAATAATTAAACACGAACTGGGCTCTGCTTAGTGCATATTCTTTTTGAAGGTTTTTTTTTTTTGCACTCAGTGTTCAAAATTCTCCCATCATCCACTGACTTGGAATATATTCCGTTCCTCGCCAATGCCATCGATTTTAATATCAAACACCAATAAAAGCCACCTCTTTGAGTTTGTTTGAGCTCCTCCATGCTGTGAGAAGGAAGGTGGGCGGCATGGGGCAAAGGATCCTGGAACTATTGAGTCAAAATATTGATGGAACAGAGCCAGTCGCCGTGACGCTGCAGCCAAAGACTAATGCTAATGTTCTCTGAGTAGCAACTTGGCAACACAAACATTTGTATTTATTCAGAGAGAAAGCATGAAGTACATGCTCTTTTTCAGCAGTGTCTTCTCACTCCTAGTGTTTCACACAGTGGAGGGAGGTGGAGGACGACCACCGGTGTTGCAGTGTTGTTGGCCCCAGAACAGTTCCAGCTGAACCGTCGGAGGCTAAGAGCCTTGCTTAAGGGCTTGCTGATGGAGATTCATGTGGGTGTCTTATTCAGATTTCCTCTCAAGATACTCAGGTAGTCTTGGGAATAACACAGGCCACCTGTTACTATTGCTTCCCACAACCAACAGTTAACAGTTACACAGGCTGTGCACTGTGCTGCTAGGTAAATCTTTTGCTAAACTGCCTCCACAGAATAATGAACTAACTCACACCCAGTTATACGATTGCACTTAACAGCTGTTAAATAATGCGAATGAGATTAAAATGACTTGGAGGGAAAAACTAGAGAGAATGAATATTTTATGAAAAAAGTACCAATACTACTTGTACAATCTAGAATTAAGCAGATACAGTTATCTATAACAGCTTATCCTATTGAGGTTTGAGTAAACAATAATGGCTCCCTTCACATTCAGAGCATTAATATAGCAACAAACTATTCACTTTGTAAATATATAACAATGTCTACCTGAGCAGAGAGCCAGCAACGTATGAGTCTTTAGAAAAACTGACCCCAACAATAATAAACAATGTTATATGATGAGGCAAACACCAAACAATAGATCACTGTACATGACTGGTTGCTCCCTTCCAGGGTCGTCACAGCAGATGATCACTTGTAGACATGGTGTTACTTTTTTTTTTTACACCAGATGCCCTTACTGATGCAACCCTCGCCTATTTTGGTAGTTGGGAGGGAGTCGAACCAGGATTTCCCAGACCGATGAATGCACATCATCCACTGCGCTACTGGCCGGGTCCACCGTACATGACAGAGTACATACATAACACACAAATATGTGTTAGATAAACACTGTTAGCTTTGTTAGCTATTGTTAGCACCTGTTTGCTAAAAAAAAATCAGATTCAGTCAAAGCTAAATTAAGCTGTTTGTGGCCCCTGAACAGAGTAGTGATAGATAGATAGATAGAAGAGGAATGCAAGGTGCAAATTATGATAAATTATGTACTCCAAATTCACACAATTACTATTATTTATTTTTTTACTGGTTTAATGTGCTAGCTAAACCAGATGAGATTAATCACTCTGTCTCCTCTTTTTTGGCTTTGTTTACTGTTAAAGGGGAAGTTCCATTTTCCGTATCACTTCGGAGTCATTTGGAGTATTTCCGACAATTTTGGATTTGACAATATCCATTTAACAGGAGTGAATGGGGCACCAAAATGTAGCCAGTAGATGACACAAACTTGACCATTTCTCAAATAACAGACAGTGCCTGAACTAAAATACTTATTTGTGATGTTGTCAGATATGCATACATGCTTTGTTTAAGTTCAGGCACTGTGAAGGACACATAGGTGAGCACTAGGGGTCCTTAGTAAACTGTGATACACAGGAAGTAGAGTCTGTTTACAGATTGAATTTTCTCAAGTTAGGGACAAATCCTGACTCAAATGAGAATAGTAATAGTGTAGCCCATCTTATTAAGCATCTGTTATTTGAGAAAAGGTCAAGTTTGTGTCATTTACTGGCTGAATTTCGGTGCCCCATTCACTCCTGTTAAATGGATATCATCAAATCCAAATATCTTCAGAAATACTCCAATCACTCCAAAGTGATGCAGGTGAGTAAATGACAGTATTTTAATCCCAGAAATAAGGTCCAATTTAACTTTACTTTCTTGCGTTTCACACAGCAGGAAACCTCTCAACAATAATCTCAACCTTTTACCTGTGGTACTTTAGCAATCGCTCCCTTTTTTCCACATCCACCCCCTCAAAATACAGACAAAGCAGCAAATATATCATTAGCAGCTGCCCTATGGAGCTGGATATTAATTATCCTGTGTTCTCCTCGTTTGGCCACTCATTTGCACGTGTACTGTAAATGTCACCAGAGAGATAAATGGGAAAACAAAAACCCCAGCTCGTAGCCTTTATGCAGCAGAATGTCAGAGGGAGCTTGTAAGAGATGAGATATTGGTTTTGGCCCTGGCATGGATTCTGGCTCAAAGGACAATTCCAGAGGCAATGCAATTTGTATGTCATCTGTGTTTAGAAATTCTTATTAACAATGTACAAGCAAACATTCAACATTTGGATTCTGGTAAGAAGAAGGATAGTACAGTGCATCTGCTGTTAACAAAGAACCAATGCAATCACATATCTGACACAGCATGATATCATGTTATTCCTGCTCTGAAAACAGCCTCCCACAGCGTGAAAACCACCTTTATGTTGTATAATTTTTCTCTCAGTATGAATGCCTCTCCAGCCACATTTTGTTCTGACATGTCTTTTTTTTTTGTAGATTTGTGAGTGGATTGAAAAGCGATTTGTGTGTGTGTGGCGCTCTCTGTGTGGCCTTTAAGGTGAGAGGAATAAAGCAGTATTTGTATTAATCGATCACATGCCAAGCCTGGTTGAAGTCGGACCCTAATGGTTGCTTGCTGTCATTTTGCAAGCAGCCTGTAAAAAGGATTAGAGTGGCTCTGTGGAGTAAGGGCACATGAACAGCAAAGTTCTGTGGCCGGCAAGAGAAATAAATCAATTTATCCCTGATGGTGGTGCAGTTTTTGAACATAATGCCTAACGATGATGGAGTTTGGACACTCCATACTTGTCATTGTGAAATTGGACTGCCGTGTTGCTAATGATGGTAATGTATGTTGTGCCTCGCCTACCACAGTAATCCTTCACTCTGTCTCACTTAAATGTATCTCATTGTCTGGCATATTGCATTATGAATACCGCTAGCCAGAAAAAAACAAGAGAATTTAATTTATGTATTCATTCATTTGAACGACGAGTTAATGGAAAAAACACTAACCATATAAATTCCTTCCTTTTGTCACAGGCGATTGTAACTTTGAGAAGCCGCTGGCAGCGTGTGGATACAGCCAAGGCAGAGACGATGACCTTGACTGGGAGCAGGCCAATACCAGAGAGAAGCCTTCATCGGATCCATGGCTGCCCTCAGGTAAGGATGGTGACATTGGCTCATGAAAAGAAGGAATGATGATTCCATCCCATTGCAGAGATACACATACATCACCGCAATAGTCTGCACATTTGACACCGGCCTGTTTTGTGTGGCAAGCAGCAGAACAAAGACCATTTTTACATGAAAGAATATTAGTTTTTGATTGAATAAGAGTATCTTTGAACATAGTAATATTACTTGGCCCAAGTGGGAGAGCCATTTGCACAACTATTATTAATATCCTGAACATGCAACTAATTTGGCAGTGCATTTGCATGACAAATGCAGATCACACAGATCAGCATTTGAGGTGTTTACATGAGACATTTGTCTAATGAAGCTATAAGGTTGCATTTAAACAAGTTAGCCATAGAGGCTAATACATTTTGATTACAGCTTATATGGACATGCACTACTTAATATACTGTACTTCCACTTCCTCTCTAGAGTTCCAACACTAGTCTCTTCTTTTGCATTATCAATATGAGATATTCATGCAAATTCTTACCCCTCGAGTACGTGCTAGAGCTGCAACTAACGATTATTTTATTAGTCTACTAATCTATCGACTATCTTAATGGTTACTTGACTAATAGAATTCTGAAGCGTACACCTGTTCAGTGGTTTCTTATTTAGCCATCGGCCTTTAAATTCAGCTAGAGTTTGTTTTAACTAACAATAAAGATGACAAAGATGACTACTATGGTGATTGTGATGCCTACTATCATTCAGAAATATTTATGACCTGTGCTGCTCATTAGGCTGCTACAAATGTAAAAATAACTCTATTAAACATTTGTCCATTTAAAAGCAAGGACAGGTAAAGTGCTAATAAATTCCTGTACAACCTGAACACACCATGAGTTGAATCACTCCGGGCTCCTAGTACTGCTGTAATGACATTAATCCTCTGTTTTACCAGTGATGTTTGTCTCCTTATGCTGGTAAAGTGGGGGGAAGGATCAGTGTCACTATGAATCTGAAGAGGACACGTCCCTCCTGTCCATAGAGACATCTGAGAGCATGAATGAAAGCGACCTGAATTAATCAATCAATCAGGAAATCATTTAACAAATAACTGATAAACGCACCATATTGTAACGGTAACTGCGTTTATTTAAAAAGTAATGCGTTAGAATATTAGGTACAGACAAAAGTAGCGTCTTTACAGTGACACGTTTCTGTTAGTAATGGTTACTGCCTAACACTACATGCCTTTACTTTAAATGCTGCCACATCACAGACCTGCTGCATGTAGAGCAGTTGTGTTTCCATCTTTCAGCTCGTGGTGTTGTTGCAGTGGTTGTGCTGACTCGCACATTTCCAGCTGGAAAATATGAGCAGTGACGTCACCAGCTATTATTGACAAATGAATTTGTCTGCAACAAATTTCATTATCGATTTTTGTCGACTAATCACCCCTAGTATGTACTACACAGGATCTTTGTTGATGGTCACATGAAATGGGACATTTGATATCAAAATACTCACATCCAGTTTAATTTAAGAAGTCTTTGTCAACCATGTTTTGAAATTCATTAAAAATGCTTTCCCTGCATTTTGTGTCTGTCGCACACAATTTGTCTCTTTAATGTTCATTGATCGCTTTTCATTTGATTTGAAATGCAGAGATATCACCGCCACAGAGCAGAAGGCACCTAAGGAATTAGACTAATGGAATGACATTTCTTTGTGTGTTATAACAAAGGTAGCATTGCAAACTAATGGATATTGTTTTCCTCCCGTATCTGACGCCTAATCTCACAAAGGCTGCATCCCAGATAGATTGCACTGGTCCCCCTCATTGACAGAGGGGGAATTAATTAGTGGACCCTCACTAATTTTAAGCAGCCAGTGCCCAGACCTGTTGGTGTATACATCAGCATGATGTGTGTTGGACTGCCCCAGAGAAATTACTTTCCATGAAGGGGGAAGTGTCTGCTTTTTTTATCGCAATTGATTAATGTCGGTACCCATGGAGGCAGAGCAAAGGTTACGGCAAAATCTGGAAATGCCTTAACCTACAAATTAGCAGCTTGCGCACCGCTTAAATTTGACAAGTCTGATTAAAATGCCATGTTAAGAGGTTAAGAGGTGTGCCTGATTGTGCTTCCTGGTCTGAGCACTCTTCAGATTCTTCAGCTTGTTTTCTACTCGCGTCTTGAATTGTGCGTAATTAACAGGTTGCAGCTCTTTCTCCATTTCTCAGTGTGAGCACTCAACCTGCCGTGTGAAATTGTAATCTCTCCTCTTTGACCGCATTGAAAGGGATGTGAAATGTAGTGTACTTGACGGCTGAAATTGTTTTAGGGCTAGTGGAGAGGGGGTTGATGGGTGGAAATGCATTTAGGTGGAAAAGCTATCTCACCTCTGATTGCTTTCTCACTCTCAACCTGTACTTATGAATCTCGACAAAACGACCTTATCATACTCACAGAACAGATTGTTCGGAACGGAAGGCATTGCTACCTCAAACACTTTGGAAATTGGTTGTAGACAATATCTATCCAAATAGAGGTGTTCTTAATGTCAATGTGAATGTGTGATTCAAAGGATGATTTGAACCTGGCTGAGTTTTACAGAGCAAATCACATCCTTCTAGGGGTCGGGTGTTCATGTCAATTCCAATACCAGTATTCCTTGGCCAGTGTTCAGAACCAATACAGGAAGTAGTTCTCTCTTAAAGCCACAGTCAGTGATGTTGAAGAGCGAGCAAGAGTTGAAAGAGGCACCTCCTCTAAGCCTCCTCTAAGCTCCACCCCTTCCTCTCCCTCCCAGTTCTCTGTTCAGAGCCACGCCCCCTCTCATGCTAACTGTATTTCTAGGTGTGCTGAATATTTCCAGCAATGGTGAAACAAGATGTGAGACAGGGGGGGTGTGGGCAGGACGAGAGATGAAGGCATCTGCTTGGTTCTTTTCATTCGGACCGAGTGTCAGTTGATTGGTCAGAGTTTTTACAGTCCTGCAGCTGCCACAGAGGTCTGCTTCTTTTCCTTCCTGAACATGTATTGACTGCTCTCAGCCAGTATAACAAAAAATGCTTCTGAACAGGATTACCAGCTATAGCTGTAAGGCCTTCACATAGACTGCATATATTATATGTCTAAGGCTTTTATTTTAAAAGATAAGAAGGAGTGGATATACAGTAGTGTGCACTGTCTTTGTCAAGGTTGAAAGGAGTTATAAAGTTTTCCATTTTGATTTATATAGGCACCACTCATCCTGTTCCGCACAAGGTGATTGGTTGATACCTCTATCTACATTGCAAAAGCTCCAACTAATCAACCTCATATCGTAGCTGCCATACACCAGTGTTGTAGTGTTGACATCTGGCCCGTATTTGGATAACATATCTGTTACTCAAGTGCCAAAAAGATGTTGTCAATAATGAAATGATGCCATAGACTGGAGTCCTTTAAAAAAATAGTTTCATTATGCAATACTATGATTTCAGCTACAAAAATATGCATCAGAGACCTCAGTCAGTATGAAACATCCTGAAATATGGTGCTGTTTGTATGACGTGTTGAGACCCTGTGCAGAATTTGATGTCAGGATTCCCCTGCATCATGCAAAGCTAATACTGCAACCAAAGACCAAACTGGCCCAATTCCATCCTGACATGTAAATAAAAGAGTACCAAAAAGGGAAAAAGCAAAATGAAACGCAAAGAGGGAAAATGTGTCCTCTGGTCACACAGAGAAAAGAGGCAAGCTGTGCATGAAACTCGGGTTGTTTACGACAATCCGCTCCCTACCTAATTGCTACGTCTGGACAGAGAGTAGTCTTGTTTATCCCTCCTCGCAGCCCTGATTGCATGCTTTGGCTCCTTTACGGTGGCTCAGCCCATGCAGTTCTGAGCCTCTGCATGCCTGCTCGGGCACTCCCCACCAGTGTTCCCTCTTCAGAGCCAACTGGAGAAACCCGCGGCAGAACTGTCGCTGTCAGTCCTGTTGTTACCAATAAGCCTCATCTTTCCTGGACAATGATAACAAAACCATTTGAGCCAAGACAACACTCAATCAGCCTTGAGAGAATGGAGCTGGACGCTCTTCTGTCAGAGTCTGATGTTGGCTTGGAAAATTACCACAAGACATATGTTTCAATAATACTGGTTTCTGAGTTTCCACCCTACTCTGGGTTGTTGTAAGTTCCCCAACATGATGCAGTGGTCTCAGAGAGGCATGGATGAAGCTGACTCGGTGAGGTAGTTTGCGGTGTGGTGCTGGCTGTCCAGATGCCATTAAGAAGGAAGCTGTTTTTAGTGAGCCCCAGCTGGTGCAGAGGCTGCCTCCTCTCTGATGGTGTCATGGATGTTGCCAGCAGTGGGCTGCTGCTCCCTGACTCCCCCCTGGGACTCGTTCTGGGGAATAATGGCAAGAGGAGGAGGAGAAAGAAGGTCCTCTAACTGAGATTAATTAGGGCTTTTGTATTGTGCTTGGCACAATAGCAAAAGCATCTCCAGCGAAATGACTCATTGTTGTATTTTTAATGTCTGCTCTAAATATGTTGTGCAAGAGAAATTGAAATGCTTTTGTTTCAGTGTTGCACAGGGTCTTTGTTTTGATAGTGCGCCCTTGGTCGATAATAACACCTAGACAATAGTGAAGGATTGGCAGAACGAGATAATGGTGATCTTCTCTATTTCTGCTTCTCTACAGTAAGGTTCATAATGCGTTCATGCAAATGCAGCTCACTCATGAACCCAGAAGGGTGTCTTTCTTAGAGCGTGGCTGCTGCATATGGATAAGACGGATCAGTTTAAAAGTCAAACTGTTCACCTTTTTGACCATTTCAATCAGGATGCAATGAATTGACAAACCTCCCCGCCTCGTCTGGACAAGGAGTGTTTATGGCATTACGTGTGCTGTTCAAATGCAAGAGGAGAAGGAGAGCCACTTATAATATGAGAGGAGAGAACACCCACTGACAGAAGGACGTCAGAAATTTAATCACAATTTAATATCACATCAGCAAAAGATGGGATTTGCTGTTGAGGAGGGAGTGGGCCCCGTCTTCTGAAACTAAGTTAATTGCTTTTGAGCCATTCACAACTTTGTGTGAAAATCACAGCCTGCACTGTGTTAGCAAGGTTGTGAGGTTAAGGAGAAACCCCCATTATACGATTAGGGGACGAAACACAACAACAAATTACAACATCTGATCAATTCCTGAATTAATTTCAGACTGCAATTTTCAATTTAGCATGTTTGTGGGGTTAAGAGTTGTGTGGACTGAGCAAACAGGATTGCAACCATTACTATAAACAGGCTTATGAAAGTACATGGTACTGTCATGATAGAGGACATATTTGCATACTGTAGCTTTTCCCATTAGCGTGCATGCTATGTACAGCTAAGGCTAATGATGCAGCTAGGTGACTCACATGAACACTCCCTGTTGTGTAATGAGTTTGTATCAGGCTAATGGGCTAACATATGACCCATTTACTGCAGCGGACTGCAAATAGTGCGTACTGCATATTAATATGACATATTAAGCCATTAAGAATTGCTGTTGATTGACATGCAGCAACAAAGGATGCTGCCATGGGACATAATAAGGCTCCGCTCAGCTGTTCCACCTGAATAAAATGACGGGGCTGTGTTCCACATGATGGATGGTTTCGGGTGAATCTGTTTGACATCGTCAAAGAAACCTGGCAGCTCCTTAGCACGGAGAGCCCAAACTTATTCAGCGTTACTTCATCAGGCCCCTTTCATGTTTCAAAGGACACGGGGAAAAGTTCTGGGAAATTGAGTGGAGGCCACGGCCGTTCACATTAACAGCCTAACCCCTCACAGCGAGAGCATTTTTGATTGGTGGCAGACAGTGAGAATAGCCCTGTCTTCATTGACATTTCCGAAGCGGTGGCCGCGCTTTTCTGCGGTGGTGACCTCTGTGAATTTTATTAGCAAATGAGACCTGGAGGGTTTGGGTTTAAAGAGCACCCCTTCATTCTGATTTCCCCCACATAATGATTTCCACAGAGTTCAGGACCTGAGTGGAGGAGAAATAATGAGCGCTAGTCATTATTGCAAATTATATCCTCTGCTCAGACCATCACTCAACTGATAATTAATCTAAACACCTTCAGCCTATAGACTTTGATGATTAGGATTAGACAGTATCTTATTTGTGTAAACTAAATTGTATCTATATATGTAACTATTCCCATTAAGAAGATTTCCTGACCCTTTTTAAGAAAAGCAACCAAGGGAAAAAAAAAGAAAATCTACAAATGTAGTCACTTAACCTGCTCTGGTTATTTTGCTACATGATGCCGTTTGTGTTTGTGCTTGTGTAACCAGTCCTCTATGTGTATCTTGACTGTGCAGCACATTTATTTAGTTGCTTGTGCAAAGTTTTTCAATCCTGCAGTCAAAGAAGGAAGCATGAATGCAAAAGAAAATGGCTAAAAGGATTCATCTGGCATTTCATTTGTACTGTCTACTTCTCTACGACCCTACAAACCTCATCCTGCTTTCCACGATTTCTGATGAGACAATAATTAAAGATAATTAATTAATTAAATAACAATAATTAAATGCAGGAAATTAGGATGTTTTTTTTTTTATCATGTTGTAGTAATCCTGAGTTGGATTGTTTTATAAAAGCAGGAATCCATAATGTATAGCACTTTTAGCACTATTAGTCTGCAAATTATGATTATGGTCATTGTTTTTTGTCTGTTTTCTTCAGGATGAGGTCTGAATAGTTATGCTCCAAAAAAATTTTAATGCTCACTTGGTTCTATAGAAATACAGCTAATGAGTGAATAGGTGCAAGAAAAGCATCAAATTAAAGTAATTAGTGCTGTAGTGATTGTCAGGACTGACACAAGCTGTGACCAGCTTCCAACTGCTCTGCCAGTGAGTGAGCTGACAGGTGAAACCCGGATTAACCTGACGGAAACCTTCCCTTGACTATATCTGTATGGCTCATTATGCCATTAAGCCTCCAGGGCTGTTATTTTGGATTGCTCAATGTCCAGGAAAACATTTGTGTGTTTACACTTGCCGGAAAAGTTTTTATCCAAGCAGAAACCTCATTTTTATTGTTTGACTTTAAGAAAAAAATACCACAATTAATGTAGTTTTTGTAAGTTTTAGATGCATAACATTGTTGGACTCTTTTTTTATTGTATGCATTTTTATTGCATGCGTAACATGTATTATTTTTCTTATTTCCCAAGACCTGTAAACAAACTAACACTTGACTAATGACAGAAATGAACTGAAATCAGTCTAAGAGATTTAGAGTTGTACCAATACCAGTATAGAAAAGAAAAATTATACTGTCTAAAATGCTGAAACATATATCACCTTATATCATGTCATCATATAATTTATCAGCTCATTTATGTTACACAAGAACAACAGCAACATGTGCCACTCGCTACCTGATTGGTACATCAGCATTGGGCTTGTATGAGTCTCAACAGAGATAAGAAAAAAGCAAGATGGCTCACTTGTTAGCTACTTCCATCATCATCTCTGAAAAAAAAAAACGGACGCTGCCTCAGAAATTGGTAATGATAAGTTATATGATATCGGAATGGTGCATAGACTCATATACAGTGTTGTTTTTGTTTTATTTTAGATACTGGTATCCATGCTACTTTAAATCTGTTGGGCTGATGGAAGTGTTTTAGTTTGTTTTAAGAGGAATACTGTGTTTACAGCTCTTTGGAAATGCTACATACATGCATACATTACATGTGGAAAAAGTTAAACACGTACCGTTAGCCAGCGCTAGCAATACTTTACACTGGAAAATCTGTCAAAAAGGATAATAAAAGAAAGCTCTGTGGTGTTCATTCTCTATAAGGCCTGGCCATATAACAATGAGAGCCAGCATATCACATTCAAACAGTGTTAGTAGTTATCTGTTACAAATTATAATAATAGTCATATGTAATGATTAATAAGAACTTGTTGGGGTCAAATGTGGTGCATTTTGTGACACCTTCTCACGTATGGCCTCTAACGATCTAGTTATGTGATCAGAAAAGATGAAGGGTGACACGAGTGCTTTAGTCACTTTTATTTTACTTCTGGTGCATTGGTTGGGTGAATTCTCTCAGTGATGGCGATATCAGCTGATGAGATCCAACTGTGCATGACACCCCTCAAAGTGTAGGCTCACCTACAGCCCCAGACTGTCGCTTAGCATCTTGATGCGGCCCTGGCTTAACAGCACTCATTCACTCACAGTGTCCTTGTTAATAATGCCTAATGTGCTAGTATAATAAAAATCATTCTTTTTCAGTGGTGTGCCCTTCATTTCTGAAGAACTGCAATATGAATGTACATGACGTGTAGCAGGAACAGTTCATCTCTACTAAATTCATTTTTCATACCATTCTCATCATTGCCATCATTGTAACAGAAGGTGAATGTGGCCTACATTGGAATAATAATAAATCTGTTCCTCTCAGTAGCTCAAACAATAGCTGTGCCCTGGCCTTTACAGAGTTGCAGAGGCAGGCCTTGAGTGTGCTGAGAGCTCTCTATTTTTAATTGGTCTTGAACACGCCATTGTTAAGGCACAAGAGATAAAAGAAGAAAAGAAGAGGGAGAGAAAACACCCTTGTGCATCACTAGCACATTAGCACAGCACTAACACAGTGTCATTATAATTTGCTCTTAGTCTCACTGGCTAATTAGCTTGTCATGGTGCAGCAGGTCCTGCACACTGTGTGGTCATTAGGACCTCGAACATAAAAACTGAATGACAATCAGTGTTCTCCTGTCATCTTCTTCACTTCTGTTACACAGCGACAATGGCAGCATGATGAAGTGGCGCGCTGTCACTTTAAATAACGTATTCTCGTGTTTCATGGTGGTCAATAATGAGGAAGGGGAAGACTTTTCCCCGTTATTGTGTTTGGTCCGCTGACCCAAATCAAAACGATTTGTGTCCTGGTAGTGAGGAAGAAATGTTCTAATATTTACATGTATTTCTGTCAAGTGATTGCACTTTAATGCAGTCAGCCACTGTATTAAGCTTTATTAAACTAAAAGTGACTACTTACAAAGGGTACCTGTTCTTTTATTAATATTTCATTAACATAGCAGTGTAAAATATATAAATGCTACATGAGGGATCAGATATTTTCATCTTCAACAAAGAGCGGTGCTCTGCATAAACAACACTGTCACTACATGGCTGTCTTGAAATGAAAAGTAAACATCCTGTTTTAATCATAGAGGAAAGAGGTGCTGCCATCATCTTTGTCTTTGTATCATGAGCTACACCTAAGCAATTCATCAAGTGAATTTTCGTGCTGGTTCGCATCACACCAAGGGTTTCTGGTGCCTCAAAATGTTCTGGGTGCCTGAGCAGGTGGCTGAATGTTATTGAAGTGACCTCACAACCCTCATATAGAGGCATCTGATAGAGGTTGGACAAACAAGTGTCTGAAAGTCTCTCTTGCCCATCTACATGCAGCTTACACAACTTCCTGCATAGCCTCAGAAATAATTAGCCTCTACACGTGAATCAGAGACAAACAGAAAGTGAATAATAGATTAAAAAGCTCTGGGAGAACAACAGTACGCTGCTCACAATAGTGAATCATAACAGAGTAATCATGCTGTGTAGGGCAATCTATAACACAGGGAGGCAACAATAATACTGTAAAATAGAGCTAACTCAGGATTTCTCATGGTTGATGTGATTCACGGTTTTTGAAAAACGTATTTTATTGACTGTTCATTGACTATTGTTGACTGCTGACTGTTCACTCCTCTTAACTGGCTGAAAGGAGAATCAGAGATCAACAGCTGCTTTCGTAGCAAAAGGCATTTCTGGTCATCGGCGAGGCTAAAAAGCAATCCTGATCTAGTCTGTTGCAGGCCACATCGTGGCCTTGGTTGTGGCTCAAAATCTGCCACAGTCAGGTCTTTTGAACCGTAGCAGCTGTGGAGTTATTTCTCAATATGTAATGTAAGGCACAATACGATATGAGTAAATCCAGATTTCTGTCATCTTCAATGTCACCTTAACTGTAAAGGAGAACAACCGAGTTAGACCTGCACTCTGCTGGAAACACGTATTCCTGTTATAATATACTATTGAAATATTGTCTTCCCAATTCCAAAACAATATCAGTCAAGTTATTTCTTGATTAATAAAAATTGATCCTTTGATCATTCAAGGTGGCACGGTGGTGTAGTGGTTAGCACTGTCGCCTCACAGCAAGAAGGTACCGGGATCAAATCCCGGGCCCAGGGCCATTCTATGTGGAGTTTGTATGTTCTCCCCGTGTCTGCTCCCGTGTCTTCCTCCCACCATTCAAACACATACATGTGGATTAGGTTAATTGGCTAATTTAAATTGACCGTAGGTGTGAATGTGAGTGTGAGTGGTTGTCTGTCTCTATGTGCCCTGTGATGAGGTGGAGACTTGTCCAGGGTGTACCCTGCCTTCCGCCCTAACATAGCTGGGATATGCTCCAGCCCCCCCGCGACCCTATGAGGATAAGCGGTAGATAATGGATGGATGGATGATCATTCATATACACCTTCTGGCCCTGTCAGAGTGTAACACAGAGTACAGAGTAATCTGTATTACACCCAGCAGGTCTAATCCACAATCAAATGTGGACAATTTACTCTTAAAGGGATATTCCACCCCTATGTGAAATTTAGTCTCTCTTCGCAGTCATCAGAGTTAAATAAGTGAGCAAAAGCTTTTTTTTAGCTCAGCCATTGTCCTAAACTGGCAATGCTGCCGTTAGCTTAGCTTTGCATAGGCGCTGTAATGTAGTGTTGCCAGCGAGCATGTCGTTGCAAAAGTGGTTACAGATAACTCAATTTTTTCATAATTACTTCTTGTGACTTACATTCACAATGAGTACAAATGGCAATACAAATTAACACAAATGTATTGACTACCAGGCTGATTTTGACTTGGGACTATATTCTGGCAAAGCACCATTGCCAGGCGCAAAGACACCATGCAGCACCCTCTGTCAATGTCAACACACCAGCGTGACTACGGTACTAGACTGACACAAGTGGACTTTGTTGTTCTGCCGACAGGCTTGAGATACAGTAGTTGCTATCAATGCCCATGTACTATGTCAATTAAATAAAAATCTTTGACTGGAGGATTTCTTGTGTAAACGTTACATGAATAGTAATTTATTTGCTACCATCTATGGTCAAACTGTTATGTTATGCAGTCCACTCGGTGGTTGCCTACTATTCCTGAGTCAACAGAAGCATTACATGCTAAGTGTAGCCAAGCCCCATGGTTATTTCATGCCACAGCTAAACCTAACAGGTAAACAAACTCGTTGTTTATAGTAAATAGGATGAACCGGTGATGAAGTTATAACTTAAAACTTATACAATAAACGAGGCAACAGTGTGAACCAGACTACATTGCAGTTGGTAACATTAGCAATGTAAGTTATAACCCACTTTGTCTAGTCTGGCTACACTTAGCATGTAATCAGAAATGACTAAATTTCACATAGGGGCGGACTATCCCTTTAACAGTTTCACCGGCAGTGTGGATTGTCTGGTTTGTGTTCATGGTTTCACTGATGAGTGTGGAGTTATTATTAGCTCATGTTAAATTGCAGCCCTCCAGTGCTCACATGATTCAAAACATGCTAAGATCTGTTTTAAACACCAACTTGCTGCCACCTGCCAAACAAAGCCGAGGAGGCTGCCTCTGTGTCATCACAGCTCGCTGCTCCTCCTCTGCTCTGCTCCCTCTCCTCCTGTTTCATTGTGTAAACATGACAGAACCCCCACTCGTTATGTGAAGCTGGAGACAGATGGAATTGGTGAGCGTTACAAGTGCAGCGCAACAAGACAAGTGGGCAAGCTCGAGTCATTGATGGAACAAATGGGGTTTTGTGAGAGGCTGACACACTCGGGGATCAAGCCTGCTGATGTAGTCGACGTTATTCACCCTTTTTAACACTGTATGTGAGTGAATAAGCAGATGTTAAATTTAATGACAAAGATTCACATCCGCTGTGGTTCAGCTCTGCCTCACATGCAGGGGAGCAGAGCTTCTTGCTAACAGGGTGTTTGTCTCACCTCTACGCAGAATGTGCTTGCCGATCATTACCTCGCTTGCAAAAGAAAATGTATTTCAACATAATCTGAGTCTATTTGGCTGCGTCTCAAATGCCGTTACGATTTTTGCTATCTCATTACTGCGCCAGGCTAAGTAGGATGATGACAAATAGAATGTGTTCTGCATATCCTTGAAAGTTTGCCAATATAATAATTCTCACTTGTGTTTCATTGGCAAGAGGGGAAGGAATTAGATTAACCTTTAATATTGAATCTATGCGATAAAATCTAAATGGGGCTTGGTTGGCAAATAGATTGTGACTTATTGATTTTTCATCATTTCTCTTTTCTCTGTCATTGAGGGTGGAAAACACTCCTCTCAAACACCAAGCATTTTTACGATCAGTCGTTTTTTTGTCCCTGCGTTTTTGATGAATGATAATGATAAGAGTTTCTATCAATCCAAAGGTAAGAGCGTTGTCTCATTAAGGGTCACATGCTAGAATCCTCAGTGCTAATAGAAGTGGTCTCAGCACAGTCATTTACCTGCTTTCTGCATACTCTGACAAGATTAGGCCTTTTATTTAGTTACGGTTAAACCCCAGGACTTGATTGTTCGTAATAAAATCACATTACTGTCTTGGAGCTCTTTGTGTTATGTTAATAACCACCGGCCTCTCAACACAAGCAGATCCAAGTTATGTTGCAATGTTGCCAGAGATACAACAGGAAAGCACCACATTTGCCTTTAGCGTCTCTCTTTAATGATACATTACATGATTCTGTCATTCTGTCATGGTTGGAATATCAGTGGTTGTTAAATACAGTCCTGGTAACACATGTAAACACCAGGTAATAGAACAAGGGTGTATCCTTACACATCCACATTGTGGATGTGTGTTTCACTGCTTGTTATACACCACCATGTGTTGCCTTTAGTGTGCGTGGAAAATGACAAGACCACGGGTCTACAGGGTCAACAGTGCAAATGTAGAATGTTAAATGGACTTCACATATACATTTGTATAGAACCTTTATAGTTGTCTGCCTACTCAGCTCTTTACAGTCCATGGCAACATTTACGACACACACACATTCAAACATTGATGTCAGAGGCTGCCGCACGAGGTGCCACCTGCTCATCAAGATCTCACACATCAATGGTACAGCCTTTGGGAGCAATTTTGGGTTCAGTATCTTGCCCAAGGACTCTTTGATATGCTCAAATTATGCACTATGCATTATGCATAGCGAAAGTGGAGTTGGACGTGCCCTTAATGCACTGTAGACCATGAGCTATAGGTCATTTAAATAGGGCTTTTCAAGGCACAGAGCTTTGAAATAAAAACTGAACATCTGAATGCTAAAATGCTAACAATGACACTGCAGATAAAATGTTGATATTGTTCACCATTTTAGTTGGGTGTGTTAGCGTTTCCCAAAGAATTGGGTAGCTTTGAACCTGATGATGGCCCAAGATGAAATGTTTAGGGATCACTAAAGTAATCATGGTACCATTTATCTCTGTGCAAAACTTCATGACAATCCATCCACATTTAGTCATTTATTTAGACTAGGCTGACCAAACGTCCTCTTTTCCCCGGACATGTCCACTTTTTACATCCCGTCTGGGGCTTCCTGTTTTTTTTTGTTTTTTTTTCTATTAATTAATGATAATGTCCGCTTTTCCTTCTGTGTGCCCCATGTGATGGAAAGTTCTGGAGCATTAGCCTGTTAGCTATTCCTAACTTTGTCCATAGCTAATAAGCTAGCTCACTTTTTGCCACACATTACCTCATATTTCTGAAGAAAACACTGGATTCATTCATTCAGTGCTTCATCTATCAAGTAACTGTTATGTTGTTCTTTTCACAAACATGGGAATGATCAAATATATCGAATGATCAAAAATATCATTAAAATGCTTTGTTTTATGTAAAACAACACAAAACATTTGGGGGGTGTTGGGGGGAGTGTCCTCTTTTTAGGAAATCAAAATATGGTCACCCTAATTTAGACATTTAGTCTCTCCACGCTATGGTGTGGCTAGGAACGCCTTCCTTTGTAGTTTATTCAGCTGTAAGTAAGGCAATGTGTGATTATGGCTATTGCAGGATGTTTTACTGTAAATATCAGTTTATAATGGTGGTGTAGTGGTTAGCACTGTCACCACATAGCAAGAAGGTACCGGGTTTGAATCCCGGGGGCCTTTCTGTGTGGAGTTTGCATGTTCTCCCTGTGTCTGCGTGGGTTCTCTCCAGGTACTCCGTCTTCCTCCCACCATCCAAAAACATGCATGGGGATTAGGTTAATTGACTAATTTAAATTGTCCGTAGGTGTGAATGTAAGTGTGATTGGTTGTCTGTCTCTATGTGCCGTGCGATGAGGTGGCGACTTGTCCAGGGTGTACGCTGCCTTTTACCCTAAGACAGCTGGGATAGACTCCAGTGGTAGATAATGGATGGATGGATGGATCAGTTTGTAACTGTTTGACTCTTGAATCCTCTTGTCCATGTTACAGGTTCGGCCTTCATGATGATGAACACGTCTGGACGCTTTGCAGGTCAGAAGGCCTTACTGCTGACACCGCAGCTGAGGGAGAATGACACACACTGCGTTACCTTCTACTACTACATAGGAGGCAGGGACAACAGCCACCCAGGTCACCTAAATGTCTATATCAAAGAAAACAACAGTCCCATGGGGATGCCTGTTTGGAACGTGTCAGGTCCAGCCACTCGCTCCTGGGGACAGGTGGAGCTGGCCATCAGCACCTACTGGCCTAACTTCTACCAGGTGAGGATGTGCAGTCTGAATCCAGCTCTCTTTTGTATAATGCCTCGTCACAAAACTAGGTTGCTCATTGTGAGCAGCCTTTGTTGTTAGGCCCATGTAATTAAAGCCTGTTCACTGGGTGGAGCAAGACAAATTTATAATTTGGTCCAAACAATCACACAATAGCCCATTCAAAACACCTACGATTATTGATTTCTGGGGCTACCTCTGTATCCATGGTAATCTCTTCTCTCTCACTTCCATCTGAGCCAGTTCTCTTTTTTCCAATTCTAAAAACTCATTTTCACTTCCCAGTGCACATGACTGCTGGCAGGGGCAAGGTGATTTCACACTTGCCTAGCTATTAGTCTTCTTCAGGCTTGTTCCACGAGTCTACCAAATGTTAATTGATGCAGAGAGACCCTTCAACCTCCCGATGGGAGAAGGTCCCTTGGTGAATTATTTCGTTATGGCCTGGCAGAGCTAGTCCACACAGTGGGGCTGAGTGGAGGCCTCCTGCTTGCTCATCATCGCCACCCTGATAACTTAGTTAACAAGAGACACCGCTGTGCTCCTCGCTGCTGAATGCAAGATAGAAGCTTTAATGAGAGGCACATGAACCAAAGAAAGAGGGGAGAGGGGGGAGGAAACAAGATGGTGACCCTTGTGTGACATAAAGATGCTAAGTCGGTCTGGTCTAATGTTTTTAGTTTGGCTCAAGACACTGAAAGATTGAAGGAGTTTATTCTGCAGGAGAAGCACAGCTTTTTTGTCTGGATTAATCTTATGTGTAGACATTTGTGCCTGAAACATTTACCACAGGTCTATAGGCGCCAACCATCATCGACTCTTGTTTTCAAATTAAGAAAAAAACGCTTTGCTCAGCATTTGTTTGTGAAGTTCAGCCATTTTGACTCAAATGTGACAAAACCAGTCTACACCTTTTCCACAAAGCAGTGTGTTACTTTTGGTGAAGTTCAGTGACACTTGAACATTTTGACATGCAAGCATTTAGGCACAAAATAACATGTTATGCTTTCCGGTTTGTTCGGGAAACATCCCAAGCATCTGTTGCCTATCAAACCCCAGCAGAAGGTCTGTGTGAAGGACTATTTGTTCCAGACCCCAAACTGAGAGCATGGGTAGATGTGAGGATGCTCATGATCGTAGCACCAGTCTCAGACAAGAAAAGAGAGACCAGTGCTTGAAATTGTGACTAATTATCAACATGGCACTAATTATGGGTATCTTTAATTGCATAGTAACCTACACAGTCGACAAAGGGAAGCCACCTGATACTTGGAAATTATTTTTTAATTACCGGTAAGGCTTTTAGTCATCGTGAGCCTTTCAGCCTTTGATAATTACTCTTCTGTCAGGTCATCCCTAAAAGTTTTAATTGAGATCGTCTTGCATTTCCAAAACTGCTGAACACTGTGCAAAAGCCATAATTTTCAATAAACGTAATGTGTTCCGCACATCAAAATATGTACATTGTGCAGAAGATGAGCACTCATTATTTATCCTGATGTGCAGCAATGAGAGAGAAAAACCCAAATGTCCTCATCTATCTTGATTTTTATACAGTAGAGCCTATGACAGAGCTAATCAATCCTGCTGTAATGTAGTACTTAACCAAGTCCCATAGGGATAGCCGGTGCAGTGATAGACGTTGAATGTTGGGTTCACTGTGTGTGTCTCTGACAAATGAGAGTGGTGAACTTTCCCGTGACATCAACAGCTTTCGTCCCATGTGAATATTTTCACTCTGTGGGTCAGGCCCAATTATGCACTGCACTATCATTGATGTTGGAATCAATTATATCACAGCTATTAGGCAGGCTGACTGATGTCTGTTGCACAAACAAAGGATTTCAATTAGAGAGTGGGGGCTAGTTCATTTGTCTGGTGGCGATATATGGAGTGGTTGGCCTTTTAATTTCCTTTAAATTAGCCTGTAATGAGGCCATAATTGGCACCCAGGATGTTCACTTTCATATTTCATGAGACAAAAAAAGAAATTTATAATTAGACAGCCTTATCTGAAGGCATCCTACCTCCCAGATGACAATGGTAACTATCTTTGACTGTACATTCCCAGGCTACAAAAGGAATCTCGGAGACGTGTGCGTGCAGCCTAGCGACGGCTAGCATAGCATATGTTTCTGCCTGAAACCATATATGGAACATATCCATTAATATATAGCAGTCATTGGGAGATATAGGCTTATATTTAGGGAATGATGGAATGTAAAACATGTGTAGTCTGAGTATGTGTGGTGTAATGGGTCTCTGTACCACACCCTGGGTTTGGGAGGGGACTAGCATTCTGTTTCCCTTTTTATCACAGTGCAGACCAGTGAGTGCATAACTCTGAAATTCTGCTGGGACACACCTTCTGTCAGGGCTTAGTACCATTTGTTTTGCAGGAGAACTTGGCCCCTCCAAATAGGGACATGTTAGTCCTACATAGCATAGTTGTGCTTGATTTCAGATTTTTTTTTGTCAGAGATGGCAACAAACATGTCAGACAAGTAACATTACACACAAAGCAACTGTTAAAGGCAACATACTGGATATAGTCACACGTGTTCACACTGGTAGAGGCATATATCCATGGAGAGTTTGGGTTTCCTTTGGTTATGAGGTTTTTCCTTCTGAGATTTTTGCCCCAGTCAATATGGAGGAGGCACTTGTACTGCCTGGTTATAATGCAAGTCAATCTGGAGCAAAATCACTGTTACATCCTACATCCTGTACATCCTTGTTTTGCCACAAACCGATTCCAAGTTATTCTACAACCACCTGCCACAATCTGCATCTGCATCAAACAGCTCTGATGGATGCAAAGTATACCAAAACCCCTATTCTGAAAACTTGATGTGTGTGACATCTTGAAACAAACAACACAGAGCTCATGTGCGAACACCTTTTATTGTCACAGCTACATTGACTTCCTGTTTACATATGTCATTGCTTTGGATTCGGCATTGCGGATTTTTTAGCAACAGGTTTACAGATCCTTTAAGAGCTAAGACATTTCTGTGTAAATAGTGTAATGTGACTTAGTAAAGTTTTAAAGCTAGCTAGGTAGTTTAGAAGAATGTTCAAAGAACTTTACATGCAAACATAGAGATGTGTGTATATAAATCACAATCACCTCCATTGTTTTGGAGGGATGGCAATAAATTGATGAGAGAGCGGTATGTCAGTGGTATGTCACTGCCCGTGTTCTAATCGTCTCAGGGCTCAAACTCAATTTAACACTTGCATGTCATAACACCTATCAACGGTGACATATTGTGGAAATAATGTCAGTGGCCTGCAGCTGTGTGACCAGCTGCAGCCCAGCTCCGAGCAGATCGCATTACCAGGAGCCGGACTTCTCTGCCTGCACGGGCAGCCTCACTCAAGTGCCATTTGAAGACATGTGCCCATTTATCATTGGTGTTATGAGTCTGCTCTCTCCTCCTCAGATTGTATTTGAAGCCGTAACCTCAGGGCAGCGTGGCTTGCTGGCCATCAAAGACGTCGTGGTCCAGGGCCACCAGTGCAGTAAGTCCTTTTTTTCTTCACCATAAAAGAATACCATCAAACATTCATTGTCCTTTCCATGACACCCTCCCAAATACCTGTATCGTTGTTCCAGTCAAGGCCTTCCACTCAAACAAAAGGCCTTCAAAGAGTATGCTACAGTCAATCCAAAGTGTAAACCTCCCTCCTCCTAGCTCTCCCTGAAGATTTATGAGCATATAGTTGACATGCGGAAGTGTGCTTAGGATATAATGTCAGAGTGGCTGTGTTAAATCTATCCTATGAGAGATGGGAGAAATAGTGCAAGAAAAGGGGGGGATGAAAAACAAATACCACCATCCAGTTAGCTGCCGCTTGTGTTTGGATTTCACTGTTTTTCTCCTCCCTCAAGGATATTCAGCAAAGCAGCTCATCTCTCAGATGTGCAGAGATCTGCTACTCTTGCTGAATATAAGCACATCAGAGTGCACCGTGCAGCTAATGAACATGTAATCACTAGCATATTTAGATTGTTTCTGCTTCAGATTTTGAGATAGACTGCTGCTGCGGGAGAACAAGGATGAGGGCTCTTCAGGATTCATCATGTCTATGCTTTTGAAGCACAGAGAGTCATGTTAGTCCATATGGCACTCCTTAAGTTTATGCAAAGAGGTTTTCACACTCTACAGTCTAAGTCTAAATCGATACCTCGCGGGTTTTCATCAATTGATTTATACTTTAGCCCTCATAGCCGAGGCATCAAGCTCTGATTGTTAGGAGCTAATGACCTGGTAACCATTTGAAAGAAGCCGAATTCCTACAAATGTTATGTCAATAAGATGGATTTATATAGCGATAGGTGTTGCATATAAATGTATTGGAGTAAATCAATGAGGCCCTGCGACGTGATCAATGTTTAAATGCGCAAAAAAAGTGCGTGTGGATCAATAATCCGCTCAGTGGCAATTGGGTTTCTTTTGAGTGATAAGCAAAGTGATTTGAGTGACTCCTCAGTGGAGCACAGACAATTCATTTTCTATTTATAAGACTGTGTGGAATATCTAGCACAAAGGTGTGATTATGCCACTGGGTGGTCTGCCTCTCTTTGCATCATTAAAGAAGACATTAGTGATGGGAAAAATAGATTTGTCTTTTTTGGCACTGGATGGATTGACAGACTTATAAAGAAGGTGTAGTTCAAAGATGTTGAGGTTGTAAAATATTAAGGAGAAGTGAAAGTCTTGATGATGAAAGTGATAGAATTAGCTTTTTGCCAAGTCTTTAGAGATTTGGTTATGTTTCAAATCAAGGTCGCTCCGCTGAATTGCCCTGTTTTCCTGTGCAGAGTAGGGGTTCTAATCAAAAATGTTCTATATACAGTAAGTTACTTTCTGTGGACTATCCCAGTCAGTAGCACACTGATAATGAGCACAGTTGGAGAAGAGAATAATGCTTTTTGAAAAGTCTTTCCAATCAATGAAAGGATGGTGTTGAGAGCCTGCAGAAACTGGGATTTTGCTTTGGGTGCAAGATTGGCCTCTGGTGTCTCATATCGAGGATTTACGTTCCTCACAAAGTGTTGCTGGCCTCTGGCAGTGAAGGGTATCAAACAGTGTCATAAAGAGTAATATCTATTCAAGCCTTCTTCTCTCAGTTGTTGCATACAAATCTTGGCATAAGAGTCACAAAGTGGGCAACAGTGAAATCTGTGGACACAGGAGCATAGATCTTGATGTAGACGCTGAGCCGCCGCTCCAGCACCCAGTTCTGGGGATTCAGTCCAACTCATTTTAGGGAATGCTGCATCCCAACATGCACTCTTATATAACTTCCCTGCAGCTGTCTGATAAATATTTGCATTTTTTTTTCATAGTGAACACACCTCACTTCCTCACTATAAAGGGGGTGGAGGTCAACGCTGGACAGACTGCATCTTTTCACTGCACCGTCAATGGACGCAAAAGGGATAATTTCCGCCTCTGGCTTCAGGTGAGATCCATTTTTATCCTTTAATTTACACTCCAGATCAAAGACGAGATCAGAGAGTGGAATCAGTATTAGAAGTGGGCCCTCTGGAAATGAAATGTGTCTTACTGAACAGACCCTACTTCCTGAATACGTAATCTTCTGATCAGTAGTGCTCCTGTTGTCTAAGAGGGCTGCGGGCTAATTTCTTCTTAAATGTGGAGAAATATCAGAAATGCAGCATTTGACATTTAATGTAGCAGGTTCTTCAGTAAGTCAACACAGACGATTAATATCTGATTTACAGGAACAGGGTGTAGTTTTGATATGCATGTTTTCTGTAGTGTATGATCTCCTATATTTTTGTTACCTTAGGATGTTTATATCTACATACGGAGCAGGTTCTCTTCACAGAGCCGATCACCATGCTTCTTACTGTACAGTAGCCCAGAAAGGACAAACCAAACAGCTCTAGATAGCTCTAGATATGGCCACTATTGTTCTTCTGCATGCTTGGCACAAAGGGGAAGTTTAAGTTTGTCTGCATTCTCAGACAATCCTACAAATCCCACACTATCCACCCTTAAAGGGGAAGCTCTGTTTTTTACAAATTGGACTTTATTTCTGGGATAAAATAATGTCATTTACTCACCCATTCCACTTTGGAGTCATTTTCTGACGATATTTGGATTTGATGATATCAATTTAACAGGAGTGAATGGGGCACCGAAATGCAGCCAGTAAATGACACAAACTTGACCATTTCTCAAATAACACATTTAATAAGATGGGCTACACTATTACTATTCTCATTTTAGAGGGCCTGAACTAAAACAAAGCATGTATGTATTTTATTTTAGTTCAGGCACTGTGAAGGCCACATAGGTAGACACTAGGGTTCCTTAGTAAACTATGATACACAGGAAATAGAGTTTACAGATTGATTTTTCTCAAGTTATGGACAACTCCTGAGTCAAATGAGAATAGTAATAGTGTAGCCCATCTTATTATGTCTGTTATTTGAGAAATGGTCAAGTTTGTGTCATTTACTGGATGCATTTCAGTGCCCCATTCACTCCTGTTAAATGGATATCATCAAATCCAAATATCTTCAGAAATACTCCAAATGACTCCAAAGTTACATGGGTGAGTAAATTACAATGTTTTATCCCAGAAATAAGTTCCAATTTGTAAAAAACAGAACGTCCCCTTTAATAGGTTACCAAATCAATGTTTTTTTAAGTTTAATTAGATAATAACAACTGTCATTTTGTGTGAGCTGAATACCACTTTTGGCAACCAAGTAAAGTAAATTATATGTGAACATAATATAAATTGATGATCTTGATTTTTCCTTGAGATTAAAAAAAATGTTTATTTATCTATCTAGTCATCATCATCACCCTACAGTTCATAATACTGTAAATATTCAGACAGTTATGCGTGTTCAATAACTGGCTCAGTAAAAGCAGAGGGTAGCAATAGAGAAGATGAGGCAGGAGCACTTGGTTATTTTAAACATGTTTAACCCTAATTACACAGTGTAGGGCCAAATGTAAACTGATCAACCACAACCATTTTCCTGATTGGCTAGCAGAGCTCCATTTAAATTGACAGTTAACCTCAAACATAGTCCTGGTTCACAGTTTAACCACAGCTCTAAATTAGAAATGATAAAAGGAAACAAGTGATTAGATGGAAGTGAGGAAGAGATACTGTGGGGATAAAATCTAGTTTGTGTATGTCATGTCACAAACCAAGTATTGCAACCTCTTAATTTTGTAACATCTTGCATTCATTTTGAAAAGCTGGTTCCAGGAAATACAAGTAGTTTTTGTATTTAACTGTATATATAAATCATTTGACAAATTCCAGCCCAGACATTCAGATCTTGCTTTATTGTGCCCTTGTGTTTGAGATTTCACCTGCTCACCAGTTTTCCAGAGAGGCCTCTATGTGTCAGGGAGGCAGGGGATTAAAGTTGTTTCAGATCACCGCAGTATGGTCTTAACCTATATAGCTGTTGGCTCTGTGGATACTGTGTACTATATCCGGCACAACTGAGCTGCACAGCAGTCTTGAATTGACCTTGTTCTAAGCAGCGAAGGTAGTGCATCTGGCAGACGTAACCCCGCCGGCATTGCTGCTAAGCACACTGTCACACATGTGATCAGTGGGAGCATGACGCTGGGTAAAGGTCCTCTGCCAGGTACTCCATCATTTTAACAAACACGTCCTCATTAGCACAGGAGCTGGAAAACAAACATTAAGTGAAGTCCCCTGATGACAGTAATGAAGAAATATTTCTAATGAACAAATGTCCCCCATCTGCCTGCTGTGAGGGGTGACAGCTGGGGAGAGTCCACTGTGTGTGTGTGTGTGTGTGTGCGCATGCATCCCTGTGTGATGAATGTATTCCTACCATGAGCCACCGATGGGAGTGATAGGACACAAACAACCACGCACAAGAACAGACAAGCACTCTCAACCAAAGTTTCTAACACACACAAGGTCAGTCCACTTTGCTTATTAAACCTTTCTATTTTGTAGGCTCACTTGTGTGTTTGTCTCGGTTCCAAACAGGGCATCGGTGGACGGGAGGCCCCGATGAAAGCCACTAAACCTTGGAACAACCGGCGCTTCATCGGCACTTTTGATGTAGAGAACACAACCAAGGGCGACTCGGGCCGCTACCGCTGCATCGTCCACTCAGACAAAGGGGTTGGAGTGTCCAATTATGGGGAACTAACCATAAAACGTGAGTACTGGTCCCAGAGCAGAGAGCAACACGAACACTGCTCATCTGAACAAACACATGTATGACCTCCATGCACACATCAAAGTCAACGAGAGATAAAACAGGAAATGCTGTAATGTTTGTAGATGAAAATGCCTTTAAAAATACCAGCTGTTTATGTTGATTTGTTATTCAGAGAACCTTAATACGTCCCCTTTCAAGGTTGTCCTTGACTGAGCACAATTCCACCTGAAAAGATCACAAAGGGTTTACAGTAACCTCACTGATATTTCACTCCTGCAGTCATTTGATATGAATTTATGGAGTCGTCCGAAACTAAATCCTGCAAGGCCTCACTTTCCTACAGCCCTATAGCCTGGTAATGGCCTTCTATATTTCTTCACCTCAATTTTCCCCCTGTGCTCTCAATTGAATTTACAGCCCCAATTTTTTTTTTCTTTCTTTCTTTTTTTTTGTCTCCAAGCTTTACGTGATTGATAGGTTTAATCCTGGCTGTCCAGATCGAGGTCTGTCAATCATGCGAGAATGGCCGGGCCCAGACACTGCAGAGTGAAGAGGGAGATAAAGTCTCTCTGCCCGAGTGTATCAGTGGGTTTCAGTGGTGTACTCAAAGAAAATTTACTGACACACTGGAGGCACTCAAAACCACACTCGTGCATAAATTCAGCACCACAATCACTGGCATGTCCTCACACTTACACATACTCCCTCTACTGCGATATTCTTGCTGATCGCTGCTTTCAGTGTGTTATAGTTTTTACACAAGACAAACCAGTTAAGTGTAAAGTGCCTTTGTCATAAATATTTAAAATAATTTTCTACATTTAGCCATTTATCGAATCTTTTAATGCATCCCGCTTTAGATTCTGCAGGGATTTCACACCTCGGCGACTTTGACATAAGCCAACTCGTTGCGGGAAGAAAAGATTTTTCACGGTTATAAGTGTCACACATAAAAAAAGCTGATATCTCCTCTTATCGTACCAGTCATAAAACAAGTGCTTAACCCTCCTAGCAATGTGTCTGAGTCATAAATCCCCCTTAAATGTGTATTCACCGCTTCCGCGACTCGTTTTTGGAGGAGTGACCACAGAGTGATTTTTGTGGATTATGAGTCTGCTACAGCGCCCCCCCCCCCTCCTCATTACCATACACTGCCTTTTTCTTCAACATGAGGAGAGTGAATGCTTGATTATCCCAGATAATCACTTCTGCCTTTCATGCCAGTTTTCAGTCAGATTTATGTGCTTTATGTGGAAGTGCACTGCATGTATTTCCAGAGCACCATATGGATTGAGCCAGTGCGGCCCCTTTTTCCGTGCCCCCCTTGTGATGGGCTCTCCTGTAGTGCAGCCAGTGGTTCTGAAAGGGGGATAATTACTCCCTGTCCAAGTGCTGGCTCCTTACTTGGCCTGGTTAGAATCACCTGGAGCCCGCAAAGCGCTCACTGAGCTCCAACACAGTATTCAGGGCCACGCTACCGGCTGAAGGCTGCCGAGGCGCGTCCGTGTCAGCGCTAATGAGAATAGCCACCGAAAATCGAAGGCCGACGAGTCGAGCTTGTCATTTTTCTGTGGCCAACTCTTCTCCTATAAGGAGCAGATCAATTCTGTACTCGCAGCAGCGCAGTTAGGAGAGCACACAACATAATGAGGACCTTTTGCATCCAAGCAGGAAAGGCTCAGTGGATGTAATGAGCAAATGAAAGCAAGACTCATACTAATCCAACAACAGAGCAGAGTGGCAGCTCTTATTATCGCTCTTTGTGTGGCATGCGTGAGCAAGTGTGCGACTGTATTGTATTGAAGTGTTGTGTTGTTTGACATTTATAAATGTATTGTAATAGGAACTTTGATGCATTGATTCATTTAAGACAGTCCAAAAATATTAATCAACAACTCCCTCCCACATCCAATAACTAGAGTGCTAAAACCCAAATTTGTTTACTTCTCTGATTTGAGAAGTATGTTCACAAATGCTGATGTTTTTGAATACTGACCTTAACCAATAATATAGGAATTCTGAATTAAGGGGGTTTTCCACTGGTTACAACTTGTCAGCTGTGGGGATTGATTGTTTCTCTCTGAGTCATATTATTATAAATTTTATATTTTTTTGGTTTTAGTGTTGGTTAACAAAACAAGCAAAGTCAAGTCACTACCTTGCATTTTTCAAAATTATCTGACTAAAAAGTAACAGCATTGGTTCAGTTGCAGTCGTAGTGTAATGGTCTTCATATGTCTTTGCCATTCTGTATTGGCTCCATGTGCATTGCCAGGGTGACAGCTTTTTGGTGCATGTGCATGAGTGTGCATTTGTGTGATTGCGTTGTGGCAGGCGGGCAGGTGCTGGGGTAGAGGAGGACGCAGCTGTCGCCAGGCCGTTTGCCTGTCTGGTCAACATTTGACAACAGCTGCTCGCTGACCCTTGCGTATGGCCGCCACTGTCATCTGCGCGCTGCCACCCATCTCCAGCCAGCGCAAGGCTCAGTTCAGAGCCCTTTCCAGGTCCCCACTGCTGCGAAGCTGCCTCGTGAGGCTTAAACACTGGGAATTGAGTTGTTAATATCCTAAAGTGTTCCAGCACTTGAGTGTATTTCACACCGGTAATCCGTTATTTTCAGTGCGTGTACGATGGCTCTTGAACAGAGGATTACAGCACCTGCAGGAATTATTTCATCACCATAAACTGCTGTTGCTTTTGTAAAACAGTGACTTTCCAAAGTTAAATGAAATGATTATTGCTATAATACATCATGCTGCTTAGTCGTATTGTTACATAAATGGCCTCAAGTGAAGCAAAAATAATGGCAGCAGTTGCATCGGTGCATTACAGTGCATAAATAGCATGTTCTCTATGGAAAAGGAGGTTTCATTAAATGATTGAAGAGGCTCATGCTTGATACTTTGGACATTTGTATCCCACAGTCTGACTGTGATGCCAGATGAAACTATCAAGATCATAACCTCAGTGCATATTAGTTAGTTGTATTTCTTGTTAAGTTGCAGTTTCTCACTCTGTGAATCACTCATGTCTGAGTCAGCAGCTAAACATTGTCATATTTTGCATCACACTGTGTCATAGAATGAGTGTGTTGGCAAATGTGTCAATAAACTCTGATAACATCCTATATTATATACCACTCCCTTCCTTTGAAGTGGGACTGTGTTTGTATTAGGAACTTCTTTTACAGTACTTAATTTGGTTCTTTAATGAATAAAGATGTTTATAATGCAATAAAATAAATCTGGTCTTCTAATCATACATGCCATCTGCTTTTCTCAAGCAAAAAACAAAAGCCAAACAACTATAAGAACACCTTTTCTTAAACCAACATTGGAAAACCATTTTGTACATTTCTGTTTCATTTGATGTTTTCAAAGATTTGAAATGCTAAACACCATTACAACAGCAGTATTAGTGACACACCATAGCACTTTGAAGGATGGCATTACCCAGTGAGTCTGTGCTGCTTTCTGTTGTTTAAATTAATCTGAGCATATTGTCACTTAACTCAGTTAAATCCCTTGTAAGACATAGCAACAGACCATAAAAGACCATCAAAACAAGCCAATGGTTGAAGCCAGATTTTGGATAACCTCATTGTTTGGTCTGGCTCCAACACCCAGACTGGCGCACTGCGTGCAAGTCCAGGAGAAGACCTGCTGGATTAGCTGGTTCGCTCTAGGTGATGTTTGACAGCAACAGCACTTGGAGCTAGGATTAGTGGGAGTTTAGGGACCTGTGACTGAGGTCACCCTAGGGTAACCATCTGCTGAGGAAGAGCCTCCAATTCTCCGTCAGACACCTCAGCCCTAATGTGCCTGGAGACTTCACCCTCTCCATGACAACCCCATGAGAAGCAGCCAGACGACTAATGGCATTATTTTGTTATGTGTGTGCTCATTAGAGCACCTCACCGTGGTCTCTGGGATGTGTAACTATCACAAACGTAGATTCCTAAGCAGTGCCTTGGCTGTGGGTCACAGCTCTGTGTTGACAATGGCATTTTTTTGGTTGCACTAGGATACAGGAAAGAGATGGTCAAGTTTTTTCTGTCAAAAGTGAATATAAAGATTCTAAACACTTCCCCCTAAATTCTTACCGCAGTGACCTCTTACCTGGTTGCAGTGTATGGTAATGCAATCCTGCAAATATCGCAGTTGAAATTACTTGTCTGACATTTAGAGAAGCCTCATTAACCAGAAATGGTATGATGTTTAAGCAAGATTAGACAATATTGGTGACATAACAGAGAAAAGGTCATAAAGGTCAGAACTTTCCATTTTGATGAACGGCATCCTTACCTACATGAAATTTTGTGCAGGTGTTTCTCTTCATGTATTGATCAAAAACTGCAGTTTCCTGTTAACTGGCCATTTGTACAGCGAGTCTGGTCGACACAAGGCTGCAATGCTGAAACTGTTTAAAATGAAGTGATTTGTCTGTCTGGGATACCATGTTCAAAGGTATTAAATTCAAATTTCAGGTGATTAATTTAGCAGCAAACGGCTATTTGCTAAGTGCATTGTAAAGATATATACTGTATCTGTTACTGTGTTCATGTGTGTGTTTTGGTGTCCTGGCTGTGCAGTCAAATGTCCCTCTGAGACAAATGTCTCATCCTAATCTGAAGGAGTAATATCTACCTCTGCACAGCATGAAGTCCCTCTCCCTATGTGTGTGTTGTAATCTGAGCTCTGTGCTTTGTTTACATTACGTTACATTTAGTGCATGACAGCTGAAGTTATGTCATAGTTAACGTGCAGTAAAGTTGTTTTAGTCTTTCCCATCTGTGATTTTTCACTCTAAATAAAACTAAAAAGATGAGAGAGATGACAGCTACAGCAGTTGTCAATTACCAGAGGCTTTTCCATAGAAACCCTCTGATTGAAATCAATACGTTGTTCAATAGGAGCAGCGCTTTCCATGGTTTGGGTGTCATTAGCCAGCGTACTACTGATGATGAGATTCCCCACCAAGCTGGAACTATTGATTGTTGCGTGGATCCTCTTGAATACCTTGATTATTGGGAAACATGAAGAAGTTCTTCATGTGCTTCACAAGGATTTTGATGTGGTTGATTGTTTGAAAGAAGAAATTGATTTTGAGCGTCTTGTTTGCTTGGTACAAACATTTCTCCACAGCATTTTATTATGGGAATGTCTGTGCTTATTCCACAAATTAAAAACACATAATTGTTTTCTGTATTGTCAATACAATTCCACCATTTTCCATCATCTATTTTTTGTTATTATATGGTTTTCTAACATCAATAACAATGTTTTGTTCCCATAGAGCCCCCGGTGCCGATTGCACCACCCCAGCTGACTGCTGTTGGTGCCACTTACCTTTGGATCCAGCTGAACGCCAACTCCATCAATGGGGATGGCCCAATCATCGACAGGGAGGTGGAATACCGCACCGTGTCTGGCACCATGTACGACCTGCAGCCAGTGGACAAGACCACACACAAGATCGGCCACCTGGATCCAGACACAGAGTACGAGATCAGTGTTCTGCTGACCAGACCTCTGGAAGGAGGCACCGGAGCCCCCGGACCCCCTCTGAGGGCCAGGACCAGATGTGCAGGTGAGGCCAAGCATACCATTACTTACAGAGCACCACTGGGATTTTAGAGAAATGATGCATTGTAGTTGTTTTCCAGTCACAGAAAAAGTGCAATAATCATTTCAGCACAGTAGCTGAATCATGTATCACTATTTAGTAAAAACACCCCATGACCAAAAACTTGTTAATAACCAAGCCTTTTCATGATGTTTACAAGTAGGTAGCGAAATATGGGCTACCTTGAAGTTGGCCTTGCAAACTGTCGGCTAGTTTGTTTTTGTATGAAACTACCTTAAAAAAATACGATTGGCACCCCTTGCCCCCTTGAGGCTGAGTTCTCACTGCACTGGCCCAGGTTCTGTAGCTCTTTGCTGCAGGTTGTTTGATATCTGTTACAAAAATATTGGTGAAACTGTAAAATGCAAAGTTTACCTTGACTGTCAACACTTTGCAGTTCCAACACAATGACTTTCTGATACAACAGAAAAGTGAAGAAAATGCATAGAGACAGAGAGATATTGGAATTTGTAACAATATATTTTATTAATATTGCCTTGGGCTTGTTGTATTTGAGTTTGTACCATCCCTAATTTACTTTTACAAACAAAACATTTCAAAAACATTCCTATTTTTCACCCGCTGCATACAATAAATAGCCATCAGGGCTCCATTGTTGGTAAAGCTCCATTGTGTTTTCCTCGTTGCTTTTGAAGCGAATAACTGCAGCTCACAAATACCCAACATATATCATTGCCATTTTACATTGGTAATTATTTTTCCATAGTAGACAAAGCCCTCTGTGTTTTCATTGTTTCCATTGTAGATCTTCATGAAGATTTTTGGCATATGGACATAAATTGTCCATATGTAGCATATTTTCGCTGACCACCTGGAACAATTAGTGCCTTCAAACGTGCAGAAAAAAAGACCTGTTGTGAATTTGTCAACCAGAGGAATAAAGTAAACTTTGTTTTACTTCTCTTGCTGTTGTGAACAGCTGTGTATTACAACAATAACTGATATGATTTATAGCTGGCTCTGGACATGGAGCTGAAAACGGCCCTGCCACATGGTTAACTTTATACTTGCTTGTTCGGTGTAATTCTCAATCCTGCACAATTCTTAATTCATCAGTGGCACAGATTGATATCATGCATGAGGCAGAGTGACACCTTAAATTTGGATCATTATATGCCTGCTATACTGTCGACATTCAGACTCAAACATGTACATAAACGCTTTGAGAATGCCCGATGATTTTGTACAAATTGCCCTTCTCACAACATTAACCAGCTAAGTTCCCATGCTGCACTAGGATGCCAACTCGGGGAACAAAACAAACCTTGCCTCAGCGTTTTCCCCAGTTAATGCTGTTTGGTGTCCAGAGAAATGCTGATGAAAATTAGATTTTTCTCCCCTTCCTGCCCTGGGTGGAGCCCCCTCTCCCTACTGTGAAGGTCATGAGCTTATTCATTTTTAGTCTAGCTGATAGGGATGAATGACCCTACCTGTGCAGCCCTCAGAGCCAGGCCCAGCTTCTGTGGGGGTCCTGCCCCTTGGCCACCCCGCTGGTCACAGTCAGAGAGATTGATGGCCCCGGCTCCTGAGGTGTGTTTGAGGAAGCAGCTCTTGATCTTGTCCGGCACTCTGCTGGTCTTTCCCACTGACAGGCTGGGCCTCGGCAGAGCTCCTAATTGAACGGTTAAGACTCACAGGGCTGTGCAATACATCACTGTTGATACAGGCAGGCCCACAGACTCGCTCTCCTCTCCCCGCACGGCTGTCTGGAGGCGCTAATGAAAATCTGTGGCCACTTTAGACCACGGCCTCTCGCATAATTATTCATAGCCATGCCTTGGTCACTTCGCAAACTGTGCAATGTTTCTGATGACAAAGGATGTTTTAATTCAATCTCCTGTAAAATAAGGAATGTATAATGCATGGCGCCACCATTTCATTTCGGAAGGAGAATGAAGACAGGGGCAGCTTTGAAAGGTTTTCTTTCCTGTGAAGCACTTCCATTACTTACTGCGAGTGTACATCAAATGCACATCCTATCCAAGGCTCCGTAATTGCTCAAGAGCATTATTTGTGAGTTTGCAGAGTGATTCAAACAACATTTTGCTTCTGCATATACTCGTGTCTTTTCTCCGTCAACGTTGAATTTCACATCTTGTTAACTTTTCCTCCTTTCCCTGCTGGCCAAAATGACACAACAAACATTTTTTGAGCTGAAAGAGAAAAAACATTCAGTAACTACACCCCTCTTCCATGTGAAATGTGAAACCGCGTGAAGTTGTTTACCACTTCAGAGTTCTTCGCGCTTAGTAAGTGTTACTTGAAGGAAGACACTGTTTTATCAGGTGGTGCCCTAGGATCACAGCAGGGTGCCCTGCTTTTCAGCAACACTATGGAGAAACCATGTCACACTGAGAAACCATTTCCAGCCCACACTAGGAAGGGAGATAACTGAGCCTTAACCAACTACTCCTCAGTCTGAGTCGTACTTTAGATCAGTGTGGGAAAGTATTTTCATATCGTAATCTGCTTTGGGTCACATTTGTGTATTCATCCCACATCTGCTGAGGACAGTTACTTTGTCTTTTAACAATGGCTAAATCAGTCCACTTTTTAAACCATTTGAAGTTGAATAAGTGGTGCCCATGCATGCATGCATGCATCTTTGTGATGTTGCAGAGGTGATTTCATGCTCGTTTCTATGAAGAACAGTCTGTCCTATGTGTCTCATCTCCACCCTATGGCCCTTGCTGTCCTGCTGGCTCTCGGGCGCTTCAATAATGGCAGGACATGATGTCCATGCTGGGTCCAAACACCTGCTCAGACTGCAGCCTCTGCCAAGACCACATCTACCACGTCTATAAGTTCTCTCCATCTGTGCTCCGGTGCCATGTGGGAGTAGTCTCATCTGTTTGTTTTCACTCTACCGTTCTGTTGCACTGACTGCTATTAAACACAGGGGAAGGAGTATTAATCAGGGATCGGCTCTCGCTTAAACAGCCGTTTACAACGGCAGAGAGTAGGGTGGAGATGCTCAATTATGTTCACCCACACCAAGGTTGGTTATTTGCATTTAGCCTTCTGGTTAATCTAGGAAAGTCCAGGTCTGTTTTGATGCAAATAAGAATGACGCAGTGTTCTGTGGTAAAATCACTTTATTTGCCAAGCACAATGATTTGTCTCTGTGATGCTGGTGTCGAGACAACAACGTGAAGAATGAGTGTGAATGATGCCGCAGTGGATGTTAAGCCAATCCTCCCTTACAAAAAACTACTGCAAACATTTATATGTATTCAGAAAACAATATTAATTTATCCCCACTCTAAAATATAATTTCAGACATTAGATCTATTGAGGTAATCCATGAGGATACTTAATAAAATGTCATGTTTAGTCAAGTATGTGTTTTTTGTTTTTTTTTTTAAATCTGTGTGTTCAGAAAGGTCTCACTGCCTGTTTAATACAGTCTGTGGAGCCTATACATGGACGAAACATAGCAGCCAAAGAAGCAGTGTCTTAATATGAGCACATCTTATTCAGTGGGGAAATGGAAAAAAAAAATCAAAAAGTACAATCCTAGTACCAGAGTGCCTGCAAAAAACCTTGTTTGTCGTGCTGTGTGCGAGTTTATGCCATGCAGAACGAAGTACGTAAACTGAATTGTGAAAATGGTTCTGCAACACTCTGTATTATCCATAAAAATGCTATTTGAAGAATTCCATTGCTGAGGAATTTTCTGAATCCAGTTCTACAAGATTCATGTAAGCTGTACAGTTACCTGTCTGTTGATGCCATTTCTGGAAAATCATACTTTTTTTCCACCTTTTCTTTTCAACCTTAAAAAAAGTGGTGAATAATGGTGAGTTAATGTCATTCAGTTTTTCTGCCTTTGTTCAGCTGTCAAAAAGCTTTGGATAAGAGCAATCTACAGGACGAAAAGTCTTTTTCCAACATATTCTTTATTTGTCAAGAAGCCATTTACTTTGACGAAAAGATTGAATGACCTGTAAGGATGGTTATAGCTCGGTACCACTGATTTTCAGGACTTTATGTCCAGTTTTGGCAAATTCATGGTCACATTTCAACACATTTAACTTACAAGCATGCATTCACAATTGATTCTGTACTCTATTGTTGCAAAATAAAAGAAGAAGATTGTGAAGTATTACTGCCTAGCTGTCATTGTATGTCCAAGGACATAGATACAGGTTGACAGTGTTTGCTAAAAAGGTGTGTAGTTTTCAAACTTGAGGTTACTCTCATTAGCCTGCTAACCAGGTTTGCTGCAGGCAATATTTCCAGTCATACCTGAGTCAGTATATTTTGCTAAACCAAGCCTCAACATTTCATTAACAAAGATAGAACGTGGATCTGCCAGATAAAACAGCTGTTTCCTCCTCTTTGTAGCCTCATGCATGTATACGGAGCAGATTGCCTCAGCAAGGTTCCCTCTATATGATCGTTCCCTTTTTTCCAGCAAGATGGAGCAGATCTGTCTTTGTGGGCTCAAAAGGAAAGTGTTTGCTAGGTTTGGTGGGTCTAATTAATGTCACTGTTGCCTTAAGGCCTCAAGGAATAGAAAGCCACTTCACCTTACCATCTCAGATAATATTGGTCAGGTTTGTCGCTCACAATGGCTGGCAGTTACGTGACCTATAAGGTTTATATATTGTCTGTGGCAAGGCAAAAGAAAAAGCCTTGGTTGGAGGCCCATTGAATTTGGGTTCTTTTGTCAGTCAGAGAAAACAGGGTAGATTGAGTTTGTGGTGTGCTGGAAGGTTATAAGAGGACCACAATAAAAGTCTTTTTTTATCAAAGGCAGTTGGAAGCAGAATGGTGAATTGTGTTCTATGATATTGGCTCTGCAAAAGGCAAATTGTTTTCTTCTCAAGGACATGTCTTCAAACAACTGCTGTTAGAAAGAAGAGACGGAGAGCAAGAGAGACTCCGCATTTACAGCCGTTTCATTATTATTATTATTATTTTCCTCATCTCCATCACTCTGTGTTCCCTGAACACGTTGAGACTCTGAGAACAGATGCACACAAACGATACTCTGGTGACATCCACGCAAACATATTCTCTTCTTCCTCTGGATCTGCCTCTTTAGCGCCTCACAAACAATTATCATCCAGCTTGTTTGTAACCTCAACTCTTAAGCTCAAGAGAGTGATAAGTTGTTCGGCAAGATCTTTTTTTTTCCTGCTGTTTTTAAATTTCAACTGAAATGCTTCTCAAGGTCTTTAAATGTTTCTATTCCTCGTGTTTAATTATTCATGGTCTATCTGCTGTAATTTTTGTCACAGATTTTCTCCATCCTTTTGCTGAATTATAGATGTCCCATTCCCCTTGCCAGGCGTCCAGGAAGCACTCATTCAGTCTGGTTGTATAACTCTAACTCAAGAACATTTGCGCGTCTCCTCTTCAACTAAAGGACAGGAATGTCAGGGAGGTTGCGATTTATATCCTGTATTCGCCCACCTAGATAGCTAGATAGCTTAGATCCCCATATATCTCCCAAGTAGGTGGCTCAGAAAACGCAGCAACCATTTCACAAAGTCAAGCGCTTCACTTTGATTTACACTCTGGGTAACACCCTGAGTTGAGTGCGACACATGCAGGTTTTTTGGCGACAAATGACAATGCCATGCGGGCCATCTGGGGAGTGTTGAAGTTGAAGAATCACCTTGGTGACCTCCCACCGCTCCTGTAGAGATTGCGTGCCCGTCTGTAAATGAGGGCTTGTGTTCTTCCTGTGTGTAAGCCCTAACCACAGGCGTTTTCCCCAGGAACCTGAACACTGAAGACAAAGCCTGGTCTTGACAGTAGTGTGTGTGTGTGTGTGTGTGTGTGTGTGTGTGTGTGTGCGCGTGTGTGTGTGCGTGTGTGTGTGTGTAAAAGACAGAAGGGGAGGTGGAGGGGGGCTGTCCTGCCTGTCACTCTGACCCCAATCACCACACAGCATATTGGTGGAAACAAAATGAAAGATTGATTTAACCAGGTCCACCTCCGCTGCCTCTGCTCTTCCCATCAACTGGCTGTCCATTTGTTTTCATCCGGTTGGTGGACTCACCTTTTGCCCCTCAGGCAGACTTACTAGGTTTGTTCTTTTAATCCCTCTAAATGGTCAGTGATAGAAAAGACTTCTCTCTGACACCTCATACCCTGTTATTTATTCCATTTCTGCTTTTCTTTAAATCAATTTTTTCAACACTGCAGTCGACAAGTTTAACTTTTAATGACTTGTAGCAAAGCGAAAAGAGAGAGTGGAACTCAGCGTTACAGTCCTTACTTCATCTCCACCCCACTAAATGCTGCCATCATGATGAATAAAGTGTACAGCCCCTTTTAGCACTAGTGGGCTCTTTAAACTACCGCACTTCCCCAATATGAAGCAAAACATGATGAGAGGGAGTAACCATTATTAATTCATGAAATTACTGGTTTCATGCAAATATACAGTATATATGGATTATGGGGCATGCTCGTTGATGTATTCGTGGTGTGAGTGACAAAGTATTCATGGCTGTTTGTGGGGTTGAACGAGGGACGCACCGATCCAGTTCTTTACCTGGTCATTGGGTGTCGACTGTGTGTATTTAATTATTAATTAATTCATTGATAAGGCTTAAACATTGTTTTCCCTACTTTTTAAAAGCACATTGGAACATAAATACCTGAATATGATTTTACTGAATTGTGTTTTATTATTAAAATAATTCATTTTACACCAGCAGCTCGATAAATAAAAACTTCTATAATTAACGGGAATTGCAATTCAAGTGTATTTTAGTGGAGCCACAAAGCTTAAACAGGAATTTAAATTCCAGTGTGTATGTATGCATTATTAAAACATGGAATCGAATTGATCTGCCCCACTATGTCTATTCATCTATTGGAGTAAGCTTACATCCAATATCGATGCATCCCTTATTTAAACTTCTTGCACCAAATTCATCCATCCATCCATAATCTACCACTTATCCTCATAGGGTCATAGGGGGGCTGGAGCCTATCCCAGCTGTCTTAGAGTGAAAGGCAGGGTACACCCTGGACAAGTCTCCAGTTCATCACAGGACACATAGAGACAGACAACCACTCACACTCACATTCACACCTACAGTCAATTTAAATTAGCCAATTAACCTAATCCCCATGCATGTTTTTGGATGGTGGGAGGAAGCCGGAGTACCCGGAGAGAACCCACACAGACACAGGGAGAACATGCAAACTCCACACAGAAAGGCCCCGGGACGGGAATCAAACCCAGTACCTTCTTACTGTGAGGCGACAGTGCTAACCACTACACCACGCCCGTGCACCAGATTCAACATGTAGAAATGAAATAAATTACTGGATTCTGTCTTGTGACAAATATTTAACCAAAGTTCCTTGAAGATAATATACTATAGCTTGTTGGTTTTCTGGTTGATCATGAAAGAAGACCAGCACTGACTCATTATGATGTGACAGTCTCCTCATGCACCATTCTTCTGTGCTGGAGGAGTCTGTCTTACTTTCCCTCTCATGTATTTTTGCACTCCCTTCCCACTCGACTCCCTGAGAAGGAAGGCCTCCACCTATTCATCTCCACACCTACAGCTTCGGGGGATTCATCAGACAAGGTGGCAGCTCGGTCCAACCCGGCGCCGGGACTCATTCTGTGGTTTCAATTCGATCCAGCGCGTTGTAGGCCCCTCTGCTCCTCATCCTCACCCGTCATGGCAGTCTCATCTATCATGAGGCCTATAAAGAAGGACTTGATAGAGTGAGGAGCGACCACCACCATTCAATAAATCCTTGTGATTATCCACGCCTCCAAGGTGTACAGGCAAAGTGTGTGTGTGTGTGTGTGTGTGTGTGTGTGTGTGTCCTGAGTTTGTGGACATTTGTCTCTGACTTTGTAATGGGTGTAGAGGGCGAACCTGCAACACAAGAGGTCCATGTACAGTGGCGTTTAAAGCGCCATCAATTATAAAATGTGTACACGTGTCGACCCCAAGGCCTAGCTTGACTTGTTGCTTTTGATGAACAGAAACCTTGGCACTTCTCCTGTCCTCTGTCTTTTAGCTTTCTTTCTCTTTCTCACCTACCTACCCATCCCCCCACACATCGCCTCCCCCCCATCTATTCCTCCAGAGGCTTGCATAGAGGAGCACTCTAGGAGGGTGATGGAGCTTTGATTGTCGGTTATCAAAAGCTATCATTACGGCTTGCTTCTGCGGGATATGAAAATGATTTCCTAAGTGTAAAACCCATGTCATTACCTCAATGGCCTCAGTGCTATCACTGAGATGTAATAGAAAGAGGCAAACAAATGTGGTTGCCTCCCAGCCCGCCCAGCTCAAACAGAACAGAGTGAATAATACACAGCAATGGAGAGATAAGTGACGGCAATACCAGGCCTCGCTGCCTAGAATGGAGCACTTTACATAAAAACAGAATTTAATCTTCACCGTTGTCATGTTGTTTTGGTACTGTCAACAACGGAGGCACCTGTGTGCGACGAGCCCCAGCATTTGGCGAAGAATCCGACAGTCTACATGCCATCCTGTGAAAGTCGACGCATTTCTCTTTTTCCATCAGCCAAACAGCAAAGCTCCCTCCTCCTCTGCCGTTTCATCCTGATGAGATAGCACCTAGGCTCAGGAGCCGCATTGACTTGACGGTGGTTTCTAATCATTGGAGAAGTAGTCTTTTCTTCCAACCCCCACACCCCACTCCCGGTTCTGTTTGCTGAGCAGGGAGATGGAAGTGTACGCCAGCACCAGGCTTTTCTGCTCTTAATCGATGTGGATCTGATAAAGATCCTGGCTTTCTGAATGACTCGCATGCCGCAAAGCCTGAGGAGGATCTGATAAGTAAATCGTTCTTCTGTACATACAGGCTGTAAGATGCTGAGGAACCAGATCTGCGCTGCCGGGTGCAGGCGTATGGACACCCACTTCACATAAGACCATAAACATGCTGGAAAACACACACTGTCCCCCTCATACACACACCACACACTTGCCTGGCAGTAAAGTGGCTGTGCTCCGGACATGCCCAATTTGTTTCCTTTCATCCAGGACTAATGTCTCGCTCTACCCAGGGGCTAAGTGCACCATTTCAAGCCCCCTCTAGGACAGACGACTGCAACATGAGGTTATTTGTTGTTTTTGTTTCATGTTTTTTGGGGGGAAATCATGTTATCACTTGGGCTGCAGTAGCGTGTATGCATTCAAATTAACAAGAGGCAATAATGTGCTGCTAATTTCTAAAAACATTATTTAAATGTCACGCTGTAATGACAAAGAAATCACTAATAGTTCTATGTAAATGTCAAATTCAAATTATTCAATTACATCTGTGAATGTGGAGCAGGCAATACTTTGTCCACCGCTTGGAATACCAATCTGTGCCCTCTCATAAGATAGACCTCAGTAATTTCCTGCTCCAAGGGATGCTTTCATAGCCATTATTATAACTCTATTCCACTAGAAATATCTGCCATACTGGAGAGATATTAGAGTCATATTTTTAGCACTTTCACCCAGTGTTGCCCTCAGTTCAGTGATAGCTTGTGAGGATTGTTAAAAAAATAAAGAGTATGGATTTCAAGAGGTAGCCCTGTTGTTCCTTGTTATGATTTGCACTTGTGCTTTTGATACTGAGCCTCTCACCAATCGACCTATAAAGCTAAACTAGCAGTCACAGTAGGCTGGGGTAATAGGCTCATCTCATCAGCTGTCATTCACTGGCCTATGGGCCTATTGGAAAATGGCTGCATAGCCTCCCATCTATGCACCAAAGGATTTATAAAGCATATCAGCCGTTCGGAGCGACCCGTTCATTTGAGATTAAGCGGGGGTGGGAGAGCAAAGGATGTTTTTTCTTTTCCTCTTTCTTCAAAGTCGACCATGACCAGGCTTCAAAATGGATGAGGTACCTTGTTGTTCGTGAAAACAGATGATGTCATTCTGAGTCACGGGGCACAAGTTGTGATTGGGCGTTCGCCACAGATCCTCACATTTTACTGCCTCCCTCAGACAGCTGGCATTTGCACCACAGGGAGCCAATGGGGTAACAAACAATTAGCCTTTTCTCAACAAAACTCCAGGGAGAGGCTGTTTACTAAATGGCCAATATTTCTTTATGTACCTCCACTATTAATGTTGGTGTACTAACAACCACCATTTGCCAAAAACAAGAATTTAAATGTGCATATTAATGAATATGGAGTGTTTCTCTCCACATTTCTTCTGTTTCACAAGTGATTTCCCTTCTTCTTGGCATCTCTCCATTGGCCAGAATTAAGGCGTAGTGAACATTATCTGTGATGTTCCACAAAGATGGAAGTGTGACATTGTCCCTGAACGCTTCAGAAATGAGACTTCCTTCCAGCCACTCACACAGGTCTGCATGAGATTCACACTTTGGTGCATTTGTCACTTTGAGAGCATCTGGTTTAATTTGATTTCTGTGCCTGGCCACCCTGCAATTCTCTGTGCTTTCAGTGTAACCGCTGCCTGCGGAGTGCGGCCAACAGATAGTTCCGCAAATAAAGGGGTTTTAAACTTCTATTTTCAGGATGGCTTCAGCAACATTGCAGCCCATTTGAAAAGGCCTGTTTTCCTTCCACACTTCTTCTCAGTTCTGTGTCAGAGCCTCATTTGTTTATAATGGCAGATCACTTTGTGACTCATTGCATGTATCCCACCACTGTAGTCCTACCTCTAGTTTGCTACTAGTGTAGCTTATTCATCGTCGTTAGCACTTGTTCTGAATACTTGCTGGTCTCTTTGCTTGCTGGTTTCCTTCCTTATGTCTTTCAAATTGTGACAATTACTTGAGGTCAGTACTGCTAGACGACCTTTCATCAAAGATGTCATGAGTTCAAAGGAGTCCTCCCACACAGTATTACTCTTTCTCAAAGGATATTAAGCTCTTCGCCTGTACAGCACAGTTTCTTTAGCTATTAAAATGACAATTTCTGCCAAAGATTTCATGTGTAGACAGATACTTCTTATAGAGAAGCTAATTCCCATTGCTTTTCCTTTGGAAAGATATTTTTTTTCCATTTTCCAGACATACATTTATGATTTGTAGCCCTTTGTGTATGCTTCGTATGCTCTGTGGTGCACATTGATACCTACTTCTTCATCTGTCTTCAACAGCTCTCCCTCAGCCTCTTTCTTGCCCTTCTAATGCTATTTCATCTGCTCTACGAAAGCGTAGGAGAGATCACATCCGTTTGTTTATCCTGGTGGAATCTGAAAGTGTTCCATCTTTCATTCAACAAGCAGACGCCTTTATTTTATCTCACGGTTTTCATTCTTGTGTTATCCTTTCTCACTTGTACAACCCATACGGAAAAGAAACAGAAAAAACTTATTAAAAAATGTACTGAAATTCATGAATAGTATATGATTTACTCTTGAAAGTGGCCACTTTTCATTCTTTTCATACAAGATAATAAAAAGAAGTATAAGGATATTGTATGTATCATTCACTGTTGTATGTTTTACGTACAAGTTTCATACAGAGGAAATCTCCTCTGTATGAAACTTGTACGTAAAGCATACAACAGTGAATCCGGATATAAGATCCTTAGTAAATTTAAAAGAAATTTAACTTGTATGATTTGGGTATTTATCAGAATAGTATATGACAGTAATGACACTTAGAATCTCCTTATACTTCTTTTTATTATCTTGTATGAAAAGAATGCAAAAGTGGCCACTTTCAAGAGTAAATCATATACTATTCATGAATGTCAGTACATTTTTTAATAAGTTTTTTGTTTCTTTTCGTATGGGAAGCTTCTGTCATGTCACGTGTTCAACTAACTCCCTGACAGTACATTGATATCTGATATTGTAGCATTTCTGCAGCAGTACACAGAACTTAACTTCACTGTTAATCATACCAGTGCATTTTTAAAAGATTAATCATTGATCTTGATCATTATTCTTCTATACGCTGTCTCGTGAATGTACTTAGGCATCACATTCAAAGGATATCTGCTGTGTTGTTCCAAAAGATTTGTTTGTTTGTCATGTCCTTTGTGCAGCCTGTAGAAATGAACAGCCCTCCCACCCCATGCACCTCCAGAATGTTAAACATGGCTGCCGAGGCTGCCTCTGAATTGCTGGACTGTGTCTCCTGGGGAACGGGGAAATTGAGCCCTGGCTCTTCCTAATAGGTGGTAAAGTGTTAAGTTCCAGAGAAATGGACTGCGAATTTAACCTGGAATGGAAATTGATCCCATTACCTTGTGCTTGGGCTGCTTTCCTCCCATAGGTAGGGGGTAGAGAGAGAGAGAGAGGAAGAGAGAGAGAGAGAGAGAGAGAGAGAGAGGGAGGGGGGGAGATGAAGAAAAAGAGAGAGGGAAATAGAAATGGGGAGCCACTGAAAAATAGAGGAAAGAGAGAAGGGGAATGGAGAGAAAAGGCAGTAAAGGGAAGGAAGGAAAGAGAGAGTAGAAAATGGAGAAAGTAGGCAAGGAGACACATATGTGTGATTGGAGGTGATAGGATGGCAGTGGGGGTTGTGTCCTGCCTGGATAGGCAGTCTGGCTGACTCTGTATCAGTGTGGTGCTAATAGCTGGCCGCCACTGGGCGAGATGGAAAAGAGAGAGGAAAAAGCAGAGGACAAGGTAGAAGGAGCAGAGGAACGGCACGCTCTGAAGGGATGATACACCTCCTGCTGAGGGTTTCCACCAACAGACCTGTGGGGTCTTGGTGTGTGCAGCTGCTGTGAGACCGAGTTAGCAACGGTGATGGCAATGCTTAATATCAGGCTGTGGCTTTGAAATTTTGAAATATTTTCTGGGAATATGAATTCCAAACAGAGGAAATTATATTTCAGTATGAAAAAGGATATTGACAGGGTCTCAAGTGTTCTGAATCTGGTAGATTTAAAGGAGCACTGCCCTGTCTGTGCCCCGGCATAGACCTCAGTAATATCCGTAATTTTATTGAAACCATCGTCCGTGTCATTTCATATGGCCTAATTGATTATCTTGATGCATGCTCACACTCCTTTCTCTCTCTGTCCACCCTGCCAGAGCCCATGCACGGCCCACAAAGGCTTGAAGTGGTGGACATCCAATCCAAACAGGTGACCGTGCGCTGGGAGCCTCTGGGCTATAATGTCACCCGCTGCTACAGCTACAACCTCACCGTCCAGTACCGGTCCAGGGTGGCTGGCAAAGAGGAGACTCGTGAGGAGGTGTGCTATGACACCCAGAGCCGTGATCCTCAGCACACTATCCACAACTTGACGCCCTTCACCAACCTCAGTGTCAAGCTGGTGCTGCGCAATCCAGAGGGGGTCAAGGAGAGCACAGAGCTGGAGGTTCAGACCGATGAGGATGGTAAGTCATGGAAGAGTGACACAGTATTCTGCTTCGATTAGCTATCTAGATGAGAAGTTACTTTAAAGAACTAGCTACAGTAAAATTACAGGTTTTCTAAGGTGCCCATAAACAGGGACCAAAATCAACTCTAAAATTTAAAACTATAGTAGCTTTAAAGTGTAGAGAGCAAATAACTAAAACACAACTGTATTAAACCACCTTTTATTCAAATTATTATTTATTTACACTATTTTGCCAGGTAGTTTATAGGACATTTCTCTACCCCTAACATCAGAAAACTCCCCAATATGATTTATGTTGTGATCTTCAGCATCGGTGGAAAAATGTCACCTGATCATAATCAGCTTAGGACAAATTTTGGATCCTCCAAATCTTTTTTTTCAGTAGAGTGCATTCTGTGTTGGTTGTTTCACCTCCTTCAAAGATGAAAGATCTCCTATGTTGCCTCAGCAGACACAGGAAATGAACTCTACAGAAGTCTCAAGGAACCCCAGCCGCTAGATAACAAACAGGCTCAGCTGACGAAAAGAGAGCCTTGTCATGTCTGGCTCAGATATTTGTGGTTAGAAACTTGAAAGTGGCAACTGTTTCTCACTATCTAACTTCTGTGTGTCTGTGGATCTGTGTGTGTTTGGAGTCCCATGGGAACAAGTGTACAGGCAGGCTGCAGCTGGAGTTGCATTCTTGAAGATACGTCTTGAAAAAAAAAGACGTTTCCACATCATTTCTCTTTCGCTTACAGAATAAAAGCAATTCACACGAGGGGTTAAAGGACCAGATCTCTTTGGCAGTATTTCAGTAAACATTGTGGAAAGATTGAGATCCTCGCTATTCCCATGGGGTTACGAGTTCATCTTTGTTTGCAACACATTTTTATCTGTGCGATAAGTGTTCAACTTTGCTGTAAAACATGCCAGGGAGAGTTGTGAGTGACAATGACTTCAAAAAATCTCACAAATTCTTATTAAGATGTTTGACTTTGGCTCATGGCCTTCAAGTGGGTCCTTGAAGAGCTCTTTTATTGATTGTTTTATGCACATCAGCTCTAGGTGCTAGCGACTGCTTTCATCCAGCTTGCATTGACAACATTTAACTTGACAAATACATAAAAAAAAAAAAAAAACATCTGAGGTGTCCTCCAGTTAAGGATTTTGATACAATAATTTCTACCTTGAAAAATTCTTACTACCATTCTTGAGAAGTGTGTGACCTGTCCCACAGTTCCAGGGGCTGTTCCTCTGGAGTCCATTCAGGGCAGTGCTTACGAGGAGAAGATCATCCTGAAATGGAGAGAACCTGCGCACACCTACGGCATCATCACTCAGTTTGAGGTACTGGCACCAGAGTTGTTAGAAAATTGTATATTAAACACCCGTTAGAGTACAGACTTGTGGTACAGACCAGTATTATGCTGTTTTTTTCTCCACCCTGCCTCTCTGTTGATCGTGTGCATGTCTTTGAAGGCAGAAGTGAATGTCCAGAAACATTTTTTTAATTCTCTCATTAGAATAAAATAAACTAGAAAAGCATTCAGAGAGTGTAGACCTCCGCCTTGGCAGTGGCAACTTTTTTATTTAAAGTTACCTTCACCGCCAAGGAAGTTATCTTTTAACCAGGGATTGTTTATTTGTTTGCTGGTTTGTCGGTTTGCAAACTAACTCAAAAACTTATGCACGGTTTTTGATGAAATTTTCAGGATTGGCCAGAAGTGGCCTAACTTAAAACCCATTAATTTTTGGTGGCACCATCAAATTGCCCACAGAAATGAATCAGTTTTAAGTTAGGCCACTTCGGAGCAATCCTGAAAATTTCGTCAAAATCCGTCCACAACTTTTATTGTGTTATTTTGCAAACCAACAAACAAATAAACAAACCCTGGTGAAAACATGACCTCCTTGGCAGAGGTAATCAGCTTGCTGTACAAATATCTAAGATAAAATAGACTTTAAGTTTTATCTTCACATTCAATCATGGGCATGTTAGCTAACTTTATCACTCCTCGGTCAGTCCACCACTTCACATCTACAGCTGGATTGGCACAAAATATTTTTTTCCTCTAGCACCACTACGTAGTCGACACGACATGACGTGACTTTGAGGGAAATGAACTGTTAAATGCATTGCAGTGAGGTTTGATACAGACATTCATGTTCCCCTGGGGATGAGTTGTAAATTTAGTGATCACTTGCTGTTCCTCCGTCACCTTCATCAGGTCAAGCACTCTCCAATACTCTGGTATATGAAATACCATTTTCTTAGTTTTTTTTTATTTATTAGTAATCTCAGCTTTTTCTTAGCCTCCTTTATGAAGCACCTACATGTTTTTTTGCAGCTGTTTTTTGTGTTACTTTGTTTTGAATGCTATCTGCAATCTGCTGTCATCCTCTGTCTTCTATAAGTGTACGACCTCTAAAAACAACACAATCCTCGAAACACGCCTCAAACACATATCACCATTCAGCACCGAGCAAATGTTGACATAAGGCTCCACACGTCCCCTGCCAGCCCTGTCCAGGAGCTGCATTGAGTCTTGAATAATAGAAACAGTCTCCACACACACACACACACACACACACACACACACACACACACACACACACAGGCGTTATATGTACAGATTGATCTTAACCAGCTTAAGCGGAAGTAATCCTCCAGCTTTTCCCACAGATTGATTCTCCTCTGTTGATTCGCCCCCTTGTCGCCGTTTGCTCTCGCTTGATATTTTCACTAGGTTAGCAATCATTGACGAGACTGTTCCTCACACGAGGAGAGCAGATTAAATAGCAAAAGCGATGCCGTCAGGGTCGTTGTATGGATTTCTGTATCCAGTGCCATGCCATCAGCCGAATGAAATATGACACAGATACTCATGTAGCGGCAGAGACATTTCAATCCAAGCAGGAAAGTCCTAAAGTCCCCAGAATCATAACAAGGCTGTGTTTATTCAAGTGTGTGTAGTGCAGTGTTGTTTCCTGTGCACAGCTATATGGCACTTAGAGGTGCAGGAAAACAATGTCCATAAAAATGGTATGTTTACCGCACACTTATTCACTTTTAGAGCAACATGATTCAGTTGTTTGTCTCTTTAAAATTTCATGGGACAGGAAAAAGCATTCAGAGCAAATGGCATGGTTTGCATTGCCTGCTTTGTCAGGTTTGTATCATATTTTTGCTGAGACAAATGTGTTTCACTTTGTGATATACCCACTCCAGGCTATTAGGTTCATATGCTGCAGCAATTACTTGTCTCTGTCTGTGTTTGGGCAGCTTTAACTGTATAGTAATATATCTAGTAAAAATAAACAACAAGTCACTGACAATCCTGGTATTAATACACAGTAAAGCACATTTATCGATTCCCCAACATAACGTGGAATCGCAGATTTATTTTAGAGTAAGAAAGTGTGTTAATATTCATATCACCAGGTCTTAACAGGGTGACAGATGAGGGAAAATCTAGCAACCAGCAGCTTGCTCCAGGCGTGTCGCCCTCACACCTCTCTGGTTTAAGAAAATACACCACAATGTATTCTGCCGGTATTCCCCAGAAGTTGCTTCTTATAAGTCAGGACCTTGCTTTGATTTGACATTATCAAAGGACTCAAAGTGAAATACGGCTGACAAGGCCTGATATCAAAGAGATTTCAGCTCCATTCCTTTTTGACCAAGCTCTGCAGATGCCATTTTATTGGCAGCATTTTCAGACAGACATGAGCCAGCTTTGCTTTAAAGGTAGACAGCAAATTTTTACAATTATTCATGGTTCTTCAGCCATATTTGACAACACAAATTCAATGTGAAGTAGCATTTTGTTTATCATAGTGATGTGGTGGTAAAGCTGTGCATTGCATTATCTTTTCAATGAGATTGCAGTTAAAAGAAAAAAAAAATAGTATTTTCAGAAAACCCATAGTGCTATTAATTCTTTGAGTGCCATTGATGTATTTCAATGTCAAAGTGTTTTTTCGGCAGTGGGTCACCGATCATGGTCTCCTGCAGCCTGTGAGTAATTTTGGGCTTCTGGGAGATGTAGTCGGAGCATAAATTGATGGTATACTCCACGCAGATCAGTGCAGGAAGTAGAGACGATTGCAATTAAAGAGCAACACAAAAAGTGGTGTTTAGGATGGGAGTGGCCTCTATTGTCCTCTAGACAGAACAGGAACTGAACAAGGTCAAAACAAACATTTTTTTCATGATGAAATAGAGTCTCTTCTTTCATTTGAGCTATTCAGTGTTTTCAGAGACATAGTACAAAATATTCTGTGGGTCTTGAAATATGACTCAAAATGGGCAAAAAACGCTGGAACAAGGCACTTTCTGTTTTATAAAAAGGCTAGCACTCAATGGGATAAGTACAGTTCCTTTCCTTTAAATTACACCATCCTTACTTAAATTTAGTTTATTAACATTTACAGTAGGTCCATCGAAGAAGGTTGAAAACCTGTGGTATAGAGTTTAGGTAACAGCAAACAGTACAACATCTTAATCAACTTTCTTCGTTATTGCATGAGTAAAGGTGCTGGGGATTATGCAGGCATTTATATTTTATAAATACTCTGTAAATTCATCATGTCCCTCCTCCAGATAGAAAAAGTAAACCACTACAATTTAAAAAGGTCAATATATCAGATAGAGTAATAGTTACAAGCAAGCCCAGATACATGTGCTCAAATATTCTCCGTTATTCTTCCAGTCAGTTTCATTATAATTTTAAAAACCTGTCCATGTGCCCAGTGTTGACAAGTCATTTCAAACTGCCTGCCCCCTGAAATGTTATGATATAGGATTTGGCATCACGGACTCATTTCACAGACAAAGACTAAATGAGAAGCCCTCGAAGCATTTCAAAACTTGATGGACACAAATTATGCAGCACGCCTAACTCCCTTTGTGTTCCTTAATTGGAATTATAATGGAGGTTTTTCCTTTACGAGCAGAGGCATTTTCTTAAAGTGGGACTTTACAGTTATTCAAAATGGATATTAGCAAAAACACTCACCTTAATGCTTCCCTCCAGAGCTCCTCGTGTTTATTAATGGAGACAGAATACATTAAGTGTATTTCCTCTCTCCTTGAAACCACAAGCTGGCTTGGTTGAAAACTGCATAGCTCTGCTTTCACCATACAATCCGTTATGAAACAGGTCCTGTTCATAGACCTTTTGTACCGCACTAATTTTAGAAATGCCAGCTTAAAACCTTGTTGACAGAAATTCAGAAGTTCACAAGCTTCTTTTCTCAACTCAAGACTTTAAAGATTGATCTGTGGCATTTAGCTTTACTTAGGAGTACAGAGGAACTACATTACAACATTATTCAAATTGTAACGTCAGCTGAGTCTGTGAGGTGCTGCTGATGTTTACCAGGTATAATGTACCACGTGCTGGTTATTTATAAGCATACACACAAATACGTTCTGTAACGTGACACTTTCTTAAAATTGCTTTGTGACTTTTGGTAATATTGATTAATGCAGAGGGATGAAAAAAAAATTACCAGCATAAGTGGGATAGAAAACCTCAGCGCTGTGAGTACAGTAAATGCTCAAGCATAAAAATATTTTCACCATTGTATGAATGCAAATCTTCCACAGCTGAGGAGAGCATGGACTACCAGAGGCCACTATCAGAATATTAATTTCCTTCCTTCCTAGATCTCCTATAAGGCGGTAAGCTCCTTTGACCCGGAGCTGGACCTTTCCAACCAGAGTGGGAAGGTGGTGAAGTTGGGCAATGAGACCACCCACATGTTCACAGGCCTCTACCCGGGCTCCACGTACTCCTTCACCCTGCGCGCCAGCACAGCCAAGGGCTACGGCCCCCCTATCATCACCCAGTTCACCACCAAGATTTCAGGTCAGGGGGGTCAAAAGCATGGCCGGTCACTGTGTGGATGATGTTGAATAAACACTTACTGCAGTTGGAGTTCAAATGTGTGAAAAGAAAATAGAAATTGATTGTAACTCAAATAATGTTGTGTCATTCTTTTGCCCCAGAGGGTGCATCCTATCCCTCTGCTTTCCAACACATTAAATGAACCAATACAATTTCACTCATATATGAGCTCCAACATCTTTTATTCTTCATCACTGAATCAGCTAGGTGTTTCGTTAAATGCATTTCACTGCTATTTGGCCTGGCGATTCCATTAGATTTATCAGAATTGTCTGTGTGGCCAAAGACAAATTGTGCTTTCCATAAACCATGGCTAGGGCTGATTTAGATAATGACCACAAGGCTGGCTGGCATTTTTTTTACTTTGTAAAGTGCTACTTTTGTGATCCATTTGAACTACATTGAAGACTATGAACACTTTTGTGACAGCAGCAGATTTTTCACTCGTCTGTTATTGCTGTATTTAATGATTAAATTACGGTGCCATAAAGGCGAAAGGCAGTAAGCACTCAGTGTAAAAGTGAGAAAATTAACTTAGCCTTTTTTCATATTTACTGCCGGGCTGAATGACTCATTTTACAAGATGATGCTGACCAGAAGAGATTTGTTTTGAATTTTGCTTTACAGTGTAGTAAAACCCTCTTCTTTTTGCATCTCTCTTCAGCTCCTTCCATGCCGGCTTATGACCAGGAGACCTCTCTGAACCAGACAGACAGCACAGTCACTGTACTGCTGAAACCTGCCCAAAGCAGGGGTGCCCCAGTGAGGTAGGCTTTCACAATAACCACTCACACACACAGCAGAGTAAAACTACAAAACGGCATATAAAAATAAAACAGAACCAACAATCAGAAACAGAAAATTATCAAAGTGCTTGTGTTTATCAAGCCAGGCGATTCAGTATCTTACCATCCACATCTCATTTTCTGAGCGTTATTCATTTGTGGATTTTGAAAGCACAGCCTTTGAAGATGAGAACAAAACTTGGTGCAGCCAAGGCTAGCTTCAGGATCTTTTTCCATTGTCTTTTATGTAGCAGGCTGCCCACCCCCAGTCACCACGGGTTTCTGTGGAACGAAGGAATTGAAACGAAGGCTCCTTGATGTTGCGTTTGTTGGTCATTATTAGAGAAGCAGTAGGACTGTACTATGTACAGTAAATGATTTTAGTTTACCCAAGGCCGCTGGGGTCATCCATCATTGAAGAAATCTTTTCTTCAAGCCTCTTCCGTGACTACTAGAGTGTTTCCCTTACATCTAGGTTTATTGCGCCTCAAAGGTTTGTTTGTATGTTACGTATGTAAGATTTAAATTTCAAAATGTGAAGCAGAAGATGATTATCTCAGATTAGCCCTGGAAGCACAAATAAGACCAGCACAAAAAGATGCAGCAAGCTTTAAACAGATGCAACTCAAATATTCTTTTGAGTTGTACAAACTACAAAGACATAGGCTGGCTATTGTGACTGACTTCTCAGAGGGCGGGCTTAACCTGCGTCTATCAAATGCCTCTGTGTGCTACTGGACGAAGCTTCAACCAATCAGACCATTCTTTCCTCTGACGTGTGGGTGGCAACGAAAACTGCTTGATCCAAAGAACTAGTGCATCATTGCCTTAAACACACCTTAATCGAGCTGTTTGAAATGCTCGATTTTCATTGGTCCCCATTTCTAGGTGAATCTGAAATTGAAGAGAACGGCAGCTTGGCCAGGAGCATGTCCATAAGAGTGAGCAACAGTGTGTGTGTGGTTTTTTTTTGTCTGTTATTCGCATTTAGAGCAGCTCCTTAGTTGACGGTACGTAGAACCTGTCAACTTAATGGAAAGATGATGAGCGTTTCTACATCCATCATTGGCCAGATTAGAGAGTTGGCAGTGTTAAATGAATTGTTCATGCCAGTATTAAAGCAAAGGCCTCTTAAATAACAACACAGGAGTTGTGCTTTCAGTCACCAGGACCCTAAAAGAGTGGGTTACACACTTGTGTTCACAGTTAAACTCAATTTTGCACTATCAGCTCATCTGAGTCCTTTAAAGATGGCAGCCTAGAGATGTTTAGTCAGGCTTGTCAGCTCATGTTTACTGTATGTGCAGCTGCCCAGATTAATGCCCCAGCGCCAAAAGAAGAGACCTGAGCAAGAAAGACAGAGCGATTGGTTTTTAATCTCCTCACAGGTACAATTCAGAAGGCCTTACTCAGGCTGCCATTCTTTCAGCGGGCTAATTACAAACCCTTAATTATAATTAACAGAGTGTCACGAATCACTTCCATTAATTAGCATGCTGGGCTCCTCTTTTGTTTACCGTTGGAAGGCATGCTGCTCACCTCGAGACCAGATGAAAGAGACTGTCTTTGGAGATATAAGTTTGAGATCCATTTTATTTTGTCTGACTGAGCTGAGAGACATAACTGCACTGATGCTTAAATGTGAGGATTGTCATCTAATCCATTTTGAATGGGTCTAAACTCTGGCAGTGCTTGTTTGTTATTAGATAAGGAGAAAATAATGTGTTTTGATACACATATTTAGCTTTAAGGATCATATATGTTTAATGTATCTCTCAAGATAATCCATTTGACATTGTAGCACCATTCATCAGTGGAGTTCAGTACATGGCACAGCTACAACTCAGAACTAATTGAGGCATTCTTTGATCACAGCGGAGCCTCTCTACGTCTGAACTTCTGTGTTTTCAGGTGCACATTTTTCCCCACCTCTTCCCGTCACTTAAGTCTCGCAGGACATGAAGGCCAGCATGCTGCCTTCATGTGTGCGCCCGATGTCTGGAAAAAAAATATGAATTGCAAAAGAAAGTAGGTGGTCGAGGGCAGCTAACAGGAGAGATGATGATGCAGGCCTAAGACATGATCCTAGCAGGCTTTTGAAGATGTTTTCCACCTCCACCTCAAGTGACACTCTTTGAAAATTTAAGGCAAATGTAAAGTAGCTTCTATTCAGAGAAGTTGTGTCTGTTGGGATCTGCTGTCTGGCCAGTAATGATATATTTAGTCTTCTGAATATCCCAAGCTAAAAAAAAAAAAATACTAACATCTCAAATCTCTTTTTGGTTGGCGGGTTGAGATGCACGACTAAGTGACATTTCAGTTGAGACGCATACTTTATAAAGAAGTTTCCCAAATTTTCCCATGACCTGGGATTCCCTGAAGTCAAAAACTTAGAAACATAGCTTATCCAATTTATTGAAGCTTTAGCATTTTGTCAACGAAGGGCTTCAATTTCACATTATGGTTAGATTTAATGTTGTGCTGCCGCTCATGCTGTAAGCATAGCCGTCACTTTTCTTGAGTGGTGGGTAGATCATTTTGAAATTGAACACTTTATGAAATCAGTTTTGAAGCCCATATGAAATAGGGATTTGACAAGGGAGAAACACTGATCTGTGGCACTACCGAGCAGAGCAGCATGATTTGATAACGCAATCTTGCGCACTGATTGGGTTTGGGAGGCAATAGAGCTCCAGACATTTGAGTTTCAAACAGCAGATGTTTTTTGCTGTAATACAGGAAGGGGAACATGCTGGAAGATCACACGATAGCACGGGTTCATGAGAAAATCAAGGCACAACAGACGACAAATGTCCGCTTCACTTCAGCATCCTGCAGTCATGCTGAAGTCAAATCATATTTCAGATAGATTCGGGCAGACGTTGTCATTGCAGAGGGAAGCAGTCAGTTTTTCATATTTGTGTAATTGCTAATCGGTATAACATTTCCAACTTGGATTTGGCTTCTAATCTCTAGGGACGTCACATAGCCGGGAACAGTTTTTACCAGAGGGGACACTGTTCCTTTAAGAGGATTAGTGAACTGTCTATCAGTCATGTCGTGTTAAACTAATGTTTGCAATGGCCTCTCGTCAGGGCTAGAATACGCCTCCTCACTTCGTAGCATCAAAATAAATGTTAACATGCTTCTGCAGGAATAAATGATTTGAGATGCTTTCCTTATCATTCACACCACTAAATCAGCCCTTCTCTCTTTTCCTACATAACCTTTGCCTTGAGCAAGCTCTAACACACATATACAGAAGAAGCTATAAAATACAGCGGTTTCTGGCATTCTAAGTAGCATATTGAGGAAACGAAGTTGCAGTGTAGTTTCTCCCCTGTAGCATCAGATTATCTGTGTTCAACCGTGGTCTGAAATCAGTTAAGTGATTTTCTACAGTCCCTAAAATAAGCACTACGTTTCTTTGATCACGGCATAGCAAACGCTAATAGCTGTGCCTAAACGTGACACAACTCAATGCTTTTTACGATTTAATGGCAAACGTAATCTATGGCACCTTCTAATTTGTTTGCTTTATGGCTTTATGGACACGAGGGAAATATAAAGAGTAAGAAGACAGGCGCATGGAGGAAGGATGCTGGGTCAGGAGAAGTCTGTTACTTACAACTGCTCTTAAATCAGATGTGTAGCATATAGAGCCAACTGATTAGTATTAGAGAGAGAGAGGCAGTGATTGAAATGCTCCCCATACCCCTTCCCTCATCTGCTCAAACAGCCCGGAGTTCTCCCCTATCAGCCCACATGAAAAATAAATCTGAGTTTCAGGTCACAATCCAGTCGATTCCGAGTCAATCCGCCATAATTGGTTGGCGTCACATGGCGGCAGAGCTGAAATCTATCGGGCAGCGAGGCTGGAGGAGGCCTAATTGGTGTCAGCTCAGGTTGCAGTGCTACTGCAGGAATACAGGTCTGCCCTGCCGGCCCCTCTGGCAGACCACTTTAAACAGCTCAGACCATTCTGCCCGAGCAGCTCCTGCCTTCATTCCTTTTTCCTACCCTCGTCTTTCCATCCTCTACTCAGGGGGGGAAGTTGAGGATTTCAGCTGTTTTAAAATTAAGAACAATTTCACACAGCATGTGGGTTTCCTCACCTGAGTTTTTGCTTTAAATCTGTCAGCAGTATGTTTGTGAGGGTTAAGTTGGCTGTTACCACGACTTCCTACCTGTTTATCGCTTGCCTAGTGACATTGTTGATTGGCTTGAGTGCTAATTGAGCAGGTTTAGTCTGTGATGTTTATGAAAACACAGAAAAACACTGAGATACAAAGAAAGAGTTGAAGGTTTAATTTTCAATTAGTATGAAGAATGATTGATTGTTATAGAGAATGCTACACACCACCAAGAAGTATTTAAAATAAGTTCCACCCGACCAACTATAACATCAAGGCACTGTTTACATAATAATGCAATAATAATAATATAATGGTGTCTTTCTGTATAATGGGAGCTTGGGATAGTAATGGGACTTTTACATGTAATGGAATATTTTTCCACAGTGATATTGCTACATGTATTTCAGTAAATTATCTAAATATTTCTTCCATATCTGGATAATCATCATCAATATGAATGTAACTTACATGTTAGGCATCAGATCTATGGAGAATGTTTTGTTCTTTATATCAAGCCGTTGTTGTTCATCTGTTCTTTGCTGTTTTTTTTTTGGTTGCTTGTTTGCGTCACTGTAAATCAAGAAAATGACTAAATGACTCCGGTCTGTCAAAATGACTCATAATGTAAATTGTGCGCTCAGCATGAGGTGACAAGGTGTCAGCTGCTCCAAGGCACATTAACATGACGGCAGTGATTACAAAATAAAAGGAATAATTGCATTTTAAATTGCATCACCAACATTAAACTCATGAAGCACTTTTACATTCAAGAGGTGAAAAAAGAATATGAAACGGTATAAAAAGTGTGCTTGCATACAGCGAGTTGCTTTAAGTGAAACCACTGAACTGGGTATTATTGTCGCTATCACTTACAAAAATGAACAAAACATTTTTATGAAATTGCAAATTCACTGTGAGCTAGTTTTAGTTTCCTGCTGCAGTGAATATTCTGTTGAGGAGCAGCAGCAGTTTGGATTTCCACATAACAAGAGTTCCTACCCTTGGAGCTTTTATAGCCTATGGCACTTGGTATTTTGCCTGAGGAAAGGCAGTACCATTCACACTGCATCTATCATTAAGTCATGGCACAGCCACATCATCATATCATAAGGAGCCACCCGGGGGGAGCCAGCTTTTGTTTTTATTTCACTATCTGCAGATTGATTTGGAATATAAAATACCAATATGAGCAAGCTGTGAGTAAGTGTGCATTGCTAGAGCAAAGCAAAAACAAAAACATAGTTATTGTGGCCATCATTTGCACTAGGCATTACTGAATGAAATAAAAATATAGACATAAGGATTTTTTTCTTAGAATACGTATATCCTAAAGAATTGTTATTGCTTATACGTTAAACCAGGTTGTGCTGTGCTGTGTTGGACAGCAGATATCATTCTGAATAATTCCGTCATAGCTCATGTCAGATCGACAGTGTTTCATCTGAGACCTTGACGATGCCTCATCACTCATTTCTCTGTCGCTCTGCAGCTACTTAAGGGGCTCCCATGTACCTGCCCTTTGACTTCTGCTCTCGATACGAGACGGTAATTAAAGGCTGATTTCTCCTACAGACTCTCAGCCAGATTAAATATTTCATCGCCTCCCTACCCGGCACTAAATAGGAGCGCTCTGAGGAATTGGGACACACCCACCAAGAGCAAAGGGGGATTTTCTAATGACACTGCAAGCACCTTATGATAAACTATAGGGTTAAAGAGCACATGCTGTACACACAAGGGGACACTTAATCATCCAGTACCAACCGCGGGGAACAATTGATCATCTCCAGGGCTGTTTGTGCTGTGACTGTACAGTTTAGGAGTACAGCCGCTGCCACTACAGTGCAGATTTTTTTTTCTACTTGTTGTTCTAATAATGTAGGCTAAGAGAAAATCTTCAGGGTCATCGAATTGCAATTTCTATGTTGCACAGTGCAATGAAATTAATAATTATATAAATAGGATTGAAACAACGGTTTGCAAAATGAACTCATAAATTGACTCAAGGAGAGAGCATAATGTATTTTCTTTTATATATTCATATTCAATTCTAATCAGTCTAAACTATACTATATATGCTGTACAAAATAAAGTGATAAAAACACAACAATTCTTATTTTCAGGTGATAATACTCTTCATAAAACCCCTTACTCATTGTTCCTTTTGATGCATTTCTTTCCACATTAGCAAAGCCTTGCTGCCACCCGCATGATCGCGTGCATGTGCATAAAGTAAAGTACCCACTCATTACTGATGGTTAAAAACTCTAGAGTAGCTTCAATGTGCACATTATTTATTCATTAATTTTTCATCATCCAATTATGAAAAAAGTGCTAAAATCAAAGATCAGATTAACAAAACCAGAGAAGCAGAGCATGTCATAGTATTCATTCATTCATCATTTTATTCAGCCATTCATTCAGTGTAACTTTGCTTCATCTTCTGTATTAATAATAACTTGTTGTTTGCATGACTTTTTTGGAAATGGAACACGAGTCCCCAATCATGGCTGGTTATTCTCCATGGCGGCAGTAAACAGACTCTTTGTCACTCAGCGACTCAATAGATTTAACAGGTGGATGCGAGACGCATACTAACATGAAAGTCTAAAAGACAGTCAGTCTCCCTCTCAAGCTAAGTGGCCGGCTCAGAGACAATGTCATCTCTGTCAGAGGCACAGAGGGCTGCAGTTTTGATCTAGCTAAACACAAGGCTCGGATGAGAGGAAATGGAAAGAGCCGTTAACCTTTTCAGTTGTTGAATAATGAAAATGCAAACAAAGACCGACCCTGTGCTGTCTCACTGCTCATTTCATCTTGCACTGTATTTTTTAGCCTCTCCTGTTCACTTAGATACAGAAAAAAATATGTTGCAGATTAATGTCATTGCACTTTATTAACCATTCTCTATGCCACTGTTTTTTTGTCAATAAATTGTGATGTTATTGGTAAACCTACACGCACTGTATGTGTTTGACCCCATGTATAGCACTTGCTCGGGCTAATCAATTGTAGCTTTAAGCTAACAGCTTGTTAACTTGTATATAGAAACAGAAATCACAGAAAGGTCTCAAAATGTTGGGCTTTTTCAGACCGTTAACAGACGGTAAAGTTAACTTCAGCCTCTCTTGCCCTTATGCAGAAAGATATGTTGAAAAGGAAAGTCCACCAAGGAGATAAATGTTTATGTGCATGCTTTGACATGTATTTATAATGTATCCTGAGGTGAACATGCATTAAATTGTAGTGCTTAGGTTTGAAACTTTTAATGAGCAAATGTGAAATGGCTGGATGAGAAATGCATTATCTATCCAAAATCTCTTTTATCTCACGTCTAAATAAAGAATGACTACCAGAGACTCTGTGTACTCTGAGACTTGGAGCCATTCATAAAGAGGCCTTTTTTTTGTTTTTTACACTTTATTCTAATACTAACCGGCAAAAATAACAAATGCCTGCATTGCCAACAATGTTGCACAAGGGCCTGCTTGGCCCGTCTGTTGATGTGTTTGTGTCCTGTGTTTGCAGTGCGTACCAGGTGGTGGTGGAGGAGGAGCGTCCACGCAGAGCACGGGGCACAGCAGAAATCCTGCGCTGCTACCCAGTTCCCATTCACTTCCAGAACGCCACACTGCTAAACTCCCAATACTACTTCACAGCTCAGTTCCCCGCTGGCGGCATCCACTCGCCCCAGCCCTTCACCGTGGGGGACAACAAGACCTACAACGGCTACTGGAACGCCCCTCTGCTGCCTCAGAAAAGCTACAGCATCTATTACCAGGCTGTCAGCACAGCCAACGGGGTTTGTATTTTATTCATGCAATTTCACTTGGTTACACTAAAGCTACATGGTGTTTTCAAATGAAATATTTTTGAAAATGTGTGGCTGTTTTGGTTTTTTATTTTCAACCAAGAAACCAAATATGTTAAATCAAATAGTGCATTTTTCCCTGAAGCAATGTATAGGCAGAAAAATAGTGCCTCTCAATGATCACTCATGACCCGCTAGCGTGTGCCTGAGACACTGCACTCTGCCTGGACTTTCTGACTGAACTGTGTTTGACTCCTTTTTGGGCCTCAACCTTGATGAAAATGCAGCAACCAGATTGTAAGCATGCTTTCTCTTGGAAAAAAGGCAAATATAGCGAGAGGTAACGCCAAACGGACAAAGCTTGTTCCAAAACCACAATCCTACTCATTCTGCCAAAGTACAGCTTTGAAGTACTTTATTTTAGTAATTATGTTACTTTACTTCACTACATTTAGTTCACATATAAAATATATGATTTTATATGTGAACTTTATATGGGAACTCTGTTGTAATGTTAGCCATCTTTCCTAAACTACCAAGTATGCCTCTCGTACCGTGTACAGTATGGTAGCCAAATGGCAGGTCGTTAATATTTTAGCTTTACCGTAAGCTTATGTTCATGTTAATAAGATGACAAAGACGCTCAATAAAATCCTACTACTACGATGCAATTTTCGTTAATTTGTTGGACATGATGTCAGCATCCTATAAAGGGTTTATCATTCAGATAGCTCATTTGTTTTAAACTGTTCTGTACACACAGGTGATAATCCTACTGATGAACAGACTGACAAAAAAAAAAACAAAAAAAAAAAACTCAGATACATAATTTTATTAAACTTTGATATCAGTGGATGATTTGACATGAGAGACATGACAAAGCATTCCGGGCGGTAAAAGTACACGGTGCTGGTGCAACCTTACCTGGAACGTAACTTTGGCTAGCCTACTTGCGGCTACATAATATAATGTTATTAAGAGAGCATATTAAACAGCAGTCAGTTTACACCTTCGGAGTTTTAAACCACAAGATATGACTATGTGCACAAGTAAACACTAACGACTAAATATAGTAGTAGTTGTAGTACTAGTAGTTGTAGATTTTTCAAAATCTCTTCCCTCGTGAATCATATTACTAGAAATCACACAATACTCTGTTCATTGCTGTAATCACAAAAAAATCACAAAATCATTCTCAAAATCGTCCTCAGCTGTTCTGTCAGTAGTTTAAACAGAACGCTTTACTGCCAACATGGCGGTGCTTTGGTTTTGACAGTTGCATGCTGGGATTGTGTGACGTCAACTCGCGGAGCTGTATAGACTACTCTCAGGGTGGAAGGACCATTTCACCCAGTATAAGAAAAAGAGCTTCTGAACAGAATGACAGACTATAGCTTTAAGTAACATTCTAAATGCATATCTTTACACTGGAGTATTGATACTTATATTGAAGTAATAATTCTTCCACCACTGGTTCTAATAACCAAATAATAATAACAAAGATGACAAAGAGAGGCAAAAAAACAACACTTCCTCTAGATTCCATGCTGTGTTTTGCGTGTCAGGTTGACAGTTTATTGTTTGACAGCATGTCTTACAGTGCTGTGCTACAGTACCTCAGCAACTAGACACTTGAGATAAGCATGGTCGAGAGAACATTTAATTTATGTATTTAATGAACCTGGAGACATCTGAAAAATACATGCAACTTAAAATTGAACGTGGGTTGTGAAAGTTTTTTTTATGTTTCTAGTTTTTTCACAGTAGAGGACTTTCTGCCTCGTCAAACCTCACTTCTCTTTTTAAATCACATTCATATCCACTTTGAAGCGTACATGAAACAATGCTAAATAATATGGTGGCTTTAATGAGACAGAAAGTCTGACTGACAGGTTGATTGACTGGGCGACTGAAAGGGACTGAAGTGGCTGAGTACAGGAGCCCCTGACTCTACAACAGTAGCTGCTCACAAAGGCAGACACATGCATGGTGCAGCACAATTGTGTTTGGCCTCTGAGAGATGTGTCAGTGCTCTGGTGGGGCGCACCAATAGCACTGTTTGCGCTCTTAATAGGCTGCAACAGGGTCAAGCGTGGAACGTGGCATGTTATGGTAGACATGCGCTCTCGCTCCATTACTGTGGCCCTGTTCTCCTGCCTTTTCCTATGGAGCTTTATGCCAAATGCCAGACGAGCCTTTGATCAACGGCATTTAAAAGAGGCAGTCGTCCCATCAGCAGTTAAGTGTGGGAGGCAGGGAACAACAACACGGTTACCGATCGTACGGGTCACAGCCTCTGTCATCATGGCACTTGGCGGGGCCCTCCCTCCCTCAACGGGAGCCGTGGCAGACAGCTCAATGGCGACTTCAAGAGTCCCACCGATTGTGGTCCTGAATTAGAATCGCCATAAACAGCCTCCTTGAGAAACACCAGCACGTCTTTTAAGGAGGCAATAGAAATAACATGTGGAGCAGGGCTGAATCCAATTAGCCAGTTTGCTCTTGAGAGTTCGGTCTGAAACTTTCCAGGTCGAATTGGTGAGTGGCATGAATTGGCTGATAGTGCACTTCGTTGCACAAATAAAATGACAGAGTCTATTTGTTGGCTCGGCAGGCTCTGTGATGGACATTTCTGACATTATTTTCATATTCAATGCTTTGATTAAACCACCACTGTCAATAGATGGTACTACAAGCTTTAATTAATGCATAATGCTGTTGGAGTGATTTGTTTGGGCCTCTTAAAAATAAATTAGCACTTAGAGGAGGTGAGTGCCACCCATCCATAAAATATTTTTTCAGCATGCTATTCAAATAAAAATGTAATGTAACTTTGTGTTATGTTGTCTTAAACAAAAGGTCTGACAGCTTAAAAGCTGCAGTAATGTGAATACACATGAACATTGATGGTTCTCTTCTCCTCTTCATTATTCCTCTCGTGGCCGCTACATTAAATGCTGTCTCTCCCATGTGTGCTCATTGCTCATTGGACAGCTTGGCTGGGTCAAACACAGGGACACAGCTCTCATGTCTTTTGTGCTGCATTGCTCATTGCCTCCCCGTTCCTGTCTGTGTCCTTTTTTCCTGTTCATCAGACCATTGTTGACAACAAACTTCTCTGCCAGCAGCGAGAGCGCTGTGTTTTTTTTCTGCAGTTGAAGGCTGTTGTCAGAGCTCAAACTCCATTACATATTCTGAAAGACTCCCTGACGTGTCATTTTGGAGCCCTGCATGCTGGGTTGGTGTCGCTTGTCACAGGGCTCTGGTTTCTCCACAGTGGCTGACCACCTTGAGCCGCAGGCTGCCGACAGATCGCTGTTGGCTGACAAATCAGCAGCTCAGCACCACTAATCTGTGCTGTAGGCCCTCTCGCCTAACTGCGTTTTGTGTCACAGTCATTGAGCTCAACAGATGATAGGAGATAGCGTGGAACTGGCCGAGCTGTTTTGTTGTAACCGTGGGTGCTTAGATAGGTGTTGTTACCGCTACAAGTATGTGTCTCATGTCTGTGCATGCGTGTCATATTAAACTCTGATTTTCTTCTTTCCCCCTTTCATTTATCCGTTTGCACAGGAGACCAAAATCGACTGTGTTCGAGTAGCTACCAAAGGTAGGAATAGGTTTTGTGAATGAGGATGTTTGCTATATGTAGCTCCGATTTCTGACAACTAACAACATTAACATGATATGAACTGACAATCACGTCTTGACACACTCTTCATATACTATGCTAGACTTAATATTTCAACCAAGGCGGCAAATAAGGGCAATTTTAGGCAGTGTCTCAAAGTAATAATAACTATTATTTAGGGGATGTAGAACTTCACTGAAATACATTTATAAGAAAAGAAATCTCATGTAAGTTGTTTTTTTATTTTTTTTTAAATATTCCTCCACTCACCCAGCTCCATAATTACCTCCGCCAAGGAGGTTATGTTTTCACCGGGATTTGTTTATTTGTTGGTTTGTTGGTTTGCAAAGTAACTAAAAAATTTGTGGGCGGATTTTGACGAAATTTTCAGGGTTGGTCAGAAGTGGTCTAACTTAAAACTGATTAATTTTTGGTCGGCTCCCATTCAAAGGCACCAACAAAACTTAATCAGTTTTAAGTTAGGCCACTTCCGGCCAATCCTGAAAATTTCGTCAAAAACCGTCCATAACATTGTGAGTTACTTTGCAAACTGACAAACCAACAAATAAACAAGCCCTGGTGAAAACATAACCTCCTTGGCGGCGGGGGTAACTTTAAATAAAAAAAGTCACCACCACCATTTTACCTAGAATGGCCCTTATATGTTGTATTAGTTACCCTTTGTACTTCTCCTAAAAATACAAAAATGCATGATTATGGTGCTCACATCAATACATTGACCAGGAACATGTGTTTTTCCATGACTGGGAGTCAGCCTGTGTGCCTATTGAGGTCTGCAGGTACTTAGCTATGCTGCCTGTACGTCCTGCTCCACACATTATAGGTGATGAAGTCTAAGCACCATTGATCCAGGAGCTGAATTGATGAGGCCAGAGGGAGCCCCGCTCTGGGCCGTGGGTGGTCCAGCCACATGCCCCTACACTCTTGTGTATTTTGCAGCCCCTCCATGGATTTTGGGGGAGTCAATAGGCTGAAAGTAAAGAAGTACATACTAGAAGCAGAAGGCTCATATGAGCAATTTCTCACCTGAAGGAATATATTTTAACGCACTACTTTTGGCTCACTTAGATATGAACTTGTGTGAAATGAACTTGGCAAAACAAGTTGTGAAATGCATTCTGCATGATGATGGGAAGTGTTGGTGTGGCTGTTTTCAGCTTCAGTGTGGCCTGTCTGTCTCTCTGTCTCTCTCTACTGCATGCAATCCTGGATCCACTGATTCTACTCAGCCGCCATACTTGTGACTCAGCTCACAACCCCCTACATCCGCATCGCCCCAGCGGCAGGTGACAACCAGCTAACAGGTCAGACCCGTAGCTTTCTGCACATGCCCTGACTGTCTCTGTTGTTCCATCCAAAACTTGGGTTTAACCTCTAGGAGTTCAATATGGACGCCATTCTGACGACTCCTTCAAAAGGAAAACAAACAAGTGGTGTATTGCATGTGTGTTGATTTGAGTATTGTCCTGCTATTTGCATAGAATCAGTGTGAAATCAAAGATAGTTGTCTTTTACCTTCATCTTCTCAGCGTTATTGGACATGAAAGACCTGTTTGAGGCGCGTTGTCATTTGATGAGTCAGTGTTGGAGATTTTTGACAGGAGTTAATCCCCTTTCATGAATATTTCTCATTATTTTTGGAGAGATTAAGTGTTTGTAGGTGTTGTTTTCTGCACTTGCGACAACTGTAAACACACAAAACGATGCTGCAGTGCTCATTGCAAAGTCACAGCGTCTGCTCAGTTTCTACTTGTTTTATGGAAAAATTCCCCAATTTTTTATGGCTAGATTGGAGAATATTGACATGTAGCAGCGAACCTACAGCGCTCACAGCTCAAATAGGGATTTGTCACTGACAGCATTTCTGTAAAATTAGCCTGTAACACTACACTGGAGACAAAGCCGACTCCATCCGTCCAGACATAATTGTTAATATGACACCAGTTTTGAAATCCTCCACAGCTCCGCCTTAAAAAGTTATATGTAAATAAAAGCCTGGCTGTTGATAACAACACGCCAGAGTAAGAACAATATGTCACAACCAGCCCGGGATAGATATTTACCTTTTTGATAGCGAGAGAAAATGGCAACGCCGAGGAGAGCAGGAAGCCCGCTTTAACAGATTGGCCTGACATAACAATTTATCATTCTAAATTTACCCCAGGTGACAAGGAATAATGGTGTTGTTCAGGTGGACAGTTGTCATTCCAGGAGCGTTGCTTTTCCTCCGAGTGCTTCTTATCACTTTCCAGGGAGCATATGCTGTTAAAACAAGACGCTTCTTTCTCCCCCCCACCCTCTCTCTTTGTGTCTCTTGTTGTTGGCTATCTCCTCCCCCGAGCTGATATGTAATGTTTTGGTTATTTCAGGCTTTTTTTTTATCTTCTTGGGTATTATCTTTTCCGCCCTGCATCCTACATTTTTACAGCCTAGCAACCATTTGCCCCAAACATGATTAAGCAAGGGTAAAGATGGTGCACACTTATCTCTCGCACTGCAGCTTGATCCACAGAGCGCTGATGTCCACTAAGGACGGAGTTAAAGGTGGAGTTTTCAGGGAGTCACTTTCTTTCACAATAAACATTACTGTGAGCCAATAAATGTGTATTGATATCTATGGTCCACAGAAGGCCACAGAATATCAGCATATTGATTAATCAAACCTCAGTCCTCGACACAATTGAATCTATGAGAGGCAATGCTGAAAATATGGACGTGCACTTGTGCCGTTTGGTTCATGTAGAACAATAGCAAACAGTCTGCTGGATTAATGGCACTTTCTTTGATCTCGCTGCATTGTGATGTTTCTTTTTTCAGGAGCAGCCACTCACAAACCTGACGCCGTGGAGCCGGAGAAACAAACAGACCACACAGTGAAGATCGCTGGGGTCATCGCTGGCATCCTGCTCTTCGTCATCATCTTCTTAGGAGTGGTCCTCCTCATGAAGAAGAGGTAAGCTCTTTTATTACTCGTTAAAATACCACTACAGATTTGAGGTTGAATTTGCTTTCCGAGTGTTTCGTGAAAAAAGTTGTTTCTGTTTCATCATTTTATATATATTTCTCCCTGAAATGGTAGTATTGTCAGCGTTGCAGTAAATAATTAATTTGATTATGTTGATACGCCCCATTAAGGCTGTTTACAGCCATGAGATACAGTTTGCCATGAAAAATTAATCCGTTTCCACGGCACACTCAAACAAATGCGCAGCGCTTCAATGACAATGGAATGGGAATAGGAAAAAATATTTTTTTTAGGCCTGTGGTATTGAGAGAGGCGGTGAGGAGATAAGAAAGAAAATATGATGAAAGGCTCAAAAGGAAAGAGGATGGCCACATAGCTGAAGGCTAAGTTTACTTTAGCCCTGGACCCCATACTGGAGGGAGGTCCTCTGCACATATCGTAGCTATCAGGGGAGCTAAAGCTCAGCAAATATCAACCCCCTTTTGTCCACAGCAAGGCTTGAAAAAACACAAATGTCCATTTCTGCAGAGATTTATGTGGTGGACACAAGATGGTTTCCTTTTAAGAGCTAGATGGTGAGAAAAATACTCTCCCTAGTAAAACTTAATATGTATGAGATAGCTTGTGTAGAACTAAAGGTCAGTACAGTTGATGAAGTAGATGAAGCTGAGCAGGTAGCCATAGTTGTGTACTAATATAATCACTATTTTCCGTGTTTATTTTTGACAGAAATATAAGACCCTCACTTATTACAGCAGGCCCTGTCTGTCTGTGTAGCACAGCGATCAGTGGGTGGGTGTGAAAATCAGTAATGGAATTGTTTTCAATTAGTCTTAATCAAACCAGAGATGGAGATGACTTCATTGGTTGAATTTTGTGTAATTTACTGTTACCAACAGAGAATCTGAGTTGTGTTCAGACACTCAAAGCACTCATTGAGTTTCGACCTCAGAGGTCAGATATGGTAATTTCTTCATAGGTGTATAAAAAGATGTGTTGATAAAAGGGGGGTTATAATGACAGCATGGTTGCCTCTGTATTTACAGTACATGGTATGCCATAGACCAGCTCAATATCAGTATATTTAGAAAGTCTCTAAAGTCTGTACCGTACTGAGCCCCCCCTCCCCTTGCAAAGCATGACATGACTCCAAGCGATCACCTTTGCCCTCATGATCACTAGTTTACCTCCACGTATGCCACCATATCTGATTTTGTTCATTTCTACTCTTTTTTCAAACATTAATATATTTTTACTTTTTCTTTCCTTTTCATTCCATCCCCTCCCCTCCTCCACTGCTTAAATCCTACCACCACCCCACTCGGCAGAAGAACCTATCACTCCTACACTTACTACCTGTAAGTAACCACTTTGTGTGATGTTAGTGCCATGCTTCTCACCCACACGCTGTTTTCCCATGCATGCAAAGAGCCATGTCATCCTCCTCCTGCTCAGAGCTATTACAGAGGCCCAACTGTAATCTCTGCTGGAGGAAGCGGAGGACGCCACTCCAATGCATCTCCACATGACGAGTGCATCACACTGTATGTCGCATTGGCACGACTTCTGACGAAAGCACGCAGACGCCTCTACACCCCCAACGACACAAGCCTGCCGCTGATATGTTGTTGCAAACACAATTTCTGCTTGACTTTTAAGGAGTTTGTTTATCAAACGATGAACTAAGCTGCCTTAATGATTGTACGGCTGCCAAACTCATCATGTGAAAGAAAAAAAAAATCAATGCGGGAGCTACTGCATTTTTACTGAGTGTAAATTTTTCATTCGCGTCCAATGATTTCATCTCTGTTGACTTGTCAAAGTTAGATTTTTTGAAGTGCCTATCACAGTGAATCTATGCCTTAGTTGTGCCCAGAACCTCAATGAGCTAGTCCAAACATTTCACATTCTGTACACTTGTGTATACGCTCTACAAATGCCAGAAATGCACTCGTTTACTCCTATGTTGGATTACACTGACAATGTAAGCATGAGCTAACATGTTGATTTTACCAATCTGGCTCCATATGCATGTGATAATTTCCAGTCTTTCTCTACCATCCCTACTCCATCCTCTCATCAAACCATCTCATGCTTTTTCTTCCTTTGTTTTCTCAAGCATGGTATTTTTGGTTACTGCACACCCATTCCATTAAGTCTATGGTGATGGTGGAGTTGTGTCTTTAGCTGACAATGCGTTTGCATCACAACTGAACGAGCTGATGTGATCACAGAATAATTTCCCTTCTATTTAAATGCCGCTGCTGCATTCACTCTTAATAGAACAGATGATTCCATATCACACCTTTGAATGGTAAAGAAGCTTATTCTGCAGCTCTGCCTTCACCGCTGTAGCTCATATAGGCTCCCTCTGTACACTCTTTGTGATGGATGCCGACTAATCTGTCTTGAGATGGCTGTGATCAGAGGAGAGAATGGAGGCTGCCTCACATCAAAGAACATCCCAGAATGCACCTGGAGATAATACTACTCTGAATACTCTGTGTGTCACTCATGGCAGGTCACAGCTGTCTTGGATGGAAAGCCCCAATGGGTGGTGTCATCAAAGCTGAGCACAGGCATCAACTGAGCTAAGCAGGTTGTTACTGCAACAATCAAAATGTCAGTTTTGTCATTTTAGGTGTTACATCATTATTCATAAAGAGGAGATGATAGTGTCTACAATTATAGTATTTATTTAATGAAGAATTTAGTGATTCAGTAGGTAATTTTTAGGCTTGTGTCTTGGTGATGATTTGAAAATGTAATATCTAGGGCTGTCGAGGTTAGCACATTAAAGCTGATTAATCATGGTAACGTGTTAATGACAATGATAACCCTACTTGCACATCCTGACGTGCAGAACTCCATGCAAAAAAAGGGAAACTAAAAACGCAGTTGTAACTAATGACTAAACATGTTGATAAAATCAGATGAACCATCTTTTTTTAATCTGTCCAAGCCTCTCCTTTAATTCGGCAAACAAATAATCCACAAAAGAGCATCTTTAAAGTATTATGACATGAAATGGATGAAAGAAAAAGCCAAAGGACATTTTTTTCAGAAACACAACACTGATTAGAGCTAATGTGGTGTATACGCACATACATGTATATATATATATATATATATATATATATATATATACACACATATATATACATATAGGTATATATACACAGTGTATATATGTATATATATACACTGTATATATACCTATATGTATATATATATATATATACATATAGGTATATATACAGTGTATATCTATATATATATATATATATATATATATATATATATATATATATATATATATATATATATATATACATATGTAGTGTATTTAACCTTCTGGTTTCAACTGTAAGATTAAATTAGCATGTCTGTGGCATTTCGGGCACTTTGTCCAAGTAGTGTTACTGTTGTGCAAATTAGCGAATTAATCGCATTAATGCACCCTAGTAATATCTTGAATTAGTGTTTGTTTAGAGATGTGACAGACAAATTGGGTATTCTGGTTTCAAAGACATAACAGGATATGTTTGAACACTTAAGCCAAACATGTAACATTACAAGATCACACAAGAATATCACATCATACAAAAATCCATCTTGTCAGGTTTCAAATAATGCATTTGTGTCCAATCAGTGTCCAGTGATGAGCTTCAGGCGTGGCTTAGATGTGTATGACCCGGTGAGACCATTGCATTAGGTGGCACAGGGAGGCAACTGTTGGTTCCAAAGAACAATAGGGACTCCTAATGCGTTAGCGTAGCTGCAATGGCGTCAGTTAGAAATGGAGAGTATGTCTTTATTGAAGGAAGAGGCAAGAGCTGCACTGAAGGCTGTTTTTTCTCTTCTACCGACTGGCTGTTGTGCGAGTTTGATTGACAGATGATTCATCCAATCACTTGCCAAGTCTTTTTTCAAGGGCCTGCCCTTTTCCAAACAGTCTCCCATGACAGATCTTTCCATCTGGTGGCTCAAGTTCAAATTGCATCCCTAAAAAGTGAATGTACTGTACACATGATGTCAGCTGTGCCACATCTACTTTCTTCTACTGTCAAAATGAATTGGGGGTTTACTGCTAAGCTTTAAAAATAAGGGAAAGAGTGGGTGGTGAAAGTTGTGACTCCTCTCCAAAGCTGACAAGATAACAACATAATATACAGTTAGATAAGGGGTAATGATCCCTATTGGGAAATGTGCCATGACAGCAGCAAACAACAGATAATAAAACTCGTTTAAAGACTGTGGGAATGAATAAATAACCAGAGCACCTCAGGTTTCTGGAACAAATGGCAAGAACTTCTCTGATGGAAAATCAAAACTGCAATATTTTTGCATGCACAATACACAATATGCCGATTTATACAATTTATTTATGAATAACTGGAAGGTGTAATACATAAATTTCACAACAAATTCAATGAACATTTGATTGATTTTTATTAACCCACTCACATTATGCTGCAGATTATTGTAGATGTATGGATCTTCATCACGGCTCTACAAGCAGATTGTGTCAGCAATGACATGACTAATAAATTTTCAACTAAATGCATCAGGGTGTTCCAACACTAGGTTTACATCACCAAGTAAAACAATAAGAATTCTCTTTGAGGACCATTAACAGGTGATACTGTACATCATGAGTATTTGACATTTATGCTGGAGTGAGCAATGATGTACCATTCAGTAATTCATTTCTCCCTCCATTTTCCTGTCCTATCATCTTCACTTTATATCTTTAGGATGTGAAGACCTCGCCACAAAGTTGCTCGGTGGTACTGGTGTTTGGTCCTTTTAGCCCTACTGTTACAACTCTCAGGGAATCTGAAGTCAGCTCATAAACAAATATAACTAAAATGTTGTATGAAACTAAAGTTTATGTTAACAAATCAGTTATAGACTGCTTTCCTACGAACACGCTCGAATGAAGTGTTCATCTGCCGTTCTGATGACAGCCGTGAGATTACAACACCTCTATGATTGATGAAGCCCATTAATGCTATCATGCATTCATCAAAGTCTTTTAAAGGCATGAGAACATCCAGCAGTCGCCAAAATATGCACTTTGGGTACTTTGCCAGAGGTGTCTGCGGGGGCTAGCGCGCAACACAACATCAGTCAGAGCGCTCATTAGGGATGCAGTTACATGTGTGATCAAATATATGACCGTCTTTTAATCAGGTGGCCGTACCGGCCGCTGTGCCTGCTGCTGCTGCTGCTGCTGCTGCTGCTGCTGCTGCTGCTGCTGGGGACAAGCAGAGATCAATGGCATAGGGCAAGGGTTGCAATTGGTCTTTTTTCCCGTGGGAGTTTGATTCATTGGTCAAGTATACGGAATGTTAAATACAAGCACACTACTCTATCACTGACTTGTCAGGCTTGTGTAGTGCTCCTCAAACCTCAGGTATGTGATATCATTGCCAAGATGTGTCATATGTGATTAAACAATTTATTATCCTCATCATGGAAGACAATATCAAACCAATCTCTCAGTAGGAAATATAGAAAAAAATTAAACTGGAAAGGGAGAACAATAGGGAATACCTCCACTTGCACTGCAAGACAGAAAGAGAAATGTTTGTTTTACCTCATATGTGTTGTTCTCATAGACATTGTGGCTACAACTGAATGTAGACACTTTGTGATTCGTAGAATCAAACATGCTGCTGAGTTTCCATCAGGTCGGCACAATATATACAAAATATATTCACAATGTGATTATTATAGACAAAAAGTCACCATAGGCAGGGCCGCTCCTGACCACACTGGGGCCCTAAGAGAAATGTTATTTATAACAACTCCTCACTCGCTCTGCAGGTACATGCCAGCGCTCCCCTCTGATTGGTCAGATGTCGAGTGCTGTCAATCATTGCAGTGATGTATTCACGGTTTCAGCTCTCTTTTCTCCTTCCTCAAGCTGATTTGATGCTGTACGCGTCTCGCAGTAGCGCATGCACAAATGTGTCCCCTCGTACAAAATATGGCCCTTCATGAAGAATGAGACCCTGCGCACAGTGCGTGTTCAGTGTTTAAGGAGGGGCGGAACTGACCGTAGGGATGTTATTGCCATAGATATAAAAAAAAAAAAACCTAAGGCAAAATATGTTGTCAAATTCATTTTTATCTCTATCCTGTTGTAAATTCATTTTTATGCTTATTTTAGTATTTACATTCTAAGATTTCTATACTTATTTTCACACTTGTCTCATATTTTTATACTTATTTTATGACTGTGCACTGAAAAGGGAGAAGCGCTACAATTTTGTGGTACAATTGTATAATGACATTAAAGGTAATTCTATCTATCTATCTATCTATCTATGTATTATATCTCTATTTTTTTTTTTTGGGGGGGGGGCAATTTAGGGACAATCTGTATGAAATACAAAACATGAAATGGCCCAAAATGATCATTTTAAACTTGCTGCCTGTACAAATTATTTGAACAGCGAGTGGTTATTACGGGTTGGGTAACTAATTGGTCATATATGTGAATTTATATCATAGATAGTTGTTTGTTGCTATATTTAGAATAAAGCACCTTTAAGTGAAAGCCCCCAGTTCATCCAAACCTGTTAGCTGTTACATTGCAAGTCCTGGTTTTTCTAACGGCTTGAATGCTGTTCAACTGCTTTTTTACCCTAATATTGATAACACAGCAGAGGGAGTTTGATTATATTAAAATTTAATTTGAGGATATGTTTACACAAAATATCTACTCATGAATGCAGTCTGTAAATATTAGTGTTATGCTTGATGTTTCTGCCTGCTGTTTTATTACAGCAGCTCATAAAAATCAATTTCATTCAGGAGAGACCAGTTCCATTTCCATCTGGCAGGTGGTCACTTATATCATAAATCCCCGATGGTATGATGAGTGCATATGTTTTATTGAGTGGGTTGATTGGTAAACAAACCTGTATGCGACTTTCCGTGCTGTAATTTGCTTAAGTCTTGCAGTAATTTATCAAGAAGAGAGAGAATGTCTGAAATTGCTTCCTTTTCACTGAAAAACATGCAGACATATAAATCATCATTCATGGGAGGCCTACTAAATGCACCATGTATAACACAATGTGCTCAGGGCAAACACCTTCATTAAACCTTACAAGCCGAACAGGCAGCAAGAATCACATTAATTGGTACAAGCCTTGCAGATTTTTGCACCTACGAGTCCTGAATGTTGATGAGGAAAGGGAAAGAGGAAGAGCAGTTAGAGCAGGGCAAAGGGATGTCATGCACAGAGTGATGAAGCTTCAGTGCATAAATTTTACCATGATGTGTCATTTGCAAAGCATCTGTCTGTCACAGTTTGGCGCCATACTGTACACACATATCGGCTGTTTACTTCAGGATGCATTCAGTATAACACATATGTATTGGAATAATACAGACAAAAAAAATTTGGTATAGAGCATAAACTTTTATTCTTGTCATAAATAGATTTTGAAACTTGAAAAAAGTTATGAGAAAATCTTTACGTAGCAAACAGTTGTATGCTGTTATATTAATGTTCTAGATAGCATATTGAGAACCTTTAAAATCCCAAATAATTTCCACTATGATATAGTTAGAAACTGTGTTAAATTTTTTTGAATTGCACTCCTTTAGCGCTTTCATTCCTGCCTTTGGAGCCAGTTCAAAAATAAAGACTCATGAAGGACAATCTTAATTGTATTGTTTGGTTAAAAAAAACAACACAGTTTTACAGAATCGGTGCAGCAATCAAAGTTAAGCAGATCAGCAGTATAATGTGTCACAAATAATTTCCATCTTTGTTTGTCAACTTGTAAAAAATAAATGAGTAGATGGAGGAATGGCTATATGATGATGACCTCATGGAAGAATACGGAAAAGATGGAAAGAAGTTTAAAATGAGACGCGGTGCTAACAACTACTGAAATGCCCCCACTGGGTGAATCAAAGACGCTTGTGTTGCCCCTCCCAGCTGCATGTCAGTCATCTTAACACACACAAACACACACACACACACATCCATGCACTGCGGATGTGTGTGGATCGTCTAATGAAGCCTTCTTTGTCCCAGTGTCACAGGGTTTAGGCTGCTCCAGCGCCGAAATGAGGCCCACCATGCTGAGCATGAGGTTTTTGAAGCTCTTGTTTTAGATGTCGTGGCAGCATCACCTCCCACAGAACAGAGGTTCTGGCAAACACACACAGACATACAACTCCTGCAGCTTCCTTTTTGTTGTAGCTGAACTCATGGAGTTAGGAGCTCTGCTCACTTAGATCCTAGTTATGCCACGCCTGTCATGTACAGAGCTGCAGACAATCCCTCTAATGAGAGTTGCCTAATATAGTTACCTGGAGTGTTTGCTCAGTCTTTACTTCTACAAACACCTCTGCCATCTGTCTGTCTCTTCCCCTTCATATGCACATTCACTGCTGTTCAAAGAAATTTTGAGATTTTATTGTCGGGCATGCCTGCCGGCAATCGGTCCTGTAATTTTTTTGTTGGGATCTTTCTGTGTGCAGCTTTACACTTACCATCAGGGGATATGATAAATGGTCACATTCATCAAGATGCGCAAACACTCCGCTGTACACTTCCTCACACTATCTCTGTCAGCACATCAGATCCTGTAATATAGTCATCTATCATTAAATTTCCCCCTCTTACAAATGAGGAGAGAATAGCATGCCAATTAATCTTCATCTAACACCCACGGTGCCTTGCAAACATCCCAGTATTGCTGGCACTTTCCTCATTTTGGCACTGGTGTCGGCACGGCCTCGTTTGTCTCAACGCTCGCTCTTCAGCTGTTAAACAGGCCAGGAAAGAGGAAATACAAGTCCTAACAGACGTAGGAATAAGAACAGTGATACAGTATTGAAAGCTGGATCATAGTGGTTCTTAATAGTCTTCTCCATGAGTGCACACAGTGCCGAATCAGTCTTAATATTGCCTGGGGAACATACAGCCCCCCCTCCCCTCCCCTCTCCTTCCTATTACAATATGAAGCTATCACAGGAAAAAGAGACAAGATTGCCATTTTGTTCCCAACTCTAATTGCATATTAAACACAAAAAGTGAGTCCGGCAGATGAAAATGTCACTACTTTGTCACTTTGCTATCTGAAGAACGGATCCACTATTAGCCTCACGTCGTGGCCTTCAGAGCAAATGACTGCTTGAAGGCAGCGGGGGCCTGTTGCCATATGGCACCAGACAGCGTCAAAATTGAATAAACAGAGGAGATTTGCGAAAACAAAGCAGCGGGAGTGCATCATTAGACCGCAGTTGTCCGTGAGAGAGACTGCAATTCAAATAGGCAGAGGGGTCACACAGAGAGTAACAAAGTGCGTGGATCAGTGTGAGGGCTGCCATAGTTAATTCTTACACCGCTCGCTCCCCTCCAGCTACAGAGCAACAGCAGACGTCAGATCTGCCAATGGCTTACTCTATGTTCCCACTCAAGCTGTTTGCTTTTTTAATGTAGTGAAACTTCTGTGGAAATAGTCGGGTTAATGCCTCAGAGTTATAATTTGATGCATTATTTATCACCATAGGTACGTTTTCTTATGCATGTTGCTCCCTTCTCTGGGAAGCCAGAGGTCAAGGTCAGCTTCTCCTTCAGGGTCTCAGTGTCTCACTGAGGACACTTCAGTAGGGTCAGAGGTTGGTATAATATAGGAAAACTTTTTGAAGTCAAACTTTTCAAATTGATGAGGTTTAGTGCATATGTTTTCAGTGAGAATGCAGAAGTTGAACAAACTGTTCATAGTCCAGCTTCATTTAAGTTAATTTAAGTCACTCACTGTAGAGCAGATTTGAAAGGAAAAGTGTGGCGGAACAGATACTCAGATCACACATATCTATGACAAGTAAAAAAGAAAAACAATAATACAATTAAAAAATAAAATGTGTTCCCATGGATTGTTTCTGCTCTTTGGTGACAATCTACTAACTTAATAACAATAATAAACTTTTTTGTATAGCACCTGTAGTGCGCGAAATGCAGCACAAACAGGCCATAGTTAATGTAAAATAAGATGAGAAATAAAACACTAAATTAGATACAAAATAAAAATAATAATGTATACAATTCATAACATAAGATGGGAAATAATATCAGCTGAATACTAATAACAGTAATAAAGGCAATATCCACATTCTCAGCAAGCATCAATAAACATTGCATCTGCTCATTTCTTTTCTGTTATTTATTTTTAACTTCAGTGGCGGTAGTGTGTGAGACATAACTCCACTGAAGGTTAGTAAAGTTATTTATTAATATTTACACTCCCTATAAGTAACGCATGCAGTCTAATATAAGACCTGCAGTAGATCCTGCCTTCATCTGATAATGTTTATGCTGCTCCACTGCCGTGGACACAACAACTGAATCTCATCTCATCTCATGTGAAGGTGTATGAATAGCATGACATTACAAAGGCAAACTTTGCATCATGAAGAGGCATTTTAGGCTTTTTGCATGTCATTGGTGGGTCGCAAAACAAAACCACTTGGGTGCAGGAAAAACATCATGGTTGGGCTTACTGACCCATACTGAACCAGTGTAACATAAGTACAGAAATAAATAAATAATAAAAACAGAAATCACGTGTCACGAAAAAACATACTAAAACACTGGTTTCTTGTCAAAGTCCTGTAAAATACATACTGAAACAGCATAACATCAGTAGTGAAATCACATCACAAACGCCACTGGGTGATAGGTGTGATTTGGAATCAGTAAAATGAAACCAGGACAGGTGAGATTTGTGTGTGTGTGTGTGTGTGTGTGTGTGTGCATTCACTTCATACCAGTGCTTAATGGTGTTTGATAAGGAACAGATCGCTGGTAGGCTCCAGCACATCAACTCCAAGTAGGTCAATAAAAACAGGTTGACTGTTTCAGTTCACCATTTACACCTCTAATTCTTCCGCCCCCCAAATACTATAGCTAATTTTAAATCATCAGAGCCCCTGATGTATTTGGGTTAGGGTGTCACACCTTTCCACGTTATGAAGGATTTATATTGTACTACTTGAAAATAAAGCTTCTGGAGCCTAATAAAGCCTAATGTGATCACAACCTGAGGCAGCCATCTCATTACATCTATGAGTCATGGCTACCAGCATCTTGTCAGATCAATGCAAGCACACTCATCTTTGCTACTGTCTGTTTGTTTTTGTGTCCTCTTCCCCTCTACTATTAAGGAAATTGGCCAAGAAGCGCAAGGAGACGCTGAACAGCACCCGCCAGGAGATGACAGTGATGGTCAACTCCATGGACAAGAGCTACACGGAGCAGGGCACCAACTGCGACGAAGCGCTCTCCTTCATGGACACGCACAACCACACGCTGAACACCCGCAGCGAGTGCGCGCTCACGCTCAACGGACGCAGCGAGTGCGCGCTCACACTCAACGGCCGCAGCGAGTGCGCGCTCACACTCAACGGCCGCAGCGAGTGCGCGCTCACACTCAACGGCAGAGGTAAGACGGCGCGCATCAGCCTACCTGGCTGGCTTTTACTGTCACACAGGGTGAGCAAGGTGGAAGCAATTTATTTGGTTTGGTCAGGTGAGGAAGAAATCAGACTTGGCTGCACAGGAAATAATCACACTGGGACAACCTTAAAATGTGAGTCTTGGTCCTCTTCCTAGTGAATGAGGATTTAGGAAAATATTGAGAAAGGCCTCATCTGTGGTGTGAAATATATGTCATTACTTTAAAGTAATGTCACATTTGTTTTGACTCCTGCCTATGAAAAACTCTCAGTGGGTATAAAAACTCAGTTTGAGCCCTTACTGATTTTTTTCCTGTCACCATGTTATAGGTGTTTTTCCCCTAGTTTTTTGTAATTTACCACATCCAGTTACTTAAATTACTGCGGAAAATGGATTATTAATAAAGAACAGTGTCAATGTCTCTTTGTTTTTCACTTGTTAAAGCCAAGCCAGTGCAAATGATTTGACAGCCATTTAGTGAAAAAACACCCATTATTACCAGAGCGAGTGGTAGCCAGTAGGGAACAGAATTTACTTTCTTTTGATGGAAAAGACTTTGATATAATTTTGAGAAAGATTTTGATCTTGTTTAGCTCTTTCTTCACAAGGCCTCCAGGGTTTGTTGTACCCTTTCTACATATTCCCTTTTAAATGTCTTTAGCTTCTATAATACATTTTGTTAAAACTAAAACTCAACTAAAGTCAGTAAAGTCAGCAAAGTTAGTAATTTACAGCTGGGATGTTGCTGAAACCAGCACTGTTCTGTATTTCTACAGCTGTGTGTTAATGGTAGTGCTTGTTAATAGCCTGTAGGGAGTCTTGTATTGTGATCAATAAGCAAGCCTCCTTGAAATCCCTTGAAAACCCGACCTCACAGTTTACCAGTAAACACGGTGTCTGCTGTGAGGTCACAAACTCAGCGCCCTTCTGGAAACACGCAACACATACTAGATATGCTCTCGTGCGATAACCTATTCATTTTCTCTGTCCCAGGTTAGACTTAATACTTTGTTGATGGACAGCTCAGCTAAGTCTGCACCCAGGGCTTGACCTGCTATAATCCCAGTCAAAACCATCAGATTAAAAGTGCACAGCAGCTTCTGTCTCCACACCCCTGCAGGGGATGAGCCCCAAAGATGCTCTGACCTTGATTAACTGTCTGTTAGTGTGGATGTTGAAATCTGGCCCTCTGTCTGCCAGTGCAAATGATTTAAATGCATTACTTTTGACTCTGCCTGTCAGTGTAAAGCCATCGATGCTGTACCTAAGCCCTGTCACGCTCTCCAGGACCTTACATGCTTGTCAGTCAGTGTCATTTTGGCTCAAAACGTCATGGCTGACAGATTATAGTCCTGAGTTTACTGCACTCATAACCTGAACTCCATTAGCATGGCAGTTGGCTCTGTTGATGTTGCATGAGGAGTCCTTACTCTGTTCAGAGGAAAGATGGTGTACATTAAAGTTCTGTTCTACTCAGAATAGTAGTATCAGAAAGTATCTTAGTACATTTATACAAGTATTTAGCCTTGATACACAGTTTATTCTTTCTCTAGTCTCAAAGAGCCTCCAGCATCATTTCAGAGACTATTTCTCACTGAGTTCCCTACGCTTCACCATTTTGAACAGGAGTGAGGAATTTAAACTGAATTCAAAACACTGGAATTTGCTGAGAAATCACAAATAAGTTAAGAATAATATACCACCACTAAACCATATTTTTCTCAGCATGAATTCAAGTAGATAACTGTAATTTGGCATCTCAATCAAATAATAATAATAATGGGCTTTAATATTTTTTCAGTTTTTTTTAAACAGTAAATTTAAAAATTCCCTGATAATAACAATAATTATATTTTAGCATTAAATATATAATGTTGATTAAAGAGCTTGCACATACTGGTGGATTAACCATACCAGAAACATAAAAAATATTTTGGTAATAGCAATACTGTTAATTTAGGGCGACGATGGGAAACACCTCACACTGGGTGGTGGTCTGTAAAATCTGTTAAGCACTGTACTTCATTTATACATTACATTTTTACGTTCAATGCTGTCCAGGGAAAAAGGGCATTTTAAAATGAAGCAACGGCGGACTATTCATTGCCTTGTGTTGTGGACTTTTCTCCATTTCCAGCTGGATCATCACCCTCTTCCTTCACGCTGCCTAAAGCCAACACTCTCAGCTCTTCCATCCCCACCAACTCCTACTACCCAGGTAAACACACACTGTATTTCCTCTCGGTAATCCTGTATGTCAACAGAGCAGTGTTTGCTATAGAATCATTGATGCTGAATGAAACCACAAGGTGTGAAATACAGTCATCATAAAACCTACAAAAGTGTCGGGATAGATTACCAAGACATTCCCAAGCAATTATTAATTATTTTTATGTTCCTGGTGAGACTTATTTTTATGTAAATGACATTCTAATAAAGTAATGGGTGGTATGAATAAATGTGAGTGCTTTAAAAATTAGAAAACAGTTTCACAAATGAGAAAGTAGATAAATTGACTTTAGATGGGTTTGCACCCTGCTACATCTTTGGTTATAATAACACAGAGTGTTTTATATCACTTCACCAAGATGGAATTTAGCTCTTCAATCATGTCTTCAATTTCTACAAATAATACGCATAATTGTATGTCTCATGTAATCAGATCACAGCTCATTGATTAGATGGAGTAGAGGGCAGCGAGATTTATAATCAACTGAACTTAGTGTATAATTAGCTTTTCTGGGAAATATGATGAGTTTCTTGTTATGCTGCTTGGCAAGAAACCAACAAACTGTCCATTATTTTTTTGTTATTGTTGTTTTCAGTGAATTTATCTTCTTTTATTCACTCTCTTTCCTCCTCCAACTTCTGCACTTGTTATGGGGGTATGAGCAGATCCCTTTGTGCCAACTGCTATCTTAGGTGAGACACATTTTCTTTTCCCATTGCTGTTGATTATTTATTCTTAATGTCTTCGTTGAAGACAGTTACAGTGCGTTACATTCATAAGATGGCTGTTTGAAGACTTTACTGTGAGGACAAAAAAAAAACACAGATTTTGTTTTGTTTTTTTCCCTATTTTTTGGTTCGGTTGGCTCTTTCACTAAAGATGGCTTCCTCACCTTCATACCTGCCTGCTGCTTCTCCTCCCTCTTCCTCTTCCTCCTCCACCTCCTTCTTCCTCCCCCTTCCTCCCCTCCTCCTCTTCCTCTCCCTCCCCGTCAAACGAGGGGCTCTCCTGGGCTGAGGCTGGCTTCACTCCATCCCATCCGCATTGCGTGTCGTGCGTGTGATGTCACATACGTGTTTGACCTCTCATATGCATGGACAGACATGTGGACTGGATGTGGGGGAGTGTCTAAGGGGGGCAACAGGGTGGCAGTTTGCCCCAGCGCCAAGGCTACAGCGCGCTGAAGCCATAGCAGCTGCACTGAGAAATTAAACTGTGAGAGAGGGAGACAGAAAAACAACTCTCTCATGACCAAAATTTTCAGAAAGCGGGATGCGTTCGGTCTGAACATCTAAAGTCTTGCATTAGCTGTGCTGCCCTCCCCTCCCTCCCCTCTCTCCTCACTACGCATTTAACTCCCCTCCCTCCCTCCAAAACAACAACCTTTTCTATTATTCTTTTTAATGTCGCTCCCCCTGCCTTTGGCTAACTGCTAGTGACCTACTTGTTTTTGTTTTGTTTTTTGCCAGTGTTTATTCATCCTGTTCTACGATAAAATAGAATGATAAAAAAGCATTTTGTTCTTCTGTTAATTATCACTGCTTTTGATGAACACGCACAGCAGCCCAAAGTGCAACGTCTTAAACGAGCAGAAGCTTTTTATACCAGCCGAGCACATAATGTAGCTACTAAGTGGGGCACTAGAACTGTAATAATTTAATACTCAAGGCCAAACAGAAAGATGCAAGAAGCAACTCTGCTCCGACGTCACCACAAGCGCCGCGGCAAGTGCAACAAGTGCAGTGTCTTTCATCATCACTGGTGTGACAGACGCTTATGTTAGTTCCTCATTTAATGAAGCGCGAAACAATTAACATGAAATTACTGCAGCCAGAAAAGGTTACATGCTTTCACATTCATTGCATTGTCTCATCAGTTGAGGCTAGTAATCAAAACTGATAAGGATTGGTAATGTTTTTTTATTATTTTATTGCACACTCACACACTAAAAATAAAAATAAAATTGGTCATATAATTATAGAAATTGGACACAGAAATCCAAAATGTCAGAATACTCAACAAATGGCATCATTAAAATATGCAAGTCACAAAAACGATTACAGCTTGTTCCAAAGGCGACCAGTATTTCACTGTTTTTTTTTCTCCCTTGAAATCCATGATCCTTGTTTTGTTCTTTTACTTTTGTCTTGCACTGTTGAAATTGCCCCATCCATCCACTCAACATCCCCCCTTGACTAGGCTTTCTACCTAGGCGTTTGGACTGAGAAGACATGTGATCTTGCCCTGTAGCGTAGCTCTAAAACACTACTGTAACACGTTCTCATGCTGTATTGTTGCTTATCCCCTCTCTCCTCTCTCTTCTCCTCTCTTTCTCTTTACATACGTAACCTCTTATGTATCTGCTATCTAAAAAGTGCCCATTAATGGTAAGTTTCCCAAGTGGGCCCTGGGTTTGGGGGAAGGAGGTGGTGCTTTTCTCAGAAAGCGAGCCTAAAGTGAGAGGCCGCTTCTGACGTGGACGTTGCGACATTTATTGCATGACCAGTGGACATGTTAGCATCTCACCACCCTCCGTTCCGTGCCACCAAGCCAACCATTAGCCTAGCATGGTCAAAAGTACGTACAGTGCCCCATGGCAGCATCACCCCATGCATTCTCCTCCCATCTCCGCTTCCCTACTGTTTATTTTTTCTTTTTTTTTGGTTTTTTTTTTTTTTTTTTTTTTTCATTTTTCGGGAGGGCGAACGGGTGGCAGGGGTTGAATCCACGCTGTGTCTGTGTGATGCTTCTGACGGTGCCTGCTGCAACATGCTCACTGTGGCCCACCGCACCCCCTCACATCCTCCTCCTCCTCCATGTTTCTGGACACCCTCCATCGTTCGCTGGCTCCCCACAGCATCTGTGCCTCATGTCTGCCACTGACTGGATTACAGTATGAAAGAGCTGGAATGGACTCTTGACTCTCACAATGAGCTGCAGCACAAACCACCATACTGTACTGCCAGTAAAAAAAGTAAACTTGTTGTTTTACAGCATCTTCATGTGGATTTTTTACGATCGCTCTTATGCTGTTTCTTGCAGTTGAGGGCAGCTGACACCTTTTACTCTGACAGTAGCCACATTAAATGCTAATAGTGTAAGTGCTATACTTAAAGGGCCTCATATTTTAATGGCTATACGCTGTCGTACATTACAGTAGGCCTGTAATATTACATATTTTCCAACCACACACTGAGACAGATGGACCTGAACCTTCCCACCACATGACTCATCCTATTACTCAATGATGTTGTGTTGTTGTGACCATCCATAACAAACAGATTACTAGTTGAGAGTTGTTTGTCAATCTGGAGGGTGGTGACATAATGCTTAACAGTAAATGAGATAATGTGCCATCTGTTAATGGGAACAGTTGTAGCTGAGGTGTGGACAGGTGGAAGAGGGACAATGCAAACAAACTCAGCTTTATTTGTAGATGTACTCATAAAATACCATTTACTGCTTCGAGCACTATGTCACCCGTATGTCTCTGATAACAATATACTGATGAACCATGCAAAGATGTAGCTCCTACCTCTCCGTCCTGACCTGCCACGTCCTCTCCCTGTTCTTATATGTCCCACAGACGAGAGCCAGAACATGGGCAGTGACACTAGCAGCCTGGTCCAGTCGCACACTCACTCCCTGAGAAAGCGGGAGCCGGTTGATGTGCCGTACCAGACGGGTCAGTTGCACCCGGCGATCCGGGTGGCGGACCTCCTCCAGCACATCACTCAGATGAAATGTGCCGAGGGTTACGGCTTCAAGGAGGAGTACGAGGTAGGACGCAACCCCTGCTGTCGCACACGCTGTACAAAGACAAATGAAGCCTTGTGACAGACTTGTAACATCGCCACAGAGATTCTTCAGTGGAAATGTTCATTGGTCTAACACGAGGCCTCGTCTGTGTCATGGCGTACAGTCCTGTGTCTCCTCCTCTGTATCTGTCTCCCTCTTCCTGTCTGTCTCCCCTCTCTGTTTTGCACTGCACAGCAGAACTGTTTTGTTTCTCCCCAGATGCACTTTTATGATAAATTGTTAATGCAACCCGTCTCAGTGTGTTTACGGTGTGATTCGTTTTGTTGTTCATCTGTTCCTTGGTGTTTGCAGCACTGTGTGTGTGTGTGTGTGTGTGTGTGTGTGCGTGTGTGTGTGTGTGTCAAATGGTGCTGTCCCAGTTCCCCTCAGAGACTCAGCTGTAGACCAACATGTAATGAAAACCCCACACAACCTGTGTGTTAGCCATGTCCCATCCTTTATCTGAATCTGGTCAGCCTGCTGTTCTCATAAGTCTGTTGTCACACAACAGCATTCGTATGTGACACCATGCCTCTTGCTGTCACCAAAACAAAAGATTTTGCCCCAAAAGAGCTTCACTCTCATTTCCTCTCATTAGTGCGGGAGGCTGGCAGGGCTTGGCGGCACTCCAGTCTCCTCGCCATCCCTCAGCAGCACACCAGCACAGCCTCATCTCACCCTGATGCCGTGTTGTAACAGACTGGCTTCAAGCTATACTTTCTTTTGAAATATCTCATCTATATCACTCTAGTCTTTCCATCTGACATTACACTGGCCATTTTCTCTGATAGTATTCCCACTTTTTTATCCTTACATCTCCTGCCTTTCACATTCTCCCGTCCTCACCTTCTCTTTTTTAACCTGCATCACAACTTTTTTCTTCACCCAGTCAACGTATACCCTCTACATCTCCTTTGCTTCATCTCCTTTTCCGTAATTTAGTTATCAACACCTCCTACCATCTTCCATCTCCCTACCTGCGTAGTTCCAACTATGTGCGGGCCAGATTTATCAGTAATTAACTCCCCGCTTTCCCCTCATGACTGCAGAATTAAATAATGCAGCCTCCCATTGCTACCTGCAGCATCAGATCATTGCAGGGCTGGAGAGCTTTGGGCTGCCCTCCGGGCCTAATCCATTATGGATGAAGGTGTTTTGGGTTCGCACAGCCGGCATTGAGTGGATGCATAGCAGTCAATCAGGAAGCAACGCCATAATGAATGACTGGACCCTGTACCCTCTACCCTGTTGTCACCGAGCCGTCCACCACCTGTTCCAAAACAAAAGCCCTGTGGGATGCTTAGAAGTGTGTAACGGAGCTCATTCTCACTCTGCTAGAGTGATTCATTTATATGTTGTGTTCCGCTGCTGTCTTCTCTCTATCAATCTGTCTTAAGGTCAATGCCCTTTTTAACCGTTTATGATTATTGATGATGAGATTGGAGCCCAGTGCACCTCTAAACCTGTTGACTTACACTGTACTATATCTCTCTCTGACCCATGCTTCTTGTTATTCTGTACGTTAACTTTGGATCAGATAAACGAGGTAAGCCAACACTTTTGGTTATTTGTGAGTTTCTTTTTAAACTTGTAGATGCTATCACAAACCTGACGGAGTGATGGTGCTTGTTAAGGCCCTGTGGGATTACATCGTCTCACATATATGATCTTGTCTGAAAAGGGCATTTACCAGCAGAAGCTATGCAAAGTTACCAAAGCATTTGACAGTTCACAGATGATGAAATGTAACGAAATGGGGAGTTTTTAACTTTCGTCATGTCTTCACATTGTCACTGTGAAGTTTTTTTTTTTATATAATAAGAAATTGTGAGATCCATTAACTGCTCTTCAACTTAATTCTTTATAAAGCTTTTTAAAAGCATACAATGCCAGCCAAACATAATCAAATGTAAAATGTGACTATTTTGGAAGATAACATTGACTCATACCTGCAATTTCTGACACACTACTAGTTAATTGCAAATTTAGGTGTGGGTTTACAAATGCATTAGTGTGTTTCATTATCACATAGTCAAATCCCAAAGTTAATTTACAACTTGGACCAAACAGATGATAATTAGAAAACATCTGCAAACTATTGTTGTGTACTAAAGCAAAAGCTTTATAAAGCCAAGTTTGACAGAAACTATAACAAAGTATTTGCATGTCAAAATACTTCCACATGTGGACGCAGTTAGCGAACCGTGAGCAGAAAGCAAGTTCCAACTGCTTTATGAATGTTACGTTGTCATTGTATTTCACTTGCAGCTTGTTCTGTGTGAAGGGGGATGTGTTGCATTCAACCTACTGTGAGAAAGTCTATAGGCTCCAACCACAAATGAACACTTGTCAGTCTGAATGAGTCTCCTTTTCTCCCACAGTAAATGATTAATTCAGAAGCAACTCACTAAACAATTCTCCTTCTTTGTGCTACCATCCTTTTTCATTATTATTATTATATTTTTACATTTCCATGGTGTGTGAAGTTTGTCAAGTGCTCTGTTGTTGCTTTACTGTATGCAGAGAAATAATGTGCTTTTCACTTTGAGTGGTTATAGACAAAAAAAAACATCATAGCAGTGCTGGGACTAGAGTACAGCAGGCAGCCTGTAATTAAAAACATACCAAGTTGGATCTGGGCCAATGGGAATAATTTGTGGATGAGGGAAAACTACCTGCAGATGCACTAAAATGGAGTACAACGCTGACCTTTACTAGCACGTATTTTACAGGTGGAGCCAGCCGTTGTTTTTCAATCACTGTCTGATGAATTTTAGGCTGCCAATTATTCCCAGTATGGGCATATAGCCTTTAAATTAAAAGCCTTCATTTAATCCTCACCTCATGGGACACTAACTACTTTATTACCATAATTTATTTTTTTCTGAGGAATGAGATCGTAGCATCTGAGACAGGCAGGGTCACTCAGTTTAAGAGAGAACTGTTATAAAGTTGCCACATAACGCCTTTTGGCTTAAAGATGATTTGTCTTCAGATGCTCGATATTAGACCGTTATCCTTCAGAGTGACAGAGAGAACGACATTGGCCCCCGAGACATACTGTCACAGGAGGAGAGGCCTCTATAATCTGTCTCTGAGACATGCTTCCATCTTCATTGGAAGGATGGGACATATTTTAGCATATTAAAGCTGTTTCTCAGTGAAATCACTAATCCTCAGGAATTAATACAGGAATGTGTCCTTGTGAAAGGCCTTTATTTGCTAGACAAACGGCCTGCTGCTTGCTACATAGCACTGAGATGAATGAAACTATCAAGTCCTAGAACACTGATGATTGAAGACAATGTCTTCTGCGCTCTGAGACTAGCTAACCGCACTAAGAAGGAGCTCTCCACAGCAATGTGTTTAACCTCGATAAATGCTCCCGAATCTTTACTTGCAGATGGTCTGCATTCTAATGTATTAGCTGACTTTTTAAATGTGCATTAGCTGCCTCTCAAAAAGCCAGAACAATAACATGTTTTTGTCCAGGCTAGTCTGCCTGGAGCCAACCCCACCCGCCCCTGTTGAACAGCGGTGGACTGGCAGTGGAGATGTATTTTCATAATTTGGCTTAATTGTGCCTGGTGTGCCATCAGAATGGAAATCTCCCCAGCGAGGGATGATAAATATTTCATGAGGGTAATCTGAGCGAAGCAGTTTTGATCTGCAGACGATGAGCAGGCTTTATTTTTCCCCGCAACGAGCTGATTGAGTCCTTCAGATGAGGCAGACAGACAGTCGCTGCGGTGGCTCCACCCGGCAGGGCGGTGTAGGGGGAGAGGTTTGAACGCAACACCCGCCGCTTCTGCCCTGATGGCACTCACTGTTTGACGCAGCTCCCCAGGATCCAGCAGCCTCTCTGTGTTTCATGTCTAATAATGATGTGAATAGATCTGTCCCCGTGTCATCCTTTCTATCGCCAATGTTCCCTTCCTCTGTTTTTTTTAAAGCAGAAAGAGAACTGTGTTCTTTAGCCTGGTTATCATTTAGAGTGCTCACACGTGACATCATATTTCATCTCCCTCCTCTCTGTTCTCTGTTTTCTGTCTTTTCAGAGCTTTTTTGAAGGACAGTCTGCACCATGGGACTCTGCCAAGAAGGATGAGAACCGCATGAAGAACCGATATGGGAATATTATTGCATGTGTGTACAAAGCACCTCCTGAGCGCTCATGAATTTTTGTGTGCCGTTCCCATTCTTCTGGCTGATTTATTGGCCAGGCTTGTGACTCTGGATAACTATAAGCTGCTCAAACAGAGTTTTATTATCAGCCAACGAGAGCAGCTTTGACCTTTCCAATCTACTTTTTTATTCATCTTCCCGCAGTGTCTTCCCGGTGATGAGAAATAAGCCGTGCAGCATAATGGCAGACAACATGTAGCCTCTGCAATGTTTATAAAAATGTTGAATTTGATTTTCCAATGACTTGCCTATTTAAATTTGAGGTGATTAATGCTGCTGCTGTCATGGAAAACCTTGAAGAAAATGACTTTAAAGTTACATAGCTTAACATTGTAAATGATGCACATAAAAACAATTATAACTAAAACCTTTCTTTGAACAGGAACACAAACCTGAGTCAAGGCTGCATGGTTTTCATTTCACAAATGTATCTGACCATAAATGTGTGTCCTCATTCAAAATATCTCTGTTGTGGTTTAGCCTGTTGTACTGTGTCCATTTTTTGTTCTCACCTCATTCTCACTGCTGGCTTTATTAAGTAACATTTTTGAAAGTTTTCCATTAAGCAAATTTCTTACACCTAAGGTCAATGAGATCCAAAAATCTATGCAGCTTTTAAACTGACAGCAGCATCATTGTGTTTGTGAACTTAGGCTCAGTCACATAACAGTCATCAGCCATGTTGCATTTCGCCAAATCTTGTCTTCATTTTTGCCACAGCATGATGGCAGTCTGGTCACTTCCTGTCCCTCTGTTGTACTGTCTTCCTCTCTGTCCGTCTCACGCTTTTCTTCTCTTGATGCCCTCCTCGTTAATATAATTAATTCAACGCTGGTTTCTTCCTCTCCGCCTCTCTTCCAGATGATCACTCCCGTGTCAGGCTGCAGGCCCTGGAGGGGGAACAGAGCTCCGATTACATTAATGCAAATTACGTTGATGTAAGTACACACACCAGCCAGTGCCACCGACGCAAAGGTCACTGCGCTTCCTCTCGGGGAGAGAGAGGGCGCTGGTGCCGCCGTCGCAGGGGGCCTGAGGGACAAAGCAGCCTGCCCATCACACGCACACACACACACACACACACACACTGCCTTTATCTTTAACTTTAGAGGGCTGCTGTATCACTCTATTCACTGGATATATTAAGAGGAATGAAGATCAGAGGCTGACAGAGCTGGGAGAGGAAAAAAAAAAGGCAAACCAGCACACAGGGGATACTGAGGTTATAGTTTTGGACTTTACTTTGAACAACAGCATGAACATGTTGTGAAAAGAAAAAATGAGAAGAAAAAGAGGAGAAATTCTGTGATTAATTAGCAACTAAAACGATAGGTAAAACTGAAAAAAGAATACAAGATACACAAAGAGAGCACAATACGATGCCTTCGATAACTCTCCTTTGTCCATCAAGCGAAAGGGAAAATGCCTCATATCTAAATGAGGTCATTTGTCTTTTGCTTTACTTAACGGACAATATTGTTGTCAAAAAACAATTCATGTTTACATTTTTCTGATCCATTGCCTTTATAGTCAGTCTGGTTAAATGATGGCAGATGTTTGGATAGGTTTAGTGGCTCATGGTCATGGTTAAAGGGGACATATCATGCTTATTTCAGGTTCGTCCTTGCAGACTTGCAACACGTACGGTGGTTCCAATAACTAGAACATGTTTACACGTTAAATATCAAAAACATTATTTTTATCTCATTGTGTTTGTCTGAAACACACTTGTTTCTCTAAGACTCCATAAAAGTACCCTAACAGTACTCTTGTGACATCACAACCTCACGGTTGTCCCGACAACCTGTTTGAAGGCAGGGTTTCTACATATTATATATTTATACAGCACCCAGACCTTCCTTATAATAAAAAACACTATTAACTGTCAGGTCTTCATTATCTCCAACCATCTTCGTACACAAACCAACCACATCAATTTCCTCCCTAAGATGTTTTATAGCTTAATAAGAAAGTCAGAAACAAGAAACTGTTTCCTTTGCTTTCTCAAGAGGTCTTTATTTGCACAACATTGTTATTCTCTCATCAGTAATTTTCAAGCAATTGAGAAAGCAACTGATGTTGTCATCTTCTTGGTGAGTCTTGAGAAGGTGCAGGGCTGTTTCTTAGCTTCACTCTGTATCACATCTACAGCCTCCTCTACTGTCAGACACTGAAAAACCCTTAAGCACAAACGAGAGGATCAAAGTAGACGCAGCAGTTATCTACAGAGGTTTTGTCATACGTCCTACCACAGGAGAGTGCTTGCAGCACATTTCTTACATGTACCCGAGTGACTTAGCCCACCTTTTACATTAAGTAAAAGTCATTAAAAAGTGGCGTGAGACATGCCTGCCGTTGAAAACAGATCCAACCCATTTAGGTCGCACAATATGGAACATCCTGATCTGACCTGATTTGCTGCTGATAGCAGTGTTAATAGTCGGATGTGACCAATCACAGCGGCTCATTGGCCTCTTTGAGCAGATTCTTCTGCTTCATGTGTAATGGCCTGGTGATGTACCTGACTCTCTAAGTGGTTTTTTGCTCAGGAGAGAACACTCACTTCGTTTGCCATCTTCTCTCCCCCCCGCCCCTCTAATGTGGTAATTTGTAATCTCTTGTTACGCCTTCAAACATAAATTCATAATGCAAGGTGTGCCATGGCAAATGCAGGGGGCTTAAATTATTTACCTTTCCCACTATTCAGTTTATGGTCCATTATGTTGCGAAAAGAAGACTCTCACAATAGAGAGGGCGCCATTATAAGATAAGAATACACGCATATTGAAGAGGGCTCTGATTGAAAAGGATTTCCACTGCTCTGCCAGCTTCATTGAAAATGTACTTAGTAGAAATGCAGGCAGATGGGTAATGATGTTTTTGCTCTTCAGAAAGCTTTTTAACCCATATAGAAGCTTGTCCTACCCAATAAACTCTTATGTGTAGAACATTTCCCACAGTGTTTGTTATTGTACTCTATTATACTGCAGATTATTTCCAGCCATGAACGAGTAAGCAGAGCCAGTTGGGTATGCTGCTTTTCTTTTCGCAGCTGATTGAGTATTTTCATAAACATTTAGGAGGCAACGAAACAGTGCAAGCCTGTAGCCTGATTTCTGCAGAGCTGTGTTTGTGTGCACATGAAGCAAGCACAGGTTTGTTGGGGTTGTCTGCTAAAATGATTCAGTGACGTTACTCAGTCAGTCAGGCAGGTACCCTCAGGTAGCCCTGACTCTTTAACAGTTACAGTCATAAACAACTCATTTCTATTGACAAGACTCCATTTTTTTATCATCACAGAGGAAAACAGTGTTGATGCTGAATGTGTCCGTCATTCATTTTTTCAATAGCTACTGCAGATAACTAAAGCATGATTAATGTTGGTATTTTATTACAGTATAACCTGTCTGACCCACTGTTTCTGGTTATTTACCCAAACACAGTTTTATTAAGAATAAAAATAAAAACATGCATGATGACACTTTACCTACATGTAGGGAGTGAAAAACACTTGACTTTCTCCCAGTTAGCAGCTGTTTGTGTCCCATCTGAAACCACAAGTCATCATGGACTTACTGGTCATGTGACTTCTGTATTTATGTAATGTCATTTCCATAGTTCTTTTAACCCAAAATTTGACTTACTCGCTGTTCTCCAATTTAGGTAATTATGTTACACCACTTTCATAAATATATTAACCTAATCTTTTCCAAAACCTAATAAATTAGTTCTCTTGCCTAAACACCATGGGGGCTTCCACAGGCTTGTTGATTGCTCACGTTGCTGGACATTCGAAAGATATCAAAATAACTTTTCCTAAGGTTTCACACAAACCATTTTCTGAGAACGTGTTGCACAGATTGTTGTCAAATGTTGACACGAGCTGTGAGGAGTTATTTTTCTACTCAGAATGCTTAATTTGAGGACTGGAGAGATAAAAGTGGACAAGATAAATAGTTTTTAAAGTAGCCAAATGTTATTTTTGTTAAGTTCTTCTACCTTCAATCATCTTGTAAGCCTCTGAGTCATTCTTGTCTGGCAGGTTGGGAACCATTGCTCCACAAGACAGCTAATAATGCAGAACTCAGCTTAAGTATAGTTTAGTTTATATGGTGCATTAGATGTGCATAATCACAAAAAATACAATATATTACCAGAAAACAGCTGACACACAATGAATGTGGGGCTTTCGGGGGCCCCTCAGGATGTGGGGCCTCAGGGCAGTTTCTCACTTTGCCCTTATTCAACCTTCCTTTCTGTGTAGCACAAGGACGTTACTCTGCCAGTGAACGTCACAGACTCAGCATTTAGTCTGTGTTTTCCTCACATTGTATTTGGCAAAGCGAACGAGTAGTTTGCAAATGTATTTTCTATTGTAGGTAATGGGCTTGGCACTGCAGATTTGCAAATTAGGCTACCTAATGATATTCATACTGAAAATTCAAATTCATGCCCACAGGCAAAAAGAGTTCATGCTGTGTATTTGAGACATTCTACAGCTCAATGTTACTGGAAATAATTCATGTAAATGATCATTAGGATAAGCAATGCAGCAAAATACAATGAGCATAACACATATTTATTTCTCCTTTGGTAATTTACACACCCCTAGAAACAAAGCCTGTTCAATTAATAATTTCAACATGGATATTTTTGCGTTTATCTCTTTGTGTTGGTCATGGAGAAACGCTCTTATGTAGCTAATGTAACATGCATCTAAAAAGCAGCGAGTGCAATTATTGTAAGCTCTACTCACCTGACAGTCACTGTCAGGGCCCTTCTTTCTTCCTGCCTCTCCCCCTCTAATCCGACGGCGTACGGGGCCTCCACTTTACTTGACAGAACTTACATGAAAGCACAAACAAATCTCCTCCTCAGTCCGGAGATAAAGAAGTCATTAAAAATGGAGGACAGTTGAATGAGCTGAAAGAGCCCAGTGGATGAGAGAGAGTGAGCAAAATATCCTTTGTGTCTTTCTCCCTTCATTGGAGGAGCGTTAATCACAGTCCAAGTTAAATTGAATATGAGTAAGATAAGCAGAGCAGCAGGGGTGTGTGGAGGGGGGAGGAGGGGGGAGACAATCAAGAGGAGGCAGGGCCGGGGAAGAGCCTTTAAGTCCTAATGTTTTGTTTCCTGCCTCATATCTCCGGAGAGAAGACAAGGCATTGGACAAATAAAACTTGAAGGGATTAGAGTAATCCATGAGACTAGGGGCCTATTGTGAAGATCAGTGCTGTTAGTTGTATCTTGGGGATTATCAACACTTTGGCTGCTCACTCCAGAGGTGTGCAGCATGCAGAGTGTGTGATGGAGAGTGTTTATGCATCTTGTATCCAACACCGGCTTTCACTCGTGTATTTTCCTCACTTATGTTGAAACAAAGAAGTGAATTGGTGAACAGTACAGTGGCAAACAGCTGGCAGCCTCACTGTGCAAAATGTTTCTCTTACAGTGAAGCAACAGCAAAGCAGGGGCTGTTAACTGGGATTCAGTACAGTTTAGAAATCAGTTCTGTCGCATGCAAAGGTTCATCTGCATCCTCGGAGAACAAGCTAACTATCAAAGATAGTGTGTGTGTGTGTGTGTGTGTGTGTGTGTGTTTTCTAAGAGCCTATGACAGCTGATCTTTTCTGGATGGGAGGAAACTGAAGTGACACCTCTCTCACTGTTTTTTTGTTTGCAGGGCTACCACAGGCCAAATCACTACATAGCTACTCAAGGTAAGGATAAAACCTTTTTGTTTTTGTTTTTTTTTTAAATTGCAAGGCATTCTGGGCTGGAAGTGAGTGGGTGGTGAGAATTTAAGGCTGTCTTGTTTGTTGTAGAGAAGGTGGGGTGTGCAGGTGTTCGCGAATATCTCTATGAACATCTCCATCGTTGTTTACATACGCTCTTTCAAACTCCTCTTTGATGCTCAGTCAAGTGTGTGTTCGGGGAATCTGGTACTGTTCAGTGCGCGCACACACACACACACACACACACACAAAACAACACCTACACACCGACATACACTTACGGACCTCTGAGCGAACAGAACGGCGTGCTTCCTCCCTCCCCACCTCTTCACTCTTTCCTTCCATCGGTGTGGGAGCGATTAATCAGGCAGTCTGGGAGGAAGCTGAATAAATAAATGGATTAGCTGACATGTACAGGCACATTTTGTCACTGTGTTAATCTGCCCGGCTGATTCGCGAGGGCGAGGAGCACTTACAGTGACCCCTAGAGGTTAAGTCTGATTGATGGTTAATTGTTATGAATTTTGCGTCAAGAGGCTCCCTCCCACACAACGGAGGCTGCACGCGTGGGGGATTTTGCGCATCACTTAAGAGAAGAAAAAAAAACTCAGTTGAGGGGGGAAAAAAAGGAAGAGGCGTTTTTGCGAAGAGGCCTTAATGGATTCACAATCTGCTTTGGCGGAGCTGGGAGTTGCATAATTACCTGTTTATTAGTGCATTGCCTCTCTTCCTCAGTGTCTCAATTAAAACAACCCTCTGTTTGCTCTTCCTTCAGTGAGAGATGGCATACCAATCAGGCGGCGGTCGCTCGGTTTGTCTGTGTGCCTGCACGGACATCACCTGCTGCACACTGACCGCCGACTCAAACGCTCAGAACTAAGCCGTCTGTCAAGTGCACACTCTCTCTTGCAGGGCTTTGGTTCACAGAAACAAGCCGCTTTGTTAGATGCATTCACCTCTGAAAGGATTTCAACTGGATTATTATGACTTCCATAATTGTCCTACAGTCATTAAGAACATTCTGTCTTTCATTTCAAAATGTGCATGTGGAGCTCAGCAGCCAAAGAGGCCCTCACTAAGATGAAAAGCTTAAAACGTGTTTCCATTCAAATTGATTAGCCCGTTTTCTCATTGAGCTTGCATAATAAGTCGTCATTTTCCAGCAACAGCAGAAGTAGAGCCATCCAGTATGAAACAAGGGGTGTGTGTGTGTGTGTGTGTGTGTGTGTGTGTGTGTGTGCGTGTGTGGAAACATCTGTATTCTCTGGGAGAGCAGGCCCTTTTATAATTCATCATCAGCTCCGGCAGACTGACAGGAAGGAAGGCTCAGTCTGCTGACACTGAGGCAAAGAGCAGCCTGAGATGATAGGGAAGCCAGACACAGACGTGTCTCTCTCAGTCAGACAAACTGCATACTGTAGCACCTGAAAAGAGCACCTGGGCATTGGCACAGTTGCTGAAAATTGAGGAAGTAGTCTCTTCTCTCCCCCAGTAAAGTTTTTCAGTGAGTGACACTTCCACTAAAGTCCACCGGGACCAGCGGTAGCTCAGAAAATGATGATACCGGCAATAGTGCTGCATAAGCTAAAAAATCGTTGTCATAAATTGGTTGTGAGGGCGGTTGAGGATGTGCTTAATATGGCAAGCGTGTGGGATAACGTTGTCCCTGCTCTCTTATGCTATAAACTACAATGACACTCATTAGTTTGGGATTTATTGATGAGTCCCTTTGCTCTGTCAAGGTGACAGCGGCAGGTAGAACAGCTGTCACTCCATAAAATCCTCATCACCCAAGCTCCACTCCTCATTATGTAGGTCATTCTCTCATCCAGGGCTTTTTTTTTGCTGCAGCAGTACAACAACTGACTGTCAGTAATTCACCAACTGCAGCTCGCCTACTTAGCAGATCGACCGTGTGCATGCGGCTCAGCTCTCCCAGTTCACCGCCTTCCCTCTGTCCATTTTTATGTCCCGCGGATCATTTAAATACCGATCAGACTCCAGCTTCCTCCTGGTGGAGACTGAATTACACCGAAGCCGAGCAGCCAAACAGCTCTGATAAGTCCCTGCATCCTCCTGGTGATGTGGAAAATATTCATGACGCGGGAAAAAGGGTTCAATTTCATCAAGCTTTTCCCCCTCTGGTCGTCTCCGCTCTTCCCTCCCCTCCTTCTCAAGCAGCAAATGTCACCAGCAGCGCAAAAGTTTTATTATTTACAGGTTAACATCTCAAAGCCCAACGGGGAATGGTGGGAGATAGAAGGAGAGGGAGAGAGAGCAAATCAATGATAAGTGAGTGTACATTATGCCAAATTCTGCCGCATGTAATATTAATAGGCAAACGCAGCTCTTGCGTGTTTGTGAGTGTGTATACGCGCACGTTGATCAGAAGTTTTGTGGCATACCTGGCTGGGGGATTTCTACAGCTGTCACACTCGTCGTTTCTGAGGAGGAACAGGCCTAGTCCCAAAACACAGCGCCGGCTGCAGCAGCATTAGCTCTGTGACAGCTGGAAGTGAGGCTTCTACCGGTGTTCTTCCTCTGTGAAGTGCCTCCTCCAAACTTCTCCAACTAGGCTCTCAAGAAACCAGAGCTCTCAAGCCAATTTCTCTGCTAAGCTTGTGGCTAAAGCCTATAAAACTCAGTGAGGCTCCTTATCAAGATGACTTGTTTGTCTGAGGTACATCTGTACTCTTTGTTCATCTAGCCAGCCTCCTTTATGGAGCTTCCCCCTTTGCTCCTGACAGATAGCAGTCATTATTCACAGTAACCACACAAGAGGCTCGTCAGCAAAACGTGGGGTGCTTCAAGTGAACCGTAGAGCAGGACGGACATTCAAGTCAGCGTAGCAGGATGGTCTGAGCGGTGGCCACAGTCATTGCAACCTTTATAGAGGGCTCTGTGTAAAAATTCCATGTAACTCACTCATATGCTAATGTAACGCAACAGTGTCTACAAATAAGTAAGAAAGGAAGTATGGTCTTAACAGACAGTAATTGTGTTTCCCATTGGCCATATGCGGTACTGCAGAGAGAAATTCCTCCTAAGGCCCAAAAAGCATTTCCTCCGTAGACTACCATCATGACTCTCTCTGAGTTTTAGATCCATTATGGTGGCAGGAACACTTCTGAACACATTCAGTGGGTCCAGTGTAAACCCAGAAGCTTGAAAAGTATTTTGCAGTATGTGGCTGACGAGCAGCTGGAATGAAGAGGCGGCATTGTGGGGTTCAGTTGTGTGGATGAATGATGGATGGTTTTACTCAGATTCTATTTCTGAATCCAATCAATCAATCAATCAATCAATCAATCAAATGTTTTATATTACAATAAATACAATGAAATTAGGAGTGCTGCTCCACTTTGTAAATTTTCATCAAACATAGAAAGAACCAACAACTGGTTCTTTCTCAGCATGCTTTCTTGCTCTTTCTCCCTTCACTGCCTATTACTTTCACTTTCTATTACCTGTGCCATTTCGTGAAAATATGTCACAAAATATATCACAAAATAACCTGACTTCTGACTCGTTAACTATAATAACTGATCCAAACTGAATTAAAATAAAATAAAGCCATTTTTCTTTCTGGTAGAAACACCAGACAGTGAGTTTCCAACTTTCTTCTGACTGTTGCCAAAGCTCTTGAATCCCTCCCTCACTTGTTTGTGTTGGAGATCTGTTTGTTCTTATACGCTTAATCATTGAGAGCCACGCTCACTTCCTTGTGACTGTCATCAAGGTCAGCTCTGCCCAGCGTCTGCTCCTCACCTTTTCTCCGTCTCTTCATGTATATGGAAACATAAATTGGCTGACTGAAGCTTGGCATGAGCCTCCCATTGGATGATTTACCATATAATGCCAAGTGTTATTGTGTTACTGAAGTCCTACACACCAGCTGTCCTGCTTCTCTGTCTCCCTCTCCCAAACTTGTCAGCAGTGTGTATCCTCCCTCGGGGATGAGTGTAGGAGGAAGCTGAGTGGGTGGCTCAATCAGGTTGGGTAGTTATTGGAGAGACTGGAATTGGAGATTGAGGTCCTACAGTTACAATCGAGACAAACCACCTCTTGCATAGCAGAGGAAATGTGGGAATACAAATGGAAGATATTGAGAAGCTTTGTTCCAAATGTACTAGATATCCGATAGGGATGGAAATAAGTCAGCAGAAAACTGTTATACCTTGTAAAATAGTCTTGTTTTCCAAAGAGAGACAGGCGAGCAGGCTGGCAGCAGAGATTGTGGAGTGATTGTGGAGATGATGGTTCATTTTGAATCATTTATCTTTTTTTTTTCCAGCAAAAAGTCTCCTGGATTTCATTGCACAGTTTGTGAAAAATCAAAATGATTTAAACTACATGTCACATGAGGCTGCGCTAGAGCACAGTTGGAGGATAGACAGTCATGAACCGTTTAGGCGCCACAGAAAGCGAATCAAACATGGCTTCATCAATCAAGTCATTATAATGGTGATGGCACATTCTCGATGCCCTGAGGGAAATTAGGTTGTTGCAGGAGACGTGAGCCAATAAGGAACACAAACATGCCAATAATAGAAAAAGATGCTGCATCTGCTACAACTGGTGTCTAATAGCTTCTCCTATAAATTACATATTTTATTTATTTTGTGGGGCCTTAATTTGATTTGTTAGAGATACAGACAGGAAATGAAGAGAGAGGGATGAGAATGACGAGTAACAAAGGTCATATTAAAGGGCACATTAAGGAATACTCACAGAGTGACCATTTATTTATCGATTACTCAGCGTGCGTTAGTTTGAATTTGTGGTGAAGTGTCTGCTTACGTAGTGAGCGAACAATTCATAAGTGGAGAAATATCTTGTGGAACTGAAGGTTTTCGGATAAATGTATGTTTTTGGATTCTATGGATTCACTCTGGAGGTTCGCAAGAAAAACAAGGTAACACAGGATGAATAACTAATATACAAATGGTCATTTTGTGGATTTACTTGTTACACATCTATACTGCGATTGCAACGATCCTGGTACGATTACATCCATTATTGAAGCAGAAATGCCAGGATTTAATACTTTAAATGTCAGCGATGAATTTCACACAGACATGAACAAACATTGTCAGCCATATACCAATAAAAGTAACTTGATTATTTTACATTTTTTAACAGGTTTGAAGGGCCTCAAGGTTATTAAATTTACCTGCCACACAAATGACAAGCAGGAAAAAACTGTAATAGTCTGTGTCGTGTCTCTGTGTGTGTCTGCATAATTTGCCATGTCTCCAGGTAATTTGGACCAACACAGGAGAATGCTCAACTGCAGAGATTTGCATTCACTAATTAATTTGTCAGAAGTAATTTTTTTCCACTTGGTGCTTGATTAAAACTAATATTAATAATTTTAATTAACCAGAATAATAATTAAAATCCTATCAATCCTCAATTATTGCTCAGTGAAGTTTTAAATATTGGAGGCATTCAGCGGTTCGCTGCTCATTTATTTTGATGTACACCAGACACGTTATGGTCTGGTTCAGTTGAAAGGTTGGTGTTGAACAGATGAGGTGGGGCTGTAATTACTTTGAGCTTTCAGTACACGCAGGCTTTACCTCCATCTTTAAATTTATTTGTACTCACTTGTTTTAATCTGTATTTAAGCCCTCTGCTGTAGAGTAGGTACTTAGCTATGAATCTGTTGTAGGAAACCCTATAAATACATCTGCTTTGACATGTTTGTCAATGCTCGATCTGAGGAGGGAAACCGCTCTATGAAGTGTCTTGTTGCTGGAGCGCTGTAATACCTCCAAATCCCCTGTGTCTGTATTGTGTGCAAGCTGCTTCTCTGTCTGCCTGTGAAGACAGAAGACAGGGAGCATTATCGGCACAAAGTTATATTTAAAAAACCACAACGTGCACATAAACAGTGATGTAAATAATACATAAAATGAATGTGTTCGAAAATTAGCAATGAATTAGTGAATTGAATCACACAGATTGATGTGGATAATGATGGATAAAGAAAATTCAGTGTATTGTAATTATCAGAAACAGCTACTCAGTGTTTCGGTTTCTGACATATTTGTATTTTCGAATCTATTATGACCAGAAAAACAGCAACAGAAAGGCGTACTGGTCTACTTTAATTTTCTTTTGTTTAAAAAATCCTGTGCATACGTGTAGAAATATATGTGTAGAAAAAGTGTATCAGATTGGTGTGGAGAAACCTTCCCATACAACACTTTTGGGATGAACTGGAACACCAACTGTGAGCCATGCTTTATCTCCCAGCATCAGCAGCCGACCTCATTAGTGCTTTTGTGGCTGAAAGGGAGCAAATCCCTGCAGGGACGTCTTCTCAGCAGTGTTAAATGTTCAACAATCACATATGGTCGTAACATTCAGGTGACCGCATGTGATACAATGCCTGACAGACTATACAGTGAAAACACTTTTGTTTTTGTGAAGGTCAGAATGACTAGCCTTGCTATTGTGACTACAAAGCTCTGCGAGCGTAATCTAAACCAAGTTCTCAGAGGGCGGGCTTAACCCACGTCTATCAAATGCCTCTGTGTGCTACTGGACGAAGGTTCAACCAATCAGACCATTCTTTCCTCTGACGTATGCGTAGCGACGGAAACTGGTTGATCCAAAGAAATAGTGCGTCATTGCCTTAAACAGGCCTCAAGCGAGCCATGGGAAATGCTAGCTTTTCATTGGTCCCCATTCCTGAAGGAATCTGAAATTGAAGAGATAGTCAACTTGGCCAGACTGACGTGGTCGCAAAATGTTGTGCAGCGTCACAGGAAGTATGGGCGGGCCCAGGCTACAAGATGACAGAATCACTGGGTTTTGTCTGAAAAAAGGAGAATAGCTTCTGTTGCAATGAAAACTATAAAATGTGTCCATGATCAATAGAGGATGTAGTAAACTGACTGTACATGTGATTTACTGAACCCAAAAATACCTCTCTCTCTCCTCTCTAAGGCCCCATGCAGGAGACGGTCTTTGACTTCTGGAGGATGGTGTGGCAGGAGAACACGGCAGCTATCGTCATGGTGACCAACCTGGTGGAAGTGGGCAGGGTGGGTATTAATTAGATGTTCACTCTAACGGCAGATCTCAAACAAGATTACCTTGCCCCCAGTCGGCTGACAGCCTGATTGTATCTTAAGGCAAAGCCTTTTTAGTGTCTTTTTTTGTGTTTGGACATCAGTGCCCAGATGTTTCTGTGTGTGTGTGTGTGTGTGTCTGTGTGTGTGTGTGTGTGTGTGTGTGTGCTTGCTAAGTGAGGCATGGGTCTCGTGTGCCGCCAGCTCTTTTTTCCATCTATCTGATCAGTGAGAAGTGAAAAGAAACTGATTGATGGCCTTCATTACCAGAGAGGCATCCAGGCAACTGAGTTCTGTTTCATCTGAGTGGCTCTATAACAGGAGATTATAGTCCGCTGTAGCCGCCAGCTCCATGAGAAACATCCCTTAATGTTGTCCTCATTGGACAAAAGGCGACTGTTATTGAGTGGTGAGGATGGCTCATAATGTTCAAACTAATGTCTGAGCCTTGACTTTTTTTGGTTCACTCTAGCATGTGGTCTACCTCAGAAAAAAAAAGAAAAAAAGAGCCTACTTCAGTCCTAATTTGTTCCACTTAACTCGCACTGTAGTTCCTCCCGGTTAGGTTATAATCAAGAGAAAATGAAGGTCTTAATGTACAGTGTAATGCTTTGACTGCCAGGGGATTTTCTCCAAGACTTTTAAACACATTCACACTGAAAGCCCCTTAAACATAGGCACACCTTGATTTCGCTGATGTGCATTTTTGGTGGGACTTAAATGTAGCAGAGCTGATAATAATTCATGGGCCCATCTCTAGGTACCTCATTAGGCTGTTCCTCTACAGTAGCTGAGCCCAGCTCGGCCCCGCCCCACGCCTTCTCCACACCTGCTTAGCTGCAGCGGCGTCCTCGACGGGCCCCGGCCCCCAAACCGTCTGTTATATGATCCTTGTCCAATGGCGGGCGGCAGGCACAGTTGGTCACAGTGACGGTGGCCCCTCCGAGGGCCCCATAAAATCACTCCGCCATATCACAGTGGGCCATCTGCTCGGCACAGTTGCTGATGAACTCTGGGAAGTCCTGGCACGCTCACACAGCACTCTGCGTTCCCGCTGGTTTCACACACTGGGGCGGCGCTCGGTGTGCTTTTGATGTATGAGAGATTTGGTTTGGAAGGTGGTGTGCTGATGTGTGTGATGAGGTGATGCTGCTGCGTGTGCTTCTTTTCCATCCGCTTTATCTATATGAGCGAATGAGTTCAAGTGCCATACACACACACACACACACACACACACACACATAAGTGTGCCCACAGAAAAAGAACATCTGTGTGTATGCTGGCATAATTTAGCCCAAAGGCTAATTCCCCACCACCACCCCAAAACCAGGCGCCTGATTCAGAGTGATCTAATAAGGTAATGGCTTTTGCCTAATTCAATCTGGCTGGAAGCGGACGGTGGATTTGTGATTGTCATCGGGGATTAGTCATCAGGGGTGTCAGAAAGAGGAACCTGAGAGTCCCCCTCTGTCTGTGTCTCTCCACAAACCAAAATCTCATTTCATTCCTAATCAGCACACAGACTCCAGAAATGAAAATTGAATCTAGTTTTGGCTGAAGTCATATTTATCCCTCATCAAAAATTATCATTCTCTGATATACTTCCATCAGTTCAATCTCTATCGCCAGACTTACTCCCCCAGCATCTTCAGTTTAATTGAACGGGGGGAGAAGGAGGGTATCTTATGACACCTAATACAAGTAATATTTCCAGTGGGGTGTTATAGGTTTCTGTTGGGAAATCTGTTTTAAACAGCTGAGGGTTTATTATTTCATGTCATTATTGGATTGTCATTATGTCTCCCTCAGCCAGTTGTAGCACACCATTTTCTTAGTGTTATGTGCTCTTTCTCCACGCCAGTAGTCAAAAACTTAAGGTGGACAAATCTTACACCCTCAGGGTGTTATTCTGCTCTGCTCCAGTCTACCTTTAGACTAGTTTTCACATTATCGATGTGAGAATGAAAAAGCAATAATGTGAGAATGAGCTCTCCGTCGATACATAAGATTCCCATTTGCAGCAAATCCTTGACCATGGGTTGAAACTAATATGAAGCAAATGTCATATGTCATTTTGACTCCAAAGAAATACCTCAAAAACTGAAATATCAGGTGGTAAATGACAATTACTTTTACTGCGGGATAGGAGCATTGCAATTAGCATACAGTGGGTGTGGTTATAAAACACTTGCTTTGTCACTCACAGGTGAAGTGTTGTAAGTACTGGCCTGATGACACTGAGATCTACAGAGACATCAAGGTGACGCTGATCGAGACTGAGCTGCTGTCAGAGTACGTCATCAGGACCTTCGCTGTAGAGAAGGTACTTTTTTTTTTTTTACTACACCAACAGATTTTAAACAATGTGCACACTTGTCCTCTGTACTTGACTTCAGCCTTTGGTTGAAGAGGTTGAAGAGCCAAGTTTCTCACTTGATTTAAGGGCTTCTCATTCTGTTTCAGATATATCCTTTATAAAAAAAACAACTTATTCAAGGTCATAGCCCCATGTGCTGTCAAATATTCTGTTTAAAAACGCCTCACATTCCTGTCATTCCATTTGTTTTCAGCTCACAACAATTAGCATGGTCCTGCACAATAAGCTGCAGAAAGACATTATTTGAAGGATGTAATGTACTTGGATTAGTCAGTAGACAGCAATGCATACCGCTCCCAACCTCCACGCCACAGATGACGCTGTACCGATATTCACAGGGGTTGTTCAAACAAAAATATCAAATATGACAGAATCAATTAGAATTCCACACATAGTATCTTTAAAAGATAAGAAAACACACCATGTAAACAATAATCTAACGCAGTTCATAATGGCACATTATCCCCAGCACTTTATCTGAAGTTTTCCCAGTGAAACTATTGAAACCCTCTCTAACCATTAGAGTCCTGCTGTTAAAAAATGAAATAGCGATTAATTCATGTTCAAGAACAAACAATAACAACCTACTAAAACTGCAAAAACTTCCATTTATAATGCCAAGCTCACTGTGTCCACATATGGACCATTGCTAGGCAACAGTTTGGGTGGATTGCGCTACCTGTCAGCTGTCGTTCGGCATCCTTTTTGTTTGAATTAACAGTAGTATGTATCTTTTTGGACACACTGAGCTGTGATTACTGCATCACTTCCTGAAAACCTCCTTGGTTGGAGATGTACCCATGGTAACCAGTACCAAATGAGTATATGAGAGTACTAAACTGAACTAAATCATGCCTATTATTCCCATTACCTTCATTATTATTGTATGCATTATGAGGTATTTATGCTAGCACGGTGTCCATAGTTGATCATCTATAAAGAGCATGTTACTATGGAATTCCAAACCCAACCACCAAAGCCAAAGAACCAATAAAAGAAGGAAGGATCATTACATCAGCGTGACACCTTTCCAATCAAATTTAGTCCCACCCCCCAGCAATACTAAGAAACATTATTGCGAGAGCTTGCAAATGTTAGCCACCAGAAAGTCATTAAATATATTTAACAGTCTGATGGTTGGTTAGTTATTGATAACAAAGATGCTCTATTCCAATCAGTCATGTGTAGAATTACCATTAATAACAACTGTGCAACGGTCTATAAATGTGACGTCATCCTGTGATCCTAGAGGTGGAGGCATAACTGACAGGTTCTACAGCAGGTGAAGACATGAGGCCACAGCGGTCTTGAACATCCTATTTGCTGTTAGATACAGAAACTTTGCTCAACCCCTCCTAGACTTTGTCCATAAAGTGTGTGTTTGTATTCAATTCAACTGTGTATTTGCTTTAGAAGGACCTCTTACATCGTCTGCACACTCTATCATCCGTCTTCTGCTCTGCTTTGTGTGTTTAACATGATGACTCTGTCCCTCAGAGAGGAGCTCATGAGATCAGGGAAATCCGACAGTTTCACTTCACGGGGTGGCCAGACCACGGGGTTCCCTATCACGCCACAGGCCTGCTGGGGTTTATTAGGAGAGTCAAATCCAAGACCATGACCAATGCTGGACCCATGGTGGTTCACTGCAGGTTGGTGCACACTGAAACTGACCTCTTTGTTTCATACTTTAGTTGCTACTCTGCCTAACCAGTCAGTATAGATGGACCTATTCTCTGTCCTACCAGGAAGGTGATAATATTCTTCAAAAGGAGCAGTGTTTAGTAGACTTATGCACAGCAAGTAAAAATAATGTTGTCCCCCAAAGCACTAAAAGGGCAAATTCACCCAAATTGCAAAAAATATATATTTTCTCAAATACCGCCAGAGTAATCAAGCCACGCAGGCAGTGCTGGTTTTGAGATCAGTGTCTAACCCTAACCCTAACCCTTTCATTAGAACCAAAGAAATAGTCCCCACTAGTATAAAACATGATGTTGTTTCATGTAATTTATCAATGTACAATTAATCTTCACCTTCACTGTATTTATGCAGAGGCAGAAATTCCATGGACAAATATTAAAGCGAGACCACAGTATGCTGAATAGTGACAATACAGGATAATGATAGATACTAAAACATAATGTGTATAATAATGAGTAGCACAAGGAGGAAAAAAAAGCATTGTGAACTGACCTAGTGATGGTTATCTTGCAATTTTGAGTTACGCTTTGTAACACAAGCTAACATTAGCCACTACACATTAATGGACATACCAGACCAAGCCAGACTGCAGCTGTAAAACTCCTGAATGTATTGGATTGCTCATGAGTTCAACTTCTTATTTGTAAGAGAAATAATATATTATTTCCTCTTCCTAATGTTACTTAGTGTCAATTGAATCTTTGTATTAATATCGTTGATATTTTGTGACCCAACCTCTTGAAATGTGGATATTAATTCTATGATAGATTCTCTGAAATTCAAACTTCACATGTCCTGCTCCTCTGGATAAAAACTTTCTACTGTGTTTCCCTGCAGCGCCGGGGCGGGACGGACAGGCTGCTTCATCGTCATCGACATCATGCTGGACATGGCGGAGAGAGAGGGTGTGGTGGACATTTACAACTGTGTGAGGGAGCTGCGCTCACGGCGGGTCAACATGGTCCAGACTGAGGTATAGTAGATTTGGTCCCACAGTGGCCTCAGCAGAGACTCATGAGCAAAAGGAAGAGTAAGGATGCAGATCGACAGGCGGTCGCCATCAGATGTGGATTAACTAGTATCTTCCAGTAATTCTTAGCATAAGCCTCACTTCTCTGGTGCTCCAGAACAAATGCTCAGAATTAATCACAAAGAAAGGAGCTCTTTTATGAAAACCATGTCTTCAGGAAAAATTCATCATTACCTGACATTTATTTGTCAATATTTCTACAAGACAAGTGATCCAGTCTGTTGAAATATGGAGCCACTTTGCCAGTGACTGATTGTGTCCATTATCTTTTAAAATGTGACATAATTAGTTCTAATTTTTCAAGTGCCAGTTCAAGTGTCACATTTTTCAAAAAGTAGGAATCTATTTCATTCTGTGACCAAACCATCCATATAATAATTGACCTTTGTGTGACGACGAGTGCTCTTCAGTGCTTGTCCTAATGTCAGATGAATAGTTTTTATATTTACAGCAGATGCATTTATGGCTGAAATTTAACATTTTTATGATTTGTCAGATAAGACATTTATTTACATGCACACCCTAACCATTTCCTGGGATGGTGAACACAAGTGCTTGGCAACAGGCACTATAATAAAAGGATTTAGAGGCTTGTAACTGAGAGTGATTCGCTCATATTGATAGTTGAAAACATCCCTGGCTCATCCTCCATCTCTGTGCCAGTCAGTGCGGGCTACTGAAGGACTTGCCTTTTCCTGATCACCAGCCATCTGGAGGTGTCCGTAGTCTCGTTGGATGCATCATTTCACCGTAATTCCCTTTAAATCACAGGCGTCATTGGATTTAATGGGCAAATGTTTCATCATTGACGTCCGAATTGGGATTTGAGTAACTGGAGACCAAATGTTGTTCACCCTGACTCACTCTCCTCAAATTCAGTGACCTTCAAAGTGTGTGTATGTGTGTGTTTTCCCTCGCAGGTGTTCAGGCTCGTTGGCATGGCTCCTCAGCCTGCGGCCAGACACCGACTCTCCAGCATGGTTTAAGCCGCGGGAATAAAAACCTTGTTGTTGTTTATAGTTTATGAGCTTGGATAAGATCTATCACTCTGCGGATGCTGGTTTGAGCGCCTTGTTGCCGTTGACCCGTTGACCCAGTCCGAGCTAGTCAAATGCTCGGGTCGGCAGTTCACACTCTGCGCCAGATTAACAAATGGCAACACATGTTTCTCTGTAAATCTGTAAATCAGTGACCCCTGTGCATGTGCGCCGATTTTGGTCCAAAGTGACAAGGGAGTGTCAGCTGAAAATGTCACTTCAGAATAGATTTGCATCAAGCCTCAAGCTGTGTCACCATGTCAACTGCTTGACTGACTGATGTAAGGAGGAGGAGATGTGTCGCGATTACCAGTTTTGCTCTGCATGAAGTTAAGGACAGCAGGGGTTGTTTGTGTAGTGAAGACATCAGCCTAGATCAATGACAACAATGTTTCAACCTGGCTAAGGTCATCCAGGTTTGACAGGGTCATGAAAAAACTTGAAAAGGTCATTGAATTTAAGAAAATATCATCTTCCAGACCTCTAGATATTTTAAGGTTCTTAAAATGTCAGGAAATTCAGAGTTTGATAACAGTTAAATCAGCTATGTACCAAAAATATGCAAAAATATGTAATGTAACCTTTGAACACAGACAATGACAAATATTAGTCACAGAAGCTGCCTTAGGGCGATAGAATAATCATGGTAAGGTTGCAGAAAGGTCATTGAATTCTTCTAGCAAAATGCAGAGGAACACTGGCTCATGTGTTTCTGCTGCCGGTAAAAAATAAAATCACATTGTGTCTGTTGTCATATGAGTCTCAGAAATTTGACGGATCCGCAATGAGGATGCTGTTTTTTGCAGGAGCAGTATGTCTTCATCCATGACGCCATCTTGGAGGCATGTCTCTGTGGCGACACCACCATTCCTGCCAGTCAGCTCCGCTCCGTGTACTACGACATGAACCGCCTGGACCCGCAGACAAACTCCAGCCCCATTAAGGAGGAATTTAGGGTGAGGAGACTGAAACACAATGAGGCACTGTTTGCCCTAATAAAGCATTACCTCAAGTGCAGGATAAGTTCAAAACAACAGTAAACATGTTGACTCTTGATGAATGGCGCAGTCCCCCTCTGGGCCAATCAGTGACAAACGTATCACCTTGCTTTAATCTGTAATGGCAGCACCCCTCCTTGGACCAATCAGTGTTATATGAGATGCATCGCCCCCCCTTAAGTTTCATCACGGTCGCATCAGGGGAGTAAGAGCTATCGCTAATGTAACTGATTAAAGAATTGCATTGTTAATTACCATATTGGGGGATAATGAGCACACTCAAGAGTGCCTACCTTTCAATGCGTAACTCTGCTTCAACCCTGACAGACTCTGAACATGGTGACTCCTACGCTGCGAGTGGAGGACTGCAGCATCGCCCTGCTGCCCAGGAACCATGAGAAAAACCGCTGCATGGACGTCCTTCCTCCAGACCGCTGCCTTCCCTTCCTGATCACCATCGATGGCGAGAGCTCCAATTACATCAACGCAGCGCTCATGGATGTAAGAGTCGAAGGCAGAAAAGAACTTCTCACAGTTTTTAGGTCAATTAAAGAAGCATCCCAGTGTTATTGGAGCTTTGCTAACTGAATTCCTGTTATTTTAAAGTGGCAAATTGACACTGAGTCACAAGGCAGGAAATTGCATCTGCCTCTCTCTGTGAAAGCTAAGACTTCCCCACATGTTGCTTTTCTTGTCTAATCACTGATGTTAAAGCAGGTATTATGCCTTCACCAGTTAATGGAATACATCATGGTCTATTAAGGCCACTTACTGCTAGTGGTGACATCGGTATTGTCAGCCTCTTCTCGCTGGGTGATCAATTAACATTAACAAATAGTTAGCAAATAGATTCCTTTTTAAAACAGGCAGAACTACGACCTTGAAACTTGACCTTTACCTTGTTTAGTTCTCATATGCACACAACCTCAGCACTGGATGTTAAAGTTTCAAATCTTCACCTTGGCTTGTCAACAATAATAGTCCCATCTAAGACTGTGTGTTCATTGAGCAGCTGTTAGTCACATCTCGTGATCTGAGCAGATGGAGTTTGCTTGTTCTTTTACAACTATAATTTCCTTTTTTTCTGAGCATGTTAAGGAAGAAGAGTAAACAATTTTTGCCTTTGGAATCCAAATAAAATGATCGCACAAGCTTATTTCCATCCGGTGATGGCCACAGAAAAATCATTTCAATTACTGATTGCTGAAAACTTTGAAGTTTTAATTTTTGGACTAGCCCTCATGCTCATAACTTAAACAGCTATCTGTCACAATCACTGAAATGCACCACAGGACAACATGAAATACACCCTGAATGCAATATATAGCAATTTCTAAGTGTTAAATGTTTTCAGGGTGGACCTGACAAAGAACACCTTGACAAGGCTCATGTCCACTGATGGACTTTTTGGCTCTTATCTGGATTATGCAGGTGACCTTTTAGGTACAGGATCCCCTCCGTCACCACTGGGCTAGCCAGGAACGCCATTAAATGTGCAGCGTTTCAATAAAATCTCCCCAGACATGGAATCTCCATTAGAAAACAGCACTCGGTATGAAGCGGGCCCAAGCACAGAGGTCATTTAAAAGAGGTTATTGGTTTATTCTTGGTAAATTGTCATCTTATGTGTAATATAATATGCATGAGGTGTATTTAGTGACAGTGTTTCAAATATTTTTCTTTTCCTCCAGAGCTACAAGCAGCCGTCTGCATTCATAGTGACACAGCACCCGTTGCCAAACACAGTGAAGGATTTCTGGAGACTGGTGCTGGATTATCACTGCACATCCATAGTGATGCTCAACGACGTCGACCCAGCACAGGTAAACCCGACCTGATACGCATGTGCATAAGCACACATTCAATGCACAAAATAATCCTCGAGATGTATTGCAAAGAAGCACGCTGTCAAACAGATGAGGCCGTTCCTTTCTGTATCTAATGAAGTCACACAAAAGGACAGCGTGGGAACCGGATTCAGAGAGATTGTTTTTTCTTCTTGTTGGGAAGAAAAAACTGTTTCTGTGCTGTGCAAACACACATATATGCGTACACAATATATCTTTGAAATGAGGTGGATGCTGCAGAGTGCAAGAGGACTCGCAATGAAAGTGCGGGGTAGATGGAGAGACAGGCCTGTGGAAGAGACTATCCAGATTTCTCAGCCCGAGGCTCTGTCATAACACCCGCGGATCAAAGCCTGAAGCCAGGCTTGCTCTCCCCATCCAAATCCCCTTCCCCTAGGTGACTGACTGACTGGCTGGATAGAAAAGGCCTTTCATTCAATATTCTCACTGTAGCCAGCCAGCCAAGGAAACAGCACAGGTGGGAAGGGAGGAAAAGAGGGGAGGCGTAGATGGAGACGAGGGAGGTGGAGGTTTACTATCTTCTCCATCAGCATCTTTGTTTTTGCATCTGTTGAATTTGTCAAATTTTGACAGGCTTTCAAAGGAAGCTAGGAAGTGGTGCGCTCGCCGCTACACAGACTGTAAATGTGTTTTTGTGCGTACGTGTTGTGTATTTTGTGTCCATTCATATGTTTGTACTCAGACCTGCTATTTGCATTCTTCTCAGGTAGTCTGCCTTTTATTCCCCGATTTGTTTGTTCATGACTCTGCATGTAGGCATGTCTGTCCATCTGTGCTTGTGTCCTTCCACCAGTCTGATTTAGTGCCGTGAGCCTCTGCAGGTGCATGCTCTTAACTGGGCTTTTTCTCTGCTGAGGAGCACAAACTGGGGAGATTTTTCTGCTCTGATGAGGAGATGTCCCACGGGTTGATTTTTTTTCCGCTGCACTTTTCAACGCTTTTATAAATGAATGCTTTCAATTAGGGAGACAACTGTGGTTTATTTTTTTAGTCTGAATACAGTGTATCTGATGATTGCTTCTGCAGCTGATTTACCAACTGTGTACTTTAAACTGTTAGAAAGTGAAGAGCAAAAAGTACACACCAGAGTTATCCCAAGGTGACACCTTCAGGTTGTTTTGTCCGTTACCATGACGTAAAAATGGAGAAATGCAGCCAATCCTCACTTTTCAAAAGCTGAGACCGGATCCACTGGTTGGCATTTTGTACCCCAGAGAATAGCTCTGCAGTAGCCAGAGGCTACCTGGAAATGTTGTTGAGTTTATCCACATATTGTGTCAACTGTGAAAAACAGTCAAGAGTTAGTAAACAATCAGCTATGAATGAATGATGATGAATTTATCAGTTAACCATCTTTTAATAAATATTTTGAATATATTTTTTCTTGACAGCAGACTCAGATTTATTCTTAGACTAAAAAATAAATTATAGCGGCTTTTAGAAATAAAGTCTGTGTGTTTTTCTGCTGATGTAACAAGTTTTTTTAGGAATCCATGTTTAATTTGTTGAACAAATGGTCAGTTGATTGGGAGGAATCTCTCGTACTTGGAGCACATCTGTGTTGAGGGTTTGGTCTATCAAGACTATATTGCAGCTTTTGTCTGAATGTTTTTCTATGCAGAAGCAATAACATCATATAGTCAAAAGAAAGCACTTCACATTGAATGAATTCACCTTCTTTCTTTCTTCCATTTTTATCATTCATTTCCTCAGACTTTCTAATCCAACAGAAACAGTTTTGTCCTCAATGTCAGTGGCTGCAGCAGTTTGGATTCTGAAACTAATGAATCATCTTTCATTCTCTTTGTTTTGTCTGTGTGTGTGTGTGTGTGTGTGTGTGTGTGTGTGTGTGTGTGTGTGTGTGTGTGTGTGTGTGTGTGTGTGTGTGTGTGTGTGTGTGTGTGTGTGTGTGTGTGTGTGTGTGTGTGTGTGTGTGTGTGTGTGTGTGTGTGTGTGCGCGCGCACACGCTGGTGTTCCTGCATTGCCTTGTGTGTGATTGTTTGTGTGTGTACGTGCCTATTTTGTTTAGTTGTGCCCACAGTACTGGCCAGAAAACGGAGTTCACCGCCACGGACCCATCCAGGTGGAGTTCGTATCAGCCGACTTGGAGGAGGACATCATCAGCAGAATATTCCGGATCTACAATGCAGCACGGGTATGGTGGCATGGGAAAAAAAAAATATTTTCATGTGCAGTATGCGACTGTGTAGTTTTTCTGTTGTCCTTTTTTTGTAACTTTTACAACTTGTTTGTCTTCTCTGTGGCGATCATGGCAACAGCCAATTTATTCTGTGAACGCACGCCTCACACGTCCCACTCAGCCGCCGGCCTGTCCATTCAAGCTGTGCAGAGGCCGAGTCGCTCCGTTCTTTAACTGTGCTGCTGCACCAGTGATTGGACCGAGGTGTGATCGGTCATGTGTCTTTTACAGCTTCAGACATTTTCACATGTAGTTAAAAAAGGTAGAATTTGAACTCTAGGGCTTTTCCTTCCATTAACACCTTCTTGGTAGAAAGTGAATCCAACTCAAAGGGTCAATCCACCTGAAAAACACACTCACATACACTAATGCGATATCTAGCCTTGGAACGTTTGCAGAGGCTAAGATATTGTCTCTGAGATTTCCTTTTCCATCACAATCCAACACAATCAGTCAAATCAGTAACAATCTCTTTGTCACCAATCACCAATATTGTTCACAAGTTGAATTTAAATTTTTGCCAATAATTTCTCATTAAAGATTTTACAACCCCAAAATCAATATTTGGTTTTTGACTTTGGCCCTTTTAATAGCAAGCTACCAGACATCTGTGCACAGAAATGGTTGTGACTGACAGCAGCATCACCTGTGTAAGCTCCTCACCCCTACAGTCAACAGTGGCTGCTCATATGAATGTGCTGTAACGGTGTCTGGCCGGCAGAGGCACCACGTCACGCTAAGTGGAACACAATCGAATCACACATGATCATGACAAGTGCTATTGATTGATATGTCTGAGAGTGTTAACTATGTGTGTCTTGCTCTGAGTGTGCTCATCTATCAACCCGTCTATCTGAGCATTCATCTCTCCAGTGACTCCTCGTGCCCTTATCCATCTTGTCCGACTTGTCGCCACTGAGGCTTAGCTTAGCTGCATCTTTGCAGTCTGATTGCATCGTTGCACAGCGGCGATTAACCCTCCCCTACTGTGTTTTTGTGTGTGTTGACCTGGGATCACCGGTGTGTCCTTCTCCTCCAGCCTCAGGACGGCTACCGGATGGTGCAGCAGTTCCAGTTCCTGGGCTGGCCCATGTACAGAGACACGCCCATGTCCAAACGCTCCTTCCTCAAGCTGATCCGACAGGTGGACAAGTGGCAGGACGAGTACGACGGGGGCGAGGGACGCACTGTGGTCCACTGTCTGTAAGTTCTCACTACACTCAACAGAGAGGGAAGCTCAGTCAGTGCTGCCATTAAAAATGAAACATCTCCACCTACTGACTGAAGAGCTTTACTGCATCACACAGCTGTGAAAAACACCACCCATCTCTCTGCTCTATTTCCAACCTCATCATTTTTACATTCAACCAAGCTTATGTTAAAAAAATGACCACATATTGTTTGTTACAAGCAAAATATAGAATAGCTAAAACTTGAAGTCTAACAGCAAAGTTTACAAGCCTGTCTGTCAGGACTTTTGGATTCTTCATAATGAAGTGTAAATATGGTATTTTTGACAAAATATGGATTTTTTTTTTTTTTGACATTCTTAGAAGGGAATTTTTTTTTCGAGATATGTTAAAGAAATGTTTGATTTTAAATAAGCGTTGAAGGCAGCACTGTGCAGCCATAGTGTAGTGCTGCATGAAGGCGTGCATTTCTGTTCATAACTCTGGATGACTGTCACCACCGAAAGAGGTTATCTCTCTTGATGATGGCATTGCTTTATCTGATACATTAGATAATCATCTGATTAAGGATGATTCTGTTTTTCCTTTTTCTGTTGTTTTTATTTTTGTAAGATGCATAGTTACAAGTGTACTATTGCAGGAAAAAACATAATAACATGTCTGGAAAAAAGAAACTATGTTAAATCATGTTTCGTTTTCCTTCCTGACCACTGTAGGAATGGAGGCGGCCGAAGTGGGACATTCTGTGCCATCAGCATTGTGTGTGAGATGCTTCAGCACCAGCGCTCTGTGGATGTTTTCCACGCTGTCAAAACACTAAGGAACAATAAACCCAACATGGTGGACCTACTGGTGAGGAGCATCGCAGCAGCACTTCTGCACTTCTTGTTATCATTTATTATAACCTTACAAAAGCACCAGATGGTCTTCAAAGGGGGGTACTATAACAATTTATTGTACTTCCATGAAGTTGGGGACTCACAAGAGACGTATTAAAAAATGAATGCTCATCTGTTCTAACACAGTGCGTAGTGTGGAGATGATGTTGATCTTCATGTGTGAAATGACCGTACCAATTCTGATCAATTTCCTGTTTCTTAAAACACAACTTGTTGTTGAAGAAACTGAAGAGCATGTCACTCTACACACAAGAAACACAAATGGCACAATGTAAGAGTTATGACCGTTAATATGAATATTGTCTGTTTCTCTGGCAAAAAAAAGATCTTCCTTGACTTTTGAAACGTGTAGTCTTTGTGTCATGAGACAAAATATCAGGGAAAAAAAAACTCAAAAAAGTTGTCGTAATAATAAGATTCAGGATCTGTATTTTGTAGAATAATCCTTTGGAGATACCACCACACCTCTTATGAGAATAACCATCTCCATTTATATTTATATTTTAAAATCAATTCAATTATTCAAATTTGTGGTCTTGAGAAACATTGTCATCTATATGTTGTGTTTTATACTTGTGTGATTACTGACAGTGATAGAAATGTTATTCCCCTTGTTGTGCAAATTGGAGTGAAAATCTTGTGAAAATCTGTAAAAATCTTATGATAAATCCAGTTATAAATAGCTAAATTACCAGCTGTCCGTTTTGGGGCCAGTTTTCATATATGACCAAAGTAATTACTAATAATTACTAAAGTAAATACATTAATATTATAATATGTAAGTATTTTAGTAGATATGGCCTCCTCTCTGGGAGCTGCCGCTCATCCTTTGTTTGTGTGAGGGATGGGTTAAATGCAGAGGAAAATTTCAATATTTATGTACCTGTATGTATATGACAAATAAAGCTGATTATTATTATTATGTGTGTCCCTCTAATGCCTGTGTCCTCTTGTCTCCTAGGACCAGTACAAGTTTTGTTATGAAGTGGCGCTGGAGTACTTGAACTCTGGGTAATTTGGAGCTACTGAAGCCACCAGAGACTTAAAGTTTGGGACATTACAGAAGACTGCAGCTCACGTGTGCGTTGTGCTAAGTGTGTGTGTGTGTGTGTGTGTGTGTGTGTGTGTGTGTGTGTGTGTGTGTGTGTGTGGTATACACACAACCATACACTGATCTGTTGACCAGCTCTCTCCTTCTTCTGGATGGTCTAGATGGAGAAAGGTAACAGAGTTGTACAGTGTTAAATATTGCAGACTCTTTCTGTCAGTAGTGACTAAGGAAGCCAGCAGAGCGCAGTGAGGTTGTTGTTTTCTCCTCTGCAGTGAGTCGCCTCCTCTCTGGATCCTTCTTTTCTTCTTCTCTGGATCCTTCTTTTCTTCCTCTCTGGATCCTTCTTTTCTTCCTCTCTGGATCCCTCTTTTCTTTCTCTCTGGATTGCTCTTTTCTTCCTCTCTGGATCCCTCTTTTCTTTCTCTCTGGATCGCTCTTTTCTTCCTCTCTGGATCCCTCTTTTCTTTCTCTCTGGATTGCTCTTTTCTTCCTCTCTGGATCCCTCTTTTCTTTCTCTCTGGATTGCTCTTTTCTTCCTCTCTGGATCCCTCTTTTCTTTCTCTCTGGATCCCTCTTTTTCTTTGCCTCTTTCTCTCTCAGCCGCCTGTGGTCCCGTGGTCGTTGCCTTGATCCTTATTGGACGATGAGCATTAAATACTCTCCAGTTTTCTGTGGAATGCGATACACTGTACATAATGTTAATGTGTTCATTTTACTCTCTCTGATTTTTGTTTTTTATTTGCTCATTATTAAAAGTCATTAAATGCAGGAGCTCAAAGCCTAAATGTTACTAAATGTCCTGTAAATTTATGACTTCTAGATGATTACTGCTTCACACTCTATGTTGGGGACAGCTGGCTCCGTCTACATCTGCTTACCTTATTTCCTGTACAGGGATCCAAAGCTTTATTTGCACTTCCATTTGAATTCTTGTTGTGCATATTGTACATATTTCTGTAGATTATTTATTCACAGTATTTACTTTTTTGTGACTCGCAGTAAGTGACAATCATATGTTCTATAGGTTTGGTTTATTGACTGTACTGTGTGCTTTTTCGGTCATTCTGTGTGACAGATTAATTCCATTGTAAAGAAAAAGGATATATAAATGTATCTAAACATTGGATCAAGTATTTCTGCCTCTTTTCTGAGTGGAGCTGGAAAACATGACACTAGGGTGACATCTGTTGGACAGATGAGGAATAACATTAACACCTTGTTTACAATTTTTAAAGGTACAATATGTAAGAAATGTATTTAAATGAATCATAAAATGGCCCAGATATGTCACCAGACATTAAGAAATCATGTTCATTTCAAATACTTATATCACTGACAACAGTAGTCCAGCCAGGATATTCTCATTTAAAAAGCCAAGTTTCAGCCCTCAACTGATGTTGATGTTGTCATGTTGTGTTTTGGTCTGATGCTCCACCCTCCACCTATCTCCCAATCACCAAGTCACTAGTGTGTCAGCATCCAGGTCACCAGCTCTGCTCTAGTTACCACAGCTGCAGCTATGAGTGTGTCGGATAAATAATGTCTAACGTTATGAAACCTAAAAGACCTCGTTAAAAGACAAAGTCCGAAATAAAGCAAGGATTTGAGTAGGAGATGCCTTTGAAAGATGGAGACGGCTGAGAGCGGCCGGGCAGCAGCACTCCCGATTGGCCACTCTCACCACATAACCCCGGCCACTGTCCAGGAGCCATCCACAGCTCTCCCCCTCCCCATTTCAGTCCTTCTAAGTATCCATGGTGATGCCCAAGGTGGCTGCTTTTCATTCACTGTAACACTTTCTGTTCCTGTTCGATCCTGCAGCCGAGCTGGCAACCTCTAGTCAGGGGAGATGGAGAGGGGAGACACCGCTCTACAGTAATTTGAAAGTGATTGTAGTACCAGTTTTGGCCACAATCCTACATAGGGTTCCTTTAAAGGTGCCACAGTATTGATCCATCTTTCCATTATCTACCGCTTATCCTCACATAGGGTCATGATAGAGTCTACCCAGCTGTCTTAGGGTGAAAGGCAGGGTACACCCTGGACAAGTCTCCAGTTCATCACAGGACACATAGAGACAGACAGACGACAGCTCCACTTCAAACAGGTGAACCCTGCCTGCTCTCTGTTAGCAGAGCTTTAATGAGAGGAACAAATGGTCAAGGGTAAAAGGGCAAAATGTGTATTTAGTTTATAGCTTTATCAGCATCTGAGATCATAAACTATGAATCTAAAATATAGAATATTTAAGATCATTTAAAGTTCCAGTGTGTAGAATTTAGGGGGCTCTTTTGGTATATATGGAAAAAAAAATGAACTCATATGTATATAATCAGGCGAAACTAAGAATTGTTTTTTCAGCTCAGAATGATACGATCAGGCCATCTTCAGAGTCTGCAGTGTTACACCATCATGTTTCTGCAATAGCCCAAAAATACTCTACAGAGCTTTTCATATTTTTATGTTACCTGAAGACCACTGTAGGTTTTTTCCAACAACCATGAAAAAGAAGGAGTATTCAGTTGGTTGCAATCTGCAACCACGTTAATAGAGGCCACTAAGGCAATGCTTATACTCCCAAACAGACGCATACATAGAGCAGTTCAGTTTATACTGCCAGCTTGACCTTAAATTTTGCATACTCGTCCATTAAAGCTACATGGGTGCAGTTGGTGGTCGCACTTTCACTCGAAATAAAGGCCTTAGATTGCTTAATAAGGTGTACACGGAATGATGAATACTACAATACAATTAAACACAGTAGCCTGGAAATATATGATACCTCTATGAGGGTATTATATTTTTAATATTAGAGCATTGCTGATTTAATTCTGCTGTTATTATTAAGAGCTGCAGCTATTCTAACCTTGAAGAAGCATGTTGTTCCTTTCATTTGGCCCACCTGCACAATCCTTTTAAAAAAAACTCTTTGCAAAAACGGCTTTTAGGTGTGTGGTGACTTTGAGAAGTTGTAAAACACCTGAGATTCTTACAAATTATCTATTTTCAAAATGTGCCAGATAAACCAGGGTGTCACTAAGCTTTTAGTCTTTATACTGACTGATCCGCCAGAATAGACCTGAGGTTGTTTTGACAGTGTTCCAGACAAAGACTCTGAAGAGCTCGTCAAGGACTCACAAAACAGTGACAAAGACTTAAATCATTCATACAGCAGGAAGAGGATCCTCAAGTTTACTGTTAAATGTAGATGGACTGATTAATTAAAATTAAATACATAATGCACAGTGTTTTGTGTGGTTTCAAGAGACTTGGTATGTTACTAAGTGGAAAAGAGTATGCTTTTGACAAACACCAGTGTATTGCTTAATAAATAAATGGTTGATGCTGATTCAAAGCTTTAGTTCAGGCTCTTTGGGGCGGCAGTAGCTCAGTCTGTCGTGACTTGGGATGGAAATTGGTGGGTCAAGTCCAGGTTGGACCAAGTGTGGAGAGTGGACTGGTAGCTGGAGAGGTGTCAGTTCCTCCTCCTGGGCACTGCCGAGGTGCCCTTGAGCAAGGCACGGAACCCCCCAACTGCTCGGGGCTCCTGGTTATATATATATATATATATATATATATATATATATATATATATATATATATATATATATATATATATCACTAAGTTCACTACTCATCACCATTTTGATCGGGAGTGATGAACTAAAAACTAAAACTTTCTGGCTCAAATGTGAGCCAGAACACTGGAATTCTTTGAGAAGCCAGAAATTAATCTACAACCACTAAAATATTTTTTTGTTTCTGTTCAGGAATGAAATAACTGGAATTTAACATCTCAATCAAAACAGTGAATTTGAAAATTCATCGATAACAGCAATCATTTTATTATAGCATTAAACATATCATTTTGATTAAAGAGCGTACACCTACTGGTGGATTAACGATTACAGAAACATAAAAATATATTATATTATTATTAAGTAATCAACAATACTGTTTATTTAGGGCAGCAGTGATAAACACCTTACACTGGGGGTGGGATGATAAATTTGTTCATCACTGTACATCCAAATTTCATATGCCAACAGTGAATATCAAAATATCAAATAATCAGATAGATATAAAAATCTAATATCAGTCAAACCGGGTGTTTCTAGAACAGTTGGACATACAGTAGCTGTGTCGTCTGTCTCCCTCTGGTGGAGTCCTAAAATAACTTTCCTGAACATTAATATTTACTGTATATACTGCAACTTTAGCATTATTTATTCAGATGCACTGATACATGTGACTACATTGACTACATTGAAAGCATGTTAAACTAGGGCTATGTCCAGAATTAGCAAGTGAGATGCTAACATATATATATATAGGGCAGCAGTGGTAAACACCTTACACTGGGGGTGTAGCAAGTGAGATGCTAACATATATATATATATATATATATATATATATATATATATATATATATATATATATGTTAGCATCTCACTTGCTAATTCTGGACATAGCCCTAGTTTAACATGCTTTCAATGTAGTCAATGTAGTCACATGTATCAGTGCATCTGAATAAATATATATATATCCATCCATCCATTATCTACCGCTTATCCTCATAGGGTCGCGGGGGGGCTGGAGCCTATCCCAGCTGTCTTAGGGTGAAAGGCAGGGTACACCCTGGACAAGTCGCCACCTCATCGCAGGACACATAGAGACAGACAACCACTCACACTCACATTCACACCTACGGTCAATTTAAATTAGCCAATTAACCTAATCCCCATACATGTTTTTGGATGGTGGAGGAAGCCGGAGTACCCGGAGAGAACCCACGCAGACACAGGGAGAACATGTAAACTCCACACAGAAAGGCCCCGGGCCCGGGATTCGAACCCGGTACCTTCTTGTGACAGTGCTAACCACTACACCACCGTGCCGCCCAATATATATATTGTTATATTGTTGATTAGTGTATATACAGTCATGGAAAAAATTATTAGACCACCCTTGTTTTCTTCAATTTCTTGTTAATTTTAATGCCTGGCTCAACTAAAGGTACATTTGTTTGGACAATTATAATGATAACAACAAAAATAGCTCATGAGAGTTTAAGAACTAAGGATTATTCATTTTCCATGGTTTTCTTGATAATAACCAAAATTACTTAAATTCTTACATCAATAGCTATGGCATTGTACCGCCAAAAACACTACTTTTAAGCATTCCATGTTTTCTTTTCTGTTTGCTTTGAACACATGATACACACAAGAGTTAATACTTGATTGCATAACCATTGTTTTTGATGACTGCAGCCATGCGTCTTGGCATGCTCTCCACCAGCTTCTGACATTGTTCTGCTGTCACAGCAGCCCATTCCTGTTGGACAAATTCAAACAAATTTTCTTTGTTTTTGGGCTTGTGGTTCTCCATTTTGAGTTTGATGATTTTCCACAGGTTTTCAATTGGATTAAGATCTGGTGATTGAGCAGGCCAAGGCATGGTGCGAATGTTGTGGTTCTCCATCCAGGCTTTAACTGACCTTGCCGTGTGGCAAGGGGCATTGTCTTGTTGGAAAATCCAGTCATTCGAGGCAGGAAAGAGTTTTCCAGCTGATGGAAGAAGACTGTTTTCAAGGGTAGTCCTGTACTTGACCTGGTTCATTCGGCCTTCACACAATTGCATTTGCCCTGTTCCACTCAGACTGAAACAACCCCAGATCATGACTGATCCACCCCCATGTTTTACTGTAGGGGCAAGACAGTCTGGGTTGTAAGCTTCTCCAGGCTTCCTCCTAACCAGTAAGTTGGCTGGAGTGGGCATCAATTCAAAATTGGATTCATCACTGAAGAGAACCTTAGCCCAATCATCAACAGTCCAATCCTTGTGGTCTTGAGCAAAGAGTAACCGGGCCTTCCTCTGCCTTTCATTGATGAAGGGCTTCTTGCGTGCTCTGTGTGACTTCAAACCAGCTTCAACAAGTCGGTTTCGAACTGTCCTTGCCGAGCAAGTCACATTTCTCGACAGTGCCCACTCATTTTTAAGGTCCCTGGAGGTCTGACGACGATTCCTGACACAGGAACGGATGAGTGCACGGTCATCTCGTGGGGTAGAAAGACGTTTCCTGCCACGGCCAGGTAGCAATTTGGTAGTGCCATGTTCAGCTTGTTTTTTGTTGTTGTAATGAACGGCTGTCTTGGAGATCTTCAGTTTTTTCGCTACCTGTCTCTCACTCATGCCAATTTCCAGCAGTGCCAAGATGGCTGCCTTTGTTGCTTCACATAATTCTTTTGTTTTAGACATTATGTGAGAGCTGACAACTTCTGAGTTGTGCTACGGCTTGAATGTAGTGCTGCATGTGCAGTGCTGCTTGTGACATGAAATGGCCTCTTATATACCCTGGGAATCAATTAAGCTTAAGAATGTCAAATAGGACATAAAGTATTATGTGACCAGCTGCATTTTTTGTTGTGTTCATTGTATTATACGTTTAGTGGTACCAGATATTAGAATGAACAAGAAATTGAAGAAAACAAGGGTGGTCTAATAATTTTTTCCATGACTGTATATATATATATATATATATATATATATATATATATATATATACATATATATACATATATATACATATATGTATATATATGTATATATATATATACAGATTTAAATTTCTTTGCAAAGGGTCTGTAAATTAGCACCCACTTTTATTATTAATACACTAATCAACACAGGTGATTCCTCATGTAAACAATTAAGCACTGTAGCGTCTTGGCTCAATGCTAATCCCTCTCCATAATGTATCAGCCATCGAGCAGTTCAGTCAGCAGATGATGGTCACCAGCAGGCCTCCATTCACTGTGTTAGACCACACCTGCAGCAGAGTACACATCTGACTGCATGCTGCGACAGACTTTTAACCACCAGAGGTCAGCAGGAAAGTGCTTTTCTTTTGCTTCAATTTAGAAATGATGACACAGTGTTTTAATTGAGCATATATTATGCAGACACCATGCATCATTTGCAATTCTACTGTTATTAGTCCCAGAAATAAAGCCTTGGACTTGGAAGGCTAATTAGCAACTACATTAAACCTGCATTACATACTTTAAGTTCAAAGAGAGACTCAGAGAGAACAGCATCCACATTATTAAAAATGTTAAGTATTGGCAGAATTTATGCTCTAGTTTTTCTCTACAGGCTGCAGCAGTGCCTTGAAGGATCTCTTTTGGACAGAAAGCAGGACACTTTGGCACATCTTCACAGAGGCTGAAGGTCTCATCTTTTCCCTTTGCAGACTGCTCCACTTGGTCAGAGCTGCAGGAGCTGTGGCATCAGAGATGGTTTCATATTTCAGTGCAGGACTGCCGGTGAATTATTTCTCCATTCACACAAGGAGACCAGGGGAGGCGAGTGAGGAAGGAGGGAGGTGGAGGAAAGTGGGAGCTGTCCCTGCTGGAGAAGCTTGATGTGAGTTGAACCACTGGGAGAGTCTACACCAGATGTTCTCTGAGCTGAAGTCCAGAAGCACAGAGACACATCTGGACACACAAACACACACTGACTGAGCTGGTCTTTGATGGCTCATGCAACCATCATCTCAGACTGTAGCACTTAAAGTGGTGTTAGAATCTTCCTGGGCTTAAAGCATTGATAAAGATAATTAAAATTAAGTTTATTTTCATATATATACATGTATGCGTGTATGGATTACAGGGTGTGTGATATATTTGTGCATTGTAAAAACAAGTACAAAGAGATGCCAAACTGCTACGAAGCACAAGATGACTACAAAGAGACTCAAAACACATGCAATGATATGCAAAACAACGACAGACAGCCACAAAGAAAAGTAAAAAAACACAAAGAGAAGATAAACAACCACAAGGAAAAGCAAAAAAAAACAAAGAAAAGAAAAGCAAAAAACAGAAAGATAGGCCCAAAAAGAAGGAAAACACACAAAGAAAAATAAAAAAACACAAAGGAAAGCAAAACAACCACAAAGAAAAGCCCCCCTCCAAAAAAAAACCATGAAGAAAAGCAAAAAACAAGGGGAAAAAAACAAAGAAAAGCAAAACAGCCACAAAGGACACAAAATGACAACAAGGAAATGCTGCAAAGAGACAAACAAAATGAGGTAAAATGTCTTACAGAAGTGAGAGACGCAAGAAATCAGAGACCAAACGGCTCAAAACAGGTGAAACACTACTTTAGATCACACAGAGATTCAAAATGAACTCAAAGGGATGCAAAATGATCAAATTTTCCAAAATAGTATGCATTATATTTGGAGATGAATTTTTAATGAGCTGCAACAGAGAGGAGCATGAGGTGCTGCTGCAGATGGCACAGCTTTTTTTTCATTGGCATGTCATGTCCAGGAGGAGGCAGTGTAGAGCAGGAAAAGCTTTCAGCCACAGTATCAGCTGAAGTTAAAGTCAATGTTTTGTGAATCTTATATGTTAGAGTTCAGAAAATATATCAAACGACCCAATGATGATAAGAGTCTGGTGTGTTTGATGCTTAATGTAAAGCCCATCATTGCAGCACTTCTAAATGTGAATCATAGGAATATGTTTGTTCTTGTTATTCTCTCCATCTTGAATATGCATATTGAAGTCATGAACATGATATTTTCTCACACTTCCTCTGCGCTGATGTAACAATGTAATGAATAAACCAATGAATAATTAATCACTCTGCAGTAGCCGATGGAAGATTAAGCGGCTCATAATTAAGATGCTCGCTGAATTGCAGCCTCCAGCCTCCTCCAAACAAGCCTCCAGCTCTACACACACACACACACACACACACACACACACATATGAGCACACATGCCGTACAAGACAACCACAGCTCCACACACAGGTCAAAGGGTAGCTGAAGCAACTGGAGCACAACAGCCTGTTTCCATCTCCAGGGAGTGGATTATTCTCTTTTTTTCTCTCATTCTCTGTGCTTTCCTTCATCTCTTCACCACCGCCACACCCCCCTCTTGCTTTTCTATCACAAACAAGTGCACAGACTGGACTGCAAATCTGGACATCATCTTCTCTTGCCCACATGTGGCTATCCATTATGCATATTCTAATTGACTCCAACAGAGCAGACTTCATGTTGCTACATGATGAGATTCAGCACATTTATATGATCGCTCACATGATCTGAATTTGGCCAAAGTTTTGACACATGTTCAAAAGCTCCTAATAATTCCTGCGCCCTCTTTATTCTGTTGGAGAGCGATGCAACAGCTGTTTTGGACCGACTTCCAATAATTCAGTGTTTTGCTTTCAGTTCCAGCCCTGCCGAGCATTTTTTTTTCAAGCTGGAGCGATCAATCAGTGGTCCAGCTCAACATACAGAAAGCAGCCCTGTCAAGCTTTCACATCTGAGGCAAATCCATATCACATATTTCCTCCATTTTCATGCAGATGGAGGTAAAGTGGGCGATTGAGATGCCTCCGCTCTCCTGACAGTGTTGTTATCCCCCTGACAGTTTGATGTGATTGCATTGTGTTTGCCCGGTGCTGTACTCGTGCTCTAGGTTAGAGGCTGGATGTGAAAAGGCTGGAGAAACTGTGTTCCTGGGCACAGATGTGGCATACATATTTCAGTGGTTTGAGACTACATATTTTAGAAGTTGCACGCCTGGTGTCAACCCAGAAGCGGATAGCCTAGTTTGGTGTATGGTTGGCATATTGCATCACTTTCACCCTGTTTTTTTTTAACATGCACACACACAAACACACACACTGGTGTCAGAATAGCAATCCCCATCATGTCAAAAATACTTGAGAACAATAACAGGAATCTGCCCAAAGTCAAGTCCTCATCAAAGTCAATCTAATTTCCTTCAACTCGGGGGGGGCATCGACACTGACGACTCTGCCCCCATGTTGCCGTGGCAGCCAACAGCCCCTTTCCCTGCATACGATCAGTCTGTTGCCATAGCAGCCCCATGGAGCTTTCCTGCCAGTCAATCTAGCAGAGAAGACGAGTGAACCAGCGGTGCCCCCATCCAGAGAGGCCTGCATGTCTTCATCTGTTGCCATGGCACCGTAATAGCGTTCTGCATAGATTTGGCATGGCAGGGAGTCAGTCCCTTTATCTTCCAACGTATTATATTGAGCTGAGCTCGCCTGTGTTCGCCACTTGCAACACGGTGAGCAGACAAAGGGAGGCGAAGGGGTAGAAGGTAGATGTCAAGATAGTGCATCTATATTGAGATCTAGAGTGCCGCTGGGCTTAGATGTGCAGCGTGCTCATCGGGTGCTAATTAGGTGGTACATGGAGATGGTGCATGTTGGAGAGACATGCCTGATAAGGTAACCTGGAGTGGACTCTCCAGCTGACTCACTGTGTTAGAGTGAATGGTTGTGTGCAGTCTACGTGCATTTGCAGTGATGATGTTTAAAAGCAACAAGGGAGTCACATTGCAATAAAAAAAAGATGTTTAAAAGGTCAGTTCACCCCCAAAAAAGAGATAACTGTGAAGTGTTTAAATTGGAATTACTGTCCAGCAGAGAGGGAAATCTCCCTGCTGGCTGACATGTTGACGTGTGTTCTGTGGATTATCTTGTAACTGGGGCACTGTTTTTGGAAAGAAACATAGCTGTTTCATTTTTTATATGCAATGTCCTGATGCTTTGCACCACAAAAAACTCAGGGACAAATATCTCCAAAACCTCAACAAATAAAATCAAAACCTGGCTGTCATTTGTGATTACGTTTGAAAATTGTGTGATTTTTTTTTTTTTTTTTTTCAATTCGATAGTCGTTAATGTTTTAAAGACGAAAATAGAGAAGAATCTATTCTCAACGCAGCTTTTCTCACGGTGGAAGAGAAATCACTTAAAGGCTTTGTGTTTTAAGTGATGGACAAAGCACTGAGAACTCTTCAAGGTGAACCTGCGAGATGAATGGAGCTGTGTTTTGCTTTAAGTCTGTATCTCGTTGCTCTGAATGATGACAGCAGCCTCAGCTTGTGATGGCAGTGCCAAGGCCACATCCATCGCTCCCAACATTTGGTAACCTCACTGTGAGGACAAAGAGGGTGAGCATGGTGACTCAAGCTTGGCTCCTCTGATTCTTTCACAGACCGACCCTCCTGCTGCTGCTGATTGCCTGAGGAGAAAACATGGAGCGTCTTCTTCATATTATTAAAGGATGTCTCCCTTACCTTTGTTGGTAAAATTATTCCTCCAGGTCTTGCAATAGGAGCCGCTCATGGCAAGGACTATTCCTGGTCCTGCAGACTTAACTAAAAAGGTGGAAATCAATCTGCCCTGCAGGTTAAGCAGATGGGCGTGTGGAGGTCCCCTGTCAGCCAATGATTTGACGACTGTCCGTCTCTATTTACAGGCTTGTCAGATTTCCATCTAAAAGTAGAGCAAATGTCAAATACATAGACATACATACATAACTCTGCAACAGAAAATGCTACTGTTACTCCAACATTATTCAGGTGCCACAAAGCCATAGCAGAAGTTTGTCTCATTGCTCCACACAGATCTGATACTGGAGCAGAAGCTTCAGTGACAAATAAGACATGATTTATATTCTGTTTCCATTGCACTTTGCATTTTGTTTTCATCGATACATCATTTTTTCCACTTCAGCGGAGTGTAAAAACATTTTTTGCCATATTTTGACTAATTCAATTCAATCAATTTCAAGCTTCGACTCACACTGTGTTCACCCACAGTGGAGATCTGCCATATAAAGCAAAACCTCAGCATCTTCCAGGCCCTCCAGAGAAGAAACTGGCCCAAGAATCTTTTATCAGCCAACGCATGTCTTTAGACTCCGGGAGCGTCTCTTTCATGGTGGAGAAAGCTGCTCTGTCTTCCCTCTGATCTCAGTCCTCATGCTCAGCCGTCCATCATCAGGACCTGCTGGGCTAAATCCTGCACATCCATGCTATCAAAGGTTTGTGTCAGCAATCTATTCGTATTATGTCAGGCTGTGCAGAAAGGTCCTTGGCCGCTCTATCTTCAATCATTTCTTTACAGATGTGCTGTAAGACGCAACATCTTGTATTCCATTCAAAAAGCCATCAGGAAGTCCTCCCTCTGAAAGGATCTGTTTAAGCTCTTAAGAAACAAATCTATCAGTCTCCTTCAGCTAAGAACAAGTAGACACGAGCAGTGCTGACAACTGAGTGGAACATGCTTGCTTGTTTGATGTGTTGTAATTTAAAACACAAGATGCTGATGTCGGGGTGATTTAGCTGTTAACAGTCTGAACTGATTGATCTGTCCAGGCTTGCGTCAAGGGTGCACACTGTCATTTAATGATGCTTAGAGGATTTCTTGGCAAACAGCAGGTCCCTCTGTAACAACTGTGAGTCACTTGAATGTGCAGAGCTTTTAAACACTCGGTCGTCAACTGAGCGAGATCCTACATTAATGGACCCATGAACAAGACGGCGACTCACTTTCAGCCACAGCTCATTTCAACAGAGCATCGCTGAGATCAGTTGTAAGAGGAGATGGAATCACTGCATAAATTTGCTGCTGAAAACTCGCTGTATGAGTGATGCTATCGAGTTGGCCTGAACAAAGATCTCGCAGTCTACATGCCTTGAACAGTTCAAGCTGTGTTGCATAACTCTGCGTCAGAAATTCCCTGCTATGCTGCAATGGATTTTGGGTCAGAATAGCCAGAAAAGCATGCAAACACACATGCACACTGCAAATTAAGAGATGCAAAAAAACCATCCTGGTATTTGACATTCTTTGTAATAAGACATATATATCTTTTACTGGTATGGTATAATGGGTTCATGTAATGTGTTTGTGTCTGGTAAGACTTAGCGTGGCAGCTAAAAACTAAAAACTGCAGCATGAAACTACGCTATGAGAACAGTGAGAGTGAAGAAAACAGTGAAGACATCTATGGACTTCGATTTTATATACAGATCATAATTATACAGAGAGGTGATGATGCGCAACAATGTGCTTTGTGCACATAAAATAAAGTCAGAGCACATAAGCGGCGGCCTGTGTCGATAATGTTGTTAAAACAGGAGAGTCGATCGGTCATTGTCCTGCCACTCGGCCACACTCTGCTGTGTTTCAGAGCAAAGTGATGAGTAGGCACTCTGGCACTGGACCGTTTGGTCTTAGGCCAGCATACAGCACACTTTGTTGTTGTATTTTCCTCACATCTCTCCGTTTATTCTGTCTCCCACTCACACTCTGCTGAGCAGCAGAAGGTGATAACGGTGGAGTGTACAGCATGTCTGAGTGGTTTTACACAACATGTTCTGCTGCCCGCACTCATAACGTTAGGATGCTTTTTGGCAGCGGGGACTGTTTACTATAATAACCAGTTCAGTGACAAAATATGTGTTTTTTTAGGGGGGGAATTGATTTTCAGGAAATGTGATAACAGTTTACTACAAAGGTCAGACATGTGGCTGTTGATTCTGACTTTACAAGCCAAGAAATTAACAGAAACAATCCCTCCAGTGGTTGTAGGTCTAGTACTACATTATTATGTAAGTGGACCGACTGACAGGCTGGCGTTGCGATCCCTAGAGGCACACTGCAAGCACAGCTAAAAATATGAAGTAAAAGGCGCCTTGTCACAAGTAACTGCAGAGAAATTTGAATTTCCTACTTGTCAGCTGGAGCACCGCAATGCCCTACTCAGAGGGTTCTCTTGGTTTTCATGCTACTGCAGCTGCTGGAACGTTTTACCAGATTACAACAGATGTTGTACTATATTAAAGCATCTGAAATCAATATTTTGATATGAGAAAAATACATCAAATATCTATGTGTAAGTGAAAGGGGTAGGTCACAGTGAATTTTGATTTTATGGCTGATTTTGATTCAGTCTCACCTGCATCATTCATAATAATAATAATAATAATAATAATAATAATGCATCATACTTATATAGCGCTTTTCATGACACACAAAGTCACATTACAGTATACAGTATATACTCAGTATGGGTTCATCAGGGGAAACACCGAACAGAGGCTAATACTCAGTATCTCCTGGATGTCACCTTTTATTGCAGAAGATCAGTGACAGACCAGGCTGTGTATCGATGAGTTATCAGACCGCTCTCTGGACCAAAGAGATATGAGTAACCTGTAATCAGTCATTATTTCCTCCATAACTGCTGTTGAAGTGAGGCCTCAGTTGTTCCATTTATGGTTAAATTGTAAAGCTCCATCTTGTTTGTTTGGTTAAGTTATCCATTTTTGGCTTGTGCCTGTAGCTTGTCCCGTCACTTTTATTTTGTAGTAATGTTGTCTCCCTCTGCTTCCTGTCCTCCTGTGTCCACGTGATTGTCAAGCCCCGCCCTAATTGTTTCCAGTTGTTTCCCTCTTCCTCATTTTTAAACAGTCTCGTCTCCCCTCACTCAGTGTGAGTTTGTCTTGTCCCTGTACACGTCATCCATGTCCTTGTTGCCAGTTCCCACTGAGCCGTTCGTTAGAGAAATGTTTTGTTTTGCCCTGTTTTCAAGTAAGAGTAGCCAGGTGTGTTTTTTTTCTCCCTATTTAGGCCCTGTTCACATGAGAATGCTTGCGGGTAAAAACTAAAAAATACTTTATCAGAAGTGTCTTTCGTTTAGATGGAGACAGCGTTTTTGGGGCTTGAAAACACACAAAAAAAAAAATGAAACCACCCTGTTATGCTCCGTCTGTCTGTTTTGGTTAAGTTTACCATTTTTGTCTTGTGCCTGCATGTTTGTCTTGTCTCTTCCTGTTTTATTTTGAAGGTAACCCTGTCTCCCTCTGTGTTTTCTGTGATTGTGAAACCCCGCCCTGATTGCTTCCACCTGTGTCCCCTTACCTCATGTTTAAATGGTCTTGTGATTTGTCTGTTTGTCATGTCCCTTCATCTGTTTCGAGTCCTGTCTCCAGTTTCCTGTGTTCCAGCAGTCCCTGATACTCCAGTGAGCTTTTTGTTTTTAAGTTTACTAGCCTTAGGGCCTGTTTTGATTTCTAGATTAGTTCATGAGTTTCGTTGTTCCTAGTCGATCCTCAGTGTGAGTTGACCCTACTAGTTTGTATAGTCTGCTTCTTCTAGTGTAGAGTGAGTGATTTGTTTTGTAGCTTTAGATTAATTCCCTCCTCATTGTACATGAGTAGTAGGTGTTTCTTTTTGTTCATAAGTTTCATAGCCTGTTGAGATTAGTTTGTTTTCCCTATGTGCATGTCACTAGCGCCTTTAGTTTTCCCCTTAGTTTCTCCCTTAGTGGTAGCCTCCTTGTGAGAGATTGAAGTGTGTTTAATTTTTGTAGCCATCAAGTCAGCTTCTTTATTTTTCAGGTATTTTAGTTAATGTGTTTTTTTCCCCCCTCATTGCTTTAGTTAGTGGTTTTGATTTATCCCCTTTTATAGTTGAGAGTAGTCCAGAGCTGGTCTCCAGCTGCTCGGTGATGTGCGTCTCTCTGTATCTCCCTGCTGAACACCGTGCTCTCTAACCTGTACCTTGTGATCGATAAAGTCTGTTTGGTTGCACCCAGTATTTGTCTCAAGAGTCGTGCGTTTGGGCTCTCCAAAAATGGAACCTTCACACACCCTCCAGAGTGGGAAAACTTGAAATACGCTCCGCCGTAGCATTTCTGTCACAAGGCGCAATACTCTGCTCACAGGGAAATAAACATGTTGAATTATTTCCATGCGTTGGACCTACAAGCTGCCCTGGCAGCTCTAATAAACATATAAAGAAATTCTTATTACTGATAGCTGTGTTTTGATTTTTGCGGTACAGATGAGAAGAAGAAAGATTCTATATATGTGCGTGGACATAGTGGTGTTATGTGATTGTAAGTCACAGCACCAACTAGCTGGCTGGCATGCATTTCCTCCCAAAAAAATGCTTGTCTAAACACGAATACAAAGTGAAGACATGATGCCACTTTTGCGTCTTTTGTTCAGACTGTCATCATATAAACACATAGCCTTAGATAGGTTGAGGGTTTTCTTTTATTTCTAGGTTAGACTCCCTTTATTGGTCAAGCATTTCATTTTTTTTCCTAGTTTATACTCCTGGTTTTGATAGGTTGAACTTTCTTTTGTAGTGTGGGCTCCCTGTTTTGATAAGTCCGGTTGTTTTCTTTTTTTGTTTTTTTTCCAGTATTTCACCCCTAGTTTTAGGTTGAACACCCATAGTTTAATTTCTTTATTTCCTCTGTAGATTTAGGTTGATTGCCCTTAGTTTACTTTCTTTTATTTTGCAAGATTAGATTTTGATTTATGTTCATAAAGAAGTAATTTTTGTTTCTAGTGCAGCATGGTCAGGTGACTGTGTGGAGCCCCACCTGCCATTGAGCAGGCACGACCCGATCCCCATGTCCTCCGCCATTACTGCCTCTGCACTGTGACTCAAATAAAGACTGTTTTCTGAGGAATACTGTGTTTCAGTAGCCTTGCTATCATGACTATTTGCTCTGCGAGCGTAGTCTGGCCAAGCTGCCTTGTAAACTGAGTTCTCAGAGGGCGGGCCCTATCTACCGCTTATCCTCATAGGGTCGCGGGGGGGCTGGAGCCTATCCCAGCTGTCTTATGGTGGAAGGCAGGACAAGTCGCCACCTCATCACAGGGCACATAGAGACAGACAACCACTCACACTCACACCTACGGTCAATTTAAATTAGCCAATTAACCTAATCCCCATGGATGTTTTTGGATGGTGGAGGAAGCCGGAGTACCAGGAAAGAACCCACGCAGACATGGGGAGAACATGCAAACTCCACACAGAAAGGCACCGGGCCCGGGATTCGAACCGGTACCTTCTTGTTGTGAGGCGACAGTGCTAACCACTACACCACCATGCCGCCCCAGGCTTAACCCATGTCTATCAAATGCCTCTGTGTGCTACTGGACGAAGCTTCAACTAATCAGACCACTCTTTCCTCTGATGTACGCGTAGCGATGAAAACTGCTTGATCCAAAGAACTAGTGCCTAGTCATTGCTTTAAACACGCCTCAATCAAGCCATTTGAAATGCTAGATTTTCATTGGTCCCAATTTCTAGGTGAATCTGAAATCAAAGAAATACTGTAGGCAACTTGGCCAGGCTGACTTGGTTGCGAAATTTTGTGAAGCGTCACAGGAAGTATGGGCGGGCTCAGGCTAGTGTTTCAGGTCATGCATCTGGGTTCACACAGGCAACAGCTTTTTACATAAATTGGTTATATTATATTGTTCATTTATGATTAAGACAGGTCTGAATGATACCATATGTGGAAGGTTATCACATCTGGCTTGAAGAAAAATTACATGTATACCACAAACACATCCATATCGTTCAATTTGCGGAGTAAAATTGACTCCCTTCTGAGTACAGGTTTTTAACTGTCCTTCCAGCAGTAAAGGTTAATTTGCCTGAGAGCACAAATGAATCTGGGCTCTGCCAATTCATCGTTTCATTAATTCATCGGGAAATGCTGATTAAAATATTAGCATATAAATAGATGAATGACCTCAAAGATGCTCTGGATAAAAGCAGTCAAAAGTGGCTGTGTTAGGTTGACCACTGAGATGAAACCCCTTTTGATTGGAAATATGTTTTCAGACAACACAACTGGGAAATGATGTGATGAGGATAAGAAATTAACGTGCTAAATATATGCACTGGAGAAATACTGTATCGTCAGATGAATGTGCAAATCAGTTTTAGAGAGAGTCATAACATTTACAGCATATTTGACTGTCCAAGGTCCCTGCAGTCACAAATATCTATCATTTACTGATGGTTTTGTGTCACTCGCTCTGGTGACTCAGTGGAAACTTTTAATGTGATTAAAGAGCTTATCCAAAAAAAGAAAAAAAATCACTGTATCCTCGTTGGTCTCACATTAAACCACCTATAGTCTCCAAAAACCACAGAGTTGAGGTAGCACCATATGTGTCACACAACTGAAAATAGAAATCGGAGTGGGGCTGTGAAAAAGACAAAGTGGCCACATTAGCCATAACTCCACTGTAGGATTGTACTGAAATGATGAATGGCTTTTTTTAGCCATAGCCTATATATTTTTAATTCCCAATATTCTAGTTTTCTCCCCATCTTGTTTTGAGAGAACAATGGAAAAATGTCAGTTTTGCACATTAATTAATGAAGTACTGCTTCAGCTACTAAGCATCCTAGAAAATGCCAAAAAATGTCAATATTTCTGCTCCCTCGCTCTGCATCCTGTGAGTGTTCTGAGAAGCAATGACGTAACTGAAGGTCATGCAGCCAGTACCAAGACACTGCATTACTTCCACTTGATTTACCTGCTCAGGTAACATCATGTGACTACTGCTGTGTCCATGGCAATGAGCCCCTGCAGACGCCCTTGACCAGGGCTCCTCTGACGGGCTGATTAGCATGCATGGATGAGGCCTGAGCTTTACCCTGATTGGTCCTGTCAGCTCCTGGCACGGGCTCTGGCTCAACCCTGCAGAAGACCCAGCTGGCCCAATGCCCCCCTCCCATCATGCTCACGCCTGCTGAATTCCACATGACTGGACTCGTCCTCCAGGACCCGTGAACCACGCTCCTGTACAGTGGATGTCAGTGTCTCTCTGAATCTCATGCAATGATGGTGTCTCTCTAAGCAGAATTTCTGCATCTGCAACCCACAGATGTTTTCCTGGACAGTTTTTGGCCCTATTATAACAACTGTCATCATATTTTTCCATATCTGTCGCTATTTTTTTCAATCCATGTCATTTGAGGGGGCGACATCCAATGACATCAACTGAAAAAATATCCCATGTGCAAACCAGTCAGCTGTCACTTCTTCTGGCCTCTTATGTGATTCTCCGATGTGCTGTCCCAGCCCTCCGGCCCAGATAAAAAGAAACCTTTTCTAAGGTGTTTTTGCGAGGCATTATAAAATGGTTGCCATGGATACCCAGTCTGAACAGGCTCCACATACAGGCAGCAGACTAGGAAATGACAGATGCAATATTTCACATTAAAAAAAAAAACAAGCTTTTTCTCCTGTCAGCACACAAGCTGATGGACCGTTGTGTTAAAAATACCAAAGATCAAGACCCTGAAAGGAGGTCTGTGAGGCTATTTGTTGTGCTTCCATAAAGCTGCATTGGAGGGACTGTTTGGGTTCAATGGTATTTTCTGCCTCATTTGGTCTTTGTTGTTTCTCCCTGAAGAGATGACCTATATTATCTAGGATGGGAGATCAAAGACGGATTTCTTACTGAGATCGTATGAAGCCTGCATCTCACAAAACCTGAGAATTAGCTCTGATTGCACAACTGCCTCGTTGCACTGCAGAATGTGGCCATGAAGAAAACAGTTGAGAAAACAGCTTCTTTATAGCTGCTCAGCCTACAGGATTCATGATCCTGCAGTGTAAGAGGAACAGAGCTTTTGATGTTGAGGATTGTAATTACTGTTTCTTCTCGAGATATTGCACACGCTGCTCATTGCTGTTTATATCCTTTTCAGAAGCAGAGAAAGTGGTGAACAAAAAGAATGTTTTTACATTTTCCTTTTAACAAACTTTGGCACAAGTCAGTGCAGTCTTCAAAGAAGTGTCTGGGTTCTCTATGTGGGGTAAGTTTCCATTACCTTGTTCATATTTTACACATGAATCCCCATTCGTGTATCCTAAGTGATGATATGTGAGCTAATGCTATTCCTGTCCAGGTCCTCAATTGCCCATTCATTAGCCATTCATACTGTGCTGTGGAAATGGAACAAGGTCACCAGTGGGAACTGGCTACCTGCTGGGAGCAAGTGTTCACCTGCTGCTCTCCGTTCCCCCTCCTCCTACCGTACACTGATCCTTTCTCCTTGGTAAGCTACTACTGGTCCCTGTACCTTGTATAACTGGGTGCAACTCGTTCCATTTCCAGTCAGAGACACATGGCTGCTGAACATAGAAACAGACGGACCAGAAATGCCCATATGTCTCCATAACCTGCATCAGTCGGTACGCTGTCATGCATCTCATTAGCCACAACCAGAAGCTGCAGATGGACCCCTCATGGTCATTCATCAAAAGAAGGTCTTCTCCCTACTGTATCTACAAACAGAATGGTGCAGCCGATGGTTACGGTGGGAAAGTCCGGGGTGATTTATGAGGAGGTCCTCCCTTCCACTGTTTGAGTTGCCATTGTGCAAGATAATGAACGTGGTGGAGCCTCAGTCCAAAACTGAAGGTCAACACGCTGATATATGTGCTGCTTTATTACTGCAATTTGGTTTGGTGGAGAAGAATACTCAATTTGCTGTTATTTTTCTTGACCCTTTTTTGTGCACTAATAGGGTCTGTTGTGATTTATACACAAGGATGACAGAGTCTGATCCTTTGGGGAGCCGTAACGGATAATCCAGGTTATAACCTATATCAGGTAAAACAAGTGGGTTGTACATTAAAGGGTAAGTGTGGCCATATTCCATTTTTATATCAACAAATCCCATGAAATGAATAAAAGCAGCTATAAGGTACTGTATGTGTATCCAAAGCCTGATATGTTGTATTCGTCTGTGCCAAAGAGTTCTGCTGCCTAAAAACTATTTAAAACAAATCAATAAGTCACACTGTTGCACTGAATGACATGTTGCTTCTTTACAATGAACATGGGCACTGAAGTTTTTTTTTAAGTCGATCCCACACCATTCTGCAGCTATAAATACTCACTTGAGCATCAAATGTGTTTCAATGCACGGCTGAAAACAGCCCCTAGAAATGTCATGTTCTGTTGAGATTTAGTCTTTTCATGAGATCTGATGGCAGTAAGGCTCAAGCCTCTTTATGATTTTGCTGATTGTACATCTTAATCAGACAGGAAGCTGTTTATTCACTTTGTAATAACTCATACCAGAGTAATTGTTTCCAGTTTAACTGAAGGCCCATTGTCTCCCTCCAATCTGTAAAACCTCTCAGCTACTGTGTCTTTATTACTAAGGCCTCAGAAGGGAGAAACACTTTTATCTCCTGAACTTTGAAGCCCTCTGACTCCTTCAGCAATAGTCTATAATGATGACAACATTTCCCGGAGGGAGTTGATCTCTCACTGAGCCCATATCCCAAGTTTCTACATCACCAATTAGGCACTACAGCTAAGGCTTAAGAAATGAAATGAAACCCCCTGCAGCTCCTAATGCTACTTCAGATATATATTTTAGCTGTTACCAAGCCATTTCAGACAGAAAGAGGGTCTGACAAGTAAAGGAAGCTAGAGGGCAAATGTCTTCCTCTGTGCAGATACAGAACTGTAACAAAGCCGGTTAGATTTCAGGAAGAGATGCACTGGAACTATTTTTGACACAACAGTATATGTGAGCCCTCCATCACCTGGGAGCCAGGATGTGTGGGGATGATCTTTTTTTGTTTGATAAGCATCAGAGGATGGTATAGAAGATATATAGGAGACATCATCCAAGGACAGGACAGGAGAGTGGTGTCTTCGATAACCGTGACAGATGATCGCTGAGGATTAAATTGAATTACTGAATTACTGCTGCAGAGTGGATGGCACTGCACCCCTCCCAAACATGAAAAAACACAGTACTGGGAGCCTGCGACATAGTGAAAAGCTCAGAGTCTCTCCAATCATCATTGCTGTTCATATTCCCTCTCTTTCTCTTTCTATCGCTTCCCACTTCATCACCACGTTCTGGGTGAGTTTAATTACCTGGGGATGTCTTGATAAGGAAATGATTAAGTATGTGAGGGTAAAGTCATTAAGGTGAGTTGGAAAGTCTGCAGAAATTAATGTAAATCTTTTGCAGCTTCTGCAAGAGTCTGCAATCTGGCACTCTTTCACCTGTAGGTCACGATGGGAACTTTACTTTCCATAGCAATGAGATGTCACTAACATTACATAACAACACATCGTGTGGAGACTGAATGAATTTAAGTTTTAATATATTCAATTAATTAAGCAGAACAGGTGCTGGCAAGTCTTGGGCACAGAGCATATTAGCCACTGTCAACAAAGACCCATTTGAGGGAGCTCATCGTAAATCCAAGACCTCATCTTGTGGGTGGTGAACTGTTTGAAACACAGAGGAAATGGAAAACATGACAGGCTAAAGTGGCTGCAAATCTGGGAGCGTGCTGATTGGAATCAAGAGTTGTTGAGGGAAAGCGATCTTTTGAATATGAGATGTGGGGGTGGCTGTGTGGATGATGTGAGTGAGGGTGTTGACTGGTGTGGTTGTGGTTGGATTCTGCAGCTGATGTTAAGAGTTTATTTCCAAATGTATATTTAGACACTTTAATATAAAAATACACAGTGGATATTGCAGTTTTGGCACTGACCTGCTTATCCACAGCTACTTATAATGAACAAATACACTTGGACGGGCTGGTGAGGCTTCCACGTGTGTAACCACTCTGCCTGTATTAAGTCCATCCATCCATCCATTTTCTACCGCTTATCCTCATAGGGTCGTGGGGGGCTGGAGCCTATCCCAGCTGTCTTAGAGCAGAAGGCAGGGTATACCCTGGACAAGTCTCCACCTCATCGCATAATATGGATTTATTTCTACAGACTGTTAAATTCCCCAATCTTAGTCAGCCTCTCTGTCTTGGATATCTTAGAACAACATATTTTTGGAATATTTGTTCGCAGTAACAGAGTTTTAAGACATTGTTAAGCCCCTGTCAGAAGCTCAGAAACATCTGTTGTGTGTCAGTATCCTCCTATATTGCGCAAGCTTATAGAGCTCTGGTGAAAGCTGCTCCAGGGCTCCAGACCTACACAGCAGCACCGGTTAACACCACGGATTAAAGGCGGCTCTCTAAAACCCTCCAGGATTATTCCCCCACGTCCGTGCATACTTTGACTCCAACTGCGGCAATGCACACTTTGAGTTTCCTCTAAATTTATGCCACAAACACACACATTTCTGGGTCATAAATTCACAGTCAGCTCTCTGGAGCATCAGCTTTGTAATTCATGCCCCCTCCCTTCTCTCTCCTGCCCAGTGTATAACTGCTTCCTCTTTCTCCCTGTCTCTCATCACTGAAACACATCTGGACTCTGTCATATTTCATTTTGTTAAACATGGGGGACGCATATGAGCAATTACAGCAATGCATCCTGGGAGGAGAAAGGCAGAGAGAGGAAGCCACATAAGAGATGATAAATTGGGTGTATTTAAGTTTGCCTCTGTCTGACCTCACCTGCACTGCAGTAATTCATTCATGCATTGTGCTTTCCCACATATTTTTAAGAAATAAGTAGCTTGTGCTTGCACTTTGTCATAGCTGCCACACAGATTCCCAAACCACTGTGCAACAATTACAGAATATGGCAAAAAAAAAAAAAATGCAAGTCAGTCAGGTTTAGCTCTGCAGGTTTGTGTCCAAAATGAAAGAAAAGATTTAGCAGCATTAAGAGTGCAACACACCGTATGATAAATTTCCTCAGCAGCCCTCCTTTTTTCCACGTTGCCCAATAATCGGCACCAATAGAAACGCAGTTGGCCCGCCCCTACCGGTTCCATCAACTGGAAACCACTCTTCCAGACTCGGCACACCAAAGTGGCGCACCACGACACGCACAGCTGAACAAGGAGTGCGCCTTTGAAGATGCCCAACATTATCAAGCCACGATTTCTGGTGAGATGCACACCATTTTATGATTTTAGCACATATTTGTTTTGCCGTCACCTCCTGCGTCTTTACCTCCAGCTGAATATCCGGGCTGTGTGGTTTTTAATCTTACATCGATTCCAAATATGCTGTATCGAGGTAGAGAGGTTTAGGAAGTCTTTTAATTGTGTAACACGCTGGTTTAAATGGGGAGTCTTTATATTTAGTGTACATATTTAGACAAGAGTTTGGATGTCAGGAAGGCGTTGGACTTATTGGAGCGATATGCGCACTCCAGTACATTTTACTTTTATTCGCGAGGTTCAAATGACGATTTCTGTCGCAGTTTTGAGGATATTTCGGTCTGTCTTTGATATTTGACACATCACCTGTCAAATAAGCGAGATACATAAAGTCAAACGTGTATTAATATTTAAAGGCGCATCTATTTATTCAGTTAAACTTTTTACGCCTCCGATGTTACGATTTAACCACCTATTTATGATAAGTTAGAAAGACAAATGACTGACATCATGCCTTTAAATAAAGGTATGATTATTATTATTATTACTACACGGCTCTCTGTTGGTTAAAGCATGGGCTTCGTCAGGCCGGAGGGTGGAGGTGTTCATGTTTGTCATCTGTCTGCACCTTGTGAGCCCACAAAAAAATCCAGTGTTTTGTCTTGGTGCCGGAGCGCGATGCGCGTCGCTGTGGTTCTGGATATTTTCAGGTTGCACCTCCTGTAACCTCCACGACACCTCGTATTTTGCTTCACGGATTTTTTTCTGTCTTCCTTGCAACAGAAAGGAAACAGATGCGCCGTAATGTCAACAGTCGATTACTCATGCAACATTGCGCGAAAATGTGCGCCCCCGCGCAGCCTTGGACGAAACCGACAGCCTCCGGCTCTCTCCATCCCATCCTGCCAGACGAACCTTTAAAAAAACAACGGAGAGACATAACCGAGTAGTTGGCAGCTTCCTGTTCAGCACCGCAGACAGAGTCCGACTTGTCCACACCCACTTCTAGTCCACGTTACCACCGCTGCCCTTCTCCCTTTCCAAACAAGAGCGAGGTCCTCCCACGCTTTATTATCAGCCTTAGTGCAGGTTGACTACCTGCTCTCGCCCAGGAGGCATTCGAGTGGTTTTTGGACGCAATATATTGGGAGAAAGTCGTTGTAAAGTGCAGCTGGGCGCCGGTGTGCTGTTTGCTGAAGCTCAGGTGTGGAGCTGTTCACTCTACTTTCCTGCAGGAGCCGTCTGTAATAAGTTGGATCGTAAAGGGACATCAGGGACTGTTAAGGTTTAGAGAGCAACACCCAGAGCAACCTTTTGAAAGCTTCTTTCTAATCGCAGCTCCAAAGTGGCATTTGTGGAGTAAATTATTCATGAACCTGAACACTAAGTCAAACACAATTAGGCGTGATTGGTCAAATGAAATACCTAGCCACTACCAGCACAATCAAGGAGGGGATTGTTGGAATAATTAATCAGCACTATCCTCCCATTATCAGCCACCACATGTGGTTGGAGCTCATCAGCAGACTGCCTGTAATCATGATGGGTGGTTGTGCCTTTGTTGCCCTTTGGACCGCAGCCCTGTGCTTCAGCACAATCAGAAAACAAATGCAAACATCCTACAGTAAGTGTCGGTGTGTGAACAAATGGCTCATACTTGTGACAATGTGCTGTTGTTTTATGTGTGTGAAGGGGAGCCGTCATCTTGAGGCTGGATGGAGATGGAGAAGGAAGTGGGTTTGAGTGGGAAAGGCAGGAGGAGAGAGGATAGGAGGGTAAAGGAAGCAGGAGAGGGAGTGAAGTGGAGAGAACATGCCTGCTGGCCTCCTGTCTGGACACATTACAATTTCACAGGCTGATATTGCACCGGCACTAAGCTGAATATAGACAAATAGCACTACTTGTTCTTCGCTGTCAGCTTGGATATTTGTCTCTATTTCGCTTACATCATTGTATTTATAGATCCAGCAGCAGCAGAAGATGGTTTACTGACCATCTGATGATGCAAAGACACAGTGAATATACCCTACCTGTTGGGTAATCTCAGATACAGGGCCGGATTAATCCCTTCGCCTTTTCTTTCAACCCATTTTCAACCCACTCTAAAGCATTTCTCTATAACATTAGATATTCAGGACAAAAACAACTTCAAAACATCTTTAAGAGTTTCATGAACTGTTTCATCTGGATGAGGTGGGTGTTGTTTCATCAGATTTGACTGACAAACAAACCATTGACTGTCACCAAGTTTTGATTCAAACATTTCTAAATCCTGACTGGTCTCCAGCAGTCAATTTCAAACCAGTAAGAAGAGCACACGGAGAAAAGAAATATGTAAATAATCATGTTGAATAACTACAACTCGGGCAGAAATATGCATGTTCATGAAGCCCAGCGCTTATAGGAAGAAGCTGACTCAGAAAATAGGTTTTCAGGGTCTTTAAAGGTATCAGGACTAGATGTATACACCTTAAGGCTCTGAACATTTCAGTGTATATCATCTTTTAGTGGTGCATATGACCAAACAAATTTGTACGTGAGGCCTTTGTGATTCCTCAGCTTTAGTTGCCAGCTTGGCCTGGTTGATAATCCAGCCTTGTATGTATAATAAATCTGGATTACATGTGTAATCCCTCATTGAAATGAACATATTCACTCTAAGGCTAAATCATTTACCTAAATTCTCTCTCTCTCTCGTCTACTTTGTGTCCTGCCAGGTTGAGTGACAAGCCTGCTGTCAAATCGCCACCATGATAGCCACGGGTGGCCTGCTGCGCATGAACCGGCGCCAGGATTCTCTCCGCTCTAAGAACCGCGCCGAAAACAAAAGGAAGCGGAAATCCAAGAAAAAGAAGAAGAATGATGTGGTGGTGGTGAAGGGGAAGCTTAACCTGTGCTCCCCGGCTGGTTTTGTGGCTGCTGTTGGAGTCATAGTTCTCATGGTGGGGATTTCCATGGCGGTGCTGGGCTATTGGCCCAGCCAGAACCAGCACTCCTACCAGGAGCGTCGCAGAACTGGAGGGTACCACGGCAACAGGATAAGCTACTCTAAAAGTCTGCCCTTTTCCTCTAATTTGACCCATAACAAGCCTCCCTCTGGACAGGCGAGTTTATTCAACCAGAGCTATTCGAACAGCAGTGCCCCCGACCCCTCATCTCAATGTGGCTTCCTGTGCGACTTCCTGAATAGCTACCTTTACTCAGACAATCTGAAAGTCTTCGGACCACTGGTGATGGGAATCGGCATTTTCCTCTTCATCTGTGCAAATGCAGTCCTCCATGAAAACCGAGACAAGAAAACCAAAATCATCAACCTGAGAGATATCTACTCCACCGTTATAGATCTACACAGCATACGGTCAAAGGAATACTCGCCCCTAAACGGTTTAGTGAATTACACACAGTCGAGGAATGCTGAGGGACCCTCAGGCTCATTCCCTGCAAGTGGGATGCAAACTCGTAGCTCTTGGCCCTCCACCGGACTTGGTGTCCAGGGCGAGTTGAGCGCAGATGTGTTCAGGCGACCGTCATTGGCCAGCCGGCCCCGGAGCTGGTCCAGAGATGTTCAGACCTTCACAGACACTGTCTACAGCATCTACAAAGACTACAGCAATAGTGAGCAGGCTCCGCAGCCCCGCCAGTGGGAGACCACCTCCATCGTCGCCTCCTCCGTGAACGCTTTCACTCTCCCTGTGATCAAACTGAACAACTGTGAGGTGGAGGTGTCTGAGAGAGTGGAGGCAGAGGTACGCTCAGAGGAAGGGGTTAACATCGAGGCCACTGCTGAAACCATCGGTGAGGAAGGACAAGCCGGCAGCAGGAGCCAGGCTGACGAGACAGATGCCAAGGAGACAGATGCCTCGACGCCAGACTCCCCGCTGGTCCATCAGAGCCAAGAGGATATAACAACAGATGCTGCTGACCAACAGGGGGTGCCACAGGCGCAGCCCCAACCACCGTGGACCCAGCTGTTTCCTCCATCACCTGTTGCCAGGGCGATGGGGTCACGGCTGTCGCTCAACTCCCTCACGGATCAGCCCAGGTCTGCACGCCGTTGCAGTCTGTCTGTGTCTGTGTGTCGCCAAGGCGACAGAGCCAGGCGCTTCAGCTGCCCTCGCCTGGAGCGCTCCAACAGTAAGGGCTACATCAAACTGGCGGACTTGGGGGGCGAATCCTTCGAAGCCCCGGACACAGACACATCTTTAGTGGTCACTGAACAGGAAGTAGCAACAGATGCTGCAGCAGCAGCAGCGGAGGAAGAAGCTCAGGGGGAGGACGATCTGGTGACACCCAGCACCTCTGCAGAATCCTAGACTTTTTTTCTGATGAGCCTCTGAAAACTCTTGAATATCTTGATCTTTGCTTCGTACCCTCTTCTCTGATGGACTTTTAATGGCCAGCTGCGATGCCATTATGAAGGAGAGAGTGAGAATAAGCAGCTAAAGACTATTGAAACATAGCCATGAACACTCAAGGGCAAGGCTCTTTATAAATACCACATCCACAGCTCAATATTCAGATGTAATTTTTTATATTTTTTCAATGTAGCAAGAGCAATACTAAAGACTTGTAAGAAGATTTAGTAAGGATTTGTAACAAAAGAAAAAAAGAAAACCTGATCTGATGCGTTTAACTTTTTTTTGTATTACAGTAGGGCAAACGTTGTAGCTTGTAGTAATTGCCAAAACTGTCACTAAGAACTGTCTGAAATGTTGTACTGTAGCATTAAAATATGCCACAGAAAACTCAGTAGTCTAGAGTTGTTGCTCTGCATCATTGTGTGAATACCACGTGAATAGGTGAACTGAATCTCAGGTAGACGTTTGGTTTAGGATCGGGCCCTCGAGGATGAGGTCTCCCCTGTGCACACGTGTTTATATGAAACATTCATAGTTGAATAAACTTGACTGTAACACCTCCTGTCGGGTGATGCAGGCGTCCTTGTGTGATTTTAGAATAAATGCGGTCAACATATAAATAGTGTGTTTGCTCCAAATAGTTTTAGAAAAATGAAAGAGGAGTGAGTTTGTGTGTGGCAAACCTGCAGAGGGTATAGATTTTCTTCCTCTGCACTTGAGCAGCACTTCTCCTCATTACCAGGAAACACTGCAGTGGTATTGATGTAACATTGTTTGTGCTAACTGAACTGAGACCAGTAACATTTAAGTGACATTTACAACCGTCTTTTTTGAAATAATTGGCTTCACTATTAGCAGAGGTTTATCTGCTGATTCAGATGGGTGACAGATTAAAGGAATATGAATAAGCTTTAAGTATCTTATTAAGCAACATGAGCCTGTAGAACAACAACAGATCCCCCAGTGCTCAGCTGGGCTGAGGTCTGGTTACTGTGAAGCCGATAGCATATGGTTTACATAACTTTTATACCCCTGCTTTGTGGTCTGTATGCAATCATCTGCATTCATCATGTTTCTGCATGTTACATTCATAGCTTTCATCTGCATTTGATATTACACCACCATGTGTGCATGTTACATGTACATTTTGATCATAGCTTTCAATGATGCAAATGAAGTCCATGTATTCAAGTAGTTTACATGTATTCAAGTAGAAAGTACCTTTAAAGTACTTTCAGTTGTGTGCTATTTTAATTTATACTTCTGCTCAATACATTTCAGATGAGCTGTGCCTCTCCAGCACTGGTTACTTTGCAGGTTACTGTAAGGTTTTACATGCAAAATACAACATATTTGCTAATTATGTCCTTTTAAATTTACTTTTTTATTTGTTTGTAGAGATACTGTGCAACACAAATTGCCGACATAAAGTACATATTGTAGTACACTGTTTTAGGTTGCAGTGTGCCTAATAAAATGGCAGCACAGTTTAAAACAGTTCAAATTAGCTTAACTGCTATAAATGTAATGGTGCTCACACATAATTAAAAATAATTTAATGGGCTGAACACTGACAGGACCCATTGTGCTGCAGATCTGCATAAGCAGTACCTATACTTTTGCTACTTCAACAAATTCACTTGTAATACTTTCATACTGACATGCTAACTTGTGTAGCCTACATTTATATGTTGGTGTTGCTTTTAATTATGTAAAAAATATGACTACTTTTCTTGCTAATGAATTTCGTCAGTTGGCAGTAAATGCAAAAAGAAAAAAATGATAGATAGATAGATAGATAGTAAATTAGTACAAATTAGTAGCATAGATATAAATATAAAGTTAAAAACATATACCAAAATGTGTCAACATTACCTTTAAATCGAGTCATCTTCAGGTCCATGGTTTGCAGAATTTTTCATGAAGCACCTGAATGCATCTCAGCCTAACGAGGCCATCTAGTGGTCATGTGACACAGAGATGATCATGAAACGCACTTTCCTCCACCAGGTGGCGCTGACGCGACGATGTGACGTCACCGCGGTGGGCGTGTCCATTGAGGAGTACTGTGGAGGCCTGGTTGTTTTTTTTTTTTTGTTTTTTTTTAAGGCAGGAGGGGGGCGGGGCCAGCTCGGTCTCGTCTCTGTGAGGGATTAGCTCAAGTGGGCTTTCACAGGTGACTTCTTGTCCTTACCACCCGGACCCGCATCGCGATACCTGTTCCTCCGGTAACACACACACACACACACACACACACACACAGAAGCTGCTGTTTAAGGTGTGTGTTTCATCTCATACGAAACAGGTAAAGTTTCTACTTCAGCTGTTTGTGCTGCTTTTCCTGCTCAACCTCACTACGTATGTACACTAATAACAATTAACTTGAGTGTTGCATGATTTTGGGAAGTATTGGCATACAGTTAGCGATTATTTAAGTTGTTTTAAGTTAAACACAACCTGACACGTGCGTATCCACTCAGTAAATGTTTCGTGTTATTTTTCATTTGTCTTTGTGTGTCAAACACTGGACTTTCCAACACTGTGACCTGCTGCTGCTGCTGGAATGTGAAACGGTGAGTTCAAGCTTTCATTCACTGAAGTATGAGACACAAACACTGAGACGGTTCACACAGCTGTGTTAAAAGAGACATCAGTTTCAGCTGCTCTAATCAAGACACACTGTCAGACAGGCTGAACGTGTCATTTGAAGGGTTAAGGGTTACTGGAGAGATCATAAATGCTCCATTACCTCATTTTTACTACTGGAAGTTTAGTGAAGCAGCTGTGTGAAAGTTAAAATAAGCCAGAAACACAAGTATTTCTTTTTTTCTGTTCAAAATATTCCATTTTTTCTGTAACAATTAGTCTGAGGCCTTTCCCGTCATACTGATTGTGTGTCACAGTGACACATCCATGAGAGCTATATCAGCATTTTTCATAATTTTTTTTTTTTTCTATTTTTGTGCTGAGCAAGCACTCACATACCTGATGAAGAGTACACTGGGCACAGGCAGACAGCTCGGAAATGGGAAGTCATCACAGTGTGTCTTTCTTTTTATATTCTTCCAGAAATAGAAATATGCATGCCTGAATGAATGAAAGAAAGGATAACATTTTGTTTTAATACTCCTCTTTGATGGACATTCAGCTGTACCTAGAGACTAAAAGAGGCACTTAAAAGTTACTGCGTGGTCATTTCTCGTAGTCCATATGGCTTTACTTTAAGTCTTATTGTACCGTTTCTTTTGATGGACTATTGCTTTTTATAGGGCCACATGGTCATTGTCACAGCTCAGTAGTTTTAAGGGGTTTATGAGGTTGAGTGATGAAGGTGAATGTACAGGGCCAGGGAGATAAGGCCGGCCAAAGTCTGTGGGACTTGTCATGTTCGTTGGCTGGCAGTAGCGTGCACGTTTCGCTGTAAAGCGTTCAGGAGTGGATTATCAGAAGCAATTGCTGAGCTGGTAATTTTGCGGTCGCTATGACTGACTTGGCTCATCTTCAGACCTGTGTAGTATGCAAAATGGACTTGCTGTATATCATGGGATGTAAGCAGGGGGGCTAGTGTGATTCCCTGTCATACTGATCGTATATGTGGTGAAAGTGTCTGTATTTAGAGGTGGATACTAAGGTTTAAAAGCAACAAATAAATGCCTGGATTCCCAGAAGAGTGTGTAGTTGCTCCTTGAAATTGTCCAGAATGCAGTCCAGAAGTCAAAGCTTATATTAGGTATTATTTATGAAAAGTTATACCCTAAGGAAAGTCAAATATTTTCTTTATTCAGGACTGTGTGGCTGTGATTTGATGAGATTGATTGACATTAACCAAACATCATGAGAGTCTGATTTCAAAAGATGATAAATCCTGATTGGTGCGTGGAAGTATGTGACATCATGAAGTTTTCCAACCGAGCCAGTGAGAAGAGCACAGAGAGAAGGAGAAGGCTGTACAGTAAATTCAAAATGGAAAGTTGCACTCACAGCTGGCAAACACTGTTGTATATATTGTAAATTACGTGATACCAGCTGTTATGTGGGGAAGCGTATTTCAATTTTGTGGGTGACCGTGGTTCTTGCCTGGTTTTTCCAGGCCGGCCTGCTTGAACGCAGGAAGGTTGTAATTATGGGAACGCATCGGGGGAATTTCCAAACTCTGACTTTGCCTGGAATGTAGTATAATGCTCAATAACTGTTTCATCAGGTATCTGATGGAGATGGAGACCATCTGGAGAAGTTGTTCAGAAGTTTAGAAAACATCTTGTGACCCCAATGATCTCTGCTCAATGTATGCATTCCTTTTCCTTTTCCCCTTCCTTCCTTACTGTTGAGTGTCAGGATAACATAACAATTTAAATCATCTTTCTGTGGCTCAAGGTCATTCATTCATAATTATCGCTCGATCTGCCACAGGCGTCTCTCACAGGATACGTTTCCTACTGTTGTTTTGATGTAGTGTTGCCGGGAGTGAAGACTATCTCAGCTTATCCATCTTAGGAATTTCAATCAATGCTGCTGTCAGATTAGTTCCTGATCAATAATGCTGGAGGAGGAGACATTATTTTACCTGACGCTCTTTGATGCAGTGACTCATTGTGCATTGTTTTAGAAAATGTCAGGGTATGTGTGGCTCAGAAACAGAGGTTAAAGTTTAAAAGAAATAGTGTGTAAATCTCTGGCATTATCACAATTTGGTTGGAAGACATGCAAAGGTTGAAGTGAAGTAATTTCTGTGCAATAAAAGGGATGTGTTGAATATTGAGTTATGAAATTACACCCACAATTTTTCCACTGTGCAGACACTGTTTAAGCAGGACATTGGTTGGGTCACTGTGGAGAAAACTTTCTTTTTTTCCCTCTGTAGCTCTGTAGCTGTTAACTGACGTATGACATTTTTGTATTTTCTCAACTTAACCCTATGTTTTTCTTTGTTTTATCTATAAAATGTCTATAAATTTTATAAGCCATAAATCTATAAAATTAACATCTATTCTTCAAATGTGTTGGTTTATCAGACCCACAGTGCAAAAATCCTAACATCAGTTAATTGTAATATAATGATAAAAAATAGCATTAAATTGTCACACAGAAGTAGCTCGATGTCTTTTAAAATCCAACGCTTGAGTGTCATTGACATACAGTCATGGAAAAAATTATTAGACCACCCTTGTTTTCTTCAATTTCTTGTTCATTCTAATATGTGGTACCACTAAACGTATAATACAATGAACACAACAAAAAATGCAGCTGGTCACATAATACTTTATGTCCTATTTGACATTCTTAAGCTTAATTGATTCCCAGGGTATATAAGAGGCCATTTCATGTCACAAGCAGCACTGCACATGCAAAGGCCTAGAGTGGTTTCCTGCTTACATTCAAGCCGTAGCACAACTCAGAAGTTGTCAGCTCTCACATAATGCCTAAAACAAAAGAATTATGTGAAGCAACAAAGGCAGCCATCTTGGCACTGCTGGAAATTGGCATGAGTGAGAGACAGGTAGCGAAAAACTGAAGATCTCCAAGACAGCCGTTCATTACAACAAAAAAACAAGCTGAACATGGCACTACCAAATTGCTACCTGGCCGTGGCAGGAAAGCGTCTTTCTACCCCACGAGATGACCGTGCACTCATCCGTTCCTGTGTCAGGAATCGTCGTCAGACCTCCAGGGACCTTAAAAATGAGTGGGCACTGTCGAGAAATGTGACTTGCTCGGCAAGGACAGTTCGAAACCGACTTGTTGAAGCTGGTTTGAAGTCACACAGAGCACGCAAGAAGCCCTTCATCAATGAAAGGCAGAGGAAGGCCCGGTTACTCTTTGCTCGAGACCACAAGGATTGGACTGTTGATGATTGGGCTAAGGTTCTCTTCAGTGATGAATCCAATTTTGAATTGATGCCCACTCCAGCCAACTTACTGGTTAGGAGGAAGCCTGGAGAAGCTTACAACCCAGACTGTCTTGCCCCTACAGTAAAACATGGGGTGGATCAGTCATGATCTGGGGCTGTTTCAGTCTGAGTGGAACAGGGCAAATGCAATTGTGTGAAGGCCGAATGAACCAGGTCAAGTACAGGACTACCCTTGAAAACAGTCTTCTTCCATCAGCTGGAAAACTCTTTCCTGCCTCGAATGACTGGATTTTCCAACAAGACAATGCCCCTTGCCACACGGCAAGGTCAGTTAAAGCCTGGATGGAGAACCACAACATTCGCACCATGCCTTGGCCTGCTCAATCACCAGATCTTAATCCAATTGAAAACCTGTGGAAAATCATCAAACTCAAAATGGAGAACCACAAGCCCAAAAACAAAGAAAATTTGTTTGAATTTGTCCAACAGGAATGGGCTGCTGTGACAGCAGAACAATGTCAGAAGCTGGTGGAGAGCATGCCAAGACGCATGGCTGCAGTCATCAAAAACAATGGTTATGCAATCAAGTATTAACTCTTGTGTGTATCATGTGTTTAAAGCAAACAGAAAAGAAAACATGGAATGCTTAAAAGTAGTGTTTTTGGCGGTACAATGCCATAGCTATTGATGTAAGAATTTAAGTAATTTTGGTTATTATCAAGAAAACCATGGAAAATGAATAATCCTTAGTTCTTAAATTAAACTCTCATAAGCTATTTTTGTTGTTATCATTATAATTGTCCAAACAAATGTACCTTTGGTTGAGCCAGGCATTAAAATTAACAAGAAATTGAAGAAAACAAGGGTGGTCTAATAATTTTTTCCATGACTGTAGATGTCAAAGTGTTTTTTCAGCAGCAGACACAAGAGGGTGCTCTCACACAGCCTGTGAGTAATACTGGGGCTTCTGGGATTTGTAGTTGGAGCATAAAGAGACAGTATATCAAAGCAGGAAGTGGAGAAGGTCAAGATTAGAGAGCAAAATAAACAAAAAGTGGTGAAACTGGCCTCTACTCTCCTCCAGACAAAACAAGAATGGAACAAGTTAAAAACAAACAGTTTTTTTCATGATGAAATAGAGAGTCTCTGCTTTCATTTGAGCTTTTCTGTGTTTTCAGAGTCATAGAACAAAATATTCTGTGGGTCATGACTCATAATGGCCAGAAACGCTGGCAAAGGCATTTTCTGTTTTATAAAACAGCTGGCACTCAATGAGTTGAATAAACATAAATGAGAGAATTAGATCTTGACAGAAAAAAATCTGCTTTTGATATATTATAATTATTTATCAAAATGTTTCATTTCAAAACAGAAATGCCAAACACTTTGCTGGATCAAACCTCTCTGTTTTCTTTTTCATCTTTAAGTTTTGGATTATTGGTTGAACAAGAGAGAGAAATTGTTTCAACATTTCCTAGACTAAGCAATTAATTGAATATAGATTAAAAATATATATATATATATATATATATATATATACCCCTCTATCTACCATGACATCAAGAGCACCACCCTGAAATGCAAAAGTGGTGTGATTTCAGACTTGATATCCATCAAAACAGATTTCATTCAGTCAGTTGAAGTAGCTGAAGTGGACACGTGAGTGCAACACTGCTAAAGGCGTTGGCAGAGATAAAGCGTGTGACTCAATCTTGTTGAGTGGAGAGATAAGCTTGTTGGGAGTTTGGTTATCTCCTAGCGTTGCCTGAGCTGCATGGGGTCGTCTTTGCCTTATAAAGCCCCGGCTCCTGGGATGGCACCTTGACAGTCTCAGGGTATTTATAGTGGTAGTGGCGGGTAGTCTCAGACTGGACACTCTTTGAAGTCTTCCTCAAATGTGCCACTGTGAAGGAGCTTTTGTATCCTGCCAAAAACTCTGACAAAAATGTACTGTTTTTTTCTCCTTCTTTTTTTCATTATTATCTACTAAACACAGGAAACAGTATTGGCAGTAATGCATTGTTGTTTTTGAGGTCAATACTGGTCTTGCAAAACATAATTTAGCTCTAAGTAGAGCCTCTAGCTGTGATTCTTGTATTTTATTTTAGGTTTATAAGATGGGAGTTACAGTGTCGCTGAAAACAATCCTGACTGAACATATTGTGTCCTTTTGATTTAGAAATAAAGAGGTTAGTGATGCTACGACCTTGACCACCTCACACGCCGCTGCCTGCACTTTAGGCTATTTAAATTGTTCTGTTAAGCTGAAATGCTGATATCCGTAGAAAGCTCTAAAAAAAGGAAGAATGATTCACACACTGCCCCTCCCATTCTGGTCTACAGTCACAATCATTAGGCTTATGCTTTCCAAAGGTTACAAATACAGACTGCATTTATGATTCCTCAAGATAAGATGTGCTTCTTACATATAAAAAAAAAAAAAACAAGGAGGGGAGCTCTCACCACCTTGGTATTAATCCATTTTCACATTAATTTGCAGTGTGTGTCCCTTGGATTTACATGAAAGGAAAAGTGAGGGCTTTCTTAAAGGCTAATTTATAGTACTCCCTTAAGTGCCGTACGTAGAGACGGAGAGCCCTCTGCGTCGCTGTAGAGCCTGACGGAGAGCCTCTCCTTCCTCTCCGGGTGCAGGAATTTTTTTTAACTGTCCGTCAATCCGTCAAGGGAAGACGGAGACAATAAGGGCTGTGATTGGTCCTATTGCTCCTATTATTAATAGGAGGGTGCAGTGTGATGAGAGTGTGCTCAAGATGGGGATGATTTGGGAGCTTTGGCCTAATTTGGGGTGTCAAAATTTTGACTCTAATTTGGCATGTATGCTTGCTGACCTGCAGCCCTTTGGAAGTGATGGCATTTACAGCTGATTAGAGCTGGACAGCAGGGGATGGTGGCTTTGGAGGACACAGAAAGCAGAGCTGGAGCCAATTCATTTTGAGTTCATTGAGTTCAAAGTCTCCATGCTCAAAAATACAGTCATATGTTGGACAACAGGACTTGAAAGTGTTCCAGTTAGAAATTACTTTATTTCAGGACAACATAAACACTGCACATCACTGCCTGCAGTGCTTCTGTGTGCAAAGGGCCAAAGACAATATGGAAATGTAAATCTGTGTTTGGTCAGAGACCCTTTAAGACCTGCAGTTATTTTCCTCCAGACCCAGGGGGTGGCCGGGGAATGCGGGTCTGGACTTGTTTCTTTTTTAATTAGATCACATGAGTTATTTGCCATGTATTGTAAGGGGTATGCTTCAGTAAAGCTATGTATTGATGAAGTGCCAGCTTTGCTTGTCCTGACCGCTGCACTGTAAAATGGATTGCTGTAATGAGGTTCATAAGGTTACTGACTGTTTAGAGGCCGAGTGCACATATTCATACACCCACCCCCCAACACACACACACAATTACATTTTTAATTGAATTACTAATTTAAAATTTATTCTATTTACATATCATATTTTAATCACCTAGTGTTATTTCGTCGTGTATGCAGTGTATCAGTATAATGCAGCTTCCCATGTGAAGTAAATGCTGGTTAATTGTTAAGGAAAACTCAGCTTACATGTTCCCTCAGCCATGTTCGTACTTGAGAGAAGGGACATGGGAATTCAAGGCTACCAGAGTTCAAGGTCAGATGAGCTGCACAGGAACTACGCTGTCTGTACACAGCAGAAAAAAGTGAAGAGTTAAGCAGCCACATAAGCTAAGCGGAGTTCAGAGATCACATGTTGTCTGTCTTGTGGGGTATTAATCATTCTGCTGACCAAGGGCTGTTTTCGACGCTCTAAGGAGCCATAGATTTACACTCAGGCTTATCTGCAAGTCACTATACATAAGGACAGTGAGACCTCATTGACAGGAGAAACTCAGATATCTCTATAGAGGTGTAGGCCTGATGAATATTCATGGGTAACATTGATATTTTTGACCTTGACCCTCTTTTCATGTTTTTGTGTCTAAGTCATTAATGGGGACAACAATTTCACAAGTATTTAGTTATAAAGATGTAGATCGCAACCATGAAAAAGAGTGTCAATGTAATGTTCACTAACATGTCACCTCACCATAATGTCAAACACTTACAGACACGATAACAATCATCGTCTGTCATGGCAAAAACAAACACTTCGTGAATGCCAGCTTGCCCCAGCAGCACAATATTACAGCGCTCTCCCTCAGAACTGGACCCCTTTCAGGAATCATTTTCCTCTTTTCTCAGTTAAAACAGGAAATAGGGTGCAGGTTGAGATTCTCTCCTGAGAAGGAGATCATCATCATCGGTGTTTTACATTAACAAAAAAGAAAGATAAAGACTATAAAACATGTGAAAGCAAAGGCCAGTGACTTTTTTCAGGAAAACAATAAAAACTTGTCAGCAGTTTGACAGAAACCACGAGCCAGGCTTGCTTCCTGTTTTTATATTAAACATTGATCAGAAGAAGAAGGTATTTTCTGCTTTGACTGTCATATTGCCATATTACGTTGGTATTGCCAGATTGGCTGGACACAGGCCTGCTTGTGCATCATTTATCCTGTCTGCAGAAGTAAAGAAATACATCTAACTAATGGAATATTTATAAATTAAAGTTGCAATTACCTGCTTTAAACTATGCCAGTGTGTGGGCATTGATGTTTCCTTTTGGAGACAAGCTCATCCTTCGTTTCCAAATGGTATTACAGACACACCCTCACCGGCCACTGGCCAGACAGGCTGCGATGAGCAACGTCTCAGACGATCAGTCTGGTCACAATACTCTGCCAGGCTCCACCTGCTGTAAATGTGGGTAGCTGTTGTTCGGCTGCGACGAGCGGACAGACATCCCACTGTGGTTCACTGCTACTGCTTATTGTACAGCATGTATTCTCTAAGAGATATTGCAGTGATGCAACTAGCATCATAATCATGTCTGTGCTTTAAAAAACAAGAAATGAAGGGTTGGGGGAAACCTGTGAGGAGAAGTGGTAGAGGAAGCTTTGCTGATGCTCTGAGGCTGCCTCCTCTCATATTGTCACCCAAGTAAAAACACATTCTTAGCCCTTTTATGGTTGCAGGAGCCATCACATTAGAGTTATTACAGTGTCACTGTTAAAATAACTATCCACCTGACAGCCCTCATTGGCTGTTATTTCTCCTCCCAGCATCAGAGGCTGTTTTGTTACATCCATTGTTAAGCTAGTAAAGTCTGTGTTTTAGGGAGTTTAAATCGTCATTGTTGTCGTCATTGAGCTTGTTTTATGAGCTGTGCTACAATTAACTAGAATAAGCTGAATAAGGAGCCAGCTGTCTGGCTGCTGTACATAAGAGTTGCACTGTGTGTTGTTACATTTAACCTCCACTATCTGCAAAGCATGCCCGCTATGTGTCCGCCACTATTTAGGGAATTCATGTGCGACTGCAGCAGAAAAATCTCTGAAGCTGTTACATGCATGACCGTGTGTTTATATTTGCATAGTGTGCCGTAAAGTGTGGCATGCGGTATGCTACTTGAGCGTGAAGTCAAATGGGTTAGCGAGCTGGGTCAAGTTCCCGCTGAGAGGGCGTGCAGGAGGCGAAACATTCAAAACCCCAGAGGGAACAATCCAGACACTAATTAAAAACTTGCTTTTATGTCTGTATATGTGCACGCATAACCACACGTATGTGCCTCGAGGAGGGCAGCAGATGTGTGTTCATGTGCTCGCTATATTGGCTCGTTGTAATATGTCTTGGATCATGGTTTTCAATTTTGGAGAATATTATAAAGTGCTCCAGACTGAGTGCAGACAGTCGATGAGTCTTTGAGAAGCATTGCCCAGGTTGGACTAACTTTGAACAACTTCATATTCTGTGGAATAGCTTAATTATAGTTATTATGTAACTTAATGATAATTGAAATATATCATATTTGATTAGCTCATCAAAGCTTTAATATGTAAATTTTTTAAAAAATTTACAAAGTAACTGTAGTGGTTGGATGAAGGTAAGGAACTAAAAAAAATACAATATTTGCCCCCAAAAATAATTTAAGTAAAGATACAACCACTAAACAAATAGAAATGTATTATTTGTCAGTGTTTTTTAAACACTGGGGGGGGTGGTTGCATTTTTTGTAACATTGAAAATATATGCTCGATCCAGCTTAACAACAGTTGGTGGTGTCCAAGGCTGCAGCTAATAATAATTTTGATTATTAATTAATTTGCTGATTAATCTCTTGATTAATCATGTGATCTAAAAAAATATGAGAAAATACATTAAAAAAAAAATCCAAGGGGATGTCATCAAATTGTCTGATTCATTCAACAAACAATATAAAATATTAAATAAACACTAGATATTCAGTTCACTGTCTGTTACATAAGATAAAGCAAAGGTGGAACCAGAAAAAAATGCTAGAAAAAAATACTTCAATGATAATGAATTTAGTTGCCAGTTATTGTTTGTTGATCAGCTAATTGATGAATCAACTTATTGATCTCCAGCTCTAGTGGTGCCTTGTAAAGCAGTGTGGACTGAACATGTCCATATGGAAAAGAAACAGAAAAAAACCTATTTAAAAAAATGTACTGAAATTCATTAATATTATATGATTTACTCTTGAAAGTGGCCACTTTTGCATTCTTTTCATACAAGATAATAAAAAGAAGTATAAGGATATTGTATGTATCATTCACTGTCATATTCTATTCTGATAAATATCCAAATTATACAAGTTAATCCATCCATTTTCTACCTCTTATCCTCTCATAGGGTCATGGGGGGCTGGAGCCTATCCCAGCTGTCTTAGAGTGAAAGGCAGGGTACACCCTGGACAAGTCTCCAGTTCTTCACAGGACACAGAGACAGACAACCACTCACACTCACATTCACACCTACAGTCAATTTAAATTAACCAATTAACCTAATCCCCATGCATGTTTTTGGATGGTGGGAGGAAGCCGGAGTACCAGAGAGAACCCACGCAGACATGGGGAGAACATGCAAACTCTACACAGAAAGGCCCCGGGCCCGGGATTCAAACCCAGTACCTTCTTGCTGTGAGGCGACAGTGCTAACCACTACGTCACCGTGCTGCCTATACAAGTTAAATTTTGTTTAAATTTACTAAGAATCTAATATCCAGATTCACTGTTGTATGCTTTACAAGTTTCATACAAAGGAGATTTCCTTTGTGTGAAACTTGTATGTAAAACAAAGTGGCCACTTTCAAGAGTAAATCATATACTATTCATGAATTTAAGTACATTTTTTATATTGTTTTTCTGTTTCTTTTCCGTATGGGTGGCTGCATAAGTGACACAAATTGATATATACATATGCAGCAGCAGTACTGTTACACAAGTAAAGTTCAAGTATGTCAGACTGGAGTACAGTATTTGGGTAAAAGTGTTTTGTACCAGCTGGTGATTCAGTTTAATTTAACTACGTTTCACAAGAGCTGCCTTTTCCCCAGTAAGACAACAAACCTCGTGTCACTGATTGCCATGCTCTCTCTATATATGTATGTATATATGTGTGTGTGTGTGTGTGTTGAGGGGTGTGTTGCTAAAATAAAGCCCCGGCTGTCCTGATATCCCACAATTCTCGTGAGCTGCATAGTGGAGTTTGATAGGCTGCTGGAGAGGGGGAGCTGCTGCAGAGTAGCACCGCTGTCAGGAAGCAGAAGCCCGCTACGACTGCTACTCGGTGAAACCAGCTGAACGAGGACGGTTTACCTGGTAATAAACCCTTTATTTTGCTGCTTTTCTCTTCTTCTTCCTTGAGGTTGTCTTACAAGAGGTGAACGCTTCCCTGTTTGTCCAGTCCTCTGTATTATCTCCACTCTTGCCGTAGTCGGGTCGTCTTAACCACAACACCCACGGCCGTTGACAGATAATTAACATTAAAAAATACACCTCTGTTGTATTTACTCGGGCGGACCGTGTCAGAAACGTAACCTTTTATTTTAAAACCGCTGTTTTGCATGCAGCCTTTCGTTGGTGAACACTGAAGCGACATGTTGGGGCTCTGGCTGAATGGGCTCAGCGGCCGCTGTGCTGCAGCTAAAAGTCGGATATTTCAAAGCAACAAGCCGCTAAAGGTACAGTAAGCTAACGTGCTTCAGTTAGGAGGCTCAGAGAGGAAAATGGGTGAAAAACAAACGTTTTTTTTCCCAAACTTTAAACCCCCTGTTTGACAATGAGGGACAGCGCTGAGTCACGGGTGGAAAGACAGCTTTTGAGGACAGTTGATGGGTTAAAATTGTTTAATTGTCGGATGGTTAAGACGACATACTGGGTGTTTTTGATCTGCAGTGCGGTAGGCGTGGTTAGGGGCAGGATGACACGGTCTGGATCCTCTTTTAGCATCCTCACATCCCTGTAAGCACGCAATGTAATGGCCGGGTCTGACTTGACAATTTCATTAAGATGCACAGTAAGCTGTTGTTGCAGCAGCACACATCTTGGGCCTTGTTTCCCAGCTTATTAAGAGTGTAGCTTTTTACTACTGCTAAATTTACCTTAATCTGAAAACAGTGCAAGTACCCCATGATTGACTTAAATTTTCAACTGAGCACTTCAGAGACACGGTGGGGTTGTGTAAAGGTAAACAGCCTTTTTTCATTGTCATCTGTAAAGGGTAAGTCATCAGAGAAAACAAGCGTTGTATTCATAACATCACTTAGGCCTATACTCTAGGAATGAATTGAGAAAATGTCAGCAGGTTAACTTATAATAGATATGTCTATTGATACAGTGGGCTCTCATAATGACCAAGAGCATCTGTCTCTTAAATAATGGTTTTATCTGTTAAAAATCAGCAGGAGTGATTGCATTTATACAAAGACATTATCTATAAATGGTTACAAACATTATATCTTAATCATTAGGTTAATTGATTGACAGAAAATAAACAATCTATTTTTTAACTCTTTGTTAAAACAAAATGTGTTTAAAATTTGACTGATTTCTGATTCCAAAATGGGAATATTTGCTAATTTTCTCCTCTTCTATGTTATTATGTTATAATTTTTGTTTCAGCAGCTAATGATTATTAGCTAGGCTGGAGAATGCTTATATTGTCAAAACACCCTTAAAGGTGTGGCCAGCAACCCATTTTGACATTTTCAATCTTCAAGTCACAGCTGATTTACTGATTACCTCTCGCTAATCCCATAAAATGCTTAATAACTATTGGCCTGTCTCAGCCGCTGTATAAGAAGATATTAGCTCTGGGATTTAGTTCTAATCTAATCTTTTACATTAACAGGATTTTCCCTTTCGTCAAAGGAGCCTTACAAATTGACTGAGTGCTGCTCACTTCAGCATGGATGTATTTCAGGTATTTTACTGTTGGATTTAGTGGGGATGTTTGTGTCAGGCTTTCAAGGGAACTAACATCAGGCCTTAAGCGACCTCACAGCTCTGATCATGTAGAAAAATAAATTGCAGTCAAGTTGAGATGACAGTAAGTTACCGGTCTGGCTGTTGTATCCATGAGTGCCTTGGTGACAGTTATGCTCAGAATAAAAATGCAGCCAGCTGGCAGGATTTATGGCCTTCTCAGCAAAAATGATCTCAGCTTGGAGTCACCTTCATGTGACCAGTCTGCCTTCCCCAATTTCTGCTGTAGAGCTGTGTGAGTGTCTAGTCTGGTTCAGACGAAGTGTTAGACTAAAAAAAAAAAATCCATAGGCTTTTCATCCAGTCCTCCATTATATCAACAAGAGACCAAACAGGAACACCTCTCTCTATAACCCCTACTGTCTCTAATCATATCATAAAACTCCACCATAAAACCTTTATGAATTAATATTAGACTGCATTAGTTTTAGCTAATAGATAAGAAACTAAGCATATAAAATATACTAAGAGGCATTAAAAACGCAACAAAGTCAATGAAAAATAAAATTGGATACAACTAATTTGTATACAAAAAATGTTTTGTTTACTACCACTCGTGGCTATTGAAACTATGGAGCCACATTTTTCAGCTCAAACAATAAATTAACGTGGCAGATGGTACCAATCCCTGTTTTTGCATGTGGGATTCGTTAGGATATTGTTTGAAAGTTTTCAATGAGTTCTTTTGGTGATTTGAGCTCAACTGGTCAAGGCTTTAAAAACCCGGAGGAAAAATGCAAGCTGTCACAGACGGTCACCAAGCCACGCTTAGCAGCAAACATGAGGGAGCAGGCCATTGGTATGCTGAGATCCAGAATGACCGAAGCGAGGGTAGCCAGGCATTTTGGTGTCCACAGATGCACTATCTCACGCCTGCAGGCACGTTATTCACAGACATAATGTGCAGGTTATGGACTGGCCGCCTTATTCCCCGGATATGAATCCGATTGAACACCTTTGGGACAATCTGGATCGCCGTGTACGGCGTCGTATTCCACTGCCGGTGACGGTTGCTGTTCTCCGTACTGCACTCTTGGAAGAGTGGGAAGCGATTCCATTGGCCGAAATCAACGCGCTCATCATGTCTATGCCACGACGATCACACAAGATACTGACATTTGTAATCCATGTGGATTAATTTTTCTATTGTTGCTTTTGTTCATTCATGGTCAGTATCATACCAAGTGAAGTCGCCCAATAAATTATGAAAATTCAAATTATTATTGAAAAAAATACAATGTTGTGTTTTTAATGCCTCTTAGTGTATGTATTTCCCAGCAGTACCACAGTGATAAGTAAAAACAGCGTCCCAAAGCATCAGTCTTGAGATATTTTCCTGAGTCACTGATCAAAGCTTGGCAGGAAGTTTTATGGAGGACTGTGTTATTAGTTGACCTTGTTAGTTGCCAGGACTGCCTGTGCACACTTAGCTTGTGTTGCACCAGAAGCTGGAGAATGTTCTGGATGAACACTGTGGTAGAAAACAGATCTGAGGTTTTTAGATTTCTTGAATTGTTAAGGGCAGGACTAAACTACGCTAAGCTGTGAGCTGTTATTTAGAAACACTTTCATAAACTTGTAGCTTGTTAGCAAGGTCAGTCACTTGTTGTTGCTGTTTTTCCAGTGAGAAACTAGTCGTGGTATTGCTTTTTACCGCATTTAAGGTGGACTGACGGTACTGTCACCGCCTCATCTCTTTTCCAACCCAGTTCAGTTGTAGCTGTCCTTTCCAGTCTTTCTGGTTTTAACTAGGGCTGTGACTAATGAATACTTCCTTGATGAAGTGATTTATCAAGTAAGCATAAGCCATTTTGCCTACACAATACTTGCAGCATACAAAAATGTAGCATTTCATTATATCATCATAAAAGTCTCTTCACTAATTTCTGTTATTGTAACAGTTCAACTTCTCACCAGAGCAACAACATCAGAGCCTTTTCCTGGTGGCATGCAGAGCTAATGTTACATCTATTATAAGACACTGAGGTATTCATAGAATGCCGCAAATCCACTGTAACTGTAAAATGTCACTAAATATTGAAAATGGACGTGGTTTGCCTATGCACATTCAAGGTAAAACAATATTTTTCATGTTTGTTGTTTTGACGTTGGGACAGTTGAAAGCTCTTTAGGGGATCTGCAGCAGAGGTGTCTCTCTGGAGTGGCCAGACCAGCCTAATGGTATCCTGTTACAGTAGCTCAGTTTGTGTGACAGCTGTCAGCCCCGCAGCCATGTAGAGGTGTCGCATCCTATACAGCCTGCTCTGGGATGGGCCTGGACGTGTCAAAGAAACGCCAACCTTATAACCTCCATAAGGCCCCAGGGGGTTATGGGTGTGGGGGCAGGGGTGACAGGGATGGGCCCAGCTGTGGTGTACTCTGGCTAATGGCACTCAGCACAGATGGCAATCCCATCCCTCATCCTCCTGTGTGTGTGTGTGTGTGTGTGTGTGTGCGTGTGCGTGCGCGAGACTGCGTCTGCACAGTCCATCAGTATACATTACAATCACACATGGACCTTAAAATGGAAGTTTGCACACATGAGGCAGCACCATAGCATTTATTGTCCTTGATCAAGTATCTAATGTAGATACATGAACTGATACAACCTCTGCTTAGCTTTTAGCATGGACTTCAATATCCATTGCAACGGGTATTTTCACCAGTCTTGCCTGAATGTGAGTTTGTTTCTGATTAAATGGGTTTGTTTATTGGCACACAGCAGGTTTGATTGACTGTGGGTTACTTTGATTAATATTGGAAAGAAGAAGTGGGCATCTAGCATTAATGATGCAATTGCTCTTCTGAGGAAAGTTTGTTTCTGGAGGAAGACAAGTTGATGGATGGTTTCTCCTTAAAAGTCACGTCACTGAGAATATCAGGTTTCATCCGCTAGTCTAGCAGAGAATGATTTGTGTGTCAAACGAGTGAAAAGCTGTGTTTTATGTGGTACATTATAGATAAATTTGATGACACCGTGGTCATGGTTGTCGTACTGTTTTTTTGTTTTTAGTTTCTCAGCTGTCTTTTCTTTTGTCTTTACAGTTCATACTGAGTGCCAAGCGTCTCTTTTTGTTAATTCCTTTGATTTACTGATGTAAGAAACCTTACCTCCAATTGCTGGTAGGCTCATCAAACCTTTTCTCTCTCCTAGCTCCCAGTGGAAAACATAGGTAGCATCTTCTTTTTATTTTTAGGTTGTAGGTACAGGTTATGAGCAGTCACTAAGTTCATTTGCATTTCTCAGCCAGCAAAGGGTGATAGGACATATTTGAGTACTGTAGTTAGCTGCAAACAGTGAAAGCTAAACTGCGGAACGGATTTGAAATGATCCAGATTCAAAATTGGATTTGACGATATACGTCAAAGCATTAATGACCTGAGAGTTTGGATCCATTACACAAGATTATTCAGCAATATATCTGTGGTACATTTACTATACTCCATACTGTTGTATATACTGCACATATCATGCTGCCATTCCCACCCATAACCCTATAACAAACACTATTTATCTTCATGCATCATTAGCACTCATTCTACTATATTGCGCTATGTTAAGTCTAGCTGCTGTTATTTATCTCTCCTTGTGTGCTGCTGTCTGGTCATTTTGTATTTAATGTTGTACAAATAAAGTGCTGTAAAACTGACTCATATGTGCAAACACACCTGACCAATAAAGCTGAATTTGATTCAGATTCAATAGAGCAGCAAAGCACATGATGATTCGATTTGAAAGACTATTTTTATCTGAAACTTATTGTCATTATGATAAGGCTATGTTGGTACAATCATCAGCTGCTCCTGTCCACCAGTAGTAATCCAGGGCACTAAATGAGTTGTGAATACGGCTTTCTGAATGCGTAATGTATGTGCCAGTCCATGGTGAAGGCCACACACAAGGCCACTGTGTGAGCTGTTGTGTAGCCCTGTGAAGAGTGCCTGTCACCAGTGACTGAGTATATTCTTCCTCCATTTCTATGGTGCTAAGATCCTCCTTTCCTCCCCTCCGACATAGTTCCTGTTTCATACTGGGGTTTAGAGAAGCAAGGTGAGCTGTGCAGCCCTTAACTGTCAGCTGACTAGTGAGCTCCTCGGCTCGGCCACAAATGACAAAACAAAGAAGTAGTTTGGTTTTTTGAAAGGAGTTTGATTAGGGCTGGGTATCGTTCAAAATTTTTCGATAGAATACCAATTTCGATACCTTTGTTTCGATACCGGTTCTAGACTGATACTTTTTTTCAATACCTCAATAAATTATTTTTGTGTAATTTAGGCCTTAATCGTGGTCATCATCAATATATTATTATTATTATTATTATTATCATCATCGACTCAATAAAATATTTTTGTGTAATTTGGGCTTTAGACAGTGGTCTGATCAACAGGCACAGGCTGCAACCCGTTACTCTTCGGGACCGTGTGGAGTGAGCGTTAGCCTTATGGTGAAGCTCGTGAAGGACCTTGGAGCTCAGATCAACGTAACCTCAAAGTTGAGTGCTCTCAGCTCTTCCTGCATTACAGAAGTAGAACAAAAAAATGTAGCTACTGGTTACATCAGTAGGTTCTGATTTAAACTCTGACTTATAACATGGAAATTTCGACATTCACATACAAGTGAACGCACCGAACACAGGAGCCGGGCTCCCAAAGCTGCTACAGTGACATTAATCCTCACTTAGAAGTAGATCGGACGGATCGGTATCACTATGAATCTGAAGGTGTTCCCCCCTCCCCAGTGACATCTGAGAGAATGGTTAACAGACACTTAGGTATCGGAATTTGGCACCGAAAAATTATTAATTTTTGGATACCTGATAGGATCGGAGCTTTTTGGTCGGTGCTACAAAGCATCGAAGTTTGGTACCCAGCCCTAAGTTTGATCAGCATTGCATTCGGTGGCCCTTGATGTTCCTGCCTTCTGTGAAAACAAGAGCAGAAATGCAGAAATAACATGTCCGAGGCCATATTTTAAAATTTTTAGTTCTTGTCCAACAGCTCTCTGTACTGTGTCTGTAATGTGGTTTTCATTTAGTTGGCAAAGCTTGATTTGGCTTTATATTGTAATGCTATTATAAGTAATGCCTTAGGAATCCAAACCCACTGCTCATTAGCACAGATTACCCTTTAGCATTGAAAAAACAAAATTCCCTACTTGAGCAGTGTATTATTCTATAATGTAATAAGCGGGTAAAACCAAATGATGGTGAATCAAGATGCTGTTCTCATTTGTGGAGTCTACACACTAATTTGCACGCTTGTCGCTTTATCAGACACAACGACAAAAGACATTCAGTTCACCTGAAAGTATTTCAAAGTAATGCACTTGCCTGTGTAAGATGAACAAAACAACACAGAGATATGTCGAGGGCATGGACTCAAACTGTTAATAAATCTAGTTATGTGTCTGACAGTGCTGTTAACAGCAGGACACATGGATTTAGGCATGTGGAATGAATGTAGTCCTCCAGAAAGCCCCCAAGAATTTTTTTATTTTTTATTATTTTTTTTTTTTTTTCTTTTTGAAACTGAGATGGTATATTATTACAAGTTTACCACCAAAAGTGAATTCTCGCTTGTGGCATTTCACAAGTGGTTTTCTTTTTTGTCTTAAAAGCCATAGTTTTTCATTCAAGATGAATGAAACACAGTGTTGCTTTTGTTGATCCAGAGGCTGCTCTCCCCCGGCTGTGAGTCGAAGATCCTCCCCTGAATCCTCCCAGCTCCGGAGTAAACACAGCCCTATAAATAGAGCTCAGGGAGAAGCAGGCCAACAGCAGAATGACAGGCATCCACACTACAAACGCCAGGCTCCCTGCAGCAGCGCCCCAACATGCTGCTGTTCCTGCACACGCCCTCCAAACTCCACATCCCAATGTCAAAGCCTGTGGGTACGATTAGCACAAGAGCCCTGGGATAGCAGATACACCCCATCCATCATCCTTGTTTGGCAAAACTGGCCATTAGATGTTTCCTCTAGTTGCCAACGTTTAGGCCCTGGGGACGGCATCTGTCGCTTGCACGCTGAGGGAGAAGGTCAGGCTATGGAAGCCGTGTACAGGGTTTCTGGGCTCTGCTTATTGATTGTTTTAGAGGCGAAATAATTTACTTATTTGATATTAGTTCACTAACAAAAAAAATCATATACTTTTTATGTATATATATTTATGAGAAATGCTGAATAATCTGTGGTTGCAGCATTTCCATTGCCTTTGTAAATCCTAACCCTAACCCTGAATGTCTTTTTGGTTTTTCATTGGGTTAAATTATGACGTATAGGTTTTATGGCATTTTATGGACCGAATGACGAATAGAAAAAATTGATAATGATAGTAAGTCTTAGTTACATCCATCCCCCTGGTGAGAGTATTTTTATTTATTTATTTATTTATTTTTAAAAGTTGGTTTATGTGAAAAGACGTACAGCACATTGTACAAATTGTGGCTGTCAGAGCCAGCAGCCTAAGCACTTTCTATTATCAGATGCTGACACTCCTGAGATTGTTGAACGGGATTTGAGTGCACCAAAGCCACTTACATTAATTTTGTTTTTTTTCTGCTGCTGTCAAACAATATCCACATCCCTGCATTTGCATCAGAGGGAGGCTTGTCATTATCATTACACAGAGCTGGAAAAAAATTACAGTAGATCAATTCATAACAAGTCAGCTGACTCATCCAGTTTTCCTTTTTACTTCCCTCTTCCCCCCCCGCTCCAGCATGATTTACCATGACAACTGAATCAGGCGCAGACTCGGAGGCCAAGCAGCCGCAGGAGAGCAAGGAGACGGATAAGGGGAACGCTAAAGCAGCAGCTGAACCCACCTCACCTCAGAACCAGCCGGAGCAGCTTCCTGCCGCTGCCGGACACAGCACGCCAGCCAGGAAAGAACAGGTCAGCCTCCTCATAACCACAGTCAGCCTTTTTATCTATTCACCTTTAAATGTACTTTTACACATTTTACTATTCTTGAAAGAAATGCATAAGTAACTAGAAAAGCACTCCGCAGACCTCCTCCAAGGCAACTTTTTTTCATTTAAAGTTACCCCCGCTGCCAAGGAGGTTTTGTTTTCACGGGAGATTGTTTATTTATTTATTTATTTCATTTGTTTGTTGGTTTGCAAAGTAATTCCAAAAGTTATGGCCGATTTTTGATGAAATTTTCAGGATTGGCCGGAAGTGGCCTAACTTGAAACTGATGAATTTTTGGTGGTGATTGGATTCAACGTCAAAATCCGTCCACAACTTTTTGAGTTATTTTGCAAACCAGCAAACATACAAATAAATAAACAAACCCCAGTGAAAACATAACCTCCTTGGCGGAGGTAATTAAGGGTGTTTCTTTATGGTGTAAACACTGTTCATTCCCTGAGCTTGAATTTTGAGAAAACATGCACGCCATTCATCCCACTCCTGAATGAATTGTGTCTTTGTGTGGAAAAATGGAAATGAAAAGAATAAATACTAACCACGTGACCTCAGTGTTCTCAGTGGCGTTTATGGCCCTGCCTCAGATGCATCTGTGATGGTCAGTACTCTGTGTTTATTTTGGTAAATAGGAGAAACACAAAATTCAACACAAAGTGTAGATATTTTTCATCCCCAGTGAGCTGTGGGACTTAATGGAACTACTCAAGTAAAACCTCATGGCTGTTAGCGGCTCATGGTGTTGGATCTCCCGCATAAAACAATGAAATGAACGTGTCAGGCACTTTATGGTCAACATTTTTGATTAATTGTTCTTCTTACCATCAGTGCAAACTGAATATCTTTGGGTTTTCGACAGTTCAGTCAGACAAAACAAGTCATGAGGGTCTGAGGAACTTGTGATGAGCATTTACACTATATTGCCAAAAGTATTTGCTCACCCATCCAAATAATCAGAATCAGGTGTGCCAGTCACTTCCATGGCCACAGGTGTATAAAATCAAGCACCTAGGCATGCAGACTGGTTTTACAAACATTTGTGACAGTATGGGTCGCTCTCAGGAGCTCAGTGAATTCCAGCGTGGAACTGTGATTAGGATGCCACCTGTGCAACAAATCCAGTCGTGAAATTTCAAGAACGTGGAAGTGTTTGGGAACGACAGCAACTCAGCCACGAAGAGGGAGGCTACGTAAACTGACGGAGCGGGGTCAGCGGATGCTGAGGCTCATAGTGCGAAGAGGTCGCCAACTTTCTGCAGAGTCAATCACTACAGACCTCCAAACTTCATGTGGCCTTCAGATTAGTTCAAGAATAGTGCGCAGAGAGCTTCATGGAATGGGTTTCCATGGCCGAGCAGCTGCATCCAAGCCATACATCACCAAGTGCAACGCAAAGCGTTGGATGCAGTGCTGTAAAGCACGCCGCCACTGGACTCTAGAGCAGTGGAGACGCTTTCTCTGGAGTGACGAATCATGCTTCTCCATCTGGCAATCTGATTGATGAGTCTGGGTTTGGTGGTTGCCAGGAGAACGATACTTTTTGGACTGTATTGTGCCAAAAGTTTGGTGGAGGGGGGGATTATGGTCCTTAGTTCCAGTGAAAGGAACTCTGAAGACTTCAGCATACCAAGACATTTTGGACAATTCCATGATCCCAACTTTGTGGGAACAGTTTGGAGCTGGCCCCTTCCTCTTCCAACATGACTGTGCATCAGTGCACAAAGCAAGGTCCATAAAGACATGGATGACAGAGTCTGGTGTGGATGAACTTGACTGGCCTGCACAGAGTCCTGACCTCAACCCGATAGAACACCTTTGGGATGAATTAGAGCAGAGACTGAGAGCCAGGCCTTCTCATCCAACATCAGTGACCTCACAAATACACTTCTGGAAGAATGGTCAAAAATTCCCATAAACACACTCCTAAACCTTGTGGACAGCCTTCCCAGAAGAGTTGAAGCTGTTATAGCTGCAAAGGGTGGACCAACGTCATATTGAACCCTATAGATTAGGAATGGGATGTCACTTAAGTTCATATGCGAGTCAAGGCAGGTGAGTGAATACTTTTGGCAATATAGTGTATTTTACTCCTTTCCAACATCTTCTAACTAAACAAGAGTTGTTCGATAACTCTCCTTGTTTGTAAACCAATGCATAAATGGCTCATCTTCCCACTATATTGGCACATAAACAAATGAAATTTGTTAAATTTGACAAAAATACATGTCCACCGGCAGGCTTTTGGACTATATAGGTCTTTTAATATTGTACAGTAAAACCTCCAGTGTCCTTTAAAACCAGTGATTATGATTATGAAGAAGATGTGTGGCCTGCAGACTGTCCATTTTATGTCCCACTGATGTTATCTGAGTGCGTGGCCCAAACACCCTTCTGGGCGTTCTATCTCATTTTACAGTTTGAATTTCCAGTGCTTCCAAACTACAGAAGGACTCACCCAGACTTGAGGCAAATTTGTTCTTATTCCCAAAGCTTATCTGAGAATTTAGAAGAAAATCAGAGGAAGGTTAAATTTGTAGATTTATGCTGTTTACGAGCAGCCAATATTAAGAGTCAAGATGCTAAAGGCAGATGCCGGCCAGTTGTTTACAGGCGAAGGAAAAAAAGCATATGGTTTTGAGATGTTTTGACTTCTCGTGATCCGTCACGTGTTTTGAGCGTGTAAATGTAATTTGAGCAGACTCAGGCCCACAGCCCTGCTGACCTAACAGTGAGGCTTTTATCATGATGTGGAAAAAATGAAGTATGGAAATGTTTGATGTGTTCAATGAGGAAAAGGAATTAGAGCACGACTCAATACATGAATCATAATGGGCTGTAGTGAGAGAGCAGTACAGGCAGATTCTTAATGTTCTGGGCTGAGCAATGTTGTAAACCATCTTCTCAAAATGTGTACAAACAATGTTAATGTACATATTATAAAGCTGCATTAGCTAGCTTAACAACGACAGAAATGTGTGATCACAGAGCTGTTGTCATTGTCTTATTTTAGCATGTTACAATAATAATAATAATACCATAGGATATTATTAATGTACAGCTGATTTTCCTATTGATTGGCTGTGACTGGTGTCTGGCTGCTCAGTCCCGATCAGTCGATGTATGAGTCAGTGCTCAATCCGACGTCTGCGTTTATATGTCTGTGCTCACACTGACCATAGCTAGCATGTTTGTATAATCTTTACCATGTTTGCCAGTAGTTTAGTGTGTTAGCATGCTGACATTAAACACAGAATAAATGGAAGTCATTGGATTTGCAGGTATTTGATTATATAGACAAAAGAATTTTTGACTTGCTTATTGCACTTGACAGGTGAGGGGAACAAAGTTATTTCAGTGCATCCAGTGTGTACCAATACAAAATATAATTGCAGTCCCTGGAGCATTTTAGTGTTTCAGTCAGTGTCAAAGTGACCACCTCCCTAGAGTCATGCTAACAGCATGGCTAAATTGAATTTCTTACACCACTTCAGGTGTTTCCTAATAAGTGGATCTGTACCAGTAGCTCTTGAAATGTATCTACATCAAACAGCTCTCATCCTGTCGCACAGAGAATGATGGACGATGCACTCCCATTGTCAGAGCTGTGTGAATTGGCAGGACCAAGGCTGAGGGAAATCACAGCACTCTGACACAACACAGTCTGTGTTTCCTGTGAGACACATGCTCAGGCTGAGACTTTTCTCTGGTCCAGTATGGTGAATGAAAAACAATAAATAAATGAAATGAATCACAGCAGTAAAACTATAAACTGATGCCACCTGAGGTGCTTACAGTGGGGGAAATAAGTAGTTGATCCCCTGCTGAATTTGTAAGTTTGCCCACTTCCATAGAAATTAACAGACTCAAATTTTTGTGGTTGTTTACTGATTATGGGTATAGACAGAATATCAGTCGAAAATGCACAAAAAACACACAGTATAAAAGTTATAAATTGGTGTGCATATTATTAAGTGAAATAAGTATTTGATCCCCAACAACTCACTTAGAATTCTGGCTCCCACAGATTGGCAGGTGCCCATGTGGCACACAACTGTGCTCAGTCAACCAATTACCAACACTCCTGATCTGATCTCGTCATGTATATAAAGCACACCTGCACACCAAGAATCTTAGTTTCTTACATTCCAACTTCTATAGCACCATGGGCAAGACCAAAGAGCTGTCAAAATATGTCAGGGACAAGATTGTAGACCTGCACAAGGTTGGAATGGGTTACAAAACCAATCATCAGCAAAAGGCTTGGTGAGAAGGTGACAACTATTGGTGCCATTATTCGCAAGTGGAAGACACACAAAACGACCATCAACTGTCCTCGCTCTTCATTGAGACCTTTATACAACCACTGGGATTAACGCAGCTGGAGCTCCCTGCAAGATCTCGCCTCGTGGAGTGAGGATGATGATGAGAAAGGTGAGGGAGCAGCCTAAAACAACATGGCAGGAGCTTGTTAATGATCTGGAGGCAATTGGGACCTCTGCCACCAAAAAAACAGTTGGTAACACACTGTGCCGTAAAGGACTGAAATCTTGCAATGCCCACAAGGTCCCCCTGCTCAAGAAGGCTCATGTACAGGCCCGCCTTAAGTTTGCCAGTGAACATCTGAGTGTCTCAGAGAAGGGTTGGGAGAAAGTGCTGTGGTCAGACGAAACCAAAGTTGAGCTATTTGGCATTAAGTCGACCTGCCGTGTTTGGAGGATGAAAAAACGCGAGTATGACCCAAAGAACACCATACCTACAGGTAAGCATGGAGGAGGAAACATCATGTTTTGGGGCTGTTTTTCAGCAAAGGGTACAGGGCAACTTCACTGCACTGGGGGGCCAATGAACGCATGTAAAATCTTGGATGAAAACCTTTTTTCCTCAGCAAGAACACTGAAGATGTGTCGTGGGTGGGTCTTCCAACATGACAATGACCCAAAAAATACTGCCAGGACAGCAAATGAGTGGCTCAAGAAGAAGCACATTAAGGTCATGGAGTGGCCTAGTCAGTCTCCAGACCTTAACCCAATCGAATACTTGTGGAGGGAGCTGAAGCTTCGAGTTTCCAAGAGGCAGCCAAGAAACTTGAAGGATTTAGAGACTGTCTGTAAAGAAGAATGGGCCAAAATCCCTCCTGCGCTGTGTGCAAACCTGGTGACCAACTACAAGAAATGTCTCATCGCTGTGCTTGCCAACAAGGGTTTCTCTACCAAGTACTAACTTGTGTTTTACTTGGGGATCAAATACTTATTTCACTTCATTGAATGCACACCAATTTATAACTTTTATATTGTGTGCTTTTTATGCATTTTCATCTGATATTCTGTCTATACCCATAATCAGTAAACAACCATAAAAAAATTGAGTCTGGTAATTTCTATGGAAATGGACAAACTTACAAATTCAGCAGGGGATCAAATACTTATTTTCCCCACTGTATTTCTATCTGAGTTATTCTTGTGACTTCTAGTTAAATCATTTATACAATTCTACAGTCATTTTAATCCCTGTTTTCTTTAAAGGTGACTGCGGTTAACTTGTATGCTTAAGCACTACATCTAAAAGGGTCTACATGAGCTTCATTGGATAGGTACAAATGGCAGATGAAAAGAGGCATGAAGTGTAAGAATGAAAAATGTATCAAAGCCGGCCTCTTTTCCAGCAGAGTCAGTAAGGAAAGGCTTTGTTTTCAACCAAGTGGAAAAATCTGATTTTCTCTGTTTAAGACAAAATGACAGTACACCTCTTGCTCTTCTTAGTGAGGCCCGATGACGGTCACTCAGGGTCCCAGTCTCTATATTTAGGTTTTGACATGTGACAGAACTGGTGGTTTTGTCAAAGGTGACTATAGTAAGTGTCTGACAGTTAGGACCGCCTGAGGCTGTAACGGTGAGGAAATAGTGAGCAGGTGGTCTTTTTCATTTCTGGTCTGCGTGAAACCTGTCAGCCCTAAACTCAGAGTGCCATTCATACAATGTAAAAATGCAGAGACGCCCCACCGATTTACTACAAGTAACAAGAAAATGGAGAAAAGAAAGAAAGAGAGGGGAAAAATACATGTATACATTTCTCGATTGACTTTATACTCTTAAATGAAATTTATTTTTGTCCTCTCAGGAGCCGCAAGAGGGAGACCAGGTATCCCACAGGTCATCCACCAGTCGTCTGTCCAGGTCTCCTTTGAAAGGAGTGAAGAAAGTGAAGATGATGGAGTGTAAAGTCACCCTGCTGGACGGCTCGGACTTCACACTCAATGTGGAGGTGAGAGGAAGTGGGTACTTAGAGGGTAGTACATGTTTATAGAGGAGAGAACAGCAGTAGTTTACTTTATATGCACTTCCCACTGTCAACAACAACAGCTGCTGTGACCTTTTGCATTGCCTTGCAGCAATCAACGATGCAGCAGCACTAATTATATTTTCATCAGTGCATAATGAATGTCAATAGAACGAGACTGTCTCCCTGTTATGTTTTTTTTTGTTTTGTTTTGTTTTTTTGTTTTTAACTTTGATCAGTTTCTTTACTTTCTTTGGTGGCTTGATCGGCACTTCCTTCTGTCCTCATACAGAAGTGTCAAGTGTAGTCCATTCAACAGGGACCATGATGATTACACTGATGACATTAATACATGAGAAGGAGGAAAGGAACCAGCATAATGTCTACAGGGCATCTAGCTGAAAGCAGAGATTAAAACAGTGGCTGTTTAGCTTGCTCAAGTCTGAAGGCACGTGTATTCGTTTACCATGCTCTGTGTTTGCATATTTGACTTTGCAAAAAGAGTGAAACAGGTATTATGGAAAAATTATATTCATTGTGATAAACACACAACGTGGTACCATTTAAGCCTGGATTTCAAAACATCAAAACTGTGGTTGACAGGTGACCACAACTTTGCATACTGTATTTATTATGTAAAAACAAACATGTCCCACAAAGGAGCTCTAGAACCCTTGATTTCTCCCTTGTTGTGTATTGTCTTACACTTTTTTTAATTGTATGTTTTTAGTAAATACATGCTATGTTGACACTTTTGCTTAGAAGTAGCCTAAATATTTAATGGATTTCTCTGTACATTGACATTTGCATTGTGTCAAGTTGCTTCATGGGATTTGTCTTCCTGACAGAGCTTTTCTATGTAGTCTTGAGAGGGAAAACAAAATCAAACGTTTCCTAAATGTTTAGGTCTTACTTCAGAGTTCATCCTCGATCCAGAAATAAAGCCTGTGAGGAAAGAGAGAACCAACAGTGAGTGGAAAAACAGGCTTCTTGTGTCATAAATGTGATGCTTTCACCCTCAGGAGTGTGGCTTTTATCAAGTGGAAAAAGAATGGTCGTAACGACTTAGAATGAAAGAGGAGGTGTTCAGTCATTATTTTATAGGCAGACCAATGTAATGAAAGAGCGCTTTGAATTATGAAACATTTTAAATTTAATTGACCAAAATTAGTTATATCATCAGAGAATGGCAGCCAGAATAAAGCTTTGGTTTTGGTCGATTTCGCTGCACATTTGCATTTTTTGTCATAGTGCTTTATAAGACTATTTTGTTTTGCTCTTAAAGCAGCTCTCTGCAGCTTTGAGTGAAACAATTCCTCTGATTATCTGTACTTTTAAGTATTCAGAATCAGCTCCACTTGTGCAAGTTGAGTCTGTCAAGGAAAATATATTTTTGTTGTAATGTGAGTATCAGAGCTCTACAGCATAATAGCTTATTGTCTTCAAACAGCTCATCTTTCTATTAGAACATTATGAATTCAGGAATAAATCTGAATATTAAACTTACATAATTTTAAATGTTTCCCTCCTTTACTTTGAGCTTTTTTTCTCAAAGTCATAACACTTTCAACTTTGTACATTCCCGGAGTGTTAAGCAGGGAGCCCCAGACCCTCCTCCTCCTCCTCAAATCTCCTTTGAGCGGATTCCTCCCCACCAGGGGTTTGGATAGAGGGATTAGCTGACTATTCTTGTGGTGGCGGTGAGATGAGGGGTTTAGACCGTGAAATGGAAGCATTTGTTGGAAGGAATCAGTGTCATTGACTCTGTGTGTTGGCATGATTACTAAGTCCTACTGTGGCAATGGAAGGACTCTTAAGGTCAGTCTGGGCTTCTTGCCCTTCAGACGGTCACACAAAGGGTTTATGCTGTGCTGTTAATGTAGATGTCATTACCCAGTGAGCTGTGCATAAAATAAATATCCATACACATACATGTCATGTGCTTGATGTTGATACATTTATCTGAATGTAAAATAAGATGAGAACAATCCAAATCATTAGAAGCTGCTGTCACTTCAAAATTAATGGCAGGCATTTTAAAAGGGCACATCTTCCTTAATGCTGGGGGACTTGCAAGAGACCAGTTTATAAAATAAAATGTACTAAGCTTTTAATCACCAATCACCAACACACTAACTAAACATGTGTTTACTGTATTTTCAAATATGATCAGCTTAAAAGCTCATGAATGCTTCATCTAGTGAATACACTTCAAATTGCAGTTGAGCTCTTCCTAATTAGCATTTAATCTATTGGGACCTTCCCTTACATGCATCATATGCATCACAAGGGGTTTGTTCTTATATAATTACTTAAATAAATTTGCTTTTAATGTGTAACTCTCTTATAAAAACACACTGAAGTAATGTAAACATCATAGGTTCCACTGTGTATTTGTGTCTAATGGCAAGTGAAAAGTATTGAATCACTGCGTCCCATCTCTTAACTATCTTGTAATCTACTCTTGGCACAAGTCTCTCCCTGCCACACTTTGTCCCCACACTGACACCCATTACACGAGGAATACTTAACGACCTTGGATCAGAGCACATCAGAGGAGATTGATTTATCTGTTTCTCCAACAGTGTTTCTTATACTTTGTTCGTGAAGCTCCCAGTCCCTTCATAAATTTGTCTAAAGATTGTCAAAAAGAATTAATCAACAGAATATAAATGACAGCAATCATTTTAAGTCATTATTTAAGCAAAAATTACAATATTTATATCAACTAGTTTCAACAGCCTCCTAAATATGATGATTAATCTAATCAAAGTCAGAACCTTGGGCAGTGGGAAATTTTGATCCACATTTTTACCATTACCTGATATTTTATAGATTAAATGGTCATTAATGGGGGGAAAAATACTAACTTTGTTTGCTATAGGGCTGTAGAGAGTAGTTTGAAGGTTTGGTTGATAAAGAACTAATTCATCCTTTGAGTACTGCCCAGCTCTTTTCATATTGATACGGGGTATTTCTGCACAGTTGCAGCTAAAGATAAGGCGACACTAAAGTGATTAGTGTTATACTATTTTTAAAATTAGATATACAGCCCATGGTGGCACATTTTATTGAAGAGATATAGATTTAAGCCTTTCCAAAATTCACAACATGTTTTAATCAAACAAAATATTGTACTACAATCTATTATCTTCATCTTTTAGGATTGAGAGCGACAGACATTTTGAGTTTAAAAACCTCAACATAAGCTTTGAATGGGCCTAGTGCACAGCCACAAAACCTCAGTGATATGTGCTTGAGGAAAAAAAACTATGAAACTGTAATCCAATGAGTTAGTTTTATGGCTACATTGTGACTACAGGTTAAACTTGGGCAGTTTTTTTATATTAATGTTTTTATTTTACTTATAAGAACCACATCTTGATGCATACATGTGACCATGACACTAAAGGTTATTTTTGTTAATTATATCCATTATATCCCTCATTGCTCCCCATGGGAAGACATGTAGCTGGTTGAAGCGTTACTAATAAAATTAAAGGGATCTGTGATTACAGTGTGCCGACACTTCTTTAGATTGCAGTATAATGAGAGAATAATTACGTTGGATAAATGCAGGCCTGTTAAGCATGGTCTGAATAGCAGTCTTGTCTACTTTTTTCACAGGGTCGTGACTGACGTGAAACAGCTCACTTTTTTTATAATGAGCAATAATAGAAAATCATCAAGCAGTGCTAGCTGATGCAAGAGGCATGAGTCACACTCGCATGATGCTGGCAGCTGCACGATACTCACAATAACACTAATCATGTCTTTCTTCACCTATATTTATATTTATTCAGTGGTCACACTTACACCCTGACTGACAATATTCATTTATTTTTAAAAATGGTGGCTAATTAGCCGCTTGCTTGACAGAAAGGTTGTCATAGCAACCATTAAGGCAGAATCGTGACCAGCCAGAGTGCTTGTCTGAAACTATAATAAAATCTATTGTGTGAAAGAGTCCCAACAGCTGAGGGTGGAAGACAGCAGGCGAGGATAGGTCGGCTTATGGTGTTTGACACAGTTATGCAACCAAGGTCAGAGGATACTCGGATAGTTTTCAGGGAGTTCTCCTCCTCCTCCCAATCCCATTTGAAACTGGCCCAGAATGTCAAGATTTGACATTTTTATCTGCCTGACCTTGTACTTTTCCAGCTCAACTCTATTTCAATTTCCTGTGGGAAAAGAAAATGTCTGCACTAATAGTTTCCTATTGTTTTCTGTGACAGAGAACCACCGAACTGCCTCTGCTTCACTTCAGAGGATTTTATGTCTCAGTGGAGGGGGATAAAAATGCCACATCTCACTGTGTTGTTGTTTGAAATCCCTCTAGTTTCCAGTAGAAGCACACTAAATGTAAACAGCTAATTAATCTGCAACTATTTTGATAATCAGGTAGTCATTAATAAGGATTTTTTTGAAGCAAAAAGAGACAGTTTCTCTAATGTGAGGATTTGCTGTGAATATTTTTTGATTTTTGGAGAAAAAAAGGGCTCTGGGAAAACGAGAACATAATTTTTTTATTCACTTCATATTGTTCCACACTTTAATGGGTAATGAAGATAAAATTAAGTTGCAGACCGACCTTTAATACATGGTCTGTCATGCAATTTTTGTGAATTTCCAAACTCACTACAGGGACTGCTGTTGTTTGCTCCCTGAAATTAATCTTGATTAATTAATAATCAAGATTGATGTGTCTTTTTTAATCTCAAGCTCTCAGTTAATTTCCTTCCAGTTTCCTTCTGATCTCATCGTCCTAACCAAACCCGGAGGAAAGGGAATACAAACCAGAGCATTCCTGACATATCTGCTGTGTGTCATAGCCCATCTGTCAGACAGACCAGTCTTACTTTGAGAAGCCACTGCTACAGCAAAGCAGCAATAGTCTGTGACAACTCTGTTAATTCCCTCAGAGATGTTCTGGTGGGATCAACTGGGTTTTATGGCTCTGCTAAAATCACCCCATGCTTCCCATTATAATAAGGGCGAGTGTATGCTTCAAGTGATGAAAGGGTGTGGGTGGATGCTGGTATAAATGTGTCGAAGATCACTTCTATTACCTACCTACCAGTCAGAAATGTGTTTTATTTCCATCTGGAGCCGCATGTCATGACGACGTGTCAATGTGAATGTGTTATGACTACTGGAATAAGCTGTAGCAGTGGGTTTTCAATAAATCCAGACGTGAGGAGCTGTGCAGGAAGGAGGAAGGAGGCGGCTGTGTTGTGGCAACGGAGGCCTTAAAATATCTCTGGTGAGCTGGCCAAATGAGTGCTTGAAGTTCACCCGCCTCCAGCTGAGGGGAGACAGTGGAGCTCCAGCTGATGACACCCGGCACTCAGCTAGAGACGGACTATCGATTGGTTTAAAGCATTTGCATTGCTCATGTTCACCCTGAGCTCAGGAATTTGATGGTGTATTTATACTACTGTGCTGTTTATAGATTGAATTGATCCAGAGTGGCCCAGTTAATTAGCTCCCAGCTGTTAATTTTATTTTTTATTTGCTAAATAATATGGTGTGGGTTCATGAATGACGCTCCAATAAGACATCTTGACATTTTAATAAAAACTGCTGAAAAGCAAATATACTCCCTAATTCCAGTAATCCTTTTTAGTTGACATTTTGTTGTTCATAATAGGTGTAAAAGAATTGATAATGCATAAGACATCCTACTGTACGTGTGTTAAATATGTTTTTTTTTTTTCTTGTTTTGTTTTTCTCACAGAAACGAGCCAAGGGCCAAGTGCTCTTTGATATCGTATGTAACCACCTCAATCTACTGGAGAGGGACTACTTTGGCATCACATGCAGAGATGTAGATAATCAGAAGGTAAAGGAACCTCTATCACATGCTCATGGAAGAGTCAAAAACTCTAAACCATGTCTATTTATAGAGGGTTTTTTTGTATAATACTGTGTTCTCATTTATGACCGTTATTGCTTTTTGTCTGTGGTCTGTTGCAGAATTGGTTAGACCCTTCCAAGGAGCTAAAGAAGCAGATCAGAAGTAAGTGACATCATCAAATAAAACCACTGAACTGATTGGTACTGAGCAGCCAAACAAGGTGCATGTTGTGCAGTTGTAAAATGCTGCTTTAACTTGATGTTCTTCCTACTTTTCAGCTGGTCCCTGGAACTTTGCTTTCAACGTCAAGTTTTACCCTCCAGACCCTGCCCAGCTGACCGAGGACATCACGCGGTGAGTAAGCGGTTAATTAGAATGTCTATGTAATTGTTCACTGTTCATCACTCCTTCAGCTTATGCAGGTAAATGTTGTTAAAGGCTTTATTTGGTACTATCTAAAACAAAATGACCCCTCTTTTTCCCCTCTCAGGTACTACCTGTGTTTGCAGCTGAGAGATGACGTGGTTTCGGGCCGTCTGCCCTGCTCCTTCGCCACCCACACAGTGCTGGGCTCCTACACAGTGCAGTCTGAACTGGGTGACTACGACCCCGAGGAATTCGGCAGCGACTACATCAGCGAGCTGCGATTCGCACCCAACCAAACCAAAGAGCTAGAGGAGAAGGTCATGGAGCTCCACAAGACCTACAAGTTAGTGTCAAAATCATTTCCTCAACTCTGTTTTTATGCTGAGCTTGAACCATCCAGCACAGGATAGACTGGTTAGTTTTTCAGAGAGCTTCATCTGACAAAATATTGAATAATTGAAAGAATTCAAAATTGACTGGTGTTCAGATGAGAATTTATCTCAACTTGTTAGTAATTAAATTAGTAAGTGAATCAGCATTTTGAAAGTGAGGGAAGCATTACACCCCTGTGATCCTCACACAGTATTAGTGCTTTGTTCCTTCAGTTAGGTTGTCGTTTTTAGCAGTATTTTTACAGAAGTTCATGAGATATAAATTGTATCTTGAGGGAAGAATGCTATGCATACGATGTGGAATATGGAACATAGAAACAGTGGGTCCCTTTGTAAATCAAACCACAGAAATGATCCAGTATGATGTTTTTCCCTTTTGATAAAACCCCAGGAAAATCAGATTCCAAATTTGACATTTTTAACATGAAATAATCCAAATTTGCCCTACATGCCAGGGGACATAAAGGACAGTAAGTATGTTATGAAATAATCTAGACTAAATAAGCAACATCAAAGGTAAGGTACAAACTGTAAAAACAACCCAAGCTGCTCTAACAACGATGGACGTGTTTCCAGATCAGCTAGTACCTCGTTGCTCATAATATTAAAGAACCACAACTTCAAGCCAGTCATCCTGAGTGATTACAGCCTGGAATAATACTCTGTTCTAAAAAGCAGCATGTCTCCACACATTGGTTTTATGTTTTCCTATAAATGGATTTAGCTGGCTGTCCTTTGTCTGAGCCCTTCATTCTCCCTGTATTACAATGATTTGTGTGTAATTTGATGCAGAACTACTTCATGCAACGACAGTGCAAGGATTAGGATCTCTCTAAAGACCCATCTATGCTAAAAATGGACACACTCACGTTACTCTGTTGCGTTCCGGTTAAGAGCGTCCATAAAAACATTTTCCGAAAGCTTTTAGGCAATAAAACTGTGAATTATTCTTGTTTTAGATCTGAGTGCGCTCCACTCTTACTAACTCTCCAGTGTTGCACATTCACATTGTTCAAGAGAGCATTAATTCGCTCCTTGCTACGTACTGTATAAGCTCTTGTTCGACCTGGTGTGTTCTGTTTTATCAGGGGGATGACACCAGCAGAAGCAGAGATGTTGTTCCTGGAAAATGCTAAGAAGCTGTCCATGTATGGTGTAGACCTCCACCACGCTAAGGTGACACATCTCTCACTAGTCACACTAAATACCTGAAGAAAATAAATTTGAGACAGTCGATGTCAATGAAAATGACATCTACAGCCAATAAAAAAAATAAATGTAAAATCTTACATTGTTCCACTTTTCACTAGATAGCATTGTAAAAACATTAAGGACAAGATGCATTAAGAAATGTGTAATGAAAATTATGTTATTTTTTGTGTTCTCTTTAAAGGAATTATGTCAGCATTTTTGTGGATTGTGCTTTCTTTTGTTGCTTTCTTTCCAAATGCTGGTTGAGAAGATACTGCTCATGTCTGTACGCAAAATATGAAGCTACACTCAGGGTTCTGTTAGCTTAGCTTAGCACAAATACTATACACAGGGAAACTAGACTTCCTCTGACCAAAGGTAACAAAATCTGCCCATCAGCACCTCTAAAGCCCTCTAATTAATATGTAATAGCTTGGTTGTTTAAAGCTACTGCAAGAACTTTAATTTTGTGTTTTGGGAGTGTCTGTACACAAAAGCAGTAGTGTTTCCAAGCACCAGAGTCCCTCCAGAAAGCCTCTCATCTTACTGCAGCAGGGTGACTGAAGCTGCAGGTTGAACAAGGCTGCTAAGCCAGATCTGGGTCAGTGTGAGGCAGCTTGATGCCTGCCGGAGGCCCCCCTGGAGCCTGAGCTGGAAGGGTTTCTGATGAATCTGCTTGGTGTGAATCAGTTTGCAGGGATTTTGGCATGGATAATTCTCACTAACGGCCTTGTTTACTTATGTTGGACTTACAGAGGTATGGGTATTGAATTGTGACTGTCATGACCAGTCAGAACCTCCATGTTGTGTTATGCAGATGCTCTTGGAGAACAATGGGAAGCACTAATCTGAACATGAATATCCACAGTGATACATCAGTGAAATAAAATTAGTTGTCCACACTGATACCTGAGAAAGGTCAGATGGTGCATGTATTGTGCCAAATGGCTGAACTGGTGGTTCCCCCTGGACATACCTGCACCAATACATCTCTAAAGCTGTTCAGCATCACCATTTTACCATCTACTTTTTCACAGTTACTTATCAGATGTTACAACAACACATTGTTGTTTTTCTGACCTTTAGAGGTGCTACTGTCAGATTTGTTTGCCTTGTTTTTTGTCCGCATGCTCAGTCAAGCTAATTAACTTCTGGCCAAAGCTTTATGTTTACACTACAGACATGAGAGCAGCATCATTCTTTATTTCTCACTGTCGGCGAGGAGGTGGATGAGCTTATTTTCCAAAAAATGTTGAACTAAGTAGTACACTGAATCAGTGTTTCCAGGCTCAAGTATGAAAGTGACAAAGTAATGGTTGTATGGTTATTCTTTTTATGTGAGATGAGACTAACACATTCCACTCACGCAGTTACCAGTGACGCTTGCCACCACAACACTGCTGCTTCAAAAACATCCCAGCTGCTACACTAATGCCTCAGTTTAACATGCCACTGCTGTTTTTTGCTGATTGACTGACATTATGTCACTGCTGCCTCTGTGGATTGGGAGGGAGTCTGGAGCCCAGCTTGATTTGAATGATTTCTAATCCGCAGGCCAGATGGGATCAAACGCGTCATTAGAACACAGGCAGTATAATAGAGAGCTGGATTACAACTGCAGGGCTGCTGTCATAATGAAAGATCATGCAGTCATTGGTCCCGATTTGAATCAGTTATCAGAAGCACTGTGAAAATCAGAAAAGCTGTAGATGTGGGCACTGGAGAGGATATTGCCTCCACAGATTTTACATCAGAATACAGGAGATGACAGAGACGAGGAAGCTGCCTTGATTAAACTGAGTAGACATCAACGCTCAGATATATGAGTCAGTTTTGATACCCGAGAAAAATATGTACATATCAGACAAGCATCCCTCTTTTGTCTTTTCTCCTCTCTCATTAAATGCAAAGTTGGTAGGGAGTCTCTATGAATGCTTGGCTCCAGCAGAGGGAGAGGTAAGAGGCTGCATCTCATGTGCTTACCTCTGTGTGCGTGTGTGTGTGTGTGTGTGTGTGTGTGTGTGTGTGGTTTCTACTTGTGCATGGTTACATACAAAGTTGTCATTTCATCATCCCATTAAGACTGACTGTTCTTGCTTGGGACCAGCGCTTCTTTCTTAAAATGTCACCTGCTCATCTCATGCTTTGTGCAGTGAAGAGCCTCATTTTGTGCTTCATCCACCATTTCCAAGACTTCGCTGTTGCTTTGGCCACTCAGTGCCTTTGGAGTCTTTATTCACTGTCACTACAGCCTGCATAGAGGAGATAAGAGCACCACATGCCTGTTTCCACTCTCCACCTGCCTGCTTTACCCTGTTATTATCACAAACTGTACCCTGCTGTGCACTGGCTCCTGGATCCTGTAGAATTACTGGAAGTTTACGTTGAGCGGAACGCAAAAAGAAGAACAGTTTTGTGGCTTCTTCTTTGGTAACACAGGATCCCTGACCGTCTCAAAGTAACACATGGTGATTTTACTGAATTTGTGTGTTTTTGTTCTCAGGACTCTGAGGGAGTGGAGATCATGTTGGGAGTTTGTTCAAGTGGCCTCCTCATCTACAGAGACAGGTTGAGGATCAATCGTTTCGCTTGGCCTAAAATCCTGAAGATCTCCTACAAGAGGAACAACTTCTACATCAAAATCCGGCCCGGCGAGGTGAGAACCGTGACTGTCATGAAAACAATCCATCCAAATGATCCACAGCGACTCTCTTTACTGATATTTTGCGCAAGTGTTACTTTTTACAGATGTAACCAACTAGTAGGGCTGGGTACAGAACTTTGATACTTTTGTAGCACTGACCAAAAAGTTCTGATCCTATGGGGTGTCAAAAAATTAATAATTTTTCGGTGCCAGATTCTGATATTCAAGTGTCTGTGAACCATGCTCGGTAGACACCGATCCGTCCCCCCACTTTCACAGTATAACGCAACAAAAATCACCAGTAAAACTGAGGACTAATGTCATTGCAGCTGTGTTGGGAGCTGGGCTTTTGTGGATTTAGAATAATGGTGCGTTCCTTTTGAACATAAATTTCAGAATTTCCAAGCTCCAAGTCAGAATTTAAATCAGAACCCCTGTAAAGTTGTATATCCAGTTCAGAAAGTCAGAATTATCTCACCAACCTGACATATAATTCAAGCTATCTGCTACTGATGTAAATATTAGCTACATGATTTGTTGTACATCTGTAAGGCTGGAAGAGCTGGGAGCACTATACATTGGGGTTAAGATTATCAGAGCTCCAAGTTCTGAGTTCCAGTGAACACACCATCCCCAGGGTCCTAAAGAGGAGCTGGTAGCAGCTTGTGCCTGTTGATCATCATCAGATCATTGACTAATATGTCTACCGTGATAAATTACACAACAATACATTGAATTGAAATCATAAAAAAATATAATAATGTTGATGATAACCATGATTAAAGCCCAAATTACATAAAAATAACTTATTGAGGTATCGAAAAAAGTACCATGCTGGATTCGGTATCAAAACAAAGGTACTGTAAATGGCATCATATCAAAACATTTTGAACCATACCCAGCCCTACCAACTAGTAACATGTTAGCATTTAACATTAATACAAAAGCGATTAAAGTTGAATGAATAAAGAATGTCAAAGTTCACTCAATAATGAATCTGACCACATGGTTTTGTCACTCGTTGCAGTTTGAGCAGTTTGAAAGCACGATCGGTTTCAAGCTCCAGAATCACCGTGCTGCCAAAAGGCTCTGGAAGGTCTGTGTCGAGCACCACACCTTCTTCAGGTAAGACACATCTGAGATGTGACAGGAAGCAGATTTTGAAATTGCAAAATGTCATATTTCCCACACTGAGATGTCATTATTTTGTCCTGTTTTGCTATCAGATGTATGATATGTTTTTTTCAGATAATTAAGGATTCAAAAACAGTCCCCTTGATAGCACAGAGACAGTTTTGTCCAGAGATGGACTCATGAGCTACATGGTTTTCTCAAATCTATGACCTCCTTTGTTGTTAATCGATCACATAAGTTTAGTGATAATCACCATAGATTAATTCTTTGTAGTTAAACAGAAACAGTGCCCAGGCTGTTTAGTAACTGTTGCCAACATGTTAAGTTGTTTTGTGCTGCTTTAAGCTAAAAAAAAAACAAAAAAAAAAAACTCTGTTGGGTTCTTTGGAGTAGCAAGCCAGAGCCTGAGGGCCTTCTGGAAACTATTCAGATGAGTAGGAGTTCTAATGCTTTACGGTGTGCAGCTTACATCTGTGTTATTTCTGTTTTGATAAATGTGAGTGTTTGTGGCTTGTGACAGACTCGTATCCCCCGAGGCGCCACCGAAGAAGTTTCTGAGCCTCGGCTCCAAGTTCCGCTACAGCGGCAGAACGCAGGCTCAGACCCGCAGGGCCAGCTCTCAGATCATCAGACCTGCTCCACTCTTCGAACGCTCCGCCAGCAAACGCTACAACATGTCGCGCAGTTTGGACGGAGGTGAGGAGCAGCTGAGGGTTTCGACCAATGGCCAGTTAAAATGTTGTTAAGCAAGGATTTGTGTTCATTTATCCAGTTTATTTTGATTACTGTCACCTGCCCACAGTTTTTAGATTTTAGATCATCATAGTTTTTGTATCCTAAACTTGTGGTGAAAACTATCCTCACTAAAATGTGCTTCTGTGACTTTTTGTCACAGGAAATAATGGAAAAAACATTTTGTTAGAAGTTCATATTAGTTTTTTGTTCCCCTTTGTGTTTCTTGTAAAGGAAAAAATATGCTTTGCACCTGAAAGCATGCAGTGCAGTGACACAGCCACAATATTTATTTTACTGTAACAACAATCTGAATGAATCCCACTGCCCCCAGTATGTCCCTGGACTTCAAAGACGAACACAGGCGTCCATAAACCGTCACTGGCCTTCGTCCATCACATTCATCTTTCTCTCACTGTCCTCCAGCACCCATTATGGAGAACCATGAAACTCTTATGAAGGACGGTGCCACTGATGGGGCAGCCAAAGTCATTCCCAAGGGGGACATTATCACCACGGTAACGACAGAGAAGAAGGCTGAGGAAGAAAAGGCGGAGCAGGAGGATGCTCGGATGGATGTAGAGACGCCAGACCCGACTGCCACCACACCACTCAGACATGACACTAAGGTAACCCTCTGTCTAACAGGTTCAGTGAAGTCTGTGCTGCTGTTAATAAGGATGAAGGAACTTTACGAGTCTTCGTATTTGGTCTAGAGAGTGTTGATGAGTGAATTTATTCAGATGGACAACAGGTTGTCAAAGAAACAACTGATGTTTCGGGAAAAAAATTGCTGCAATTTTGTCCTTTCAGGTCTTATTTTGAGATTTTCTTTCTTGATATACTCCTTAATGGCTGATGAGAATTTCCCCTTTGTTTTTAGCTTAACTCACTGCAGCAGAGTATTCCTAAGTGCTTCTCATGTGTGCGCTTTACTAATTAGCTTTTCTTTTCTTGTCCTTCCTTTGACCCTACACTATTCTCGTGTGTGTGCTCATGCGTACTCGCCCTCTTCCCTTTTGCTCCTCTCCATTTACACACACACAAACACATCATCTCTTCGTCGACACTTCCCTCCATCAGTGCTCCCCTCCTGTTTACTCAACCGACCCCCTCCGCTCTGAGCTTTCACTCCCCTCATCTCCCGTTTCATCAACTAAAGTGCGGCGGAGGCGCAGGGAGAACGCGCGCAAACGGGCGTCATCTGTCAGCCCGGCCAAGAGCAGCGCTGGTTGCCGCCGCAGGCAAGCCCTCGCTGACCGCAAAGCCGCCCTGCTGGACGAGCAGGTGCTGCTGCTGTCAGCCCGCAAGCAGAGACTGGAGCAGGGCAAGAGCCGCGGCGGCACGCTCTTCTCCTTCTCCCTGCACCTGCCCGACCTGTCCTCCTTCCTGGACGAGGACGGCTACATCACCTTCCCCGATCTGTCCGAGATGCGCTTCCTCCCTCTCTGCGCGCAGAACTTTGTGCCCATTAAGTCACCGTCACTCATCCCCTGCTTCCTCTTCATCTTTTTCTTCCTGCTCTCCACCTCCTTCTCAGTCCCCTACGCCCTCACCCTCTCCTTCCCCCTGGCGCTGTGCCTCTGCTACCTGGAGCCCAAGGCAGCCTCCCTGACCGCTTCCATAGCCCAGGGCTACCATGACCATGACAGTTCAGAGGAAGAGGAGGTGTGTGCGCGTACGTCTGTATGTTCCGATACCTGCCTCCGGCTGGATTGGCGGCTCATTACAACAGTTAACCCCTTATCCTGTCCTGTATCTCGCTCTGCTGTTTCACCAGCTCAGAGCCGACCTGGAGACCGTGTCTGTCCCAGTGTCTGTCACTTTTCCTACTTTCAGAACCTCATCTCTGTCCGGTCACGCCCTCATCCTGTAGACTACATCCTCATCAACATCACAGAGATGAACCTGCAAGTCTCACCATGTCATATTTGAAGGGCTTGCATTTACTCCACCTTTCACGAGAGGGTTAGACACAAATATTCTCACCTCAGACTGAGGTTGGACTTCTTGACACATTTACACAAGCTTTATGCAGCATCATTAAAAATCACCATGAATAACACTGTCATGCTGCAGTGTGAAACAGTTCATGGTGAAAATATTTTTAATATTTGAATGTGTGTGTTTATTAAAGATAATGAGATTTTTGAATTACTCTCTTATCTCCATTTAAGGCGCGTTCACAAGCCATAGTCCATACGGCTCGTTCGAATCAGAGTGAAATCTATATTTGTGGTTTGTTTTCTATTTGGTCTGGTTCAGTTTCACAGTACATAATTTAAATAAAAAAAAAAAAAAAAGACTGTTGCTTAGGCGCCTGTATGAAGGAGTGGATTTATTGTTTTTGCCTTGAGAGCTGCATCTTCTATGCAGGGACAGACTTTGATACTTTGCTGTCAATATTTTTGCACAAATTTGGGATTTGGGATTGTGCACACACTAATCCACAGAAGACTTTATACACATCAATATTTTCCTGGACTTTATTTTGCATATTGTGCATGCTGTCTTCGCCCCCACGCTAATCAAGTCAGTCCTCTACCCTTCATGTTAACCCATCATTTACACTAGGGTTCACTTAATAGGGACTCAAGTTTGGCTTGTGAATGTGTCCTTAGTGACTAATCCTTTACCAAATCACAAAGCTTTGTGGCTAACCCATCTCAGTGTTATCATCCACATTCAGTGTAGAAAGTGATTGCTATAAGAACCACAGCTGCTGCATGGAAACACATTTATTGATGCACTCAGTCTCTCTGCATTGCTGTCTGAGTCAAGCAAACCAGCACAAATTAAAATGAATGATTTAAACCCAACCTCTGCTGAAAAGGGCTGAAAGCAGCTTACTGTAGAGTGCCTTCCCTTAAACAACACCCTTTTGAATCACAGTTGTAATATAAGGCATGCTGTGCTGCAGAGAGACTATGACAGTTACTTCAACATGCATGGAGAAGAGGGGGGAGGGCCTGAAAGTCAGGTTACTGTTCATCAAATCACTTTTTTATTATCCAGTTGTGTGCAAGTATCTTACCAACATGTACAGTATAAAATCAACCCTGTCCAAATCCAAAGCAAATTTAATAATACACTGAAAAGTCAAAGTGACTGACCAAAGGTTTCAACTTCCTCTGAGTCTGTTTTGCTTGCTTCCTTTTCATGTGCTTTTCTTCCCTCTTTCTGTTTCTCCTTTTCCTAACCTTATCTGCAGTGTTGTCTGAAATATGTAGCTTACAGAAACAACCAGTGCATTTCCATTCGTTCCATTTGTGGTTTAGAAGAATCTCCTGTTGATGATAAATGCATTTTCAAGGGTTAACAAGTTGGGTTCTTGTTGTTTTATTGCCTGCCACTTGGAACGGTTTTTGGTCCGTTTGTGAAAGCAGACTGACAGCGAACAAACTGACTTTGCCTTTGATGGAGAGATGACCGCCACGGAGGTTTGTACAAGGAAAGATGTCTATAAGGCATGAAAAAAGGATATAAGGAGCAGAGAAATAATGTGATGCTGAGTCATTGATGTCATGCCCACTGAAACAGTCAGGAGAATTTGTGTACTTGGAAGTTCTGCATGCGACGCATGCATTGCATCTTGTTATGCTTGTTTTTTTCCCTTCTTTCTTTAATGTGACACACTATTCAGTATGTCTTTTCTACTGGCTACCTTCCAACAGAAACCAAAAGTTAACATTGCTCCACCTGTCAAGCTTCAATTGTCTTGTGAGAATCTTGTGACAGGGGTCTTAAATAATATGATAATAAAGACTGGGCCCAACACTGCATTTAGCATCCTTGTATTGCACTGTCAGCATGAAAAGGAAGCACGGTCAGTTAATGTTACATGGTGTATATTTGTTTTTGTTTTCACTTTAAAAGGTTCAAGGTTAAATTATTTTTAGAATGAGGACTCGCAAACGCTGTTTTTGATAATGTTTCCATTTAGTTGCTGGTGTAAACTTCTCCAAATAACAAGAGCAAGACAAAGCTGCTAATGTTAGCCTAAATTCTGACAGCAGACTTCCACACTGTGAAGACATAACACCTGGTGGATTTATTAGTCCGAAGCAGTTTTAAATCTAATGCAGTTCAGCTCCTGGTGGAGTCCTCACGTTTTTGGAAGCAACACTCGACAGTAGGTGGTTAGCTAATAAGCTGCACATGCTAACAGTTGCAGCGTATGTAATAGCCAATAAACACTTTTATTTAGAAATTTGAAGCTTGACAGGCCTGCTGAGCCTAATCACAGTTGGGCAATGATGTTACTTGGGGGAGGAATTTAATGATATTATACACAATATTCTTCCACTTTTTAATTCCACCACCATCCTCACCCTCTCTTATACCCCTGCCTGTTGCTCGTTGTTCCCTTACTTTCTTTCCCTTCCCTTTCCCTTGATTCACTCTTGTTTCTCTTCTTTTAATGACACACTTTCCTCTCATGCTGTGTTCTCCCCTCTTTTACTTGCTGTCAGTCGGACGCCGACGAGGACTCTGAAATGCGGACTCAGGTACACTGGGCTCGCTTCATGGCCCTGCTCAGTGCATCACTCCACCACCATCAGCAGATGCCCTGAGCCGCTCTAACATCAGTCACTTTGTGCCGTCTCTCCACCTTGGCTTGCCTGCTGTTGCTTCTGCACTCACTATCACGGCACACACCAGACTGACCATTCACTTTCACCTGAATTCACTTCTGCTGCGAAGCTGCCGCTGCTACTAAACATGCCATTGCAGCTCATTTTCAAGTGTTACTGCTTGAAAATGGTGGAGTCATTTTTGTTTTCTTGTTGCTGCAACCAACAGTCAGATTTCATAGTTTTTCAAGGTTTTTCTATTCCATAGCTGAGTTGGCATGCCATCATGTCATTTACAGCCATATGGTAAAGACAAAGCTCCCCATATCTTCTAACAAGAATTTAAAGCACATTTTAACTACAATTTTTCTGCCCTCTTTTGTCTTTACAGTATAGTTTCATAAGACGAGTAAAAGGAGAAAACGTTTTTATCAAGCATAGTAATCTGATGCTAGAGGTTGGTAAGAAAGCGACGCATGACTGAAATATGCATGCAGATGCTGATAGTGTGACCAAAACTAACTGATAACAAACACGTCTAATGTACCAATAGCCCTGCCAGTGTTTGATTCTGCCATCTGTACTTCCTATATGAATTGTTTTTTGCATTTTTATCTAACCAAGTTATCATCCAAATTAATGTGTGACAACAACTATAAATCAAACTGAATTATGTCAGTGTTTGGAGAGGTCTCAACAAGATTTGGGAGTGTTGTACTTCACTAAACCTGTAAAACTAAATCTGTGAGTCCTTGCATGAAATCATACTATTTCCATTGAGTAAAGCTGGTCCTAAATGCTCTCTTAGCATTTAAGAACAAGCTGCTACTCTTATAGTTACTACTGCCATACGTCTGGACATTTTGCCATTATTTTGCTGTTTGTGTAAGCAGTTACACTGGCAGCCTGCACTTCCTCCTAAATAGGCCTGTGATTAAGAAACATAAAAAATTCTGACGCTTTTAATATGGTTGGTTTAAGTCTACTTTGGTTGATTGCAGACTTTTGCAGAACTGCATTTTATGCTTGCCGTGTGTTTTGATAATTCATTGGATATGCAAGCTGCTGTTGCGTACATAAAGCATGGCCGTCGTTCCCTCCGCTCCGCCCATGGCCTCACCTCCTTGTGTCATGGTTGACCGGCTACTTGTAGGACACAGTGCCTCCGGAAGAGATGGTCAAGCACCAGACCAGCATCAGCGAACTGAAGCGCTCCTTCCTGGAGACGGGCGACAGCACGCCGGGCCTGACAGAATGGGAGAAGAGACTCTCCTCGTCTCCTGCACGCTCACCCAGAGCATACGAAGCACCGATGATAGAGCCGCTGGAGCTGCAGGATGTAAGCCGCAGTGCTCAGCAGACTGAATGACAGCATGAGTGTGTGAAGCATGACATCACCAAGGAGATTTTCACACCAAAGACACCAATGTCAAAGAGTTTTGGAGCAATGAGTCCGAGTGCAGTAAAGTAAATAATCATAAGTCTGGTGCAGGACATTTTATATTCCAAATGGCTTTAGTGCATAATAAATTTGTAGGTAGGGTTAGTTTGTGATGTGCAGCTGGCGATATTCATATTAATTTGTCTCTTGTGCTCATTAATGGGTGTTGTGGTTGTTGCGCTCAGTGGCATTACGTTCTGGGCTGAGGAGCTGCTTTACTTGTGTTGCTTTCCATAATCTGATGAAGGACAAGCACAGGACGAATGAGCGGCACTAATTAAGCTCTCTGAAGATTAATCACTGACATCAAATGTGACTCACTGAAATGAAGCTGATTCTCTGGAAGAGGCTCTCAGGATCTGGATTGTGTCCATTTCAACATTTCCTTTCTCATGTCTGTCTGCCTGTGTGACCTTTGATTTATTTATTTCTTCTCCTTTCTTTAGACTAAAGACGAGCTGCCTGCTGAAGGGGAGACAAAAGAGGAGATGGAAACTAAAGCCACTGAGGTAAGTAGTTTTGTAAAATACTGTATATTTTTGTGAGAGTTGTGTTTTGTCTTTTTGTTTCTACGTAGCTCCAGACATTTCTGGACACTGGTACAGTTTCAGGTATTTTGCTTTTTTCCACTTAATTTCCTTTGTCTGTCTGTTTTTTTATCACTCCATTGTTTTAAATGAAGCTTGAAATGTACTTGAAAAGAAAAGTTACTGAATATGATTCAAGCCTTTTAAAAATCAATTCAGCTTTGTTATCCAAAATAGGAAATGACAGGACAATGACATTACTCAGAATATATAAGGTAAACCAGTAAGGACACACGGGAACCACAGGAATCAAGTGCTGAAACTATTTACTTTCATAGTTCTATGACAGAGAATACAACAATATGTGTGCAGAGAAACTAAGTTAGAACCAAACACTGCATGCCTGTCTAAGTATTAATGGAGCTCAATGTAAGTGCCATCTCTAGAAAAATACTCTCTTGAGCTTCTTTTCCTTGCTGTCTTGGCTTTGTGATGCTCTCTTTCTATTAACATGAACGATCCATTTCCAATAAGTCAAAATTCTCCCCAGGCGGCAGGATATCTGGTGAAATATGTGGTGGATAGTATCGCTACAGATTTGGCCAGCTCCTCAGGGCCTCACGGGATTAGCCTGTCAACCACTATGGACGATGACGTCTTCATGGATGGGGCCCTCAGGGAGGTGGAGGAGGTGTTGGGGAGGGCAGAGATGAAGGTCAGCCCCAGAGCTGTCAGAAAGGAAGTGTCCCAGGCCATCAGTGACAAGAAAGGAACGCTCATTATCTTGAAGGACGCTGAAGGTAAAGTAGACACAGAGAAGAATGCCACGGGTGAAGAAGAGGAGCCTGTCGACCGCAGAGAGGCTGAAGCTGAGGAAAATGAAATGTCTGCCTCTAAAGAGAGAGAATCGACCAAAGAAGACAGTTCTGTCATTATAGAAGACATAACCACTGTTGTGAAGATGCAGAGTCCAAAGATTGAGATAAAAACTGATGACGTGACTCCGATCAAAGGTACTGACTCGCCTAAAAAGGCCATGGCATCGTGGATATCTGAGGGGGTGAAGGCCGAGGCTTCAGAGGTTATCACTGTGTTGACAAAGGAAGTAAAAGAGGCTCCTGACGACCTGCAGCAGGACGCAGAAATCTTCACCTTTGAAGAGGTCCAAACGAAGCAGTCAAAGTCCGGCCCGACTCAGATTACTGTTTCTGAATCTTCAGCTACATCTTTTGCAGTGGTAGTGTATGAAAACTAAAAGCAGCGACATGGTTTTGGCTGCCTCCCTCCATCCCTCCACTACCAACACGCTAAGTCTATCCCATCGCCTTCTCTCCAGCTGCAGCCACACCAGTCTAACAAGCGTGTAACCAGGCGCTGTGCATGGCTCATGGTCCCCTAACACCCAGCGTTAACTCTCACTCGCCAAACCCTTTCTGTTGCAATCCACTGCTTCTGCGTAGATACAAACTGTTCGCTTTTGAGTTTGACGGCTAAAATGGCTCGCCTTCCTTAGCAGCTGGCTCCCGACAGCTGATAAGGAAAGCAGCGGGTGCTGTGGCTGCTCCCTGTTTGTTTTTCTACCCCTTTTGCTCAGCTGCACCACTCCTTCCTTTCAGCTCTGTTATCAGCTCCCTGAAAGCAGTGACTTCATAACCCTGGCTCAGAGCCACCACTGCAGCTTTCCTCACCTCATCCTCCAAAATCCCCTTCTACCTCTGCTAAGTCAGACAGAAAAAAAAATTGTATGGGTCTACCTGAAAAGCGATTTCACTTTTCTTAATGAAGTTTTTTTTTTTTTTTTCTCCCAAAAGCAGATTAGTGGAAATTTTGCTGCTGGTGAATTTCAGCGATCCCAAAACAGGATTACTGTTTTATTTGTTCAACTTGCTATTAGGTTCAGTGGATTTAATGAGATACACAATGGTATTCCAGATAATCCATACAATATTTACTTTTCAGACCTTTCATTTTTTCCTTATTTTCTTCCCCTTTGCTCTTTGTCTAGTGTTCACTGTGACTTTTGACTTTCCTCTTTTTTCCTTTCTCTCTCTTCTTGTGTCCGTCCATCCCTCTGTCCCATCAGTCTACGTTGGGATGGGTTTCCTCCTCTGAAAAGGTGACCACTCCTCTCTGGTCCTCACAGATTTCAAAATATAACACTGCAGTGTTTTTTTTTTAATGGTGTGACTGAAACCTTTAATTGTCTTTTTTAAATATGTAACTCTATATATGAATTGCATAACTGTTTCTCCATCAGGTGTGATCTGGGACCAACCTGTGCTGAGTGAGTTTATTTTTGTCGTTGCGAAGTAAAAAAAAAAAAACAAAACATCACTTAATGATACCATTATCATTCACAGATATCATCTGAACCAGAGGAGAAGGCGGTGGTTGCCACGGAGACAGAGGCATCACCAGCCAAATCGACAGCACCAACGGTGAATATCCAGACCACAGAAGCTGCAAAGGCCGAGCAAGTGCACGCTACAGCAGAGGGGGAGCTAGATCGTGTAGTTGTGTTACCAGACGATGTTAGTGGCAGTAGTTCAGGAGATCCACCTGCAAAATGTGATCTTTCAGGCCCTGCAGAATCTTCTGAGCACCTTGAACAGTGTTCACCTGTGGAGCCGGAGGCAGACATACCACCAGTAGTGACACATGTAGGGTTAGATGAGAGCCTGTGTGCAGTGATGACCTTAGCAGAAGCAAATGGAAACGAGGAAGTAATAGATGGCACAGAGGAAGAGTCGTTCACATCAGAACATGAAGATAACTGTTTCAGATTCACTGTTGCTCCTGCACACATCACAAACTGTGAAAAGGAAGAGAAGCCGTCCTCGGCAGAGGAGGAACATGATGAAGGGGAAGCAGCACAGAGCCGTTCAGAAGCTTTAGAGGAGGAATTAGCAGGGAAGAGGAAGCACACAGTAGTAGATGGCAAGAGAGTCCAGTTCTCCAAGGAAGTGCAGTATTTTGAGGAAGGAGCGTTCACAGAGTTAGAAAATGGTATTGAGGAGGCAGATGAAGGGATTGATGAATGCTCACAGGCAAAAGGCGAGAGACAAAAGAGCTGTCCAGACGTCTTGAAACGTTTGCGCTTTGAAAAAGAGAAATACCACCGTGCACAGGCAGACAGCTCTGAAGATGAAATGGAGACAACGGAGGATGAAGAGACAGATGGAAAGAAGGAGGAACATGATGAGGAAGAAGAGCTGAATTGGACCCTGGCAGAAGACTGTGCTGATGAAAATGTACCCCAAGCTGCAGCATCAGACGAAGTGATGGGAGAAGAAAGAGTCCAACCTGAAGAAAGAGGAGAAACTGAAGACCAGAAGTCCAGCCCACACCAAGTGGCTGACCCCCTTTCCCCAGACGCCCCACTCACCCATCCTCCTCCAGCCAGGTCTCAGTGGGAGGTAACCCCGCCTCAGCTCCAGCGGCCTCAGCCTCCTCCCTGTAACCTCACCTCCACCCACTCCTCCTGCCGACACAGTGTGCCACTAATAATCAAGGGCAAAACTCAAGCGAAAGCATGGATAAGCCTCTTAACTTCACAGTTTGTCGCTGAGCAGATCAGGGGATCCTTTTAAATGTGATGTGGTACACACACTTGATCGAAACCTCGTGATTCACATCCTCCGGTATCCACTCCTTCACTGGATCAGGGGTTGGAATGCATGACTGCATGCCCTTTGAGAGATTGAAGCCCTTCAATGATGTTAATCTGTGTCTGTTTGATTTTGTGTGCAGAGTTATTTTAAGAACAAAGCTAACAGTGAACACGTCCAGCAGTCTGTTTCAGACATGACAGCAAATTGAATTAGAGCTCAGATGCTTTTGATTGTGCTGTACTCGCTCTGCATGCATTTATTTGTGCCTGTTATGCCTTTTTATCCATTAGAGTCTTGATGTCATCGAGGTGGGAACCAAAGAGATGCCTGTAGTCCACACAGAGACAAAAACCATCACCTATGAGTCTGCTGAGGTACCAAAATATTTGCTTTATTTTTGAAAGACAGGATAACTGTGAAGAATGGTTTCTGTAGAAATCTGCTTTAAAAACTTACTTTTATACACACACTTCAGATGCTGAACATTGATTTTGGGTTTTGTTTGTTCAATATCCACTCTCCTTTTAGAAAACACTGGTGATAGCATGAAAATATTGATTACAGCCACTTGAAAGCTGCACTTATTCATGTTCCTCATATTAACAATGGATCATCTTTCTAGTATGTTTTTAGTGTCAATGTTTTCAGTGTTTTATAAAGAATTGTCTCCCTACTCTGCAGTGTTCCTCAGCCCTACTGAGTTTTTTATTAGTTTATTGTTTTGGTTTTGCATGCCTCAAACTGAAGTTATGAGCCCTGATCCATCACAAGACTATTCATCCTTTACATGGCCAGAAACACAGCAAAATGAATCTGCCAGATGTTTAAATATAAATTTACCCACAAGCAGCCACATAAATCCGTTCATGCTGTTTTACCACCAGTTCATGCTGACTAATATTTGATAGGAATTCAATAAATCTGTTATACTGCATGGTTTTGTTTTGTCCAGAGTACAAATTTAAAAATTCCAGTGTCTGCCAACAGGTTGATACTAATGGTGACGTAGACCCCGGGGTGTTGCTGAGTGCTCAGACCATCACCTCGGAGACCACCAGCACCACGACAACCACACACATCACAAAGGTCAGGCTTCATCTAGCTGTCCCTTTTTGGTCCTGGAACACATCAAACAGCGACTGCAGCCTTCATATGTTTGCTAAAGCCTTGTCTTCACTTTTTATAACACTGTGTTATGTGGGGTTTTATTTGAGCTGAATGAACTTAAAATGTCTTGAAATATGTTCAGTTTACCATTATAGAAGACGAATACGTTATTTTTAGGTGTTTGAGTTGAATGAAATGTCCTCTATCTGCTCTCAGACAGTGAAAGGAGGCATATCAGAGACGAGAATCGAGAAAAGGATCGTCATCACAGGAGATACAGACATCGACCACGATCAGGTCTCACATACTCTTTCTAATTTACTGTCCAACTGTCCGCAGTATTTTTCTTTGCCCTGTTAAGTCAATGAATGGATTTGAGCAGTGAAAAGCTAGTGACTCCCTCAGGACCTCATCTTGTACTCATCAAGCATAGCACATCCACATGATAGAAACTGGCTTAGCATGTGATACTTTACACAAAATATTATTAACTTGTGATGTGACTTTAACATATACTGGAAGTATGGCAAACTTCCCTGTTGGCATATTGACTAAATTAAACACCCCCTCACCCCGCCTTCCCCTGTGTCTCCCCCTGGTGATCCCTCCTGGCACTGCACTCCTTATGTAGGCCCTGGCTCAGGCCATAAAGGAGGCTAAAGAGCAGCATCCTGACATGTCAGTGACCAAAGTAGTGGTACATAAAGAGACAGAGATCACGCCTGAGGAGGGGGAGGACTGACCCAGGTAAGACAACAAGGCCCCAGTCCTGGTCCCAGCCCTGTCTTGTTTTTTTTTTTTTGTAGTCTAGTCTGGGTTTGATTTGGTCTGACTGGGCTTCTCCAACAAGCTGGTCTTTCCATTCTTGGGCATGCTGCTTTTCCCATCAGCACTTCCTCTGGCTGCTAGAGACAGCCCTGCTTGTGTAGCACTCACAGCTAACGCATCATGCTGTTGTCATTCCAGCTCCACTCCCCCCTGCAGGGAAACAGGTCAGCTGATGCGTGTGTGAGCACACAAACCGGATGTTATAGTCTCAGCTCGCAATGACAAAGCTTAAAACCTTTGACAGTCACGCTCCTGGTCCTCTCATGCAATCTCTTGGCAATTTGGCTGCAACACAGCCCCCTGCTGGAGAGACACAAACTGTTTTTCTGTTGTTAGAGAGAGCTGCTGTGTGCACTGAACACAGACCTCTCTCTCTCTCTCTCTCTCTCTCTCTCTCTCTGTCTGTCTTTGTAAAGACAATAGGGTTGTCATTTAATAAAAATCAAACTGGAGACAACTTTAGTTCTTTTTTTATTTGCAAAACAGAAACACGTTAGCTTGAAGCTGTTGCGACCTGCATGTCGTGCAGTATTCTGTACCAGCATGCATTGTTTCGTCTGCAGTGTGCAGCCTCACAAAGAGCAGCAGTAGTGATGAGTGATTAAATACCGGCCCAACCGGCTTCTGCTTCTCGGAGTCTGCATCTGCAAACAAACCAGCGTCGATTGAAATCTGATCTTGAGTGAACACAGACATGCTTTAGATCTTTTTAATCCTCTGCTCTCCATGCAAGAAGGATCATGTACAGCTCCACAAATGACCGCTTATAGAAACACCAGGAGCAAAAATGAACAGTATTTAAAGAAAAAAAAAACACAGTGCTCAAATACATGACACATCTGTTGTATACTACACATGCTCCAGTGTGGATACTGCATATATCAGATTATGGTAAATAAATTAAGTACACCCTGGTTGTTTTTCTGCTATGTCAGTATAATTTACTCAATATTAGTACATATAGTATAAGAATACTTTTGCACCACAGAGCAGCACCTCACTGGACCGTCTTTATAGACCTAAAATGCATCCGTGACATTTCCTAAATAGGTCAGCACTCCTCGTGGCAGCGTTTTTGCAAACTTAACAAATGCAGCCGTTTCAACATGTCCACTGACAAGTAATGTGAGGATTATCTCAGGTGTGGAGCCCCTCATGGCATCGCATGTCCTCGTTATTACCTCGCAAAGCATTTTGATTATGGAAACTGGAATCATCCAGTTTTTGTTCTATTTGGTCTTTCAGCTGTGAAAGCTTGTTACAAATCAGGAGCTTTTTAACGTACAGAGTTTGGGGATGACGAGCGTGCATGCATGTACTTGTGTGACTCACCAGATGGGAATGCCTGGCTTTGTTTCCGTGGCCTTGCCCTCAGTCCTGTGTGTGTGTGTGTGTGCATACTGTCTAATATCAGTGTGTCTGCACTGCTGTGTTTCTGAGTAGTACTATCAACGTGATGCTAAATGTGTTTCTGTCTTTGGATGCTTGTCTCTTTCTGCTCTAGATACACACAGTGTTGGGGCTGAACAGTATCAGAAAAATGTGGAGTCACATTGTCACCAGTTGAAATTAAACTGACTTTCACACACAGACACACACACACACACACACACACACAGCAAGACCAGCGTGAGCTCCAGTCTAAGTCCTTCAAAATAAAAACACATTTTCAGCACATCATGCTCATGTTTTTTTTACAGCCATCTTGCCTTCAGCTGATGATGATGATGGTTTCCTTTAACTGTATCTTTATTTTTAGCACATCGGTGAGTTAAAAGGTGAAAATATATTTATGTGTGGCAACACTTCTTTTTCCAGCCTCATTATTCAGTATATTCTAATCACTACCATCACTTAAATGGAGACACCTCAGGCATGTTTTTTCAATATGTTAGACACTGGACTGTTGTGCATCTATTGCATGTATTCTGTCAAACATCCAAAGTACACATTTAGGTATATATTTTACCTCACTTTAGCTATGTGTGTCTGTAAATCCCTCCTAAATTCACCAAATACTAGCATTAGATAATACCGTGTTTGCATATTTAAACATACAATTCCAGAAACAGAAATAAAAACAAATAGTTGTCCTAATGTAAATAATCAGTTGGTGAAGTTTCAGTTTAGTGAAATGAGCCTTAACTAATCTCAAAGTCCATCTGCATTTGAACTTGACTCATCCATCCCATGAACCAGACAAAACAACCCTGTTAATTTACTTCCCTTTCTTTGTTCTAAATCTCTTTCTGTATGTGATGAAAGCCAGATAGATGTATTTATGTGCTCTGCTAAACAATAAAAACCAAACCACGTCGTTATAAATAAGAGAAGAGATAAGAGTTTTTGTTTCTCAGTGGTCACACCAGCTCACACACACATTAAGTCACTGCCAGGCAGCCTGTGTGTATCTATGCTGAGTGTGCGCACGTATGTGTTTCCCTGCAGTCCCTCTGTGCATCTGTTCATGGTGCTCAAACTGCACTAACCTTTTCTTTTTAACCAGGCTCATTTTCAGTGTTAGGCAGGGGTGCACTGTGGCGCTGAAGCTTCATACAAGATTAAATATGCAGGATGTGCTAATCTATGTTTCCCTCTGTCCCTCCAGGAGTAACTGAGGGCTGTTTTCTGTTTCGACCTCCCAGAATCCAACACCCAGAACTCCACCTACTCCTCCTCCTGCAGGACGCTCTGAAGACTAGAACGGCTCCTACTCTCCAAATGCTGCAGCCACCGCCGCGAGTCGCAACCCATCACCTGCAAATTAAACAAATGCATCTTGCATGAGAAGGGCGCAATGTTGCATTATCAAACGAAATGGCAAGATTATACTGAAATGACGTACGATTTTAAAAGAAAAAAATAAACGGTATCGAATCCACCTGCACGCTGACTCCCTGTGAGTGCGACAAGCAAACCCGTTTGCTTTCACTGCCTTATGACTTTGATGCATTTTTATGATTATTGAGAAAAATTAATGTAGCAACGTTTTATTTATGAAATAAAGCCATCACTCCAGAAACGTAAATCGCTGTAGGCTGCACATGTTAGGGGAGCATACTCTATTTAACCTTGCTATAGAAGTGCCAACCTCATTTGCCAGCAAGCATTGCCTCACTCCGATAAGCCGATGATTTTTCGTCTGGTGCGCCTCCACTACATACCTGTACATATCCAGGCTTTCCTAGGACAATAGCAAATTATCTTCCACAGTTGATTTTCGTCACGTTGTCTACTTGAATTGCATTTTTCCTTTTTTTATGATCATTTCAGTATTTTATCGTTTTCCTCATCCACTGATTCCACCAAAAAACGTCTCTTTTTTTTGGCAAAAGAATCAAAATTTCCATGCAAGATATTGATTTTTTTTTTTTTTTTAAATTTTATGTGTTTTAATGTGCCTGTGCGGGCTTTGAATGTTCTCAGAGGGTAGATGATCGGCTGCAGCACAAGTCCCAGGTTAGTGTGACTGTGAGGCAAAGGGCTCAGACTGCCGAGCTCTGCCCAGATTCGAGATCTGTCAACCAACTCCTACCACCACCACCACCCTGATCCACTGTACGCCTCCTTCATCTCTTCAACTGTATCTGAATAACCCAAGTAATGTTCGTGTACAGCCATGTTTCCTCGAAATGGTGAAATAAAAGTGGCAAATGCATTTGATTTCATTTGTTTTCTTCTCAAATAATAACCATCAATATCTCTTTTTTTAATACTGAGATACTGATACAGTTTAAAAAACATGTTGTCAACTAAGCTCTCTGAATAATAATACAGACCATTTAATTAGACACTAGTTATCCCATCCCACTGAACCCTTCAGTAGATTGAAGTATCATCTTAGAAATTAGAAAATAGACTTATAAATGTCATTTTTTTCATTCAAATTCGTTTTTTTTCTTCCGTAGTTGTTTCGTATTTATTCATTTGTCCAATCAAATCCTCTAAAATCTGTGGGCTGTAAAGCAGAATTTCATATCCTCAGACACTCAAATAACCTAAGGGACAACGTATGATTATTTACACGTTTAAGCATGTTTAAGAGTTATTCGGTTTAAAGGATAACATATATTAATGGAGATGATTCTGCTTGTTAATTGTAGTCCATCTGTCATTGAGAAAAGCAGATGATGGAAACACTTCATTGGTGTGTTCATTTAAAAAAGCGCCCTCGGGGAATTAAAACGGGATTATTGAAGCTATTGGTAATTATTATGTTGAGCACGCGCAGGCCTTTAAAGCTCCGCCTCGCTCTGCGCGTGCGTGATTTACAGAGAGAAACAAAAACTAAGAGGACTCACTCTGTTCTGATGCTGGGTGTGATGGGGTTTATGCAAAGAGTTGATCTTTCACATTGTTATGCCAACAAAGCCAAAATATGAGGGTGATAACATTTCTGCATTTGGCTTACAGAGGAATTATTATAGTTTACTGTCAGCAGAAGTTATGGTGGCATACATGTAAAACATGGAGAAGAATATGCAGCATAAATTAAAAATATTCCAATCATTTCTTTTACAATTGCTGCCTGTTTTTACTTCTGTATATTTGTCTTTGGACAGTTAACAGTTATACAGATGGATGATTGTCAGACAGTTAATTTCTCTTGAAGTCTCTGTTTTTTATTATTATTATTATTATTTTGTCATTTCCATAGAAGAATTAGTGTATGTGCTGATTTTGTCTGTGCTGTTTTTGCTTTTTTAAAATGGTGGCTTACACAGGTGATGTCCACATTTTTGGGGACCAATTGGGATCAACATAAAACCAGTCCTTGTGTTACTAGACTACTGCCAATTACATTTGATCAAACTACTAATGATGCAAATTAAATGAGTGTTTCAGTGAAATATATCAACATAAATTGTAAAAGTAAAGAATATAAAAGTGTTTCCTTAACAAATTTATGAATAATTGGGATTACAGAGAAACACTCAAGATTTTAAATCAAGTTTTCAGAGGCTTCAAGAGTAACCTTAGTATTAAAAATGGTTTATTCTAAACTAAATGAAGGGAAGCTAGATGTTGTAACATTTATAAATAGGATATTATTTTATTTGCACAAATATAAAGAATTTTAAGCTGTTTTCTGTTGCTCCCAGTGTTTAAAACAATAAATTTGGAAATACATGGATAACAACAATTATATTTATAAGAGTGTACACATATTGGTGGATTTACATTACAGAAACATAAAAAAAAAAGTTTTGTTTTGTTTGTTGCAATACTGTTAATCTGGGCACCTCACAATGGCTGTCTATTAAATTTGTGAAGCATTGTATGTATAGACAACATGCGGTGTCTATAGCAACAATCAAAACTGTTCCTGTAAATTAAAAACAAGAATATAACAGGTACTTAATATGGTCATATTGTGCCAGTGGTCATGTATATTAAGACAGGACTTTATTTATACAAAAGACGTGCGGGGGTTGCAGTTCAAAGTAGAACGACTACAAATATAAAATTAAATATGGAAAAATAAAAAGAATGAAAAGAAGAACTCGGAATGTTAATAAAAATACATGAAATGTTTTTCAGCTGAAATACAAAATGCTACGTCTCAACTACTACTTCACTAAATGTGTTACACATTATCACCAGTACGAAAGGAATTTGCATTTTTGTAATCATATATATAACAAATTTAAACAAATTTAATATATGTTTTCAAAAACACTTTTGCGCAGGGAAGTGACCCATAATGTTTTTTTATTTCTTGTTAAAACATTGAGGAACACATTCAGTGACTTAGCAGACAGAAGACCCGCGCTCAGTGAGTCATCCTCCAATTAATAGACGATCTCAGCAGAGTAACCGCTCCGGTGCTGTAGGTGGCGGCAGAACGACGCGGCGCTTCCTGTGAAGCCCTACAGTCACAACAAGAGGAGGAAGAGGAAAAACGACAGCTCTGGATCGTCGTCGACTGCCTTGCGTGACAACACCAGGGATCGCGTTCAGGGCTTCGGGTATTAACATTTCTTATTTTGTCTTTGTCGCTTCTGACGAAGCAGGAAACCGCACGGCGGGTTTTGTCTTCCCGCCGCTTGGTCGCCTGTTCGCCGCCGCCGCGCTCTTCGCCGCTTGTTTGTGAACTGCTGTAAAGACACCAGAAACATGCCAATGGAGGCTTGCTGACCAAAATGGCTGGGCGCAGTGAAATGTGAAATATTCCTGCTCAGGTTATCCTTTCTGCACGCGACGCGGCTGACACGCGAACTGGGCGGCTGAAACGCATTGTTCAAGTTAAGAAAAGTGCGTCTGTTTGTTTCTGTCGACGTTTGTGCGTTTTTAACAGCGCTACTGCGGCTTTTGCTGCTGCCGGGCCTGTCGTGCTTTTTCCTCCAAAGACTTTCTGCATGATTGATTTAGCTACTTTTGTTACTCTGCATTTTAACCGCCATTTGTAAACTAACGCGATATAGTTTGGGAGCTTCTCGTTTAATTGTGTGGGAATGTTTGCAGCCTGTGTGTATTATTACAAGAAGCATGCAAGTAGAGCTCCACCCCTCAGCTGTGCAGCTTCCATACGTGCCCGCTTTTTATTGCGTAAAAACAAATGTTTGACTTTTTTTTCACTGTTTTTTCCCTCCTCTGCAGGTTTCTCCAGTTTAACCTGCAAGATGTCTGATTTATTAAGATATATCGACTATGACCACAAAGCCACCTTTCTGAAGATGCTCAACCAGCAGAGGATGGAAGGTGAGCACTGTGATGTGGTGGTGGTGGTGGAAAACATAGAGTTCAGGGCTCACCGCTGTGTCTTGGCCGCCTGCAGCAACTACTTCAAAAAGCTCTTCAAGAAGCAGAGCGACGAGGACAACTCCATAGTGGAGTTAGATTTCATTCGCTCCGACATCTTCGAAGAGGTGCTCAATTACATGTACACGGCCCGGCTCGCCGTGAGGAAGAAGGACATCAATATGATGATGTCGTCCGGCCAGATCCTGGGCATCAACTTCCTGGATAACCTGTGTACCCAAAAGCGCGAGCTGACCAACATGAAGACCCGGGAGAACCAGGCTCCTGGGGATCATGGGATGCGAGCTCAGGACGCCATCTTGAAGGAGCTGGCCATGGAGGAGGTGAGGAAGAACAGCTTCTACGATCAGGGGATGGAGGGCATGGGGCCTGGTGGCTCTCACGTGTCGCAGCCCCACAACTACAACACCAGCATGAGCAAAGACCCTCACAGCCACGGCTGGGGCTCTTCCTCCACCAGCGACATGAAGCTGGAGTACCTGCTGTACGGCCACCGCGACCACGGCTCCTGCCAGAGCACGGGCACCAAGCCCATGGACCACAACGCCAAAAAGGAGCGGCTGCTCACCGCCAACCGCCCCTACGCCTGCGAGCACTGCCCGAAAGCCTTCACCACCGCCGCCCACCTCAAGGAGCACCTGAAGATCCACTCTGGCTTCAAGCCGCACCGCTGCGTGGTGTGCGGCAAGGCCTTCATCCGGGGCCCCGACCTGAAGAGGCACGAGAGGGTCCACAGCAACGAGAGGCCCTTTGCATGCCAGCTGTGCGAAAAAGCCTTCAAGCACAAGTCCCACCTGAAAGACCACGAGCGGCAGCACCGAGGCGAGCGGCCGTTCAACTGCGGCTCCTGCGAGAAGGCCTTCATCAAAGCGTCAGATCTGAAACGCCACTGGAACACCATGCACAGCGGCAACCCCCGCAGACAGATGTCCCTGTCACCTGCCGCCTCCCAGCACGCCCAGGCAGAGCCCACCGACCAGAGAGACTGGAAAATGGAGACCGGGCCACATTCGCACAACTCGGGGGACTGCTGAGCCTGCAGGCGCACCAAAACACACACACTGACGTAGACGCACATACACAAAAAAAACACATCTACACACTGACACAAGCATAACCTTATGACAGGCTGACGGCCTGACTTCACACAGACAATGATCAGAGTGAGTAACGAGATCCTAGCATGTTCATAAGACTGTGGGGGCTGTATTATTATTATTATTATTATTATTCTTCAAAAAGAGTTATGTCAAAAACAATGGTTTTCTGTCCACCTGTAAAATCATGTTAATGTTTAGTTCACTCTACATATATTTTTCACGAGGCATCGTTACTATCTAGATCGGGGGTTCTCATAACATTATTCCCTTTTACTTTTATGGAATATGTAACATTTAAATGTTTGTTTAACCTTTACTGGATTTTACGGAGCTAAAAGAGAGAAACAGAGTGAGAGGGCAGGGGAAAAAGATTTTTCTGCATAACATGCATTTGTTGCATTGAGTATATTCATGTGGATGTTTTAATGGATGTGTTTAGTTGTATTGATTGATATTACACTGTAAGAGTATGAGTCACCATTTTGCATTTGATGCAGATGATACCAAAGTCTTGGGCGATTCATGGATTGTCTTTGAAGGCTGTCCTGCTCAAGCACCCGGCCAACTAGATTTACTGTTATACAGTATAACTGTCATCCAGCTATCAACAGTCAATGATAGGTGTCTGTATATACTGTAGCTTAGTTTGTTGCACAATTAGAGTACACAATAATGATTTATGCACATATAACATTGTCCTACTCCTACACTTTGACAATAAACACCATTTGCTGTGTTTTATTGTTTTCACAAAGTTTGGTATTTTGTCGAACAGAGCAGGGTTCGTATCCTGCAGGCTCATTTTTTTTTCTTCCTCCTAGTCGGTGGAGGTATCTGAGCCACACCCAGAGTGACCTGAGGGCACCTGAAAACTGTAACTGCTGGAAATGATGCAAGCAGAGAGCGTTTTGTGGGTGTTTCCAGTATTCAGAGACGTCAGAGTATTCTGCAGTCAACACTTGGCTCAAATGTTGGAAGTGTTCGGTTTGCTGTCGTAGTAAAGAGGTTCTACCTGTGGCGTGTTGGGTCACACTGTAACAACACGGTCAATGCAAAAACGTAAAGTTTAAACTTCCTGGATTTGAGAGCAATTTGAAAATTTTAGGTTTAGTTTTTTTGTTAACAGTGGGGAAAAACAGATGAGGTCTGCAGGTGTGTGGAGCAACACTCTGTTTAGGTAGTCATAAGTCCATATGCTGTTTGGAACGCTGCTAGATTTTTTTTATTTTTAATCCACATCAGAGAGTCACCAGGAACAGCAATATAATAACAGGACTGTTGAGTATTAGTAATTAAGTACAGAGCTCAAGGTCATCTCTTACAGTGTTTTGTTTTGCCTGATCAACTGTCAAAAATGTTCAGTGATATAAAACCAAAAAGTAGCACAGCATCTTCGTTATTATCATCGTCATCGTTGTTTGAGAAATGAATTCTACAATTACAATAATAGATGCAGGCCAGTTGTTTCAATCAATTAATTGTGGTGGCTCTAATGATAAGAGAACTTTAGCATTAAAGCTGAAAATTAAATTATTAACTGATTTTTAAAAAATACTTCAGACTTATGTTTTCAGAACGTTCAGGGGTTTTTCAACATTGATCAGCTCAGAGACGTAGCAGTGCCTCAGGCTTTGGTTTGTTTATTAGCTCGGCCTGTGCAAACAGTCACATCTGCTGCCCCCCCACCCCCAACCTTACTCACCCAAATCAACCCGGAAGTCCACACGACACCTCTCTTTTTTTTTTTTTTTTTTTTTAAGCTCTTTGGTTCGACTCTGACGTGAAACTAACCTCTCAGTGACCCCAGTGTTGCATGACAGTGAAACATATTTTGAGCAAGACATACTGTACATCCAGCAGCGTGTGTGTTTCTCTGCTAAGCAGCAGCAGCTCTCCCATGCTCTGCATGCAACACTAGATGGTGCCCTGTTCATAGTGGTTGACCTGTTGCTGCCCAGTCTGACCCACTCATGTTGATCCACCAGGACTGAAAGAAAGCTGAACACAATAAAAGCTGCTGGGTTTATTAAAGGGAAGCCAACCTCACTGAAACGTGCATGTGGCTGCTTTGTGAAACAGATGCATGCTCACACCTTTCCATATATTTACATACATCTGACCCCAGTGTGGTTGGACAGGGGTCGCCTCAGCATCGGGGCCTTCATGGTCTCTGCACTGTTTGCGTCTAGAGAAGACAGTCGCTGTTTGTGCGGCGTGGACGGAGTCACTGCTCGCTGTAGATTGACCTATTCTTAACTGTCAACAGAGGAAGGCTTTGATCGCCTGTAATTTGGGCAGAAGCAGTTTTGTGGAACGCTGACGTCAGTGTCTAATGGAAAAGGCGGGCTTTGCCTCACTGATGTCAGTGGATGGCCGAGATCTGTTTTCTGCATTTCCTGGCTCGTGTGTGTGTGTGTGTGTGTGTGTCAAAGCCAGCTGAATGATGAGGGTATGTTTTGTGTCTCATTGTTGGACTGATTAGCTGTGTGTGTGTGTGTGTGTGTGTAGAGGCCTGACATGTAATGTGTGCATGCATTATACTGGAGTGCGTGCATGTGTGTGCATGCCAAGGGATTTGAGTGATGGGGGTTTTATTGTGTTTGTGTGTGCTGAAGCATGTGCCTTTAAGCACATTTATATGTGTGTATGTGCATGTGTAATGACTCTAGGGTGTGTGTGTGTGTGTGTGTACGTGCATGCACAAGCATCAGAGGGTGTTTATATATTTGTGTGCACTGCATGCATCTATAATGAGGTTGATGCATGCACACGCACATTCGTGAGTGAGTAGCGAGCGGCAGAGTGTGCATTCATGCGTGCGCCTTTCTGCGTGCTACTCATCCGTGTGTGTGTGTGTGTGTGTGTGTGTGTGTGTGTGTGTCTGTGTGTGTTTATGAATGCGGGAGCTTGCATGCGTGCTTGTGCATGCAAATGCACATATCATCACTATTTAGAGAATTTACATGTCAGCAGGCAGGTAGTCATATGAATGAATCTGTATTAGTGTGTGTGTGTGTGTGTGTGTGTGTGTGTGGGGGGGTGGTATACATTAGTATTGTGGGGGCTGTGCATTCATATTCATGTCTGCATAACTTTATGTGGCTTTCTGTGTGTGTTTTAGTCTCTCTTCTGTGTGTGTGCGTGTTCGTTCACATGTACGTGTATATGTGTACAGTGAACACCCGGTTTCCATTACCCCGGCCGGCACGGTTCCTTCAGCCAGACCACAAACCTCCTGTCTCCACTCTGGCTCCACCCAGCGCTGCCACAGGCTTCCCAGAAAAGAACAGCGTCTAATTAAAAAAACTTTAATTACATTCATCTCTCTCTCTCACACACACACACACACACTGGGTGAATAAAACAACTGTATACAAACAATTCCATGTGATACATGGGCATCAAAGGCCCCACCACCACCACCCGTGTGGATGGCTTTTAATCAGAGCTGCTGACATTCATGAGCCACTCAGTCTCCTGTGATGTCGTCCTCCACTTGAACACCATCTGGAATTTCTTCTGTTTTTAAGGACGTCATGATCACGGTGTCTTTCTGTCCTCCTGAGTCTTTTTAATGGGACATTTTATACCCTTCATCTGGTCTCAAAGGTATTTTAAACCTAAAAATCATCTTACAAATGCACTTACTGTACAAACACACATACGGGCCATTAACCTGATTTACAGGGCAGCACACAGTGTGACACAACTGTTAAATATCACTCGATTAACGCTGATCTTCACAGTGAACGTCACTCACATTAATGGGAGGGGGATCCTTGAGGAATGTTTCACTCATCACCTTAAACACAGGAGCTCCTATCTGACCAGCTTCCTCCTCTCCCAGCAGCTATTATTAACTGTGACCCGGTGCGTCCTCAGACAACGTGCGTCTTTGTTGATCTCCGTGGCGTTGACCTGTGGATGGTGGATGTGGGTTATCGGGTCATCTTTGCAGGACCGAGACGGGCTGCAGGAGTCATTGTTCAGGGCCGGACCAGATGTTCCAGCGGAGAGATTACCATCGCCTCAGCAGGGAGGCTGGGCCTCCTCACCTCCTCCGTGCGTCACTGTCTCCCCCTACCTCACCTCTTTCATCTCTCTGCTACTCCACTCCTCTTGTCTCCTTGCTGCCTTGCTTCCTCTGCTCCCTTTCCTTCCTTGCGTCTCCCCTTTCCTCCTCCTTTACACCTCTCTTTCCCTGCCACTCCTGTCTCCTTCATTCTTTCCTCCCCTCTATCTACTCTCTTCTCCTATTCATCCTCCTCTTTGCTTTCTTATCCTTTTCTTTTCTTTCCATATTGTTTCCTCCTCCCCGCAACTCTACTCCCTTTCCACTCCTCCCCTTTCTACTCCTTCTTACTTATCTCCTCCTCTTTTACTTCTCTTATCTCCCCCTTTACTGACCGTCCCTCTCCCCTTCCTTTCTCCTCAGCTCCCTTCCATCCCATTCCTCTCCCCTCTTCCTTTCTTTCCTTTTCCTACTTCCCTCCTCGCCAGCCTCTCTCTCCTCCTTTCCCCCGTCTGCACTTTAACTTCTTCCTTCTTCTCCCCCTTTTCTCTCTCCTCCTCCTTTGGTTCCCTTTTCTCTTCCCCCCTCCTCTTCTCCCCAGTCTCCTTCCATCTCTCCTCCTCTCTCTTATTTTTCCCTTTTATCTTCTTCCCTCCTTTCTCCCTCTCCTCTCTCCTCCTCTCCACCCAGCACAGATAACAACTGAGTGCTCTTTGGTCAAACACAGTCCACGCTGTTCTCCTCCTTCCTCCTCCTCCTCCTCCTCAGCTGTTATCAGTCTCAGTCATGGAGGTCTCACTCTAATGAAATTCCCTCAGCGATCACGCTGATGGATCTAAAGGCATGCAGCGTTGTTTGGAGACCACATATGGGGAGTAGCTGAGGGCATGAAAAGGCATCTGTAATCTGGTTATAAAGAAATGTTATCTGTAATCTGCCCCAGCCTGGAATCTGTTACTCATGCAAACACATTCAGCAGATTACAATATAGAAACACCTTGTAGATCCTTGAATGATAAATCCTGTGGAGGGCAGTTGAGTTCTACCAAATAGCTGGTGTTCAACAGGTGTTAAAATATAGTACACAAAGGATTCCAGTATTTTTTAGATGTCTTGACATTTTAGTTATGAAGCAGGCAAACTATATAATCAGAGTCATGGTTGTCAGAAGGTGACATAAAATAGGGGACCTTGTGCTCATGTCCTGTATACTTTAATGTAAACGTCTTGTATCATTATGTTAAATGCTGCCATATGACTGTCTACAGTTGTAATTATTTAGTGTGATGGAATTTATCACAGTCTAATTTATTTCTGTAATGTTGAGCGCCATGTTAGATTTTGGGGTTTGCCTATGGATTATATACTATAGTGATTGTTAATCATGTAATCTGTTAGATAAAATAATAATCTGTTCAAATCTATAATACCATTTTAAAGCATTAACACCGATCATTGAGATGTCATCTTTAATGTGTCACTTGACTGCATATGGTGCGTCAGTCAGTACAAAGATGAAAATGCAAGCTAGTTGTTTACAGATAATATACATTTCTTTTCATTTTATTGAACTAGACATCCTGTAGCTCACTACTGGATATCCATACATTGTATTCCATGTTTGAAAACCATACCATATGATTAATATATCTTAGCTTTGTGTGTCTTTTTTTCCCAGAGAAGCTAAATCTATCAAAAGTGTTTCAACTAAAACTTTTAGAATTAGTGTTGGATCCCCAGTGGAGCGTTTAATCCAGCACATAAACACATGAGTTTAACCAATGATATGATATGACTGATTGTCTCCTTCAAACCTCACAGTGCAGCCTGCTGTGAAAGATGCTCATGACTCACATAGACAGCCTTGGTTTACTTGCACGCCATAAGAAATGATACAAATTGTGTTTCACTGAAAAGCCTCTTGTCAGAGTCAGCTACATTTTCATGTAATTGACTCCAGACCTAATTCAGGGTAAAGACGACCCACTTTCTTGTCTTCCCCCACCTCCTAGATTTCTGTGGTCTCAGATGTGTGTCTCTGTTTTTGCAGACTCTGTCAACCGGCACAACCTCGAAGATATTATCATAAAGGCAGAGATGGAGGTGAAGCAAATGTCTCATTTAGCTGAGGCTGTGGTAACGGTGGACATCCCCTGTTTTGAAACTTTGCTTCATGTGAGTCCAGAGCCTCGCTGTCCTTTTTCCTCAGCAGGTGTTCAAATATCAGTTATCAGTGGGTGTTTCCTCAGTCTGTGTCTCCAGGAGTGTTTCTTTATTTTGGTGTGTAATGTAAGGACATCCCAACTGTGAAAAAAATGATAAAAGGCGTTGCTTCGATTTCTCTCTCTGTCTTTTCTGTGTCTGAACATAGAGAGGAGCTTTGATGTCAGCCGGCTGCATCAGGCTCTGAGGCCTCAGTTTGAACCTGCCAGACGCTCAGACTGCAGGACCCTGACTGAGCAGCACACAAGGTTAGAGGGGAGTCCCTGAAAGTATTGACCTGTCACTGTCAGCATGTTTGAATCTGATATGAAAACACCTGTTGGTTGGTATTTATCTGCAGGTTTATTCACTTTCTCTCCCCTGAGCCGTTCAACGTTTATTCAACCTGTGTCTTAAAGGGAAAATATCGTGTTCAGACTTTTCAGGTGTTTTGGATTTTTACTCAAACATGTTGACACGCTTTAAAGGAGAAGTGCCATTTTTTTTTTTTTTTTTTTTACAAATTGGACCTTAAAATACTGCGATTTACTCATTTCACTTTGGAGTCATTTGGAGTATTTCCGACGATCTTGGATGTCAGGATGTCCATTTAACAGCAGTGAAGGGCACTGCAATGCACCCAGTAAATGACACAGACTTGACCATTTCTCAAATGAGATGGGCTACACTATTACTATTCTCATTTTACAGTGCCTGAAATAAAACAAAACATGTATGCGTATGTGACAACATCACAAATAAGTATTATTGGTTTGGGCACTGTGAAGGACACATAGGTGAGCACTAGGGTTCCTTAGTAAACTATGATACACAGGAAGTAGAGTCTGTTTACAGATTGAATTTTCTCAAGGTATAGACAAATCCTGACTCAAATGAGAATAGTAATAGTGTAGCCCATCTTATTAAAAGTTTGTTATTTGAAAAATGGTCAAGTTTGTGTCATTTACTGGCTGCACTTCTGTGCCCCATTCACTCCTGTTAAATGGATATCATCAAATCCAAAATCGTTGGAAATGCTCCAAATGACTCCAAAGTGAAATGGGTGAGTAAATGGCAGTATTTTATCCCAGAAACAAGGTCCAATTTGTAAAAAAAAAATGGAACTTCCCCTTTAACACACCCCAGATAACCAAATGTACTCAAGCACTGAAAAAGTGAGTTTGTCATTATGTGTCTCCTTTAAGCCTGGTTAATCTATAGCACAAGATAAACTTACTAAATATTATCAGCTGCACACCTGTATTTGTCAAAAAGTTGCTAGCATTAACTGGACATTAGCCACCATAAGCTAGTGATCTCACCAAACTGAGTGCAATTAAACAAGCAGAGGGTATTTTATTGTTTATGGATTCAACTTTATGTTTAAAAGGAACAATGTGTTTTTCCATCTGTCTTATTTTCTTTGATTTATTTTGAATATATTTCCATTCTAATACTAATTAGTATAAAACAATAGCAGATTTTATGATTTGTGTTTGAACAGACAATAGTGCCTGGTAAATAAACCCAAAAATCAAACAGTCAAAGCAGGGGGGCTTTTGATTTGTTGTTGTTGAAAAATACAACAAGAAGTACATAAATATATCAATAAGAAAATGATATACAGACAGACAACAAACAGGCAAGAGGCAATTTAATAACTAATTCAAGATGAGTTTTAACCACTTTAGGCATAAAGGACTTTTTGTATCTGATTATCTGTTTTACTTTCATACTTCAACTTGGAAATAAAATGGAGAATTTTTTGGGGTCATTTAAGCCCAGCAAAATGAGCTGAAACACAGTTACAAATCAATAGATTTAAGAACATTAGCATTTTCCTGTAACATCAGAAAACATTCAGTCTTCACAGGATATAAAGCCCCTGTTTGAAGTCATTTCTGGGAAATGTGGTGAAAAAAAACACACACCACAGCAATGACCGCTTAACACCACAGATGTCACCAAAATCGAAGCAACGCGAACCCCGGAGATTACCACTTTAAACTTCACCCTCAGTGCGTCTGCTTTCATCCTGTCACACATGACTCTCATCAGGCCAGAGGCAGCGTTATCAGCAGCTGTAGCCTCCTCAGTCTGCTCTGTGAACAGTGGAGGCCTTGTCTCAAAACCATCACAAGTGCTCTACAGCACAGCAGCCAAGGCTTTTGAACTCACTATCTGGCAACAAACAGGAGACATCATGTAACGTGGTGGTTCAAGTAGCGGATATTCAATCAGACTGGTTGTTGCGGCTGATATTTTCAAAGGAAATCTCTTAATTTTCCAGGTAGCACCTGCCAGCCCACTGAATGACTGAAATAGAACAAAGAGAGCAGTGGAAAGATATGAGCAGTTGCTAACTTGCACATGCTTCCTGAGAAATCATCTGAAGCCACGGTTATCACCATCGGACCACAAGTGCCTTTGAGTTCTTTACACCTAAAAGACTCAAACGGGGGATGAAAGGTGGACATTACTCTGCAGTATTTCCCACAATCTAATATTTCAAGCTGTGGCTTAGTGATGGTATGGGCGTCAGCACAAGGAATGAAGGGACTGCTTTTACATACAAGTGTGGGATCAGGAGGGGTCACATAGCTCAAGTGCCTAAAACACAACCTGCTGCCATAAACGCCTCATAGGGAGGAGGTCGGCGGGCAGCTTTCCTCAGGATTTCAAACCCCCTCCAACCCAACAGTTGCTGTTTCGGCACAAAATGGAAGCACTGTGTGGGGAACAGGTGTAGTGGCGCTGACAGTGGTGACCTATATCTCTACACAAATGCAAGACCGAAGCTGAAGGTAATGCTGCTTAAAAGCAACAAAATAAAGAAGCGAGGGGACATTAGCGAGACTTACAGGTGACTACAAAGCACACGGTGTGGAGCATGTGAATGTAAACAGGATACGCTGCCGACTTCTATTCTATACACACACCCACTTATCGCATGCCTGTCCTCCATAGTGTACACACACCTATGACACGGCCCTGTTGGTTCACTGAAAGGTTAAATAAACTCACATGATTAAATGGCTCCTGCGGTGAATAATTCACAAGCTCGATAAAGATGATGCGAGTTAAGGGCACGAAACGCAGTGACAGAAAGTGGATGTGGTTTACTTCCTGCCCACCCATCACACACTCACATAAGTTAAACATGTGCATAGGTGTTGAGCAACAGAGCTAATATCTGAGACGCTTTAAACACAAACACATGATCTCAAGTGTTTCCTATCCATCATGTCATGGACAAAGAGGCGGGGGGTCTGTGTTTATTGAGAAACTCTTTATGACTCTCAGTGCTGACACTTGTTCTTGATTTTTTTTTTTTTTTCCCCCCAAGGTAAAGTGGAAAACTCCACAGCGGAGGTGAATGAGCGTTATCTTTTTTACTTTGACACTGACAAATTAGTTCCTGTCACAAGTAAAGGCTGGACATGACAACTGGAGTGAAATTGTTAATGATTTATTATGTCATTAATTATTATTTGCTCTTATAAATCTGCTATCATCCATTACTGTTAGCAGTTGGTTTCACCTGAACTTTCTGTTGCTAGTAGCAACCATTGCTGGCAAAGTTCCATGGACAAAAGTCACATTTTTACCTTTAGCCATGCAGGTGCTATCGGTTATATCTGCTGAGGTTTTAAGATATTTAAGTTACTTAACATCAAAGAAATAGTCTCTGTGAGTTCACTGCATTCTGCTTGATTCAAGATGGATCCAAGGAAATCTTTAGTCACAATCTGTGTCAGCCTGTATGAGCTCAGTTTTGAGGTACGTCATATTGTGTGATTAATGTCATTGAGTCGTGTTATCTGCTGCAGCACTGGCTGGTTTTGAAAGTGTAGAAAAAACTAGCAGCTTTGGCCCTGACATTTTTTCTGTTTTTCAAACCTCAGTATGGCTAGAAACCACTGTCGTTAATTGATCATATGTTTTTTCAAAAACTCTTTCAAAAATTGATTGATTTCATCAACTTGCCCTCACTGTACAACAATGATCCATTTGACTTAAATCATGGAACACATCCTGTTACATTCAGATCTAAACCCATACGGACACAATGAAAACATTAGTTTTTTTGGGGGGGGTTGAGACATCAAAAAAACGAACGCCCACTCCAATCTTTATCTGTGGGTTGCTGGTTCACATTGAGGCAGCCTTTAATGAGAAGCATTCCTGCATGAGAGAGGAAAAGATGGACGGTCTGCAAGCCCTTTAATTTTCAGGATTTGTACCTTTGATTTTGGCTTCCTAATCACCCCACTCCAACAACATCAGGTTGCCTGTGTGTGTGTGTGTGTGTGTGTGTGGGGGGGGGGGATTCACACATGTGGTTTTGGGTACTCTTCAAGGGCAGGCCACATGTTACTGGTGTTGCTATCTGCTTGGCAAAGGTGGTGCCGGGGATGTAATGTGATAGGCAGCTCTTTTCCTGCCTCTGTCCCACAGAGAGGAATGCAGACAGTTTGGTTCTCTCATTACTCCCAAATGTAGAATAATCTAATTTCTGATGTCAGTGACGTCTGGCTCCTGTATGTCAAATTGTATGATAGCAGTCGGGTCAATCTGGCGCAGAGCTAGAGGTGGCTTTAAGTGGAGTTTTTTAAGTGGCCCCAAACTACATATAAGGGGAACAGAAACATGACTCGTCTGAAAACAGAGCATTTGACCATTGACGTGTCCAGTAACAATGGACGTTACCCCATTCACGGCGGTGACGGCGGCGTATTGGAAGTAACGGTAAACCAAAGTATGGGCCTGCGTGCGGGTTGGTCAGCCTCTCTGAGCCGCCTGCTCACTGTTTGAGCATTGATACGGGGTTGGTGACGTCCAGGTGTCTCAGCAGCAGTAACAGTGGCAGGAAGTGTCCGGTCTCTGAGAGGGCGAAGACGGATATGGCGATCCTGAATGTTGGTCGTCACACATGGTCTGCCGCTGCGTGGACGATCTGAAGTGCTGCTCGTGGTATGGAATCTGGTTCTGAGATGACTAATTGTTGATTCATGAACGTTCATGCCCTTGCAACATCTCACGCTCTCATGCCGGCATTCAACATTCCAATAGCACGTTCACGCTGGATTCGCTGGATCAGTCACGGCATCATTACAAAAGCACTTAGAGAAAAGATTTTTTCCCATTTTATGCAGACAAACAAAAGTGCCGATCCCATTTTCATATGCCAGTGCTCTAGTCGTCTGGGTTGAAAATACCTCCGTCAATCTGGGCATCAGAATATGGCGTCACAACACGCACTTATTGCATTTTTGGCACGTTACCATTCATGCACAACCTTTTGTCCAAACAACCATTTTCACATTGCTGCTGAGACAAAAGGCAACAACTAGAATTCACTTGATAAAACTTGTGTTTCTTTTGTTGTTGAGTATATATAGATTTTGGCAGCGGGGACCTGGGGAGGACCAGCAGATGGGCGCTACACCTTCACAATGATGGCAGGAATATGCACTAAGAGCAGGTATGCCAGCAGGTATGTCAGCAAAGGTCAGACAGTTCTTTATTTTGTGTTATATATATACTGTGTATATCAAAGATCAAGTGGAATGTGGTATCACATTATTAGCTATCAGACCATTTCTTCCATCACTGCTCGTGGAGTCCTGCTTTGATTCTCAACTGGCCCACTGTCATCATGAGTCATGAGGCCATGTACAGCTGTGTGTCGTCAGCGTAGCAACGGAAGCTGATGCCGTGTCTCCTGAGGACATCCCCAAGGGGAAGAATGTAGAGATTAAAAAGAGCTAGACCTAAAATTGACCCCTGGGGAACCCCGTACACAATCCCGTGGGTTTGTGTGGAACAAGTATCCATACTTACAAAGAAGAGTCAGTCTGGGAGATGAGAGACGAACCAGCTAGAACCAGTCATGTCATGCTGGAGGAACTCAAAGCACAACTACGTCTTGCGGCTGCATTGCATTACGATAAGTTTTGTCTTTTATATTCAATCTCTCCCTGCATCTGCTGAAACCAAAATTTGTTCACATAAAAATTAAACATTTTGTGTTTATTGTATATGTACAGAGATAAGTATTTACACACTGTCTGCACCTACAGTTTCCTTAAATATATGATGGAGACAGGAGTGACACATCAACAGTACTTTTCTCACCTTAACAACCATTTAGAAGCTTCTCAGAAGCTTTCAACTATGTCAAATGATCAGGTGGAGTTTACTTAGTTGGTATTATAGATTATTGATATTATGATCATATCACATACATATGAAGATGAAAGCATCCAGAATGACTCTTAAATGGACCATTTTATCATACTCTTTACTGCTGTTTATGAATGAATTTTGAACCTTTATTTTGAAGTCTATTAATGGGATTAAGCCGACATGTCATACGCTGCTTGTGCTTTGAAAGCTTCAGTACCACTTTTATTGTAGTTTTCAACTCTGTCTCATGGCCTTGATCTGTGGATGAGTTTTATTGTCATGTCTTTTGCCATGCGAGTTCAGTATTTTTGTATTATCAGGATCTCTTGTATGTGTTGGCTTTAGAAAGGCAGTAGTCATGAACTGTCACTGCCATTGTCAACTTTTAGTTGTTTTTTTTTTCCATTACTTAGTTCTGTGTATATTTTGTTTTGTCGTAGCAGCATGTTGTAAAAGCAGTCTACCTTCACCTCTGAACATCTGGCCTTGCTTGTTTAGCATCTGCCTGAGGAGGAATCAGCATCAAGACACATCTCATCACTCTTAGACATTAACTCAGATCTGAAATATTTGGCAGCCAAAAGGACTATCTGCAGCTTGGCTGCATGCAAACCATTGACTTTGACATTACCAAACTACAACCAGCTACAATGCAAATGCTGCGCATATGTTCAACGTCATTGTTAACACCCGCCTCCCCCCGTCCTCCACCATTCGCTGATTAGCCAGGATGGAAATCATCCTGAGAAATCAAGTCCAATGGGATCGAACCCAGACATAATCTGTAGGGAAACGATAACTGAGCGAAAGATTACAGTAGGCTACGGCTAGACTACTGGCCATGTAGTATCCAGTATTTTTGGCAGCTAGTTTGACAGTTCAGAGTTCATGAGTTTCGTGAGTAGTGATTGACAGCTGTGGTAGTGTGTGTTTCTTAAAAATAACCCTGGTTTTCTTTTTCATGTATTGAGCAAAATGCAGTTTCATAATTCTATTGGTCTCTGGACAGATTGTATCAATCAGATTCACAGCCATGCACCACGAAGTGACAAAACTTTACAGATGTGTAGGTGAGATCAAAATAAAGGCTGAGTTCAAAGGTGGATGTGGTGCGGGGGAGAGTACAGGAGGTAGGGGGGCCATTTCGGACCCTGGCCCCAATTTGGCATCACAGCTGGTATGATCCCATTGCAAGATGGTCTCTAGTTTTGTTTTGTAATCTACAGATAGAGCTAGAGATTGAAGCACATCAAGCTTAAAAAATTGCAAAATTGCACAAAATAAAGTAAATGATTGATGCCATATTTGTCCTGTCCAAGTCCAAGTTCTGGTTGGATTTTTTTGTCTTGACAATTCCCTTTATTTGAAAAGTGCGTCGTTCATCTGTGTTAAAATGAAATCCTGTACCAGGGTCATGACATTAACTTGATGACAGTCTCTTAAAAGCTGACTTTTTGGAAGGAACAACTGCCTTCACAACCTCCAAATGACACTATAGCTCCACTTGTGGCTTTGTCAACAACTTTTACCAGAGAGGTTCTTCGTCCAAACACTGAGAAGAGGTCATTTCAGCAGTCTTTGGGACAGTGCTGGGTGCTGCTTGCTGCATGGTGAAGCAGCCAGCAGAGCGAGACTCCTGCGGGTCAGAAGCCTCTGAGCTGTGGAACAGATGCACACAATTAACTCAGGCTACTTCAGATTAGTCGCCTTTTGAAGTTCAAGTTCCTTTTTTGTGACATTTTCTTTTGGAGACCAGCGATGCCTTGTAATATGAGACAGAGGGCAGGGTTGGGTGAGCTGGAGTGAAGTGGGGTGGGGGCGAGGAGGCGTAGGGGTCGTTTTGGGTGGTCCGCCCCAGAATGAGGAATGCTGAAAGTTTGCCTTTGAGCTCGTACAGATTGCTCTGTCACCCAGTATCTGATTTGGCTTTTATAACCCAAACCACCACCTCCAAACAGGCCTGTTGGGCCTTCCAGCTGCACCATAATGAATCTGCGCGTTAACCAGACAACACTGCGTGATTTAAATACCAGAGCTTGTCCTTTCTTTATGTTTATGATATCTAAACATTTGGTATTGTTTATTGTTTACAAAAAGAAGATCAAGAGGTAGAGTGTGGGCAGGCACAGGAAATGTAAACAATGTATGTGTTTATACAGTATATGTAACTTTAAATATTATAAGAACATTATTAAATATTTAATATATCAACCTTTGTTTATTCAAAGCTAAAAAAAAAAAAAAAAAGAAGCTAAGTGTGTACGCCACATGTACTGAGTCCTTACTGCTGAAATATCTATTTTCCTGGCTCAGAAAAGTATTATTAGCAACAGTATATTTATAAAAAAAAAAACCAAACAAAGCCATTATTAATAAACAACTGGAAATGTACAACATTAGGTATCTGTGTATGCTGGTAAGGTGTCACTAAAGTATTTGTGTGTTGATTTGTTGGCATTATCAGTGTCATTACTACAGCACATTAACATGAGGTCTTTTGTACCTCTACCGAGTGTACAAATGTTCGCCATATATCAACATTATTGAAAAAAGATTAATCTTGAAGTACTAATTTGGGATTACAAATGGGAATCAGTTTTATCATGCATTTTTAAATATTAATCTTTCAACTCTTCTTTGGCCTTGGTGGACCCAGACCTTTAGAGGTCTTTAACCCCAGATTAATCTTTTAACTTGCCTCTACTTTACTAGAACAATGTGACATATGTTGATGTCAAACACCCCTGATATACGGTGTGATGACAGCTTGAATGCTGCTCCGACTTGCAGCAGTTGGGGTGTGTTGGCTGCAAGCTGTACATGATGGGGGGGGTCTTTAATATACTTAAAACTATATAAAGAACAGAGATAAGGATGTCTACAGCACTGCTGAGAGTCTTAGATTCTTATCAGGCTTCTAGATATACTTCTCTTTGAGCTCTGAAGTCAGTTTTTGGGATCCATTCATTTGTAATTCTGTGAAACCATGCCCCCCCAAAAAAACTTAGAAAGCTTGAGGAACTTCAGGACATTGACATGTTCAGGGGTTGGACAATGAAACTGAAACGCTTGGTTTTAGACCACAATAATTCATTAGTATGGTGTAGAGCCTCCTTTTGCGGCCAATCCAGAATGGTTCGGTAGTCCTTGGCAGTGACGTCCCCATCTAGCACAAGTATTGGGCCTAAGGAATGCCATGATATTGAAGCCCAAACATCACCGATCCACCCCCATACTTCACTCTCGGCATGCAACAGTCTGGGTGGTACACTTCTTTGGGGCTTCTCCACACCATAACTCTCCCAAATGTGGGAAAGACAGTAAAGGTGGACTCATCAGAGAACAATACATGTTTCACATTGTCCACAGCCCAAGATTTTCACTGCTGGCACCACTGAAACCAACGTTTGGCATTGTTACCAGTGACCAAAGGTTTGGCTATAGCAGCCCGGCCATGGATATTGACCCTGTGGAGCTCCAGACGGACAGTTTTGGTGGAAACAGGAGAGTTGAGGTGTACATTTAATTCTGCAGTGAATTGGGCAGCTGTGGTTTTATGTTTTTTGGATACAATCTGGGTTAGCACCCGGACATCCCTTTCAGACAGCTTCCTTGTCCACAGTTACTCCTGTTGGATGTGATTCATTCTTCTTGGTGGTATGCTGACATTACCCTGGATACTGTGGCTTTTAATACATCACAAAGATTTGCTGTCTTGGTCACAGATGCATCAGCAAGACGCATACCAACAATTTGTCCTCTTTTGATATGCTCTGATATGTCACCCATAATGTTGTAATCACAGCTTCTCTGTACTTTGTTGGCATCACTGTGTGTGCTGTTAGCCTATGGTCATGCATGTGAGCTGGCTAGCTCTCAACAGGCGCTCTGCACTGTGGTTAAAGCTGATAATGCTGTCCTGAGACACATTGTGGGAGCGTAGTGCCTGCCCTCCTGTCCCATCACAGGTAAACACTGTTAGCTCTGCTGCCTTGTTTTCACTGTTAGCGCTGTAGCATCATTGATGTTGAATGCCATGCGGAGGCAATAGAAATGCTCCCAATCTTGCATTTCACACCGTTAATGTAAGGATAGTATAATGAACACAGTTCTGCACATAAATGAAATGTGTGATACACAGACTCAGGAACACTGTTTGAAACCAATGCTGCTTGTGTTTTTAATTTACAAAACATGTATGCAAAAAGGATCTTGGCTTGGAAAAACAGTCACTGTTCACAAATGTTGGGGACTCATTTCTCCTTTAGATGAATTTGATACGTATTTATAAAATGGAAACCAAATGTTTATAAAATAAATGATGAATTACTTGGCTCAACTCACCAGCATATGTGTAACAGAAATGGATAAATCTGTTCCTTCTCCTGCGACAAACTGCACGCAACAAAAAGACGGGGAAAAAAAACTGAAGACAGTGTAGTTATCTGTGTGGTACTGGGTGAGCCTCATAAATTAAATTGCTAAAAAGTGAGAGCTAATTATTGAACTGCACATGAAAATAACAGCTGTACTTAAAATCTGGTATAAATGTGACTGCATCCATCTGAAGCAGCCAAAATTATTTTCTTCTTTGACCACTTTTGCGTAGCCCTCACAGTAAATAAAACGGGTTGTTTTTGGATTTCCAACAGTGCTGAAAAAGCATCAACTTTAATATTCTCTTAAATCAGAAGACACATCCAAAATTCAGATGTAACCATAGACATGGGCCCTAAAGCAAAAAGTATGGAGCTGATTTTTTTTCAAATATATGTGGTAAGAAAGTATTTTGGAGTAAAACTGTTTCCTACAATCTGCAGCTGCGTGGTCGGTTCCAGGCACTTTGACAGATTATGAGGCAAGTGTTTGAGATAGTTTAGATATTGTCAGACATTTTCCTTGGTCACTCCTCCCATCTGTTTCCAACCTGCTGGAGGGACCAGACAAAAAGGCCCTGCCAAGAGATGGAGTCAGTGAAATGTTTGAAAATCCATTGCCTCGCAACTCATCAGTAATGAAGTGTTTGAAACAGTGCGGGGTTGGAGAGGAAGAAGGGCAGGAATGTGACGGCTTAAGGCCTTGTGACAAATCCCCTGCAGGTTTCTAATGGCTGAAAGAGTCATACAACACTCTGGCTCCATCATTAATAAAGTCAAGCCCGGGGCTATGAGACACTTTGCTTAATCAGTGTCTTCTAAAGTGACAGTCAGACTTTACTCACTATTTCGCTTTAGATGGTGACGGAGAGAGAATCACATCTGGACTCCTTGATGGGCGCACAGTGCTTGGTTTCTCAAGTGGATCTCAAGATGTTTTGCAGTGCAAATTAAATTGTTTCCAAACCATTTCCAAAGAAAGCAAATAGTGTTCACCTGCATTCTTGTGATTGGCTAAACCAGTAACACTTTCTAAATTAGAGGCATGTCATATTACTTTATGTTTATAACAACATTTATACTAAATTACAAAAAAGTGGTGTGGTTGAAAAAGAAGAAACTCAATGTCTAGTAATGAGCTTTCAGAGCTTTTAAATGCAGTGATGGTGTGGCTCAGTTGCCATTATGGATGTGACGGTCCTTCTTGATCTGTCCCCAGCAGTCCACTGACCTTTATGGCCAGCTTCAGTCCATGCGGTGATGGTCGGATGTTTCCAGATGTCTGTTAGTAGTTCACTGTTGTAGTGTTGTTGGCTCTCAGGTGTTGCAGGGGATATCATATGTCACACAGCACAGGTAACATTGCAGACCTATGATTTTGTAAATTAAATTTAATAACAAAGAGCCTTACATGCCAGCAGTGTCACCTATTCGACTGCGAATTTAGGCTCACCCGCTCAATTCCTGCTCATGTCAGCGGCCACAAGCAAGGCTACAGTGTAGTTTTGTTAAAAAATGGCACTATAGGCTACGCATGGCAGTAAAATAGAAAAAGAGAAAACAAGATAAGACAATAATTTGCATTTTAAGGGTATATCTGAGAATACTGAGACAGAGAGTAAGAATTTATTCAGCAAAGACATTTCCGTATTTCATTTAGCACAAAGGTCAATAATGATTACAGTATGTGTTTGTCACATTATAATAATCAAGTTTTTAGCAAGTTTTTAGTTATAAATTAAAGTGCCAGCTGAGAAGATTTAGCTTAAAATGCTAAAGGGGATTTAGTACCAGCCAAAGGGATTTTATTACAACCTGGCAGCCCAGATGTTGCTTTTATTAATGACCTTTGGTGATCTGTAAAGCACAATTAACCATTTTAAAGCCATTACTACCAATTTTTAAAGCTTTTATAAAGTATGACTTTGTTTATGTACTTCTGAGTAAATCAAAACCACTCTGTACTTGTAAAAAGCCATAAAAATTTGTCAATGCTTTTTGATCCAGCTCACAAATGAGTCTCACATTTAATGTCCTCTGCACACACCCACCACCTCTGCTTCACAGTATGAATGCACAAAGCCCCACATACCCCACAGTAATGCACTAAAGAATAGGGATTATCTTTTTAATTTGCCCAGCCCTTGGTGTTATGCAAACAAGATGGAGTGGAGAGGGAAAAATCCAGTCAGTTGGACAGCATGGAATCTATTTCTTGAACCCAGAAGAGCGAGATCTGTCAGACTTTAAGTCCTAATGTGCTGCAGCTGATCCCCTCAACTTCCACAGCCTCATTCCATCTTTCAATCATAAGATTATAACTGATTCTTAATGGGACACAGACTCCACAGTCCCCACAGCCCCACAGGCTTCCAAATGGTATTGTTCACATTCAACTTGAAACAGTCTGAAGATGGCAAGAAGTCTTTGACACACTGTTCTCATCAGGCAGTGGCTGGGAGGAGAGTGAGGTGATGATCTTAGTGGTAACTGTGAAACTTCAAGAGTACAAAAGGGTTGGGGAAGGACATTTGTTTTGATATTTGGTTGGATGACAAAATATGGATCTTTAGAGTCTTCTCAGTAGATAAGTGCAGCTTCCCATCCAGTTTAATTCGAAAAACAACTCTGAGTTTGTCAGTGAAATGTGAGCTCCAGAAATATTGATTGCTCTTGGCGGAGTTGCCTGCACTATTTGCAAATGGGATTAATAGGATTTTTTAAGCTTTTAAATGTCCAATCTGAATGATTTGTACTTACGTTCTGACATACAGCTCCTCTGGGTAATGTCTCTACCAGTTCAGCGTTGCAGTGCATGTATGAGAGGTGCTTCTGTGAACCAAACAGGTGATTTCTCATAATTTTAGTATGAAATTTGTGTCTCCCTAGACAGCATTTTCTTTCTGACCACAACAAAGTCCTGGTAGAGACAAAACATTTGCTCTGACTAACTCCTATCTGTGAACTGCTTTTGACATTTTCAGAAATATACAATTCACAGCCTCTTTACGCAGTAATTTGCCAGGTATAATTACTTCTCTCTTTTTTCAACAGTTGTTTTTCTCACAACTACTTCTGTCACAACTAAGTGCAATACTACTGAATGAGAAACTGTCCATTATCTACATTTTTACAGTTCTTTACGCTGCATGTTTCTGTAGTTAACCATCCATATCCTAACACTGACATTCACCACAGCAGTTACTATTAAAAGTGTAATCCTAAGTGTAATTAAACTTTATTACTTTGCAATATCTTGACAGCAACATAGAATTGAATAGAATTATGGTTTTGTCTGTATCATAAAGGTGGTGTAGTGGTTAGCTCTGTCACGTCATAGCAAGAAGGTACTGGGTTTGATTCCCGTCCTGGGGCCTTTCTGTGTGGAGTTTGCATGTTCTCCCTGTGTCTGTGTGGGTTCTCTCCGGGTATTTTGGCTTCCTCCCACCATCCAAAAACATGCATGGGGATTAGGTTAATTGGCTAATTTAAATTGTCCGTAGGTGTGAATGTGAGTGTGAGTGGTTGTCTGTCTCTATGTGTCCTGTGATGAACTGGAGACTTGTCCAAGGTGTACCCTGCCTTTCACCTTAATACCTTTTTCACACTGAAATTAGTGGGTTAAAAAAACCCACATCGACATGGCTCGGATTGGCATTTGGCCTCTTTCACTCTTGCAGCTGACGCGGGTCAGACCTCCAGCTAATGAGTGCTGGGTGCCTGTTTTTCCCATACGTCATCATGTTGACAATGTCATCATTACAGATTTAAGAGCCCCGGAACACAGCGAGGTAAACGATGGACAGCACGGACATGAGGGAATCACATGTTAATGTTGTTGTTTAGTGCGTTACAATTTTGTCCCTTTTGCAAAGTTTCCAAACCCAGCGCAGTACTACTACTAAATACTAATGCATACTACCATGATCAATAAAAAAGGTGTGTCAGATCGCTGTACAAGCTGTATATAAAGATGGTCATATAGTTCACACCGGGATTCCCCGATCGGTGGGATTCCCCGAGAATGACGTAGGACTAAATCACATATGCACTCCCATTAAAGATGAGGTCGCTACACATTTGATTTGTTTGATGAAACAAAATCTTTGTCCTTCAGAGATCGGTCTCTGGAGATCAACAGGAAGATTGATCTTATGAGTGAGCAGCTCTGCAGCTCTGGAGCTTCACACTGACAGCCGCTGCTCAGTGATTAAAGCAGAATGCGACAGGCAGCTACATCAACGTCATTGGGTAAATAACAAGTCGACATGAGTCCAAATTGGATGGATGGATGGATGAATCTCACAATACTCTCTTCTAAAGTAATTTTACCATGTGTAGCTGTAATCTATGTTCTCTAAAACAAAAAATATCTGAGTTTATGGTCCCTCGACTCTTGAGGATTCAAGGATGTATTATTGTGATTATACAATGCAGAATTGCACAATGAAATGTACTTGTAGACCCCTCCATACTACATACACTACAAATGTATGAGCAAATGTTAAAAGTATTTAAATTAGAATAGACAATAAAGTAAAACAAATAATTTAAAAGTAGCAGAAAGAAAAGAAAAATAAAGGGAGTTCCATATTGACTTAAGAAGACGTCATTTAAAGATGTTTTCTGGGTTCACTGAAGTAGAACTCAACACTATGCGACACACGCACGCACGCACGCACACACACACCTATGGATGAAAAGACAGATAGCTGAGATTGTGTATCACTCTACAACTAAAGCTTCTTCAAACATGCAAACACACACAGATGAAAAAGCAGGAAAGTTAGTTGTGTTTTGTGGAGTTGAATTTTACACACACACACACACACTCACACACACACACACACACACACGCACACACACTCACACACATACACACACAAAAGCAAACTGCGATGTGTGCACATACACAGTGACTTATGGGAGAGTCAGACACTGCTGAGTGGTTGCTTTGTTGATGACAAGGTCCCGTGAAGGAAGGACTGGCTTCCTGTCTGTGATCATGTTGTCGTGGAGAATGCAGAACCCAGTCAAATAGATTCGCTTAGATCCTTTGATCTTTAAGAGCGAAACCAAAGAGGATCCTTTCAACGGGCACCACTTTTCCACATAAAACAAACCACTGGCATAGTTTTTCCTCGATGACTTTCGTCTGACTTGATCCTGACTGGAAAAATCTGCATTTTAAATCTCTGAAACCAGCATCTTGTTGGTAACACCACAATTTGTCTGAGGCAGGAAACATTTTATTGGACGAGGTAAATATCAGTGAGTTAAGCCAAAGACCCACTCTTTGCCAGGATATGCTACTTATCTAGCAAGGTTGAAGAGCCAACAAGAATTGTTGTCGAAATTTAAATAATACAGCAAATTTCTCGAGAAACTTGAGAACAGCATGGACAGCTAGGCTAACTAGCTGAGACTTAAGGCTGAAACGCTTCTCTGACCACTGTGCTAATATCCAGTACACCAGGAATTATGAAGAATGACAAGGTCAGAGTGGATGAGTGGGTCAAAATAGACGTAAAAAAATTGTTTATGACCTGTGTGATTCCTGTGTGATTTTTTTCACACAAACATTGACTTATTTGTCATATAACTTCTGTACTTTAGTATTACCTTTTACGCAATCTTTCCCTGAACCTAACCAAGTGTTTTGTCACCTAAACCTAACCATTTTCCTGTGAAGATGGATGTTTATTTTGAAATGCAAGAGGAAAATTAACACATGCTGCTGTAGAAAAATGCGAAAAAAAATGAGCATGTTGTTAAAAAATTAATAAATTAGATCTTTATTTTGTCTTGAAAAAATGGTGGATTCTCTGGGCTTCCTGGTAGCTTTGTGGTTGAAATGAACATAATACCAACAACTACAAACTTTTGTTGTATTTCGGCTGAAGTGCTGCAAAAAATGTCTACTGTATAATCTCATATTCTCCAGTTGGGCACCATGGAGTGATGTGGTCTTTGATACCAGTAAATCAGGTTGTGTTGTAAATTTAAAATTGTCAAACACCTTTGCACCAGTGTCAACAGGACAAACTCTCCTCTGTGTACTTATAATTGATTCAGATCCTGCAGCTCATTAAAAACCTCTTGAAATTTCCCAGCAAACGGCACAAACATTGTCACTCACGAAATGTCTCTCTGTATTTGTCTGTAATAAACAAAATCATCTCTTGTTCTTGTTGTTCCTGTTTATGCGGTGCCAGGTTTCGATTGTCCTCCAATCAAAACAGTTGGATCGCTCCATTGTACGTTGCATCTAGCATCCATTACCCTTCCATTGTCCTGCCCTGCCTCGGTTTACTGCATAAACAGTTATTTGACATACAGGACAAACACTTCATGTCTTTTCTCACTCACAGAGAGAGGGAAAGAGATAAACTGAAAGAAGAGGCAAATGGTGGAAACACTGACTTTATTTCTGTCATAATCCTTCCTTCCCCTCCATGCAGGCAGGGAGAGGAAAGCATTATATTATACACAGTTCAGATTAATCTCTCTGTCTGTAGCTTTCATTGCTGTTCATGCTGTTCATGTCCTCTCGGCTACATTAACGTCCTTGGCGACCCGAGGGACATCCTTTATGTACGTCTTTATGTTTTCTGCGGCCGAAGCCGAAGACGGAGCTGTGTAGGCTTCCTGCCAAACTTGTAGAGTGTCACATGAGGACCATAAATCAAAGTTATTATGAGGTTTGTGTAATGCTACAGTACGAGCGGTTACAGAGAGCCGTGGAGGAGACAGGATTTGAATCAGCATGACTTCTGTCATGCTGCTGATGCTGGTGTGGTTGTTGATGGCCTGGTGGTCAGACAGAAGGCCCTTCAAACACAGGGCCGGACTGGGGTATCAAAACCTTTGTCGACAAATATTCAGATTCAAAGGAAAAGTCAACCAGAAATATTTTTAACAACAGTCAGAGATACAGTACAGTGATTTTCAAACCTCTGCTTTTTTTTTTTACGGGTGTTTTTTTTTGTTTTTTTTTTTAACTTATTCTGCCCAAACATAAATAAAATCACAGCAAATTTAAAGTGAGTTTAAAATTTGATTTATTTATAACAACAACAAACAGCAAAACAAGCTGCAGTTTGTGAGAAGGAGCTAAATTCAGAGCAAGGATGTTGTCTCCACATGGCTCTCAACATGGCAGTGCAAACAACAACACACAGGGAGAGCGACTACATTCTCTGCACTGGGAGATATAACTCCACTGTGTCTTTATGTAGTGAATTTAATGTAATGTTTACAGCTATATTAACGCTTTGACTATTTTGTACAGAGCCTTACAGCACCAGCACTTTTCTATCCCCTTTTTGGGACTAAAATAACTTGCTGTCTGGCCTTTTCTGCCACCATCACTCTCTCCACCTACACAGAAAACCCACAGTTGAAAGGAGCAAGTTCAGGCATGTTCTTTGGGCGTAGCCACAAGTCATTCTGGGAAATGTAGGAAACAACTAAAGATTTTGACATTTTGACTTCTGGCTATCAGCTAACAGCATGACAAAGAAAACAACTGCAACAGTGCTGATAGAGCTAACAGTGTTTACCTGAAGGGGGGCTAGAGGGTGGGCACTGTGCTTCCATGACGATGCTGTGGGTCCGGACAGTGGATTATGAATTTAGCACCTTTGAGCCTTAAGTTTTGAAATTCTAAACAGGTGGGTCCAGATGGTGATGTGGCAGTTCAATATGCAAAAAAATCTTTCTGGGCCTATGTATGTCATGTAACATGGTGACATGCAATTACATCTTTGGCCATGATGTTCTCAGCCTGGTGCTTGTTCTTGGGGGCCAAAATACAAGATCTTTGTATGCTGATGACTTGATGCTTTCCTGCTGTAAAATCCTCTGATGATAGCTGCCATGATCTAAGTTTGGGGACATTTCTGTTAATCTCTGTGTTTTTATGTGGACTGTTACCCAACCAAGACAACCATGCTTTTGTCTGTTTCGGTGCAGGAAACTTTACTGTAAACCCCCCCTGCACCCATCCTCTCTCTCCTCTTTTTTATTTATACATATGCCTCTCTACCACAAGCCAGTCCAAAGAGCATCTGGTTCCTCTTGGGCCTGCGGTCACAACACTGAGAGAGTGCCACATCAAAGCTCCCCTATCCAGCCCACAGAGAAGAGAGGAGAGCGAAGAGGGAGGAAGAAGAAGAGAGAAAATCTGGGACACATTCTGTTTCACACACATGCGCCGCAAATCTGTCTTTGCTCATGGAAAAAACTTGCAGCGCACATGAGCGGTGTTTCGTTGAGAATCCATCAATCTCCACGCTCTGACCACTTCACTCGCACAGATAGTCTGCCTTTGGCTCCCACGCTCATCTTTTTACTGCTCTGCAGGCTGTGGCAAGACGTTTTTAAGCTCTTGAGTTTGTTATCGGTTTCTGTTGTATTAGTGTTACATCATTTTTATACAATTATGTCAATGAAACTTAACCTCTACCTCTGTCTCGTGTGTGTTCTTAGAAATCCTTAAACAAATGAATCTGCACTGTTAAAAAGATCTGTGGTGATCAAAAATCCTCTTAGAGGCCTTTCCTGTCTGCAGGTCTGGACACGCTCACATACACAGACAGAAGGAAGATCAGATGTTGAGGGGTGTGATGGTACGTTTTGAAATGCGACCCTCTAGCTAATTCCCCATCACTCAAAGGCACCAAAGCACAAACATGAGTGTACCTGCCGCTTCCTGCCGCTCTTTGTGTTCTGTAGGTGAAACCTCTTGCTCTGCACAGACATGTTTGATTTGAAGTTTGATGTGACCAACAATGAATTGCTATTAAATTACATTTTTTTCTGTGCTCTAAAGCATCTAAATTTGTTGGAGATGAAAGTACTGGAAGACCTGGAGGGTGGAGTGGTGGTTAGGTTGGCTGTCTGCTAGTGAAAAAGTTATCTGTTCAAACCCATTTGTTCTCAAGTGCTGCCATGTAACAACATCACGTTTTTCATCTGGGGTACCTTCTGGTGCTTATTTTCCTATAGTATTGTGTCTGTGATGAATGGGGACAAACTTTTTTTGAAACTAGTCCAGTATTGAACATCAGTTGCTGAAAGATCTACCTATTGCTTGATATGCGGGTCTTGATCTAAAAGGTGACTTGTTGCTGTGAGACAATGGCAGAAAATGGCAAGTTAGAGAGAGTGTCAACATTGTCAGCATTTGTTGTGTTGGAGTACAGAAAGCATAGCTTAGTGTTTGACTGTGGTTTTCTGATGGGTAACTAGCTACCATTAACTCACTGTGCCAGCATTTTTAGCCATTTTGAGTCAAATTTAATAATGCACAGAATATTTTATACTATGACCCTGAAAACACTTAATAGCTCAAATGAAAGAAAAGATTCTCTATTTCATAATGAAAACAAACTTTGTTTAAACCTTGTTCCGTTCTTGTTTTGTGTGGAGGAGAGTCGAGGCTACTTTCACCAAAAACACCACATTTCTGTCCAGATTGTGTTTTGCTCTCTAACCGCGATCGTCTCCACTTCCTGCTTTGATCTCTGTGGTGTGTACCGTCTCTTTATGCTCCTACTTCATCTCCCAGCAGCTCCAATATTACTCACAGGCCAGCACCATATATAGAGAGAGTTGTGACAACTCAAATAATCTTTAAGTGCCATCTTTAAGACAAGTCAGAGCGTTCAGCAGTGTCTTTCAATGCAACGAAGATGGGATGTTGCAACAAATCGCTCATTATTATCTTAAACTGTTTCTGAATGATAAAATATTTATCATCCTTTGCTAAAGTGCAAACACTTTTAAAAATATGTCACGTTTAACGTTTGGATATGCCTAAATCACCTAATCAGTGGAGCCCCGTTTACCTTACCTTCTGCGATAGCAGTCACCATGTAGCCTACAATTAGGCTACTTATTGAGCCACTGGCTAAAAATGAAAACTTCTTGGTTATTTACTTTAATCTAGAAATATTTCTCCTAAAATATCGAATTAACCCGTCCCTTAGCCTGCTTAGTTGTGATGATCAAACTGTGTTTATTGTTAAATGTCTGACTGATGACTATGCCCAAGAGAAAAAAGACCAGACACATTTTTTTTTTTTTATCAATTCAAGAGTTGTTTTCTCTTTCATAACAAAACAAATCAGACATTAGAATATAAAAATAACTTAACAGAATAATATGCAAATGTGCAAGTGAAAGCAATAATTTGGATCTTAGGCGATCTATGAATATACAAGTATTTGGTTACTTCTTACACTATAGCACATAATACATTGTGAATGTTTGCATTCAAATCCTAGCAGAACACAATTATTTGTACAACACTTAGGCTAAATAAGACTCTCAGGAAGATCCTCCAACAGGAAAAAATAGCAGTGAAAAATGCTAAAAAAGCAGTGAAATCAGGGGAGAGCCATTAAAACAGAGCTTGAATATTACGGTAAAAGTAAGTAAGAAAGTAAAATTCCAGTTGATCCTTCTTACCTTCTGCTCCCACTATTTCCTCCTAATAAGATCCTGAGGGAAATAACGCAACCGTTTGCCACTCCCGAGCTGTACACAGCAACCATAGGCTGCACAATACAGCATTTTTCATTTGAAAAGCAATGGCATTACGTGTATAATGTATTTCTCTCTTGTGAGCTGTCACATTTTCATTGTTTATAACGATGGTTTGATTGCTGTTATGTCTTATACGCTGGCGTCCACAAAACGTGTGACTACCTTTGAACCAATCCCATGACAGAACTGTCCTAACGTTCAAAACACAGTTGTCGGTAATCTCTCTAATACATGACTCTGTCACAAGCTGTGTGAGAGCGCTCTTTTGTTCCTGCTGCTGAAAAAAAGGAAAGATGTGTGTATATATATACGTTTATGGCACTCAAGCGTTCTATTTTAAAAGACGTACATACTCGTCTTTGGCAGTCAAAGAGTTAACAACCTGTGATGTAGGTTTTCATTATTGTGAGGCTTTGTGGCCTGGGTGATGATTCATTTTTGGAATCTCAGAATGAAATGAATGATTATCAGTTACAGACAATTTAATAGCATAATTAATGTTTATATTTAACAGTGGTAATGAAATTCTATTTAAATGCATAACAAGAAAAATAGTGCAAGAAAAAAAATAATATTTAATTATCATGATTCCAATAATGTTTTTTTTTCCCGATCACACAATTTTAGACAGTACTTTCCACTTGCTGAATTGTGAAGGCATGTTTTAGTTTGTCTTGTCTTTTCCCTCCCAGAATGTTCTTTGATAACCTCCAGAGAAGTGGTCTGAACTTGTGGATACGTTTTATAGACCAATAATGTAATAATATTACATTTTAAAAGCAAGGCCCCTCCTGCAGGTGTGGTGCTATGGTGTGAAATAAATATCCTGGCTACACAACATCAGTGCATGTTGACATCATCACATCATCAAAATCCAGTGAAGGGTCGCATCCCTGCTCCAGGCTAACATGAGAAACTCTGAGTGGTCAAATCCACCTGTCAGTCCACAGAGGGGGTTTGAAGCAGATGCCAACGCAGAAAAAAACTTATTTCCATACAAACTATAATTTAGATTCAGACATAGTTATTATTATTATAAATATTTTTGTCTAAATATTTAAACCACAAAACTCTTTATTTCAATGATGGGCAAGGCAAGTGCCTATACATTTTGTTTAATATTACTTTATATTACAGAACAGTAATAAACTATTGTAACTTTTTCTTTTTAAATAATTTTGTGGGTTTAGCTTCTGTTGCCTTTATTTGAAGCATGAGAAATAATAATTACTATTTCTGAGGTCAAGAATTAAGTTTCAGTCTCTATCTTTTATCTTGTATCCTCCTTCATAATCATAAAATGCATCATTTTATGTGCAGCACAGGATGCCACCTCTTATAAATGTCTACAGCACGCAAACATAAAACCTTTATTAACTGGCACTAGCTGGCATTTATTAAAATGAAAAGTTATTTTTATGACTTTAAACTTCCATTTACCTAAAGCTCCATCATAAATAAGAATGTCATCGACTTGTCTGGTTACAAACAAGGTCTAAAAAAAAGTTCTGCTAATTTAAAAGTGATGGCGTGAATTTAAAAGGCGGTGATGGGGACGTTTTGGGCTGTTTGATGGACTGTTTTTTCTCCCAGTGTCATCAGAATCCACAGTTAGACGCTCTCCGCTCATCTTCATGCCACCTGTGAGTGGAACTTTCTGGACAGCCAGGACGTGTTTCACAGCTTTCTGTTCCTCCTCCTCCTCCTCAGACTAATGCCAGATCCTTTGATGCATGCAGCTGCCTGTCACACCCAGGGGAAAACCACTTGGACAGAAATGAAATGAACTCTTTCAATCTGACTTTTTGGCAACCCTTCAACAGAGCTGTCATTTGTTGTTGATTCCCCTTTCATGTTTTGTGGTGTGATCTTGCCCTGCAAACATTACTTTGTTCGACAAAAATGCTAGTAACATGTAGTATAATATGGCATAAAAATTATAGCTGATGCAGTTTTTTTGTCCATCAAATCCTTGAATACAAAATTTAATTGTGTTCTCCATTAAATCCATTGCCCCATTGGGATTGGCATGCTGTGTCTTTAGATGCACACATTGCAACAAGCTTTCAGGAAATGTAGCAGCTCAGTCACACCAAAAGGCATATGAACAATGTGATAGCTTAAATAAGAACACCAGTCTTGCTTTTGGCATGCCATTTCTATGCCATGTAGTCTGTACTGACTGCAACGTAAACACATGCACTAACTACAGTCGTGGTCAAAATTTTACATACACTTGTAAAGAACATAATGTCATGGCTCCAGCTATGTCTACAACTCTGATTTTTCTCTGATAGAGTGATTGGAACAGATACTTCTTTGTCACAAAAAACATTCATGAAGTTTGGTTCTTTTATGACTTTATTATGAGTCAACTGAAAATGTGACCAAATCTGCTGGCTCAAAAATATACATACTTACACTTAGAAAGTTGTGTCAATGAAATGAGCTTCATAGCATGGCCTCTTAACTTCTTGTGAGTGATCATGAGTGACTACAGCTGGTGACTTCTCTGAGGCCATTTAAATAGGGCTCATTGGATACAAACGCCCACAAACGCTACAATGGGAAAGTCAAAGGAGCTCAGCACGGATCTGAAAAAGTGAATCACTGACTTGAACAAGTCAGGAAAGTCACTTGGAGCCATTTCAAAGCAGCTGCAGGTCCCAAGAGCAACAGTGCAAACTATTGTTTGTAAGTATAAAGTGCATGGCACTGTTTCGTCACTGCCACGATCAGGAAGAAAATGCAAGCTATCACCTGCTGCTGAGAGAAAACTGGTCAGGAGGGTGAAGAGTCAACCAAGAACCACTAAAAAGCAGATCTGCCAAGAATTAGAAGCTGCTGGAACACAGGTGTCAGTGTCCACAGTCAAGCGTGTTTTACATCGCCATGGACTGAGAGGCTGCCGTGCAAGAAGGAAGCCCTTGATCCAAAAGCGACACCTTAAAGCCTGGTTTATGCTTCTGCGTCGCGGCGACGGCGTAGCTACGGCGTCGACGCAGACCCCTACGCGGACCCTACGCCGTAGCCTGACGTGCACCTCCAAAAAATCCTGACTACGCATCGCGTCAACGCATTGAGACGCGAACGGCAAGGACTGTGATTGGGCTGCTCAGAACGTAATTTCCGGCTGTTGCTTTTCCGGTCAACAGCTCAACAACACCGCTATTTGTGGAGCGGCACGAGCGGTACGGAATGGTCGGACAGACCACCTCCGCAAACGTCTTCTGTGCTTCAACATTTGTACTGACAGCATTTCTTTTTAAATTTTATGAGCTCCATCTCCAGAAACACCCGCTCCATCTCAGTTGTCATTGTTTACTGTCGGAAGAAAACCAAGGAATCCGATATGAGCCCCCAGAAGCCACACAAAGACACAGACACACCCCCCTAGCAGCTTGGCGGTGAATTGCAGAGCAACGCGTTCCCTCGACGCAGAGCTTCGAATGCTCAACGACGGCGTCGGGTCTACGCCGTCGCCGCGACGCAGAAGCATAAACCAGGCTTAAGGCTCGCTAGGGCAAGCTAAGGCTTGCTGCTGATCACATGGACAAAGATAAGACCTTCTGGAGGAAAGTTCTGTGGTCAGACGAAACAAAAATTGAGCTGTTTGACCACAATGCCCAGCAATATGTTTGGAGGAGAAAAGGTGAGGCCTTTAACACCATGCCTACCGTCAAGCACAGTGGTGGTAGTATTATGCTGTGGGGCTGTTTTACTGCCAGTGGAACTGATGCTTTACAGAGAGTAAATGGGATAATGAAGAAGGAGGATTACCTTAAAATTCTTCAAGATAACCTAAAATCATCAACCCGAAGTTTGGGTCTTGGGCGCAGTTGGGTGTTCCAGCAGGACAATGACCCCAAACACACATCATAAGTGGTAATGGAATGGATAAATCAGACTAGCGTTAAGGTTTTACAATGGCCTTCCCAAAGTGAGAGCATGTGGACAATGCTGAAGAAAGAAGTCCATGTCAGAAAGCCAACAAATTTAACTGAACTGCACCAATTCTGTCAAGAGGAGTGGTCAAAGATTCAACCAGAAGCTTGCCAGAAGCTTGTGGATGGCTACCAAAAGCACCTAATTGAAGTGAAAATGGCCAAGTATTAGCATTGCTGTCAGATTTGGTCAGTTTTTCTGTTGACCCATAATAAAGTCCTAAAAGAACCATCCACCCATCCATCCATCTTCTACCTCTTATCCTCACATAGGGTCATGGGGGGGGGGTACACAGTCTATCCCAGCTGTCTTAGGGTGAAAGGCAGGGTACACCCTGGACAAGTCTCCAGTTCATCACAGGACACATAGAGACAGAAAACCACTCACACTCACATTCACATCTACGGACAATTTAAATTAGCCAATTCACCTAATCCCCATGCATGTTTTTGGATGGTGGGAGGAAGCCGGAGTACCTGGAGAGAACCCACTCAGACACGGGGAGAACATGCAAACTCCACACAGAAAGGCCCCGGGCCAGGATTTAAACCCGGTACCTTGCTTGCTTCTTGCTTGTGTGAGGCAACAGTGCTAACCACTACACCACCGTGCCGTCCCCATAAAAGAACCAAACTTCATGAATGTTTTTGTGACAAAGAAGTATCTGTTCAAATTAGTCTATCAGAGAAAAATCAGAGTTGTAGAAATAACTGGAAACTCAAGAGAGCCATGACATTATGTTCTTTATAAGTGTATGTAAACTTTTGACCGTGACTGTTAGCTACTCTCAGAGCTGAGTGGCGCAGTTACAATAGTGATGTTTTTAGTGACATTTATGTTTTTTCTGTACAGATTTGACCTAGTTTATGTACTCAGTCCAATCATGATTTGTTACCCAAACCTAACTGTGTAGCCTGAAATGTGTCCTCATGACAGAGGGAATGAAGTTGGTACACAGGTTCCCCATATCATTTTGTTTTCTATCCGCAAAAAGCTCCACATTTGAGTTTCTGGCTAATAACTCGTGGCCCTTGAGAATAACTAGATTCTCAGTTCTGAAGAAGCATACTGACAACTTTACGTCTTCTTGTTTAATTATGTCTTTTATCCCTGCTTTTCCAACACTTAGTACATACAAAGCTGATTTTCCGGCCACCAGAGGAATCCATCGTGTATATTTATGGTTATGGTTGAGCTTTTAGCATAAATCACTGCTGCCTCAGTTCGGCTGGAGGCCTCTGCTTCCTCTTCGTCTTGTGGAGCAGGACGATGTGTTCACCAAGCAGCTGGCACCACAGAGGAGGCCCGAGGCCACTGGATGGGCCAGAGGCCACAAAAACCACAAGAATCCCAACTCTGGCATGGCAGATCAACAGCTAAGACCTCTTTTAGGTTGCTTTACAGGAAGAAAGGGTCGTACTGCATCACAGACTTCTGTGAATTTCAAGTATTTTATCTGTTTTTGGCTTGTTCCAGTAATTAAGTTTCTCCCCTCTCCTTTCCACTTTGATAATTATGTTGATTTTCTTCCTTCAGAACAAGCTATGTGCTGCAGCTCATTCTTGTCCACTATGGAAAACGACCTCTGTGGTCCTTAAAAATTGCCTTAGGTAAACAATCCATCACAGAATACATGACAGCTTACGGGCTCTGTCAGTTTTATCATTATTCCTCTGAGCTGGGCCGAGTGTTTTCATATCAGGGCTGCATTACGTTACCCTCTGCTTACTGTCAATCTCCTCACACCCCCAGAAAGACCTGGAGGTCTCCTGGAGGAAGTAAGCGCTCAAAAAGTGTTGCCTCACAAACATTAGTGCAACATCTGGGGGTTCCTGTGGGACAGACGTTATATGTTGGACATGGGTTTGTAAATGGTATTTTTCTTAAAAATATGAAATAATTGAGGGAAAAGAAAACAAAATGAAGACAGTAGGAACTGTTTTTCCCAGCCTCTACATTTTCTTTCTTTATTGTCTCCCTTATTTCTGGGATTTTTTTCAGAGACAGTTTCCCCCTGACCCTGCAGTTCCACACAATGAGATTTCTCTGCACATGGGAGTATTTATCAGCAATACAGATGAAAAGACCTCTCTCCCCCTTTCCACCCCTGTCTGTTTCCCTCTCCCAATCTGGATTGATTTAACTTTACAGTTTCAATTGTCTCTGCAGCAGCAGATGTCGTCCATATTGAAGCTGAACTTGGAGCCGGGCCTTCTTGACTGGGCTCAGGGCCGTCTCAGTAGTTTGACTCATTGTTTGACTGCTGAGTTTTTCCCAACATCACAATTGCCTTTCTGCAGTTGGAGCAAATATGCTTTGTCACTATTTTGCATTTATTTAGCGTGTTATGTTATTGTTTCGTTTATTCATGAAAACTACTGTAAAAACAGCTGTTTTAAGGGTCATGTTGGTCCATTTTGTTGCATTAATGGAATTGTAAAATCCAGCATTTCAAGCTTGGTGTTTAGGATGCTATGGCATCTGCTGCACTTGATCATTCCTTTTTTTTTAACTGTCTCACATTCGTGCAACCTATTTATTTATTTCTCCTCCTATTAACTTCAAAGCGAGATGCTGAGACACTCAGAAAATGAAGTGAAAGTATACGTTCTATTTGAAAGATAACAAATCTTGCGCTACTGGAGTTAGTGCTATGTCTAATGTTCAGTGCAGTGAGAGGCAGTCACAACAGGAACTTTATGATTTTAACTAGAATCACCCATTTTGGAATTAGAACATAACAGTTTATAGATTTTGGCTCTCTTTCACCTTTCATCATCCTAGTTCCTGACCACAACTGGCTCAAGAACAACCGTGTAGTGCTCTGCACTAATTAGCTGACAGTGCTAGATATTTCCCTCAGGATTTGGTGAGAGTGAATGAATGTTTTTTCTCTGTATTTTCTGGATGTGTAAACAAGCAACAAGTTGGCACCTGCAAACAACTTTGCCATACCAACTTAAAAGGTGTCTGTGTTGTATTTACAACTTTTTTTCTGCTGCCCCCATCTGGTAAAAATATGTGCTAATGTGAGCAAACTGTGCCTTAAAGCTGCATTCTTTCTAACAGCCAGCAGTGGGTGTTTCTTCTGGATGAAACAGATCAGTCAGATTGTTCAGCTTTCTTATTTTCTCAGTAAATATTGTGTCAATCTCTACTTTCAAGTCTTCTTAAATACAGCATAATGCTCATTTAGAGTCAAATAGACCAGAAATCAGAGGATGCTATCAGGAGCAGCTGGATTGACAGGTCACTACCATGGTGTGGCCCGGCTGGGTTGTACACCCTCTTGTGTCACTTCCGACTGCAAATAGAAAACAAGATGGCGACAGGCAAAAAGCTCCAAAATGACAGTTAACAAACAGTCAGGTCACTGCTAAAATCCTGCATGGGTGCACTGAGTTTGTTTGACACACCAGTAAGAGGTGTAAGAGGTTAATCTCAACTCATGATGATCGCTAACATGTTAGTGAAAACACATTGCTATTGCTGTCAGTAACTCTGCTGGCCTGCTCTACAGTGTAGCAAACAATCAAAACTTAAACAATTAACATGCCATAACTCAGTTTTATACTCATGCTTCACCACTCCCTCCTCGTACCGCCTTTTACAGCACCGTCCAGAAATGACACAAACGTCTACGGGGAGAAAGAGGCAAACAGAAAACAGCACAGCCATCCATTCTGCAGAGCACGGCTTTAATCAGAAACAGAGAAATGTCCCCACTCACATTCATCTGCTGTGACATGTTTAGGGACACTACTGATAAAGGCTTAACACAAAAAACATGTTAGGAAAATCCCTGATGGTTTAAAGAGAGAACAGGAACGTTTCTGCATGCAGGCAAAATCATAATATTAACAGTGCCTGTTGGAAATGGGAGTTTTTCACTGATTTTACTGTCCCATTGAGCCTTTGACAATCAAAGCAGTCTTTTTTCCACCTCTCATAGATTCCTGCAGCGACACAAAGGGGGTGCAGTGATGCTTTGATTAGCCACACAGGACAATGCAGGGGTCAACACACCAGAACAAGCCTCCCAGTTTCACCTCCCTGCCTCCGTCCTCTCCTTCTATACAGCTCGTCTTATTAATACCCTTCCGGGGCTTCTTGCAAATCCCATCAGCCTGTTTGTCCGGATCTGGCTCTGAGGCTTTTCCGGATCTTGAGAAAAGAGGGAATAGAGAGAGGGAGTTAGAGAGAGGAGGGCTGGACTCTCCCAGAGCGTGAATCCAGGATTAGAAGAAAAAGAGCAAATACCATGGAGCATATAGAGGGAGGCAGCTGTAAGTGTTAAGATGCCAAACAAAAGAAATTAATTAGAACTCCTTCAGTGGAGCATTGCCCTACTAATTAAGGACTGGGGGATTATTGGATGAAATACTGTTTCTGTGTATGACAGGGCCTCCCTTCATATGAACGCTTGGATGTCAACTTTACACTGCATACATACAATACTTTTAGTATTTTTAGACTGAATAAAAGTTAATTCACTTACATCAATTGTCCCCTTTTGTTGCTTTTTAAGCACTTTTAAGGTTAGGAATTATCTTATTCCACATTGTCTGACAATTTTTAAATGAATTATGTTAATTATCATTCAAAAATAAATAAATAGATAAATATTATAACCTTGCCTCTTCTCTATTCAGACATTTTATAGACTAAAAGATTATAATTTTTTTAAATGAAAATATTTTAGGTCTTGCACATCATTTTGCGCACTTTTCATTGTGTCATCACCCATTGATTTGAGCACTGCACTTTGAAACCATGAGTTTGGGATTTTGGCTGTCATCATCTTGGTTATTTGCAACCAGAAGTGGCACAAGTGTGAATAAGTCATTTATATTTTATAATTTCATGGACTGAAAATACAGTGTGAGAAGGTTAGAGCTGTAAGACAATTCCCAGACCGAACAATGCTATGGTAGTGACCTGTCAATCATAAGATAACCACACCCAATCATCCCCAGGTTTATGGAGTATTTAACTCTAAATAGGCCCATAATTTACTCAATGAACATCATGATGTATTGAAGAAGACTTCAAACTAGAGAACGACCATAAGCTCATGTTTACAATGTTACTGAGGTAATAAATCAAGAGAGAAGTAGACTAATTTTCTGACTTTTTTGTGACCGCTTGAATCAGCGTCAATTGATGCTGAAGACCATAAGTTTGAAAATAGTACATGTATATATAATAGTGTGGAGTTAGAAAGAAGTGAGCTTGCCAAACTTCTGGTGCTCCTCATCTCTGCTAGGACAATTTGTCAGAATAAAAGTATAAAACAGGAATAGGCTTGATATTTTTGCACAGATACAATCTGTGCTTTAGAGTTCTGCCACAGTTGGCTCAGCGTCAGAGTGGCTGACTGGATGAATGAAGAGGGGCTGGACACTCTGCCCTCAGGGTCAACGGATCAGCGAGACAACAGCAGAAACACACAAGTTGAAAAGAGACAGATAGTTGGAAACTCAAGGTCAAGGTCTCTCATATACTCACACACACACACACACAGGTGTCGGGAAGCTCTGTGAAGCTTTGTTGTTGTGCCTCCCTCCCTTCAGGCAGGCTAATAATGAGAAGGTGCATAATTTGAGGGTCATGGTCAAGAAGAATGTGCAGCATTCATCATGAAAGATAACAAGCAGGATGTCGGACACAGAAGAATGAAACACTCAACAGGCTGAATGTAGTCCCAGGACAGCTTTACCCCCAATTAATCCCAAATAACGCAAGTTTAGTTTGGTTAGCCCTTCACTGTTTTTATAAATGCTAATTTTGCAACAAGAGTGAGTACAAAAACATTTTTCCATCCAACATTTTACCATGTTTGAGTCCATTTGGTTCAATGTCAGTTAGATTAATTCCAGCTTTTTGATTGTGCTCTCCAAAGAGTTAACTTCCAGCCAGTCCATTTTATTCATAAATTGATTTATTTTATTTTAGGACTTGTAACCAACCCAAACTAAAGACATTTCATATTTTCAGTATAGTTTTGATAGTGTATTTCATAATGGCGATGATGACTGTGCAAGCCATTTTTGTTTAGAAATGATTAGGAGGAAAGAATGTATTTCTAAATTCTTCAGTCTCATTTTAAGGGAGATTATGGAAAAATAATGTTATATATCAACAGATGAGCAACATATCTTGTACACATCGGTGATGTTTTTTTAATTTTTTTTTTACTTCAACATACACTCCACGCCCCTAAAAGCTCTGCAGAGGAGGGGGAGTCTAGTCTCTGAACACACATACAAACACTCCTCCAGGGCGCACGGCGGAGGGCGCGCGTAAAAGCACCAGAGCTGCTTCATTTCAACAGTGAAGGACAGGCTGAGCGCCTCCAGTGTCCCCCAGTCAAGTTTGTGCTCTCCGTCGTTTTCTAAGTGCGAGTCTTTGTTTTGAACCTCAGGTACAGCAGAGAGGTTTATATCGTCTGTAGTGAAGCGGAGGTGTGTTTCCTTATGATGCTCGGATATCTCAGGAGAGTTTGCTCCACTCTTTGGATACACTATGTGAGGATTTGCGTCGGAATAAATAAGGACACTGCGTAAAGGAAAATCCCGACGTGCCGAGTGTGACCAGTGAAGCTTTCAGTTTTCCAAACGTGCGGAATGGGGCCGTCATCTACACTGCTTCTCGTTGCTTTTCTGGGTAAGAAGATTTGTATTGAATCAAGAAGTGCCGCAAGTATGAATGTTGGATGGGAAAAACATGCTCAGCATGTGCATGGAAAAAACTGCACCCGTGCGTAAAAATAAGCTACGTTACACAAACCATGAAGAAATAAGAGCTCATTTAAATTCTTAATGCATTTTAAATAGTGTAGTTTAGTTTAATCTTCTGTGGTGCACATCTACCCGAAAGGAACCTGTCATGCTCCTTCACCTTAGCACACCTGCTTACCATCATGGCTATGTGTTTGTATCCAACAGGTCTAATAGTAATAATATTTCCTGGATAAGTTATTGCTTATGCCACAGTGTTGAACATGTTTGAAGGCTAGAAGGCAATAAAAAGCTTCCCTGGGGCTGCTGGGCAGATGAAAGGACTCAGGAGAGTTAAGAACCACTTAAAACATCCAGGGGATTATGGGGACTGCAGTTGACCCAGTCCATCTGCTGGCAGTGACTGTGGAAGGCAACATTTGGCTGCAACTTCAAATGATTGGGCTGAGATAAAACGATATTTTGGAGTCCACTTATCCTTAAGTGTGTCTGAGTGAATCTAACATTCAATTAAGTGGTGTATTATTGCAGCCTTTCGAAGTGGCAATGAAAATGCACTGTCAGACTAGATTAGTGTGTACTGTAAATTTACCATGGGGAGGAAACCTCAGCGAGAGCCTGGAAGAGTCAAAGTTCAAAAAAGAATCGCCTATATAGAGAATCATGGAGCAACAGCTGGTTGCACCTTCACAATCTGACTGATATGACACTAATGAGACTTTTGCTGGGCATCAATAGGGTAATAAGTTTGATTACTTCTGTAAATATTCAGCACATTTCAAGATACAAGAGAATTATTGAATTTAAAGTGATTAAACTGTTTGATCACTTATCTGGCAAGTTTGTGAAGTGTCTATGTTCATCTTGAAATTGGATTAAAAAGAGGTGAAGATTTCTGTGAGGAGCTCACCTGTTGATGATTTCCAGCGCAGGAATTCAACAAAATGGCAAATAATGGAAACAAAAAAAATCAATTTAAATATATTTTTTCTTACAAACTAACTTGACCAACATTTCTGAATCAATATCATTATTTTTCACTGTAAGAGATAAAGAGAAATGTGTGAGTAAGAGAAGCTGATTTATAGTTTTCAAAGAAGAAATAACAAAAATAACACTGATTAATTTTTTAACAATCTACACTCAAATTCTATAATTTGAGAGAGTTGGACACATAGTGATAATTGATGTTTTTTTAACTTTTAACTTCACTATGAAGTAAAATGAAGTTTACAATGTGAATAAATGTTAACAGGGTGTCCCGATCCGATATTGATATTGAATATTGGGCCAATATCAGCAAAAAAACAAGTATTTGATTATATCACCTGCATTTAAAGTCTCTGATAGCATCACTGTGATAGCATCAGTCCATTCCAGACTCCAGTCCAGCTCTTCTATCCAGCAGCAGAGCCCATCATCACAACAACAGCTGTGCTAAGGTGCTAACAAAGGTGCCGTCCACACGACAACGGAATTCTGTGAATCCGCCAAACTTTAATACCGATTCCTCCGACGGCTCCAGCGGTGTCAGAGACCCAAAACGGTATTTTCTGACAACGGGTTCCAGAGTGAGAAGCTCTGACAATGGTGTTTCAGCGTTGTTGCTAACGATGACACCACATGTGACCAGAAGGAGTAGTAAACAAGGACTTCATGCACATGCTCATTGCATTCTTTCATTCTTTTTTGTGGGTCTCTCTGTGTTTCTCTGCAGCACCACCTATCGGCGTGGCATATGTATTCCATCCTTGTCACTCGTTATGGCGTTGCCATGTAGATGGAAATAATTCTGACAACGTTCTCACAAACGTTGTCATGCCGTTGTCGTGTGGATGGAGCTAGAGTAGAAGGAGGAGGAGTGATGTTGGCCGTGTGGCAGCATTTTTTTGTTTAAGTCAGAAAAATTGAATGCCAGCCGTTTTATAAAACAGAAAGTGCCTTGTGCCAGTGTTTTTGGCCATTTTGAGTCATCACCACTTTTTGTCCAGAATCTGTCCGTTTTGCTCTCTAATCGTGATCGTCTTCACTTCCTGCTTTGATCTCTGTAGCGTATACCATCTCTTTATGTCCCGACTACATCTCCCAGAAGCCCCAACATTACTCACAGGCCAGAGCCGTATATAGAGAGTACACCAAACACGTGACTACCTTTGAACCAATCCCACGACAGAATTGTTCTGAACATTCAACAATTCTGTGTTTACTACATAGCAGAAATGCTAGTTGTCTGTACTCTCTCTATATACGGCTCTGTCACAGGCTGTGTGAGAGCGCCCTGTATACACTCTGACGTGTATATACGTCAATGGCACTCGAAGAGTTAAACTTGTGTGTATTTAGCACTTATATTTTTTGTTTTATTGGATTATTTGAGGTTCTTTTTTATGGTTTATTATTTATTATTTTTATTTTATTCAATTCTAAAATATTCTTAGGTATAAGGTTAAAATGAATGTAACCCATTGGTTAATAATAGATGGGTCAGTGTTTCTGATATCTTATCAGATCAATATCGGTATCGGACAGTACTCAATGCTGCAATATTGGTATCGTATCGGAGGTAAAAATGTTGTGTATCGGGACACCCCTGTTAACAAGCAAAATATTTTAAACCTATAGTCACAAGTGGAAAAAAAGAATGTAAAATGCATAAAACATACTGTATGTACTATGAGTTTATGTATTTGCGTACATACTATATATACATACATATAGTTAACACAATACAAAATATAATGCATTAACAATACAAACAAAATAAATGCATATCAAAGGACGATATGGGCCAATGATATCAGGCATAGTTCCCAGAGAATGATTCCTAATATTTTTGGTGATTTGAGTTTTACCCTGTGCCACTGTTAGATTGATGATTTGGGTTCTTAGTCAAACATCTAGCCCTTCGTGATCCCCAGAGGATGTATCTTCTCATGCAGACATGGACAAACTACGACACGTTGGGCTTTTTAATCCAGCCCACCGAACTTCCCCAAATTATATTATTATATTATATTTAGGGCTGCGGCCGTGATGCTATGTTTAATTGGACAAACTGCCTGAAATGCATAACAACTAAAGAAGTTTAAAGCAGGTCATGGAGCAGAACTCCATTCAAAAAATGAAAGAAAACTAACAACACAGTCGTAACTAACAATCAAACATGCTGATAAATTATATTAACCATCTTTTCTGAGACAGTCCAAGCTTCTCCCTAATTCGTATTAATTTTTAATGTGAAATGGACGAAAACTGTGAGCGAAAGAGACGTTCTTTCACAGCGCTTATTAGACTGTGCTCACTGTGAGCATATTAGCATCACTGTGCAACGTGTGCTCCAAAAAAGCTTCTAGTAGGACTGTTAAAGTGATAGATCAGAATTTTGGACATAGGGCCTCATTTCCAAGTGAGCCGGAGTGTTGGAGACAGTTTTCAAAAAATTTCATTCAGTCCTTCTAGTTGCAGAGTTCACTGATGCTAGGCTAATGCAAGTCAATGGTTCTAGTTTAGCCTGCCATTAAAACCAGTCTTACCCACTCCACAGTGCACCCGAGACAAATCACTTATAACGCCAGACTATTGATGTAAATGTCTGTGTTGACGGAATAATTTTAGACATAAAACTAATCTTGTAGCCTACATTAGCCTAGCACCAGTGAACTCTGCAACTAGAAGGACTGAATGAAATTTTTTGAAAACTGTCTCCAACACTCTGACTCACTCGGAAATGAGGCCCTATGTCCAAAATTCTGAACTATCACTTTAAAGAAGACCTGTTATGCTTTAGAGTCTTTCCTCCCAGGCTCATATATGCACTTTTTTTGCGTCATATTTTATGACTTTAGACTTTTATGTTCAGATTTATGTTAATCTGCACATATAGATCATTCTACAGTCAGATAAATGTGTGTTGGATTTCAAAATGTACAGTGTTTCCCTCTAGTGAAGTCACTGGAGAAAGTTTTCCAAAATAAAAAAATATTTAAGCCAGTACCTTCTATAAAATGTTACCACTGTACTTGGTATAGTCCTTAAAACTCTGTAATGTTATTTTCTCCACCCCTTCAAGTCTCACATGGTCACTGCCAAATGCTAAGATAACACAAAGAACAGCGCTTTGTCTGGTCTCTGCTCTGGCACTTCTGGGTTTTTCTCTTCCCATAAACGATGTGGAGTCTCTCTGCTTGTCAGGGGTCCCAGTGCTGTTACCTCACTGGTGGGATCAGGCCAACTGGAAATGTTCTCTGTGGTTTGAGGCACTGGGAGTCTGTGGGTGCTTTGATTTAGATAGAGAGCAGCAGTTTGGGAAAGCAGCGGCAGTGAGGGACCGGACAGGGTTTGAGTCAAGCCTGATTATTGCCTTAATGTGGGGAGGTTTTTCTCCTTTAAAGAAAGCTATTGGAAGAAACTCACACATTCAACACTCATTAAATGTTTTGGGAAAAGTTGTATGACGCTCCTTCATAAAAAGTCATTTTACATAAAGGCTACACATAACCTCTTTTCGTATAATTTCCTCATTTATTTCCCTATTAGCCTGTTTTCCATTTTGAGTTCTCGTTTGGTTTTGATGTAATAACACACTTTTTATTAAAAAAATTGTACGTTTAAGAAATTCTTAAGTCAGATATGGAAACATTTACACATTCAACAGTTCTCAGACTCAAGTATAAATCATACATTTTTAACTGAGGTGAAAGTGGGAAGTACTTAATTTGTTTGGAAGCTAAATAAATATTGAAGATCTGTTGCAGAGCTGATATCAAGTCATCTGATTTTTTTGCTCAATAGTCAATACTCTTCGTACTGGTTTCTTTTGGACTCTTGGTCAAACAAAACAAGCAATTTGAAGACATCCCATCTGGCGCTCGATCATTTTTCTGACATTTCCTGACATTGTGTAGCTTATATTCCAATCACTGGTTTGCTTGTGCTTTTCAGAGTTCTGGCTGTGGCACTGAGTGTTATCCTTCTTCTCAGCTCATCTTCCCTTTTCACCAAAATCCCAGAACATCTGTTTTTTCAAATATTGCAAATCAAGACCTAAAAAATCCTGTCAAAGACAATCACTAACATCAAATAAAAGGAATTTGAGTTTCACTTTTTCATTGACTTTATTCAATTTTTGGAGGCCCCTGTGGCCCCTTCTTGCTCGGACCACATCCATCTTTGAACTCCACCTTCATTTAGAGCTGAACCACCATCTAGCTGGCAACCACAGTGTTCCTGGGGTCACACAATAACAAGTGAGCTATATCCATAACAACTGAGCAAGCTCAGTGGAGAAACTCAACTCTGTGAGATGTGGTTGAAAGCTGCAGTAAGAGACATGACCAGCAGTAATAACAATTATTATATAAATCAAGTCCCAGTTATTTTCAGGATTATTAACTATATATTATTATTTATTAATAATCATATATTATATATATATATCAGATATATTATTACATATATTACCCATTAAATGCAATTAAAACTGTGAAAAGGTGAGTTCAAAAGCATGATTTGTTTGACCAAGAGTCCAAAGAAAGTGACATGTATTCAATGTCACAGAAAATGGAAGAAAACAGTGAATATCCTTATTTAAGAAGCTGAATATTGAGCAAGCTGGTGTTTTCACTTAATTTGCTCTTATTTTACTAATACATTAATTGGTCATTTCAGTAGAAAATTGCAATATGAATAAATTGATATTGTGTTATGTTCATAATGTTGGTAATTAATATCATTCATTGTCCAGCTCTTGTAGTGTGTATATTTGTGCTTTTAATGCTTTTCCTCAGGGGGAAAAAAAAAAACGTTTGTGTATTAGTATCTATCCCATACAAATATATATTTGTATTTATGGGAGTGTGCATGCATGCTTGTGTGTGTCCTACCCTGAAATTCACCCACTATAAATCCGAGGTGTGGAAACCTCAGTGAGTCTAAAGTGTGTTTGCATTAAACATCTCACCAGGTTTCCTTTTAAATTCACACACTGGTCCGTTCCGCTCTCCTCACTGTAAAAACTGTTTGCAGCCGTCTTTCCTCTGCTCCACCATTTGACTGCAGGTGCAAAAAAAAAAAAAGTTTAACACACATGAACACTCACACAGCAACGTCTGCAGCCTCTTCTTTGATTTTTTTTTTTGAACACAGCTCCAGCCAGCAGCGTTACTAATTTCACCAGCTGAGTGGGGGATCAAGTCTCTACCCGCCATCCAGTGTTTCAACTGAGCAGCGCTGTGAAGTGGTGATTTACACATGCAGAGGAGCTGCCTCACTGGACGGGGCTTTGGTCTTCATGGAGCTTCTGGCTTCTTTTAATCAGATGTGTTTTTTTGCTCCTTCTGTGTTTTAGTCTCAAATTAAAAGCACAGAGGTGACCGTCAAGGCCTTAAATGATATTGTCTGGTGAGTTACATCCATATAAAAATAATAAAAGGCAAAGTCTTCATATTTCAAGGTGGCTTTTGGCGATAGTGGATTATGACATGGAAAAAAAATCCTCGCTGGAATGTGAGTTTCAAGACTTCACCTTGGCTGCAAGCTTTCATTTCCGATATTGTATCCCCTTAAGCTCAGCCCATTGCTGAAGGTATTGTAATTTTATGTGGTGCGTCAAGGGTACACAGAAAGGGTGGGAACTCAGAGTTTCAAACTTCAGTAGTGCTCCTGTACTTTTTAGCTTTTGTTTGTATCTTGATTCAAGACTTTGTTCAAATCTGCTGTGTAGCAGAAAGCCATGTATCATTTGTTCACCCTGGACATATAAGCTTTGTCTGTCGTCACACATCCAGCTAATATCAACCCATGAAGGCTCCACTCATACCAGGTGTTGCAGGTCACTGATAAAGCCCTGTAATCCCAGTGGTGATGACATGATTTAAAATGACTAAACATAAAGCCCACTAAACACTTCAAAGAGGCCTGACTGATTGAACATTAGAGCCAATGTAATGAGACTTCTTCTTCCTCTATTTGATCTAAGTGTAATTATCGCTCTTATTACTTTCAAAGGAGTTGTGCATTATTTATTAGGCTGTAAAGATCTCAGAGAAAAACATACCTGCCAAACTAAAGTCAATCTTTTGTGGCTTTTTCAACATTTCAACCTCAATGAAGCACATGTCTGATGTTTAAACATTGCTGAAACTCATGTTTAGAATGTATGTTTTAAATGCATTTTATATTATATATTCAACACAAAGAAACATTTTAAACTTTCCTTTTTAACAATAACATCATTTGATTTCCCCTTCTCATGTAACATGATGGAGGCACGTTTTCAGTGTTTTTATATTTCTGTTATTCCCAAACAATAATGTCTAAAAGCAAGTTGAGACTTCACCTGAGCTGAACCTTTTCGTGTCCTTATTGCTCCCTAGGCTGGTCTGAAGGTGGCTCCTCTCTTCACTACTCAGACGGCCGGTCAAGTAGGCTTTCTCTGGAGAAAACCCTCGGCCGTTCGCACAAAGAATCCCAGTGTCAACACATGTTGAAGCACCTTCACAATGGAGCCCGAATCACTGTGCAGATGCCTCCCAACGTTGAGGGTCACTGGGTGTCCACCAGGTAGCGAATTTGTATTTTTCTGTGCATCTTGTTTTTTGGAGGAAGGCAGGAAGTTTTGATGAACAAAATCCAATGCAACTATCCCCGATATGCCTGAAGAAGAGCACTGAGAAAAACATTCATGTAGCCTAAAATCATGTCATGTGTGGCAGATGATGTTATTGGAGCATTTCCTATCATATCCAGTATGTTTTAAAAGACTATACTCTTGTTTTTTGTTGTTTTGTCCTACAATATTCTTGTAGACATTTTGCCCTCCACTTAAAAAAATCACTTGGCTTAAAAAAAACATGCTTTTTATCCGCAAAATACAAAAGTGGTGGAAGTACTTCACTTGAATATTTGCAGTTTGCATGACACCAACAAACAGTCAGGCTGCTGGTGAGGCTGTGAACAATATACAATAATAAAAACACAGATTTTCCAAAGAACATAAGGAGATCCATAAATCCATAGACAGACAGACAGATCCATGGCCAATGGGCAGCTTGCAGCAAGCTCCCAGCAGGTCTGCACCTGAACTGAACCAACTTCAACTCCAACAATGGTAAACAAGATAGTATATTTTAGTCAGTGGAAAGGTCAAGTCCACTTTAACTCTTTGAGTGCCATTGACGAGTTTTGCCGTCAAAGTGTTTTTTTTGCAGCAGGTCACTGATCACGTTCTCCCACAGCCCGTGAGTAATTTGAGGGCTTCTGTGATTTGTAGTCGGAACATAAAGAGTTAATATACGCCACAGAGATCAAAGCAGGAAGTGGAGACGATCGTGTTTATAGAGCAAAATGCACAGATTCTGGACAAAAAGTGACGATTTTGGTGCAAGTGGCCTCTACTCTCCTCTAGATAAAACAAGGTAAAAACAAACATGTTTTTTCATGATGAAATAGAGAGACTCTTCTTTCATTTGAGCTACTGTGTTTTCAGAGACATGGTACAAAATATTCTGTGGGTCTAGAAATAAGACTCAAAATGGGCAAAAAACGCTGGCATAAGGCACTTTTGATTTTAAAAATACGGCTGGCACCCAAAGAGTTAAAGAGTAGATCTTCTGTACTCCATCTTCAATATTTTCAGGCCAAATTAAAATTTCTAGACAACGTTATTGTTAATTCCAACAGTATGAAGAGCACTTAAAAGCAGTTTGACTGAAATGTATCATGCAAATGACAAAGAAACAAAAAATAAAGAAATAGCTGCACAATAAAACATCAACTTAACACTTCTTGTTATTTAACATTTGGTGCTGGTGGAATCTCATTGTGTTTATCTGAAACCACTGTTTTCTGTTGCAGCTGTGAAGTGAGACCAGGCCCAGAGTTCCTGACACGCTTCTACAGCTTCTACTCCAACAACACCTTCCAGGCTCACCAGTTCTACTACGAGGACAACCACTGCACCAAGCCCACCTACACCCTGGTGATCCGGGGTCGCCTGCGCTTACGTCAGGCCTCCTGGATCATCCGCGGCGGCACAGAGGCCGAATACCACCTTCACGGCGTCCAAATGATTTGTCACACGGCCACTGTGGCCAAAGAGCTCAGCCAGAGACTCAACCACAGCTGCAGAGGGGCCGTGAAAGGCCCCTGGGAGCCCAGCATGCCCTACGAGCTGTGGAGTGAGGAGGGCGGTTATGACTGCTCCAGGGAGCTCAACTTTGCCATGCATGAGCTGCAGCTGCTGCGGGTGGAGAAACAGTACCTGCATCACAACCTGGATCACCTGGTGGAGGAGCTGTTCCTTGGAGACATCCACACCGAGACGTCCCAGAGGTTGTACTATAAGCCGTCCAGCTACCAGACCGCCCTGCAAAATGCTAAGGTAAGTCCATCACAATCGATCGTCTCACAGTTAGTGTAGTGCACTGCACCTAAAATATCAGTTTATTTAGAGCTTCTTTTACTTTAGATTTTTGTAAGATTTTTTTTTAGATTAATCATATGATATGTCACCAGACATTAAGAAATCATGTTCATTTCAAATACTTATATTACTGACAACAGTAGTCCAGTCAGGATATTCTCTTTTAAAAAGCCAAGTTGCAGCCCTCAACCGATGTTGATGTTGTCATGTTGTGTTTTGGTCTGATGCTTCACCCTCCACCTATCTCCCAATCACCAAGTCACTAGTGTGTCAGCATCCGGGTCACCAGCTCTGCTCTAGTTACCACAGCTACAGCTACGAACGTGTCGGATAAATAATGTCTAACATTCCGAAATCTAAAAGACCTCCTTATGAATCCGAAATACGTCATGACAAAGTCCAAAATAAAACAAGGATTTGTATAGGCGATGCCTTTGAAAGATGGAGACGGCTGAAAGTGGACGGGCAGTAGCAATCTTCACCGCATACCCCCAGCTACCGCCCTGGAGCTCCATTCACTTAACCCCGTCCCTCCATAACTCTCCTCCGTCACATTTCACTCCTTCTAAGTGCCCATGGTTATGCCCAAGGTTTCGTTCACTGTTACACTTTGAAATTTTGGACCTCCAGACCCTTGCTGCTACCCGCCTACCTTGACCGGGAAGCAGCACACCTGATTGGCCACTATCACTGCGGATCCGCAGCCCCTGACCCAGAGCTTCAACTCACTTTACCCCAGCCCTTCACAGCTCTCCTCCATCACATTTCACTCCTTCTAAGTATCCATGGTGATGCCCAAGGTGGCTGCTTTTCATTCACTGTAACACTTTCTGTTCCTGTTGGATCCTGCAGCCTAGCTGGCAACCTCTAGTCAGGGGAGAGGGAGAGGGGAGACACCGCTCTACAGTAATTTGAAAGTGATTATAGTACCAGTTTTGGCCACAATCCTACATACGGTTCCTTTAATTCTGCAACACAAGTCTTTGTATATGAAGTGTTTGGTTGCTAGTATTCCAGTATTAAAAGTCTGTGTCCCTGTGTTTCGTAGTTCCTTTCACTGTTTGCTGAATGTTTGCCTGTGTATGGTTGCACACAGACAAGCCTGTAGTAGCTGCTTGTACAGAAAACTAGGAGGAGAACCTCTGTGTTTGTTGGAAAGCATGACCAAGCCAGAGGAAAGTTTTGTTTTCTGTCCTGATGCAGCTCGGCTGAACTGAGCTCTCACTGTGTCGACCCTTCACACCGCAGAGACCACACACACCACAAAGAGCATGAACTGACCTCAACCACTGCTGTCTTTTATGACAATGTGCTACATTGTCCTACCCAATGCCGCGAGGTGACTGGGGTAAAGTTAATATTCGAAACTAAGCGCATGTAATATTACAAGGTTTACAAGGTATCATAGCGGTCACAAAAAATAACAAATGCTGAACAGGTGTAGACACCTGGAAAGTCAAGTTATTGTAATTTTATCTGATTGACAAACTGCCCTCTAAGACTTATACAAATAGTGTTTAATCCAAATCTGATTTAGGATCAGTGTACATATCAACATTCTTGCCCTTCTACACTAAACATTTGCACTTGTAGAAACTAGAAACCATGTACATATGGACTTCATCCTCCAAATCAAGTGTTAAGAAAGAGCCCTTTCTTTCCTCCGCCACGCTCACAGGATATAATTTCTATTTACACTGCTGAACAGCAGTTTCCCCACTGGGTGAAACCCCAGAGTGATGTTTTCACTGTCACCCTCTACAGAGATTACAATGAAATCCTGTTCGGGTCTGCTGTCTAAATAAACATCCATTTGTACGGGGATGATGGGGCTTGGTGTTGCTGATCAGAATGTAAACAGTGTGGAGTAAAGATCTGTGATCAGGAAAGCTCTCCTGTGGTGCTGTAATGACCAGAGCTGCTCTCCTTAAGCCCCGCTGGCCCACAGGCGCAACGTGAAACCCGGCCTATCTCTGGGAGTGATCAACATGTGGTATTCCTAGAATTTGGAATCATGCAGCCATATGAATTATTCCACTGAGCACATACCAGGTCTGATTTCATGCATGCCTGAGGCTCAAATCAACGTGTTGCATGTGCTCTATTTCTCCCCAACATTTTCTGAATAAGAAGGGGGGACGAGGTGTGATTCACGTGAGTAAGAGTCAAACATAATTACATTAGCGTTGACATAAAGGGTGTTTTGAAGTGGGGTTGGAAGAGGTACTTATCCATAGTCAGTGTTTACTTACAGTAGTAGGTAATACACTTCTCCACTTTGGAGAACCAGACAGGAGTACTGATGCATGAGCAAAGCATGTTGCTGTGCACGAAGGCTGTGAAATGTATTTTAGCCATCTAAAATGAAGGCTCAACTTAATAAAAAAAACTTCTGTAAGAGTAGGGAGTGTATATTTAGCGCATCGTCACTGCTTTACTTTTCGTCAGAGAGCCCTTTTCGACAGGAAATCATATCATGATCTTAACAAGAACAGCAACCCGTGTTATATAACTCTTTGAGTGCCATTGACGTATTTCGCTATTAAAGTGTTTTTTTTCGGCAGCAGGTTGCCAATCGCAGTCCCCCGCGGCCTGTGAGTAATTTTGGGGCTTCTGGGAGATGTAGTTGAAGCATAAAGAGACACGGGTATATGCCTCAGAGATCAAAGCAGGAAGTAGAGACGATCGAGGTTAGAGAGCAAAACAAAGAGAATCTGGACAAAAAGTGGTGATTTTGGTGAAAGTGGCCTCTACTCTACCTCTGATAAAACAAGAATGGAACAAGGTTAAAACAAACTTTTTTAATGATGAAATAGAGAGTCTCTTCTTTCATTGAGCTACTCTGTTTTTTCAGAGTCATAGTACAAAATATTCCGTGGGTCTAGAAGTATGACTCAAAATGGGCAAATATGCTGGCACAAGCCCTTTTGGTTTTATAAAACAGCTGACACTCAAAGAGTTAAGGGAGGATTAGCTTGCAGAACATGGATGTTGCTGCTCTACAGCTGTTCTGCAAGGTAGAATAATTGATGGCTTTGAAGAGAGCATAGATAGTGACTTTATTTACTGTCAGAAAAAGTTGTCTGGCGGCGTGGTGAAAATATTCTAAACATAGCGATCATCTAATGTACATGTCTTTACTTTTAGGTGAGCCCTTCTTTTAAATGGCTAAAATCAGTTTTATTTCACTCCTGTCAGTTTCTCCAAACTGGAGGCGTGATGATCGCCATCTTCTGGATCTCATCATCTCCTAAAGTCCCACAGCTGAACGATCCCTTTAAAGGGTCAGTTCACTAAAATGAAAAATGACCATACTGTATTTCCTCCCGCAGTTTCTGGCCATGCAGTTTTGTTTTTACTTGCTAAGGTTGTGAAAAAGTAAATTTTCAACCAAATGTAATGGACTGAAGATCTAATTGTGGTTCTTACAGCACTGAAGCATTACATTACATTTACACAGCTCAACAGCAACAGCATCTTTTGGCAGAAACAGTGTCTCAGGTAATTCTGGATGATCCACAGAACATATACTTTTTTTCTGCAGAACGTTGATGCTAGCTCTATAAACTGTCCAGGGTGTTCTTCATCGCTCATTGTTTCTGAAGACAGCAGGCTGTTGCACTAAGCAGTGTTTTTCTGGTTCTAATAACAATGTTTAATGTGAGAGGTGCTGATGTAGTGATAAACTCACAAACTCTGCTGAGTGTTTTATGATCATTGTTATCGTTTTGCAGCCAGTTTGTTGTAAGGAGAGTGAATATTGGTGAAAAGTTTTTGTTCATATATGTTGTAGTACTCCAAAAAAGACCCATAAACAGGCAACTGTTTGCTAACGTGAGCATATTATCAGCTTTGTAAGATGTTATTATGTTCTTGTTTTGTTCACAGTTTGTTCCACTCCCCCAAAGTGGCAAAAAAAAACAAAAAAACAATCACTGCTTTCAATAATTTTGGTATATTTTGAGGAACTAAAAATCCACTTGCTTCCATTGTATATATGGGTGGAGGGAAAAATCTCAATTGTGCCTGGCTATAGATCCTTGTAGAGATGATGAGGAAATGATTTATTTTATAAATTGGATGAACTGGCTTGGTAATATGCTTCCATAGTTATATAGTCCTGTAGTCCTGGATTATAAGCATATTTTGAACATCATAACTGATTCTGGTCAAATGTGCACAGTAAATCAGGTTTTAAAATCTGCACTTTTTTTGGCAAAAGGACCTCACTCCTTCCTACATAAAAAGCGATGAAATCCAACCAGCTCTTGAGGTTGTAATAGTTTGGGGGTTTTTTTTATTGCTAGGTGACAATCCAACCATTAATCTTCAGCAGTGTACCCAGAGCTGGTCCCAGTCCAGTACATGTGCTGGTACCAGCATGTTCATTCGTGGTTGTTGGGTGGATCTCAGTAGTGATGCAAGAGCAAGGCAGCAGACTTTATATTTGTTTCTAATCTGTTTTCTTCATTCACTGCTGTCACAGAGGCAGAGTAATAACCACGGTGTTTATGTGTGTTTATGTGTCGGTGTTGTTGGTGAAAGTGTTTCAGTGGTTATCATGGCTTTCATCCCTCATGCAGACAGTCATTCGTTATGCTCCCCTTAGTTTGGTTTATGTTTTGTTGTCTCTTGCCACATCCTTGTGAGCCTATAAACCTTTGAAATATGTTTAAAACTTGAAGCCGGATAAGAATCTTATTATGCATTCCTGAGAAGTCACCTTACAGGAGAGCTGCTGGTCTAATTGTAAGGATCCTAGCACAGGAAAACATGGTGTAATCATCATCAGTGGTAGAGGACACATTCAGATCTTTTCCTTAATTAAAAGTACTGATATCAATCTTAAATTAGTAAAAGTATGTAAGTAGTATCAATAAACTGTACTTAAAGTAAGTCAGTTCATTTAGTTTAAGAAGGAGAACTGGGGGAAGTTAAGAGAATTTTCTCAACACAAAGTGACACTTCATCCTTCAACTTATCACAAAGACTCTAAATCACTACTTTTACCAATGCACTGCACAGAAAGAGGATGAAAAATTGTAATTTACCAAAAATGACAGATAAATAATATAGTCAAACGTACAGGAGTTCTCTCTGAAATGTAGTGGAGTAGAAGTATAAAGTGGAAATACTCAAGTAAAGTTCATGTTTGGTTAACTGTACTTAGTGTACAAAAAGTATTTTAAACTGTGACTGTTCCTCATAAAATGTTTGCCTCTGGACATCATCTTCCCCTGAACCATGGCTGTAATCCCCAAAATGCCCAAATGAAAGATGGCTGCCAAACAAAGTGAAATTCATTTCTAATTCTCCTTGATCTGCTGTGGCTTGGATTGTACCATATTTATACGTCAGTTCAGACAAAAGGGGCTGCCAAATCTAGCAGTAAAAAAAAATTAAATAAAATGAATAAATGTAATTTATATGAAGCAAGAGCAGTAATATCCCTCCTCATTTCCTTGTTTCTCTTCAGTTCCAGTAAGGGTATAAAACACTTTGCTGCCAGCATGAAAAGCCAACAATTTATGAAACACAAGCCTGAACAAGTTGGACATTGTTGGACAAGTAATGTATTTTGCAACTTAAATGTAAAGTTAATGAAGATTACTGAATGCAGCTTGTCCAATATTTCATCCACTCAGATTGAGAATAGTTTGTTATATCACTTTATTCTGTTGAATGTGAGTGTTGAAGAGCTGAAATGTTGCGTCGATTTATCGGCTAGCTCTTGAAAAAAATATATTTCCAATATCATTTAAATAATTTTTCAATAAAAAGGACAATAACATCCTTCTATTACACACTTCCTGTTGGCCAATAGTCATTTTACACTTCCATTTTTGTTCAGATTAACCACAGAAGATATAATGTGTTAAATAATAAGCTTAGTCTGTGCTGGTAGGCTGATTTTCCCAAATTTACACTCTTGCTGATGCTAAACTGAGCTAACCAGCAACTGCTTCATAGTTCATAACTTCATAGTTGCTGCTTTTTTCCAGCTCACACAGACAGTCTGTGTTTCATGGGTTCCTGCTGATCTGGAACATGTTTTCCACACTTTCAGCAGAAACTCTCCCACCTTCTGCTCTTTTTCTTGAATCCACATATATATATACATAGTATATGTCAAAATTTACGCACACATTTTTTTTTATCTCTGCATGCTGTATTTTCCCCCATCTCCATACATGCTGTATATATATATTTCTTACTCCTCTGCACAAACAGATGCAGTAAAACGTCTCTCTGGTACACACAGGGCTGGAGAAGAGGCCTCACTTCCAGTCGTCCCATTAACCTCTCACTCTGTTATGGAGCTGTGCTGGGATTATCCCCATCTGCAGGACAAAGTGACTTTTTTTCTCCTTCTTTCAACATTCTCTGTTTCTTTTTTCTTCGTACTTCCCATAAATCTCATGTGGACATAATGTTGTTTTGGAAAAGAGTGATTGGATTGGGGAGGTTTTGACCACCCTCAAGTAACAAAAACTCTGCCGCCTCCCTGGAGTTTCTTCTTGTGAAGGGATTTTGTGGAATACAGTATGATGAAGGCCTCCAACTCTGAATCCATCAGACCCTGAATGTTTTTCTGCAGCCAGAGACCCACAGCTGTCCTGTCGGTGGACACTATGATCATATGCTGCTCTGGTGCTCCTATAAACCAGATGATATGAATTCAATATGGTTAGACTTTTTATTGGTTTAAAGGTGAGGAAATGATCTCCTGCTGTCGTTGGTAAGAAGCATGAAGGGTCAGCTTCCTGTTGGCTGCGTGACTTCCTGTTGTCACGGTTGTAGTTGGACCAGACATCTTGTCTTTTACAGTATGATGCGAACAGAATGATGTGATCACCCTGAGAAAATGCTGGATCATGGCTTCCAACACTCAAGAGATTCAGACTGAAGGAAATAGTCTTTCCTTCTTCACATCTGAACACATGCTAGAATTTTATGTGGATTACATGATACAATATTGTTTTAATGGCTGAATACATCATTAGTGTATTTGTTGGCTGATGCTCTAAGAAACTGCCGTGCAGAAACTGTCTCCAGAACTGTTTGTCCAGGTTTATTTTAACTCTAAAATGATGTCCCTTTTTATTTATTTATCTATTTTAATAAAAGTGTTTGTATGATTTGTGTCAGTAAATAAAATAATGTACATGTATCATCCATCCATCTATTATCTACCATTGCAACATAAAGTTATTTATTTATGTGTATAATTGATATGTAAATTCTAGGCTCACCTTTCTTGTCCTTTGTTTTCCAGAACCATGACCACGGCTGCATCGCCTGTCGTATCATCTACCGCTCAGATGAGTTCCACCCTCCCATCCTGCCGCCACGAGCCGACCTGACTGTCGGGCTCTACGGTCAGTGGGTGAGCCAGCGCTGCGAAGTTCGACCTGAGGTCCTCTTCCTCACCCGTCACTTCATTTTCCACGACAACAACCACACCTGGGAGGGCCACTACTACCACTTCTCTGACCCTGTCTGTAAACACCCCACCTTCACCATCTACGCCCGTGGACGCTACAGCCGAGGGCTTCACTCCACCCGTGTCATGGGCGGGACAGACTTTGTCTTCAAAGGTAACTGGTTGATATCTTCTTTTCATACAACTAATGGTTTTCTTTAAACGGTAAATCCCAAAAATAGACTGACCAGAAATAAAAATGTTTGTTCTATTTTTTGTGCCTTTACCTTCACTCAGTTGACACAAAAAACGAGTGCCCTCTTATCATCAGTCACTTTCTCTTTTTTAAAAATAATTTTGATGCATTTGTATTTCACCAGTTTGATTTGCTTTCTAAAAGAATGGACCTCTAAGGGTTGCTGGTGTTACTCTTGGGGTGCTTTTCATTATGCTTGCGTTTACTCACATAAGCTGGTAATCGTTCCCCCTGCTCCATCATGGGGGATCTTTAAATCTCTTAACTATACTTCAAGGAAATGAGGAGGCTTCTGGAGGAACATTTGGCAAGGAAACTCAGGTGTATCCTCAGCATAAGTCTTTTTTCAGATGGTTAATTGTGGCGCCATCACGTGTGGCACACGTTACGTTGCGTCAGACTGATGCTATAGAACCGAGGATTTGTCATTTAGCAGCTTCGGCTCCTCTGTCCTTTCTAGGAGATGACATGTTTGCATAAAGAACAGCATCCTGGGTGTCTCTTTAAAAAGAAGCTAACAGGTCTTCTGTCTTCCCTCCCTTAGTAAACCACATGAGAGTAACTCCGATGGACTTTGCCACCACCTCGCTCCTCAACGTCTTCAATGGTAATGAGTGTGGAGTGCAGGGGTCCTGGCAAGTTGGGGTGGAGCAGGACGTCACCTTAACCAATGGCTGCGTGGCACTGGGCATCCGTCTCCCCCACACCGAGTACGAGCTTTTCCGCATGGAGCAGGACACCCATGGCCGCTACCTGCTCTACAACGGCCAGCGTCCCAGCGATGGCACCAGCCCAGACCGACCGGAGAAGCGGGCCACCTCCTACCAGATGCCACTAGTGCAGTGCTCAGTGAGCAGCCAGCCGTCCGAGTACAGCAGAGCAGATGGCGGTGACAAACCTCTGCTGCACCACAACGACTGCACAGGGTGGAGCAGAAGCAGCCAGCAACATGTCACAGTCGCTTTCGTTGCATTTGTCACATCTCTGCTTTTCAGCTGGCAAAGCTAGGAAGCAGTTTGGACCTTTGTTTCTACACAAAGACACAAGAAGACAGAAGTGTGGATTACAAGAGCAGACAGACAATGTAAACATTTTACTTCTTGATGTGAAAGAGGATGAAGACCGGTTCTTCTGAACTCCTTCCCAGCTACCAAAGACACAACACTGCTGCACCACAGAAACTTTAGCACTTTAGAGTGGAACCAAAGACCAACCTGTCTGTGTTTCCACAAACATACAAAGATGTCTGTATATCCACACAGACCTGAGAGCAAGTTTTATATCTGCAACTATCAAGTAATTTCTTGGTCCAGCAAAAAGATGTGATTTGATGTGTGGACACGTTTTCTACAATAGGATGTGCTTGTGGACAGCAAAAGGGAACTACACTGCATGTATCACAGCAGTTTGTTTAAAGTATGGTGAACTCTGTTATTAGTCACCTATTCCATATTAAGATCATGCTGTTATTTTGAATACAAATGCCTTCCATGTACTGGTCATGTTTCTGTTGGGGCCATTTTGAAACAATGTTATACTCCGAAACTGCCCCTAGAAAATTAGCATATGAGCTATCATTGTCTCAACAATTGAAGACTTCAGAAACACTGTAAAATCTACACCAGGACTGGACAATATTGCTATTTTCAATACAATTATATCCACGAGGAATCATCATTAATCAAGAATCTGTTTTTGGGGTAGGTATTGCTTTGCTTTTTTTTAAAGTCACAGTCTGCCATGAATAACTTGATATTTGCGTAATGGTAACATAAATATATAGTGAGGCACGATATACAGTAGCAGGCCACTGCTTAACTGTCCACATTGTGCAGCTTATTGACAGTATTCCAGTGGGAAAATCTGTGAAGTAACAGAAACATAGACGATCACACTCCTCCAAGGTCATTTCTAAATTTGAGAGAGGAATAAATTCAAAATACCTTCTATGGGATTAAGGTTATCATGTGTGGCCCGGTAGCAGCACCTGGGTAAGCTCCCAGGATGTGTTCAACAGAGAAAGAACAAACAGACCATGGCCACATACCATTTCCTCCAGCTTATTATCATTGATGGTGCAGAGTCTTTTGTTACTGGATACATTTATAAAATTAAAGGTTTGATATTCTTAAATGTTGATGTATTGTTTGTATTTATAAAGATTATTTTTGTTTTATACACAGCACTTTAATATACAATAAATCATGCACAGTCACAGTGACATTAGTGCCATAGTATAGTATGTAAAAAAAAGTCATCAGCGCAGTATGTTGAAAGAAGTATTAAAAAAAAAAAAAAAAAAAAGCCATAGCACAATGTACAGTTCATGACGCCAATTTTGGTAGCTGGGACTGGGAGGAAGTCAAACCCAGGTTTACCCAGCCGATGGCATGCACAATCATCCACTGCGCTACCGGCCGGAGATTTGAATAGACTCATGATGAGTGAGACCACAAGATCTTGGTTTTATGGATATGAATTTCCCCATTAACATCCATATATTGACAGTACACTGAATTTTCAAAATACAATGTTACATAAAATCCATTTTGAACAACCCTGATGTATGTAAACAACATTAAATGTCACATCGTAAAATGTCATAAAGAAAAAGTCCTAAAATGCCGTTTTTAGAATGTTAAATTTTTTTACTCCTTACTACATAAATGCTAAAAATGCCAGGTCATCAAATGTCATAAAATGTCTTATAACAGTATGTTACATAATTTCATGCCAATTTATATTGAAAATAGTGGTGAAAAAAAGCATTTTTTTTGGTTGTCAAAAGTTTGAAAAAAAAAATAATCATGCAATAGTATGTTAAAAATTAAAAAAGTAAGTCCTAAAATGTCATAAAATTATAACAGCATGTTGAATGAATTCATGGTTACTTAAGTTGAAAAAAGTGGCGAAAAACCCACTTTTAGGTTGTCAAAAATAAAAAAAAAAACAGTCATACTATAAATGTCCAAAAGTTGACAAAAAATGTCATCAAGAGTCATCAAATGTTATATAAAGTCATAAAAAAATCCTCAAAAGGCCTTACAACTGTATATTGAATGAATTCATGGTAATCTATTTTGAAAAAAAAGTGGTGAAAAGGCCTTTTTTGGATGTCAAAAATTCTAAAAAAAAAAAAAAAAAAAAAAAAAAAAGTGGTCATACTGTAGTATATGCAAAAGTTACAAAAAATGTCAAGTCATTAAAAGATCCTCAAAATGCCTTATGATGAATAGATTCATGATAATTTATGTTGAATAAAGCCTTTTTTCGGATGGCAAAAATTTAAAAAATGGTCAGACTATTGTATGTCCACAAAGTCAAAAAAATGTCACATTGTAAAATGTCCTAAAAATGTCTTATAATATAGTATGTTGAAATTCCTGGTAATTTTTGTTTAAAAAAGTGGTGAAAAAGCCATGAGGTCATAAAAGGGTTAAAAAATTCTAAAGAAAATGGTCATATTACCATATGTCCAAAAGGTCAAAACAAATATCAAATTGTAAAATGTCATAATAAGTCTTAAAAAAAACTTAAAATTGCATTTTAACAGTATGTTGAATTAATTCATGGCAATTTATTTAGGAAAAAAAAGGTGATTTTGACATCCTATTTTTGGGAATTTAAAAATTATCATTTTTTGACCTTGCTATAATATAAAATGGCTTTTTTGCAACTTTTTTAAATGTGTGATTGAATCATTCAACACACTAGAATAAGTCTTTCTGATAACTTTTCTTGACATTTCAACTTATTCTATTTTTTTATGTTTTTCACATGGTATAATAGTAAAGCATAAACAAATCGCAATATTATTTCATCCAGAATACTGTAATTTGACCTTCTGATGACTTTTTCCACATATCATCATCTAGCTTTTTAGAATTTTACTCCTTTTGTCAATGAATAACACTGTGATTTCAACATACTATTACATGACCTTCTGATCGTCTGCTGTGCTTAAATGAAAACGTGTAAACAATGTAAAAAGTTAGTCTGCAGCCATGAGTATATCATTAAAATTGTCACAGTATGTCATACAAATGTCAGAAAAGTCAGTTAAGCATGTCATAAAAATGTCTTTCAAAAAGCTCATGGTAGCATAAGAACCAACTTTAATGCTGTGTTTGTGTTGTCCTCGTAAGTCCTAATTTAGGGTTCAGAGTTCATTTGGCCCCAAACTGCCTTGGCAGAACCTCACATGGCCCCTATTTTGTTTAAGACGAAACCATAAAATGTTTAAGAAGATTCTCACTTCCTAAATAACTAATTTTTTCCAGTTCCAGTTCTACCAATCTTGGAAACCAATAATTGAAAGACAAATAATATTAGCGTAAATGTAAGTATAATTAAAACATGCTAGGCTCACACATTTAATTTTATCTTTGTAGAGGAGAGCAGACACATTTTACAGCATCAAACTAATGATGGGTCCGGCAACACCGATGCGTCGCCACGTGTCGAGCTCATACAGTGAAACCCGTGTTGGTGCCTATAGCTTTAAGGAAAAGTCACGTGACCGATACAGCGCTGTTTCGTGTCACTGAGGCACCGAGCTGTGTTTATAAGTTAGCGCATCTGTCAACGGGATGAATCTCTGCCAAAAAAATCATTACATTTTTGACGTACAAGTACAGAGAAAGCTTATATTGTTTTTATTTCATCCTCTCAGTTACCGCCTGATCTATCAGAATTCAAATCCATTCCTAAGTGATTCTTAGTTTAAATTACTTATTTAATATTCTGCAGGTTAAATGCCTCATTTGTTCAACGGAACTATCGTACATAAATAAAAGCACCTCCTCAATGCTGAAGCACTTAACAACAAGGCATGAGAAAGAAGAGGCCACAAACACACCTGCAATAAACACAGGTAGGCCTATGGAGAACGTGGACGTGACGTCACGTCGCTGTGCATTTTGAAAAAAGCTCCTGTTTCTAAATAAAAATTCATAAACCCACTCTTGTCCCTTCAATAACGTGTTCACAAGCACTCATATTTTATGAGTTTTACAAAACTTTAACTAACTTTACATTTTCCCTTATTCCCTTGCTATTTTGTGTCAATTCTGCTTTTGACACACTCTACTAGGCAGTGATATTACATTGGTTATATTCAGAATGATTGGAATACATACACTTTTCTTTCATTCAGTCAAGACTATTGTTTTTTTTAACCATTTGGTGTCCATATGTCAGAAAGAATGCTTGGTTAAGTCTTTATCCATGTTGCCTGCAATGATTTATTAAATCCAGCAGATGTCGAGCTTGAGTGATACACTAACAGTTGCCACACACCCCACAAGGCACCATCAACCCATCACTACATCAAACAATGAATATCCCAGAGTATCACTGAAGGTAGAAAGATAGGAAAAGACAGCTATTGAAACCACATTTTTTCATTTTTATTTCTTCAATGCTTAATACCATGGGACAGGATTTTAGAATGGAGACCTTATTTCAGTCAATATTTGCCTCAGAAGGAATATATTTGTATAATAATAATAATAATAATAATAATGTATAAAGTCTGCATTGGTGTCATGAGTAAAAGGAAAAGGACAGAAATGTACAAGAAGGAGGCACCGATATTATCCCCAGCTGGACCTGAACATTCCCAGACAAGAACTAGAACTTACAAACTGAACAAATTTACTTCAGAGGCAATCCAGCAACAGGTAGCAAGGTCTTTTTTGATGGAAGTTCGTTCCTTTTTTGTTTAAAAGGATTTAAAACATTTACAAGACACCTAACATTCCATTCAATTCCTATTAAAAACAACAGGGAGAGGAAAAAAAATCATATATTTTGACTGCCTTTCGGTGGATCTTCCATGTTGACTGATAGTATACTTTCATTGTCCTGCCACATTACCTGTATAATCCAGCCTTCAAAAACAGAAAACAAAAAAAAAGGGAGCAATCACTTTTCTTTTCTCAACTCTCTGTGTGTACTAACCGTGCGAGACTGTAAAAAGACAACGCCTTCAAATGATGCTGTACAGATGTGTTCACTGTAGGCCGCACTACCAATGATATGGCAAAGTCAACACAAAGACTTCTCGGTTTTTCCAGGTCTGTCTTATTCCGGAGCCGGGCGGGGAGGGGGATACGGCTAGCATGCATCTCCCCGTCTACAAGATGAACTTCCCTAGGAAGAATCCGATGAAGATGGCTGCTATGACGACAAGGAGCGAGGGCAGGGAGGCGGTGCTGGCTTCTCGGCCGAGGAGGCTAGTTGAGTTTGATGTCATGTGGTCTGAGCGGGGCACCTTTCTCATTCTAACACCTTCATCCTGTCACAGAGAGAGGAGCAGAAACACAAGCTGGACAGTCTGTACAGGACATGTTAAGGAGCATTCACTCAACAAGGTCAAACATTTTCATCTTGGAAACTACACTAACTAAATGGAAGATAAAGTAGAGACGAATGCGGTGTTTGTCTTGTACTCGGAAGTCGTAATTTCCTAGCTCTGAGTCGAAAATTTCAACTGGAATGCCCTCCGAAGTCAGATTTCCGAATCGTGAAGTCGGACAAACCTCACCAACCCCAACTTGACCACAACGTCATAATCCAGGATGGCAGTGCCCTGGATTAGCGCCGTGTAGCGTTATGTGCTACAGCCTACAGTAGCGTCAAACATTTTTGCAACACATGATTACGCTGGAGAACAAACACACACTCTACCTCTGCTTCTTTGTGCTTATCAATTGTGTTTGAGGACCTCATATTGCTGCATTAGCTTTGTGCATTTCGACAGAGCAAGCACAAACTTTTCATTGGAGGCATCCATCTTGGTTTTCTGGGACGCCGTAAACTCGGCTGTGACTTCATTCCCAGTTCCGACTCCTGATACAAGACGAACGCAGCATAAGGAAACATAGCCAACTTCGGCCCATATTTAAATGCCATCAACGCTGTTGCAAGGAGATGCAGTCATATTATATAAATCATGACTTTTGAACCACATTTAGATGAGAGGGTGGACGTGGAGAGGAGTGAGGATAACAAACGACCTGCTAATGCTTGCTCTGCACGGTGTATCAGTAATTCACATTAACTGTGATATTAATTGGAATGCTAACTTTGACTAGAGAATGATAAAAAGAAAATTCATTAGCGTGACTTGCCAATCAAAAGGTGGTCATGTCCTCTTTAATACTATGAGTATCATTTGACAACACATCTAACCTTTAGTTGTCGGTTCTCATCAGCCAGCTTGTTCATCTCATCTTGCAGCCTCTTGCACTTCTCCAGCACTTTCTTCATCTCTGTATCGTCCACTGAGGCAGCGACAGGCACAGCGGCTGCTGATGAGTCGGCCTTCGCAGAGTTCATCACCGGGGCTGCTTTGGTAGTCTCCATGTCATTCTGCCCAATAAGTAGAGGAAGAGAACCACTGAAGTGAAATCCAGCATGCCCTGAGCTAAGAAGGGAGGTTAGCCTCTAGACAGGAGCCTGCGCCAAAGAAAGGCAGCCTTGTCCGAAGCCCAGAAGCTCACAGAGCCAGATCAAAGAGACCAGGGAGGAAATGCATCCTTCCAGAAGTCATCTTTGATGTGGCTTTGTTTTGTGGGACAGACAACATGACGGCATGAGGAAATGAAGGGCTTTTTAATGGAGAGACAACAACTGTTGTCAACTCAGGGTTGACAATGAATACACACACAGGATGTGATGTTATTATCCTTCGCCCCACAATCCAAGACAAGTATTTATATTGAGGTCCATCAAGGCCCAGGTGATTTTTTGGACTAATTTATGCTAAGTAAGCACTGCAGCAAACAGATCTGTCGTATGGAGGATCTGGTGCCAGCCTGTGACTTTGACCTATCAAGCTGTTCTTTGTTGTATTCATTTTGACTCAAGTGATTGTATTAATGGCAAAAGGCTGTGATTTGGCTAAATAAAAGTGTGACAGTGTGAAAACTGATAACTCTTTCTGTGTTTGTGTGCAGTTATGCACAGCCATAATAAAGAAATAACACCCTGTCAGTCTGTGTTTAGGCAGTGAAGTGTCTTTACAGTTCCACATATTAAGAGAACACTGAGGCAATATAATACAACCACAGGCCAGTTTTTCTCTTTTTAATTTTTAATATATTTTTTTCACCCTCTTCTCATTTACAGAAAACACTCTTTAATACGCTGCTCAACTCATTGACAGGGACAATGACATATGCAAGGAGATTGTGGGCCAGGCCTCCAATAGTAGTGGCATTTGAGAGAAGCACATGGAGTGCTTCTACATGCTGCAGAACATGCAATGATGACAAACTGCACACAGAAAACCATTACAAGAGTCCTGAAACAACACAGTGCTTTGTCCAAGGTTCTCTCAAAGAGCAACATCTGAACCTGGAGGGCTTAGATCTCATCTGAAACCTGTTCTGCAACTGCCAAAGCAACCTTTTTGCCTCCACCTCACTAATTAAGACATATGAAGACATGCAGGACCGCTGAATATGATGAAATTCCTTGAGCCAGGAATGAGAAGAGTGCAGAAGAGACCCAGTCCATAAAGGAATGAATGATGGCTGAGTTAAAACAACACACTCTCACATTTGCTTTTAATCAATTCCATGTATGAGATTTTAATTTTTTTCCCTAGGATATTCACTAACAGCAGCCTGCAGCATAAAGCAGTGCAGCAGCAGAGGAGGCTAGTCTGGATGTGGAAAATCCACCTGCAGCTTAAGCCAGGAAGAAAACTTAGGCCATTTTCTTCAGGAAGAACATTTATTTCTGTGCGGTTTGCATTCACACTATAATTAATCTCAACAGGACCAGAATTAACATGTGCTAAGGTCGTTCAACCATTGGACGGTAAACGTGTGGGCGGGGTAAAGCAGGAAGTTCAAAAGTGAAGTAGGCCAACGTAAACAATGGAGAGTTTGCGTCCTGTTCTCTTTATCCTTATAGCAATATGGTTTATAGAGATACAGCTTTTTGCAGAAATGTTCGATGCAACATGAGTTTTATAATATCATGCTCGTAATTTTGCAACAACAAAAACATGCAGCAAAACAGCTGAGAAGGAGAGGTCTCATGTGTGTCCAACATGCTACAGTAACAACAGGTGTACTGTACAGAAGAAGGAACAGGGAGCGTTCGCTTCATGTGTGTCTCTCTTAGTCTCCGTGTTTGTTGTGTGTCATTGAGCTATCCTACTTTTCCCATAATAAGCGAAAAATACAGGAGCCCGTCAAATCCAAAAAGGTAGATTTTTTGCAGCTGGGTCGGATTGAGGTCGGGCTGCTTTCACACCTGAAACGAAATGCAGTAGGGTTCGATAGGAACCGCTCCGAGACCACCTCCTCAGCTGGGTCTCGGTCCGCTTGTTTGGTCCGCACCAAAGTTCGAGTGATTGTATTCACACTGGCCAAAAAGGTCCGAACCAAGGGAGGAAATGAACTTGAGTTTGTTTTAATCGAACTAAACAAGGCAGGTGTGAACACAAAACAATAGAAAACTAGAAAAGCACTCAGAGAGCGCAGACCTGCGTGGCAGCTTTTTTTTTAAATTATTTAACGTTACCCCTGCCGCCAAGGAGGTTATGTTTTCTCTGGGGCTTGTTTGTTCGTCAGTTTGTAAAGTAATTCAAAAAGTTATGGACGGTTTTTGACGAAATTTTCAGGATTGGTTGGAAGTGGCCTAACTTAAAACCAATAAATTTTTGGTGTTGCCGTTAAATCGGATCCGATCACCACCAAAAATTTAGACCACTCCTAACCAACCCTGACAACCAACAAATAAACAAACCCCGGTGAAAACATAACTAACATATCGTAAAACCCATTCTGGACACAAACAGATGTCAGTACTTGACACTCTCAGATACGCTGTACAAAAACTATTGTTGATAAAAATATATAAATAAATAAAAAACACTTCTTACATACTGGAACAATATGATTTTCCACATAATACAATGTTTTCATCCTACATAACATTCTTTACAGGTGCATGCTACATGTGCAAAAGCAGAGAGCAGAGGCCATGTTGACTCAGCGGTCCACATCTCCACACTGTAGAGCTTCTTATGGTGAGCTAAATCTGGCTGGCCCTGGTGGCATTTTCACCTGAACTGGACCTGCTGAGCTGTCCAGCAGCACTGCTTATCTAAATCCTGATTACACTGAGAGCTCATTAATACAGGATCCCAGTGTTCACAGAGTCACCAGTTTGTGATGGCACTCAGGCACCACAACAGACGTTGATCTAACACTGTCCTAAATTTGGCACCAACAAAACATTCAAGACACATATAATGTAAAGCAGTCCAACATAACACCACCAGCCACAGTGAGGTTCTGAATGACAAAGAAACATGCTCTACGATTCTTTGGGGGAGCTGTCTTCCCCTCACTGTACTGCATTTTTACTTTCTCATTTTTGGCTGTCCTGCTGGACCTTTACATTAGATATTTTTGGTGATAGTTCTTTTTCACCCACTGCCTCAGTGACCTGAGAAGCATCTAGACTGGTGTCACCTCTGACACCTTCAGCTGCCAGATGAATCGTTCAAGATGTTAGTCCTCCAGATCCATTCGGCAAAATAAAAAGAAAAACTATCATGACGTAACACGACACATACGTTAGGTGAAGTATGGGTAGGGCCGTTGATCATTTATCGAGCATGAGGAAAACGAGAAATGCATATTAGAAGGGAGATGAAAACCAGAAGCTACAGTTGTTCCTTTTTTTATACAAATACAGTATATATATTTGCACAGTTTTTACCTGTGTGGAAAGCTTTATGACCATTTGACAGGCAAAAATTATATTTTAGGTTATTTTTCCTCTTACCACTTTATCATTTTCAGAAGGCAGCTCGAAGACACATCTCAGCTTAGAATCCATGAGATCATCAGGTTTTGCATCTTTCCACTGTTGGAGATGAAAAATGGGCATGTTATTCATTATTCTCAAACTGCTAGCAGCTGGATTATTTTCACACACATTAGCATGCTTCATATTATTCACATGCATTCCTGAATTTATGGACATTACACAAAATATACATGGTTTTATTTAAAAGTTGTAAACCGCCCTCCTCCACAAACACTCTCCTAATTGTACATTTTTCCATTACTTTTAGGTCTATATCTTTTGAGCTCCTGAACACTACATTACATTACACTGTGGATAAATGCCACAGAAATAACTTATCTGATGAAATAGAAACTTTCCTAGATTCCAGATTACTTATCAGAACCAGTCAGACCTTTGTCCTCTGCACTTCCTGGATTTTGCTTCCCATTTAAGACAAGCCAGTTCATGAACATGACTTCCAAGTATGTTAAAGTTTTACTGACTGACTAGGCCTTTGCTGTCCTCTGGTGGACAAGTGAGCACGCATCTCAATTTGTTGTCATTGTCATAGCGGTCTTCTCAAAGAGCTTTGCATGGCTCTGCACATGTGATTTAGCCTGCAACTGATGAACATTTTTGTGAACATAGAATTAACAAAAACAAGAGCCTACTGGTGGACTGCTAATAAATACTGAAAAGGTTTTCAGTGAGTCCTGTACAATATTTAACAATGTAAGATTGGAGGTCAATTGATTCTGAGGTGTCATAATTTGTGATAAAGCACTTTCATTAACAACAGATGTTTCACAATAATCTGCACTTTTCTTAAATTACAATGTAATTTGACCATTTGTCTGTATTTTCAGAGACTCCAGGATATAGTAAAAATCATTTTGCTGTTCACTTTCCGTAACATGAAAATATCCTGAGCTGTTCTTACTGCAAACAGACTTAGTTTACTGTAAACTGTGCTCAACAGTGATTTCTTGCAGTGGGACACAAAATGTGTTTTGGACATATTGGGAGTTAAAAATCTAGGTGGTGGATAATTTTAGCTGATAAAAAAAAAAAAATTACAATGGATGAGCCTTTTGCTTGGACAACTGTTAAAACTGCAAGTTGTATTTGGGCCCACACAGACAATCCAAAGGGAGACAGTAACACAGGTATGGACGCAAACATCAACTTCAACGCCTCGTTACTTCTGAAGGTGTGTGGATTTCAAACGAATAACCATACATCTTCTGAAATGTCCTGGTCTCTAGTTTGTGGCTGTATATTTCACGAGGCTGTGATTATCCTTTAATATGGTGACTAACATCATTACACACTAATACAACTACAACTTTAGGCAATTGCAAGACTATTTAGTTAACTCTGAGTGTCATCGACGTATTTCGGCATCAAAGTGGTTTTCAGCAGAGGGTCGCCAATTGTGGTCTCCCGCAGCCTGTGAGTAATTTGGGGGCTTCTGGGAGATGTAGTCGAAGCATAAAGACACGGTATACGCCACAGAGATTAAAGCAGGAAGTAGAGACGATCGAGATTAGAGAGCAAAACTGACCGAATCTGGACAAAAAGTGGGCTCTACTCTAACTCTGATAAAACAAGAATGGAACAAGGTTAAAAACAAACATTTCTTCATGATGAAATAGAGAGTCTCTTCTTTCATTTGAGCTACTCTATGTTTTCAGAGACACAGTACAAAATATTCTGTGGGTCTTGAAATATGACTCAAAATGGGCTGAAAAACACTGGAACAAGGCACTTTCTGTTTTAAAAAACAGCTGGTACTCAAAGAGTTTATTTAAATTTATTTTAGTTTATTTAAATAAACCATTGGGCGAAAATGACACAATTGTTATGCATGCAAACAGCACAACTGCTGGGAGTGGGAGACTCATGGGTAATCAAAGTACCCATTTTCATTCACGTGTCTTGAGGTCAAAGGATTAGGGACTAGGGATTTTTCTCTGCAAAAATTTTGCATTTTATTTACTGTTCTCCCTAAAAACAGTTACCAGATAGGTACAACAATGGTTTTCTTAGGTTTTCTAGTTTCACATGACAACTAATTAAAAAAAAAAAACAAACACTCACCAATGAATCCATGTCAGAAACATTTGACGGGGCAAAAATCGTCTGCACCATGAATTTGTGTTTACTTTTCTCATTGGGGTCATAGTCAAAGGGCTGTAGCATGACTGGAAATGAAAGGTGAACGACATTAAACACTTCTGCAAAAGACATCTCCACACAGAAATAAATAATCAGCATAATAAATCCCAGAAATCCATCTCATCGAGACCTCTAATGTTGAATACCCAAAAAGTAACAAGGTGACACACAGATCTTTGGGACAAAGTTGACTCTCAGTTCCACAGATTTATTCTGGCCATGTGAAACAAACATGAAAATGTTTTAGTGTAGTTATACCGGAGTTTGTAGATGACATGCACCATGTATTCTTATATTTTCGTGAATATGAGCCAACAGGTGAAAGTGGCATATACCATGCAAACTGACAGTTTTAACTGGGGTTACAGGTTCTGTGACTGGGAACAATTTTAGAGGAATCATTTCAAACTGAAATCATCATTTTGTCCAGCAGGTGTAACTGAGTTAAGTGTTCCTGTACATCTAGTTCACATCTCTCTGAGAGAGGATCTCTGGTAGATGGCACCCTCTGGAGGAGTTAAATGTTGAAGACCAATGCCATGCAGAGTGGAGTTCATAGAATCCTGATTTCATCCTTGCATTTGGATTCAATCAGTTTTGAGGCGTTTCTCCCTAGTCTGAAGAATTGTCCCTGTATATTCTTATACTGGAGGGTATTGTGTCCCATGGGCATCCTGTGGATCAACGTTGTGAGTACTTCTGTCATGGTGTTTACTCTTAGAGAGAGATATGCTGGAAAGATATGATGATCTCAGTTTATGTTAAAACAATGTGCTGTTAAAAACTAAATTGTTATTATTCATTTAATAACCTTCTTTACCTAACGCAGCCATCTGAAGTTACTACATTCATCCATCCATCCATCCATCCATTATCTACCACTTATCCTCATAGGGTCGGGGGGGGGCTATCTTAGGGCGGAAGGCAGGGTACACCCTGGACAAGTCGCCACCTCATCGCAGGGCACATAGAGACAGACAACCAGTCAATTTAAATTAGCCAATTAACCTAATCCCCATGCATGTTTTTGATGGCCCGGACACGGGGAGAACATGAAAACTCCACACAGAAAGGCCCCGGGCCCGGTATTCGAACCCGGTACCTTCTTGCTGTGAGGCGACAGTGCAAACCACTACATTCATCCCACACTGATAATCGAAGGCTGACCCTCATGTTGTGTTTTTCCCTAATTAATTACTTCTATTATCCACTAATCAATTTCAAGATGATGTTGTTTAGGTTCACAATTTAACACAGTCAGTAAACAGTAACTCTCCAAGGCCGCTGTCCACCATATCTCATAGTCCGCTTGAATTAAAGAACAAATGGAAGCATAGCCATTATAAAGTTGTGTGTGTACGGTACCACTAGCTCTACTCGACCCTTACCGACAGCTTAAAAAAAACAAAAAAAACAATCATGTGTCATGTCTAATTTGTTTTGTTTGAGCAGAAAAATACAGAAATTTCCTATCAAGTCTATTTGAAATATATCTTCCTCTGCAGTATCTCCCTGTTTGGAAATGAGCCTTGTCTGTTTGTAAAATACATTATGCACCAAATGTTTCATTACCCTTGTGTTAAATAAAATGAAAATTTGTTAATGCTAAAATAGTGGATGTAAATATATATATTCAGGACTGAAGACTTACTTTTGTCAATTGGTAGCAGCGGACCATGACTTTGTTGCATTCTTTTTTGGTACACCATAATATTAGTATCAGTAGTAGCAAGTAACTACGTACATTTATTCAAGTTCTGTGCACTGGGACAAATGTACAATTTTGTATATTATTTTGAGGGTTTTTTTGCCTTAAATTTTCCAGAGCAACAAGGACTTGGTACATGGAATTTACCAAATGAGCTAATTCTAATCACTGAACTTAAAAGGAAAAAAAGACCAGTTAGAAATGAAAACTTCGAAAAACTTACCAGAGATAATGACAGTTGCTCCGGCATCAATGACACCGCTGTTTGGCCGTACACAGTATCTGCGCGGTGCAGTTGTCTTCACTTTGAAACACACTTTTCTGTCAGAGGGGTTCCTCAGTTTGAGGTTGGTGGTGACTACATCTGTGAAAGGACCTGATATACAAATAATGACAAACACAGGTGCATTACTATTTCTGTATTTTGGAGTGCATTCGTTGCTTATGGATACACCACCATAGCACTATAAAAAACTAATAAAAACAAAAAAACCTGCTGAAGGAGACACCTTTGCCTGTGACTTTCAAACACCAGACCATGCAGGGCAAATGAGTTGCATGCATACAACTGCAAAAAGAGAAAGTTCAATTTATCAAGATACACCTCATCCCTGGAAGTCAGATAAGGCCTGCAATGGTTTGGTGCCAAAGAACTCCAAAGATAAGTTGAAAAGTACTTTCAGGCCACCACTCAATTAGGCCCACATATTTGTGAAAACTAATTGAATAGTGACCTCCTTGGCTTCAAGCTCGGATGCATGATATTTTTCTGTAATATTAATGTCACTGTAATAATAGTACAATATTAATACAGTACAAAAACAGGGGATACCCTTACTTCTACATGAATGTTGACATGCATACATCTATTTTCTTGTGTACAAATCTCTATTTGTTTGGTTAGAGTACTAGTCAGGACTTCCCAGTTACTTTGACACAAATTTAAGTGTACCTCGCTCAAGGACGCGCAATATCAAAAAGATTTAAATTACAAATAATCAACTATTCAGTCTTAGTGGAGGGTTATTACCTACTAAGGCAATGCTTAGCATGAAACAGTCAATGATCAATCTAATCAGTCATTAGGTGTTTCTTGTGCCCTGACCTAGAGGACTGGTTACACAAAGTCATAACACATAGCTGAATAAATGCAGTTCTTCAGGATCAACTGGTCCACAATATGATGCTGAGTTACCATTGGACATGGAGCTGCTGGTGTTCACAAAGCCTACATTCAGCCTTCCCTCACACCCAGTGTTCAGAGCAATAAGAAGCAATGCCTGACCCATTTGGAGTGGCTCCACCCAGCTAAAGCCAACACGTAGTGCTGAGGTAATGACTAGGGAGTCGTTTTCAACAGATGCATCACAAAGGCATTCCTACAAACCTGAAAAACCATGTCTGTAACATCTGATCATTTCCGACGTGCAATCACTACTTCCAACCGTTTCGTCTTTCCTTTTTTTGAAGCTATAATGGCCGAGAATATATGCTGCTTCCTGCTGTGTCCCTATACCAGGCTATTATAAGAAAGATGGTTGTTGCTAATTTACACTTGTGGAAATGTGATTACTTTAAACATTATAAAGGTGCATTGTTTCGTCCACTCTCATTCTACCGTTATTAATCAACTGATCCAATCACGATATCTGGGCTGAGTGTATCAGTTGATACCCGATACCGACCCGATACTAGTGATGAATGAATGAACTGTATACCTTGCCATGTGAGCGAAGGCATCAGGCTTGACATAAACATTTAGCCTTGTTAAAAAAAAGGTGTTTGGTCAAGGTGTTGTTTTGTTTTCATATTATTATTATTTATTATTTTGAGGTTTCAGTACTTCTGATCATTAAATTGAATATATAAACACATAATACACAGACATAAAAGACAGAAGCATTGCATAAACAGTTGGAGTTCAATAGACCTGTAAGTGCTTATACACACCTCTCTTTTGTAGTACTGTCCACAGTTGTTTACGCTGCTCTGTTGACTTGATTTTATTGAACAATAGCCGCAAATCATGTCACAAAGCCAAACACTGTGCGCATTTTATGCCAGAGGACAAGGATTGATCAGTGGGGTTGCGGTGATCATGGAGGATAGCGGGATTGCAGCAGGGGGGAATGGTTTGCAAAATTAGATTAATTGAACATCCCGACTCTGCATAATGACGTAACCGGCATTGCAAACAGAATTGAAGTAACTGGATCGGGATGCTGATCATCCTCATTCATCAGATATCCGATCCAGCAAATTAGTCAATATTGGAGCCCGGTATCGGATCGGTGCATCTCTATATATGTGGCTCGGTGTCGACATATTGCAGACTTGATAATTACAGCTTGTCAAGCATCCCTCTTGACTTTGCACATGCCTGAAACTTCCGATGTTCTGTACCTACTGGTGGGATGACGAAATAACTAAAAGGAGGTAAAAACCCTGATTCAGTGTATTTGTATATTGGGCGGCAGTAGCTCTGTCTGTAGTGACTTGGGCTAGGAGGATCACTGGTTCAAGTCCAGGTCGGACCAAGTGTGGAGAGTGGACAGGTAGATGGAGAGGTGCCAGTTCCTCATCCTGGGCTTAGGTGCCCTTGAGCAAGGCACCGAACCCCCAACTGCTCGGGGCGCCTGGATATGGGGCAGCCTACTCACCTCTACTGCATGTGCATGGGTTTGTTTCATACCCTGTGTGTGATGTGCAACTGAAAAATAATGAAACATCCCCATTGAAGGATTAAAAAGTAAGTCGTCTTCTTCACCAAAGGCCGTTAAATTTATCAAGATAATGTTGGAGCGCCTACTGGGCCAACCCGAGCTGCTCTAGGTGAAGCTTCATTTACTTAGCCGTTAGTTAGGTGCCTGTTCTCACGCGCCGAGGTCCAGTTGCTTAAATGCCACACTATAAAAGTCACGTGAAAAGTCAGCTGACCACCGAACTTGTTCCCATAACAACAAGTGAAGCGAGAAATGGAGATGAATACGAAGGCTTAACCGTCATGGTAGTAGGTCAGCGCGAAGTCAGTCGCCTTCACACCACATCCACACCGCTCGAGTGCAACCTTAGTGTGAGAGGAGTGTCAGTATTAGTGTGAAAACGGCGTAAGTCACACAGACAATAAATATATGCAAACCTAAGGCAACTGAGTAACTGCTTCTGCAAAAAGAATTTAAAGTTGACTGAGATCATTTTCAACATCATGTGCTGTACTGTGAGCTTTACACAAAAACCAAGATGTGCAAGTGTGCACATACACCCACATCACCTAACTCAGAGCTGCCACCTTTGCTCAAGCAGCGTTAGCACTACTTCTCTCATCTTGTTGCATCTACAGTGAGTTAGGGTCCCCCAGGCCAGACCAGTCCTACTCTAAAAATACCAGCCAAGGAAAGGAGGGCTGCCCCCTCTAGCTTGGTGGAGGAATCCCAGCAGAGGCTCTAAAACAGACTAGCTCTCAGATACAAGTAGACCAATTTAGCTCAGCCTCGGTGACAGTGAAGGATCTGTGGTCATCTTCCTTCTCCTCATATTGCTTCTTGAAGACGTAACAGAAATAATTTAATTTTTGCTGTGTGATCCTAACATACTGAGTGATCATTTTCCTTTATTGTAATGGTTAGGCTTTTGGATTTGATTAATCTAACATTTCACTTCATGCTGGTTCATATTTGTGGAGAAGCTGAACTGTTATTATGTTCCAAAGTGCAATCTCTTTGCATAACACATTGTATTCACTCTAGCCAGAGGTTAAAAGGACTATTCAAATTATACTCAGGGCAGATGCAGCACTTAAAGTCAGCTCGCTAGTTATCCTCCTACTTAGCAGAAACACCAATATATTTGCAACTGCTTTGCATTTTAATTTAAAAGACTCAGCCATTACAGGTTTACTTCCTTAGATTACATGTTTTGTTCTAACAGCAACAGAGTAGATCAAGTGGTTGATAAATGCTTATCAATGAATCCTCATCAGCTTTGTCATAACTTCTGCAATTCATCCTTACATCCATTCTAGTGTGCAGAAAGTAAAGGTTGAACCTGGCCTGACAACAGGAAATGTAAGCCGGGTGATTAATCAGACTAAGTCTAATTAGAACAAAGCATAGTTTTTAAAATCAGATAAAAACAGGTGATCGGATAACAGACCATGTCTCTGTAATTAGACTAAATGCAGTATCAATTTAAGGTTCAGCTGAGAACCAACATTCATTCATTTGAAGTCATGAACAGGCTTTATTAAAACCTTTACTGAGCTGACCGGCGCAGATGTCTTCGCTCAGCCTTTTAACCATGTTCTGAATAAGTTGTCCTTTAAAGAACCATTAACCTGTTGCACAAAATGAGCGCAAGTTTGATCTGATGCTCAAGTTTAAAGTCAACATTTCATTACTACATTTCTGATTTGAAAAAAAAATACTCCATTAATAAAGCAGAAGGAATGATTGGGGTCTGAAATAATTTGTTTTCTTGCTTCTTCTCTGTCTGTGATATTATCAGGTATAGGATCTAAACTGGGTAAAGGATGTGACAAATGAGTTTCACACTGGACACCTTCTCTTCATTCTTCCACCAAAAGGTATGCTGTGTGTCTGGTATTTGAACTGGTGACCTTTCCAACTATCCTGTCATGTCCAGGCTATAATCAGTATCCACTCATAGCTTGTCCTAACTAACAAACAGTCTCTTGACTTGGTTCTATGACAGTGGTGCATTCAGCAACAACAAAACAGTACCTCACTGACAATAATACTCTCAGCAGAGCCAGAGACTAGGAACTGGGGCAAATATAAGAAATACAGAGATGACTTCTGGCTATCAAAATCAATATTGGTGAAAATGTTTCTGGGGTTGTTTTACAGCACCATGGCCTTAGCAGACTGGCTTCATTCTACTACTTACATCACCACAATACAGCTTTACTGTTAGCTAGAGCAACAGTTGACATCATACAAATGTAACTAACTCTAACTAACGTTCATCTGGGAGTTTCTGAAACAATGAGAGAGAGAGTTGATGTGTCTGCGGGAGGCAGAACAAGACAGTTTGTTGATGGAGGGCAACATTGGCAAAGAACGTTGCTAGCTAAATATCAACTTCTGCATTAGCAAGCTAGCCTTGCTATCGTTAGCCAACGCTCAACTGACACATCACCTAACGTTATCACCGCCAAGCAAGCAATCAGTGTGTGGACTACTTTGATTTCCAATAAATGATTATTGATAAAAGAGCTTTCCGCTGACATATTCAATTTAATATGTAAATCTCTAATGGAAACGAGAAGAACGAACTAACATGAGCTAATGTTAAATGTTGCTGAAAACTGTCTCTCGATTGTTGACGGTAGTTAGCCAAGTTTGTCATTCAAACTGTCTGTAACTTCAACAGCTTTGACATGACAATGTCTTCCAGGAGTGTCACATTGGACACTAACGTTTGTCCCGTAAAAAAGTTAAATTTCCTTCTTATTACGTCCGGGTTATGAGTGTAAGCATTTCAGGGAATAGGATGAGCTTTAAGGAAACAACAGTTTGCTGTTGCTAACACCGCTAGCCTCAGCTCAGCTCATGTTGCTACTCAAGACGTGCATGGTGCGCAAATTTTGCACTTAATTTCTCTTAAAAACAGTTAGCAGTTCCCGTACATTCTGTCATCCCTTTGCTGTGAGTTGTCAGCTAGCTGGTCACAGGTAGGCAGTCGAGAGGCACGCCACGCCGGCTGTCCACGTCACTACAGTGCGAGGATACAGCGGCCCGTCTTGTCCCTGGCTAACTTAAAATGGCGGTGAATGCTAGCTAGCTCGCTAGCAACGAAATTGGCTTGAGGGAGTGTTAAATATTTTCAGCCAGGTAATTCTCCACCACTACTCGCTGGACGTTTCGCACGTCAAGAAATGTTGATTCACCTACCTTTAAATTTGAGGTCGGAGGGAGGGTCAAGGATAAGGATCTGATCCAACTTTGACATTTTATCTGAGGGAGATGCACTTGATTTCGGTATCGGGGAGTTAACTGACAAGTGGAAATCCTAGACCCCCTGCCACTACTGAGTCAACTGCTGACTGAGCTCTGCGAACGAGCATATGGGTACAAATACTTGAACGCGCACACAACCCTGCTGCGCGCCCTCGTGGCTCTGCAACTGAGCTGATGAGATTATCTAGTTATACTGCGGATGCACCGATGTACTAGAGGGGAAAATACTTCAATACAATTAGACGAATAACCCCTAAAACCACATGTCACACTTGGTAATGAGATGGGCTTTGCTTGAAACTATTGATTTTGTAAAATTCAATTTATACAATAAAATTAAACCACAAAATGTAATTTTCAGTAGTTCATATTTCTTCCTTTAATTCCTGTCTTGTAGCAGTGCCATCCCTGGCAGACTTACTAAAACATATAGAGCCTGACTGATATCAATATTTGAGAATTTCTAATAATGTGATAGTTACAGTATGTCAATATTTATTTATTTTATATCAAAACACAACATTAACTCCTGTTTTTTTATTATTATTATTATTATTATTATTATTATTATTATTATCATTGAGAGTGCTGTATAAATACAGTTTATAATTATTGCTATTATTATGATATTTTATTATGACCTCTTTAATTTCATTATTAAAGAATTGTGACTAACATAAGTAATGAGCGGGACATCATTTTTAAAAAAAAAAAAAGGTATGAGATCATGTAGATGTTAGATGTGATTTTTAGCAATTTCACCACTTAACCAGAAATGATAAACACTGCCATAAGTGTGCTTAATAGCCAATAACAACAGAGAAAGTGGATAAATTCAGCAAAGAGATTTCTTTTGTCATTAAGTTATTATGTTTTGTTGAGTAGATTTTATTTACCAACTTTCTCCCACATTTAACTATTATTAAGTCAGTTCACTTTCCCAAAAGCGTTAGAGACCTGCTTTCAATTCCTAACAGCAAATTCCCAACACATTAACAGATAGCATTATTAAGTGGTCATGTGTATGTTCTGAGGACTGACATTTGCATTCTAAACTCACCCGCTATGTATAGAGTCAGACTATTATGCAGGTCAAACTGCAGCATTATTTTCAGACTCTTCTGGATTCCTGCTGGACTGTTTACTGATTGTAACCCACATGGTTACTAAACCAATATGTGATTTTAATGTAGTACCTCGGCCCAGCCACATGGTGGCAGATCAGCCCCGTGCTCAGTGTCATGTCCATTGAACATGATCTCAGTCTGTGCCGAAAGCATAGACTAACAAAATGGTGAAAAAGCCATTTTTTAGGATGTCAAAAATTTGGAAAAATGGTCATACCGCGGTAAAAAAAAAAAAAAAAGTCACGTCATAAAATGTCATTAAAAGTGTTGAAAATGCCTTGTAATCGTATATTGAATGAAATAAATATAGTTTGGATATTTCTGTAAAATGACTTGTATATGTTTGAATTTAAATTTTGATACATAGCTCTACACCAAATTACTAAACAAGCTCTCATGTGCTTTGTTTTTTTTTCTGACAAATCAGCGAGAGGGAAGTAATTGAATTTAGAAAAAATGTTGTTACTTCAGAATTGTTGCATGTGCGTGTGGTTGATATTGCACTGACTTTAATAAAACCCTGACTTTGCAATGCAATCTCTTGCTCCAGACATGTCTATGCTATGGTGCTTTATGTTGAAATGCAAAAACAGTATTACGCTGCAAATAACACATCTTACCGTAAAATGGGAATTATAGTAGGAACAGTGAAATAACAGTATTATACAATCAAACAACTGACAGTATCATACCATAAAGATGTTCTTTACAGCACAATACTGTAAAATGTTTTACAATAATACACTGTTGATTTACAGTACAATAGTATCAAGCTGGCCACTGTGGCTGCCAGTAGTGTACTGTTATTTTACAGGGGAATTTGTTATAAACAATAAGAAATCAGAGTAGCAGTGCATGCTGGGTTGTTGTTACGCAGTCACTTGCCGTCAATGGGGACGCAGTTACAGTTGCAAAGTTGTGAGAGCTGCAACTGTGGCATCGTGAAACTATGGCGGCAGCAAAAAAGACGAAAATATATCATTTTCATTCAGACTAGGAGGAGGAGTATTTTTTTGTTTATTCAAAATCAAAGTCCATTTGTCTCATTTGTAATGCAAGCGTGGCGTTGCCGAAGAAGGGCAATTTGGAGAGCAATTTCAAGACTGTGCACAAAAGCTACGGTACATGAGCTCTGATCCGGACACTTTCCGTTCTGTTGACACATCCGGGCATTTTTAAGTAGATCTGGTGGCTGTGCACTTTCATGTTCATCAACCACTCTGTCACCAGTCTTGCTGTGTGTATTGGTGCATTATTATCCTGATATATGGCACCACCTTCAGGATACAATGTTTGAACCATTGGGTGCACATGGTCCTCCAGAATGGTTCGGTAGTCCTTGGTAGTGACGCATCCATCTAGCACAAGTATTGGGCCGAGGGAATGCCATGATATTGCAGCCCAAACCATCACTGATCCACCCCCATGCTTCACTCAAGTTAGTTGATGATAAGCTACATGTCCTTCACATTACCATTGTGCACCATAATGGTCAGAGGTTTTAATATGAAACTTGCATTAAATGATGATGATGACATACTGTATATTATGTGGGCTTTTACTGTACTGTGTGCCTGCTGTTTTTACAGGGCCCAGTGCTGTGAAACCATCATTATAGTAAGATTTACAACCGATACAAAACCTCTCACTGATGTTTACACTGGAAAGGTTGAGTTTCCTGATGAAAAATATTCTGTGAATCTGAAGAATCTGGAAGAGGCAGACAGTGGAGTTCATGCAGCTTGAGTATTTGGGATTAAAGACCGAACACTAGAGGAATACACCATCATAGTTTAAGGTGAGTTAGAAAGCATGACAACAACAATTCATTTGAATGTTTTACTGCTTTAGCCTACAATATGCTACTTGGCTCCATTACTGTATTGTTAAGTACGGAATATATTGGATGGCACATGTTTGAATTAGCACAAAAATAGGCTACCAGTTAAACCTAAGTGTAAAAAAATAAAACAATGACTCAACAAAAAACTATCATGCTGTTTTATGATTCAAACTCAACTGTACTTTGCAATGCATGTTTTTTTTCAAATGAAGGAGTTAGGGATTTGTAATGAAACCACCTGTTTTGTGCTTCAGGTTGAGACAGTCCGTCTGCTGACATCTCCGTGTGCCTGGTGAAGACAGGTGTGTTCTCATCATGGTGTCTGCTGTCATCACTGGTCACATCATGGAGAAGCTCAAGAAATAACTAAATAGTTCCAGCCCTGCATTTCACACTCTTCAGTGACATTTTTCAAGAAGCATTTAGTCCCTTATTTCACTTGGTAAACATTCATACTCTGTGATGGTCTGATGATCTTTCTCAGGTCACCTAATGTCACCTGAGACCTGCTCCACCCTCCCACGACCCTGAATAAAAAGATCAGCAGCAGGTTACCAGAGGATGAGTGAGTGAACATTCCTGCCATTGATGATATTCCACTGAACCACAGTTAGTGTCAGTAAAACACCATGAAATAGAGCAACGGAACAGGCGAAAAAGTGAAACACTGCAAGCCAGCAGGCTGGATGGACGGTAACAATTTAGGACCTAAAGTATTTTTTAATAAAATGTTTTACAAGGAAAGACATGGGTTTAGTGTTTCCAATAAAACTGCACTGGGCATTATATCTTTATATTTAATTAATCTTTAATAACAATATAGATTCATATTAATGGTAATTAAATAAAAAAAATAATACAAATTATTGTACATACATGATATAAAAATATGTTTTAGCAGCATCTCATCTTGGAGATAATAATTCTATTTGTCTATGATCAAGACCAACAACATGCAGTATATCTTCTTGTCTTGAATAATATACAGTGTGTCACAGTGAATATGGCCCTATTTACAATATTGTGAAAAGGTTGCATATGTGTATGTTTGTCATTACAGTATGTTTCATATTTGTTTATGAATGTGTTAATCTTTAAAAGTATTTTTTTGGACACATATTAAAGCTATAGACTGATGGTATGTGTTTGTGATGGTGTGAATTAACAGAAACCTAAATATCACTGTCACTGACTTTTTTCCCTTGTGGTATATTGTGAGTATTTCAGCTGGGAATTAATCAGTGCTATCATTAGGAAACACACTTGATACACAAAATGCATAACAACATATGGATATAGAAAAATAAAGCATTTAATGACACTTCCAAGCTTGTTCTAGCACAATCACACAAGTACAGGTCTACAAACAGTATGTAAATTTTATTGGATTTTCAGTAGAGTATTCCTTTGTTATCTTAAAAAAAAAAATTTTTTTTGAGCAGAGCTCAAGAGTTCTGTGATCAATTATTATCAGCTGTCATCTTTCTGCAGTGAAATCTCACAAATGCCATTAGGTGCACAGGAGGACACAATTTTTTCACAGATTATCTCATGAACAACTGTCGGGGTATAGTGGCCCTATTACATAAATAATCCATCCATCCATCCATAATCTACCGCTTATCCTCATAGGGTCGCGGGGTACATAAATAATGTTTTTTCATATTTGCTCAAAGTTACCAAATGCAGCTTTCATTGTTTCAGGGTCTGACAGGCTTTCCTACCTGAGCATACAGGCTCTGATCTGGCAGAGGCATGCCTCTAGTCTCACGGGGTTGCAGTGGTCTAATGTGAGGTCCTACCAAGCAGTAGGTGGAGGTTGGAGAAACACATGAAGCATCATCTGTTGGAGTCTGATCTGGAGGTTGGCCCATAGTTCTGACCTGGAAAATGGATTATCAAAGATTTAATTTTACTTTTAATTGTGCTGTTTTACTGTATTAACATGGAACTCTCATCTGACTATGAGCAGCTCTAAAATATCCTACAAAAACTACAAACTTGTGTATTATTTGACTACAACAGTGTTAAGCCGATTTTTATAACAGCTATTAGAACAATTTGTATCTAAAATGCATGAAATTTCCATAAATATGCAGGTGTTTTTCATCAAGAGCAAAGTAAGGTGTCTAAAAATGTTCCTGTAAGAGTTCAGATCCATGTTTTGTCTGTGAGAGCACACTGCAGCTCACACTTCATACAGAGAAGAAACAGAAAAAAATATATTTACTCCTGAAAGTGGCCACTTTTGCATTCTTTTCATACAAGATAATAAAAAGAAGTATAAGGATATTGTATGTATCATTTGGAAATCTCCTCTGTATGAAACTTGTACGTAAAGCATACAACAGTGAATTTGGATATAAGATCCTTAGTAAATTTAAACAAAATGAAACTTGTATGATTTGGGTATTTATCAGAATAGTATATGACAGTAATGATACATTCAATCTCCTTATACTTCTTTTTATTATCTTGTATGAAAAGAATGCAAAAGTGGCCACTTTCAAGAGTAAATCATATACTATTCATGAATTTCAGTACATTTTTTCCTGTTTCTTTTCCGTATGGGACACAGGCACACAGAGAAAGCATTTACACCATTTTGACAACATATAAAGTGTGTTGCATTTAGAAAAAGATATATTGGACCTTTTTGAATGAGGGAGATCTCCTTCATTCAGTTTGCTCCAAGACTGGATTGAATTTAGGTTTGTGAAAAATTCAACACAAGTGTGGACACGGAGTGCAAAATTCACCCATATTCATTAAAAAACAGAAGCAAAAAACACAGCTGTATTTGTGTAATGAATGTGGTTTTGGTGTATACATCATTATTGGACACTATAGACTCACTGTATTTGTTTGTGATGGTGTGAATTAACACAAGTCTAACAATCACGTCACTTTTTGTCCCTCTGGGTTTAATTGTGTGTTTCAACACAAGCGTAGATACTGAGAATTTTAACCAAGGGTCTTTTTCACAATATTCACAATGCAGAAGTACAAAACTGACTGAGTGTGAAGTCACGTAGTTAACCTTGACTGGTGCACGCTGAAAAAAAATGCTATAAAAACTGTGTGGCCTAATGTACACTACATTATCGCAGTGGTGTATTTTTAAACACTAGTATGAGATTCGATATTTGCACAGAGAGTTTTCACACCTTTTGGAATATGGAGCAAAGTGGACCATCAAAATGGAGGGAAACATGCAAACAACACATTGCATGAAGAAACAGCTCAGTTTGAGTGGCCTAGTTACCACACAAGAGCTAGGTAGCAGGTTTGGACAGATGGACAAAGTATTGCATCTGAGCACAAGCAAGCAGCAGACTGAGGCAGACGTTATAGGAAAATGTATAACAATTGGAGTGCATAGGGACAGCATATAATTAAATATTTAAAATCATATTACTATTACTTATTATTATATTATTATGTAATTATAATATTACACATTTTTCAAATTTTATAAATCCTGTTTCAACTGTTAAATTCCTCAAAATCTAATATGTTAAAAAAAAAACTTGACACTTACCTGAGGCGTTTCATATACTGTATTTTCAATGCCCTCTCTTTTATCTGCAGGTCAGTCATGACAAAATACACGTTGATTTGCTTTCTTTTTAATTAGAGACCTCTAACTTTTAACAGCCCTATGTTTACATTATTTGAGGTGCAGCTACACTGAGTCCAGATATTGGGTTCAACAGTATAATTTAAAGACTTCATGTATAGGATATAATATTTTACGAGAGGCTTTATCAGAAACTGTGCTTTGGCAGGAAGCAATGCATGCAGCCACCTATGGGACCTGACATCAGAATGAATGGGCTAAAACATTAAGAGTGCATCAAATTTTAAGTCAATTCTAATAATACTTATAAAAAAAATACATATAGAAATGTTAAGTTACACTAAAATTTGCTAAAACATAGGGTAATGGAAATAATAATAATTTCTGAATTTCCATAATGTGAAAAGCACAAGATGATGTTAATTATATAACTGTTGTCATTGAATTAACATTCACATAGGGAGGTGTGACAGAGGATGAGCTTAATTCCCATGTACAGTAAACAAACTAACTACTGTTACGTGTAATTCTGATGCATTCTTGGACTTACAGTTTCCTCTCCTTTGGTGATAAAGAACAAAGCCCAGAACAGCAAATATGATGAGAATTAGAATTGTGACAACGACAGCAATCACAATGGCAGAGCTGGTGTGTCGTTCAGCATCTGAAAAAAAAACAAAAGACATGTCTGTTTAAAGCTAAAGTAGCATCACTTGCACTGCAGATGGTTTTCAAAAGGCATTTAAAAGGCCAAGCCCACCATCAATGAACTGAGTTTATTTCTGCCACCAGAGCAATCCTCCCTTGATAACTAAAGTCCTACAGCCCGAATGCAACAAAAAATACATGGATTTTGTGGGAAAGAAGAGGGGGGAAAGAATTTATCTATGCATTATTATCAGGAAGTTGTTCTGTCTTTCAGTCTTACCAGTTAGTTCAAGGCAAACACTCTCAGTCATTTTTACATCTTTGGTCCAGTTGACCTGGTTGCTGTGGTTACAGATGATCGAGCTATTCCACAGGAAGATGTGGAGAGAAGAAGCAGAGGTTGTGACCTCTGATGGCTCTCCTCCCTCCTGGCTGCAGGTTTGGCTGTCACATCTAAACGTGCTGTTAATGTGGGAGTCCTGCGCTCTGCAGGTCACAGTCAGGTTACAGCCTGAGCCTCTGGAGACCACTGAGTCCACTGTCAGTTCAGCCCGAGCTACCGGACCTGAGGAGGGAAAGATTCTGTGAAGAGGTTTTGAAACATAACAGAAGAAAAACATACTGACACATTAACAAACTCACCTTGAACTATGATGGTGTATTCCGCTAGTGTTCGGTCTTTAATCCCTAATAATCGTGCTGTATAAACTCCACTGTCTGCCTCTTGTAGATTCTTCAGTTTCACAGAATATTTTTCATCAGGAAACTCAACCCTTCCAGTGTACACATCAGTGAGAGGTTTTCGATCAGGTCTAAATCTTACTATGAAGACTGTGTCATTGAATTTCCACTCAACCAAAATAAAATCCTCGGGAACATCAGCATCAACTGTCAGAAGCACATCCCCTCCCTTCTGCTCAAACCTAGGATACACAGCACTGGGCCCTGTAAAAACAGAAGACACACAGTACAGTAAAATCACACTGAATCATTACGACCATTAGTTGAAGCTTATCATGCTTGATCAACAGTTGTAAAATGCAATGGATCAGCCTCATGTCACAGTTTGCTACAGGACAGATAACTGAACTGTGCCCACTAGCCCACCTACGAGGTAGGTATGTTAAGATGCAAGTCTTCATTTATCTTCCCACTGTGACCATCTTTCCAGGCAGACAGACCACAAGAGCAGCTATACCACAGATGGCTTACTGAGGTAGTGTCAGGAGTCTACACCTTTTCAACATGCTCTACCAACCCCTTCAAGGTTTTCCTCTGTCCCACAGATGTTATCCACCGCTTATCCTCATAGGGTCGCGGGGGGGGCTGGAGTCTATCCCAGCTGTCTTAGGGTGAAAGGCAGGGTACACCCTGGACAAGTCTCCAGTTCATCACAGGACACATAGAGACAGACAACCACTCACACTCACATTCACACCTACGGTCAATTTAAATTAGCCAATTAAGCCAATTAATTCATCACAGGACACATAGAGACAGACAACCACTCACACTCACATTCACACCTACGGTCAATTTAAATTAGCCAATTAACCTAATCCCCATGCATGTTTTTGGATGGTGGGAGGAAGCAGAGTACCCGGAGAGAACCCACGCAGACACGGGGAGAACATGCAAACTCCACACAGAAAGGCCCCGGGCCCGGGATTCGAACCCGGTACCTTCTTGCTGTGAGGTGACAGTGCTAACCACTACACCACTGTGCCGCCCAGATGTTATCCATTAGATTAGAAATTTAGAAAGGACCTCTGCCAAGGATGCTCAATCCTCTAAATGTAAATAACACAAAAGAAGCATAATGTTTTCATAATGTCTGTGTCTAGATCCAGATCTTCATCATTACATGGATAGCACCATCTTGTTGACTTCCGTAAGATGCAAATGCAGACAGAAACTTCTTTCTGTCTTTTAGTCTTTTTATACCACATGGGTGACCTAACAGCATATCCCAATAAAAGTTTTAGCTTTAGATTTTATTGACATTATTATTGAGATAACTGACAATGACCACATCGCTGAGAATTGTTTACATCATCTCAAAATATTATGTAATGTATGTAATTCAAAAGTTAATTGTTGTAATGGTTGATAATAATAATTTTTTTACCTTGTGCTTCACATGAAGGCAGCAGAGACAAGACAAAGAGAAGTGCGACCCACGGCCTCATTCTGTAAAATGTGCTATATGAGGAAGTAGTATGGCTGTTTGTGAACTGCTCTCTGCAACGATACATCAGGAAATACCGTAAAACACAGAAGCCACTGTTAGTGCCGCTGTGTTTGTGCCTCTCTCCCTCCTCTCCTCCTGACCAGTAGCTGTTCATCTGCCGATCGGTTAAAAGGTGGCAGACAGATGGTGAACAACAGTGGTGGAAGCATGAGGCTGGTGTTTGTTGTCAAACTGTATTTCTCTCTTGTGAAGTACCGACTCTTTTTGGTAGGAAAAGTGGGTGTTTTATTGTCGTTGGTTTTCCCCCAGGTGCGGTGGCCTTTTCAGTTTCTTTTACCTGATGGTTGGTTTCCCCCCAACAGCGATGGCACTTTCTGTTTAGCTTTTGACCGAGTTTCCAGTTATGGTTATAATTAGTTTGTTTCTCTATAATAAAGAATCATTATTTGTCTGTGTTGCTCTCCTTTTTTCCCAGGAATACTTTTTTTGTTTTCCTCCCTTCATCCCCTGGTTACACCCACGGGAGGTGACATCCTCTTCGATGAGTTTTTATTGTCATGAAAGCTGCAGACAGTCCCAGTTCTTGGAAATATATCTTTCAATTCTATGATCAACATGAATGAAACTAGTATGTGTGCTTACTGTAGGTTAACTTGTTTAGTCACGTTTTATTTAAAGCCATGGCTCACTATGCTTTTCATCAACTTTAACTGTTCCTCTGTCTGCTCAAAACATGAAACAAATTATAGCCTGTAACTCATAATTAACTTTATTAAAAACCGTTTAAAGAGATGTTTCAATTTAAACACTGTTAACATTCCAGAGCTTGATGTTAATTCAAGAAAATTTTACACATGCACACAATTTTCAACATATTCATGTCCATCATATTCATCCTTGCTTCACATTTCCATTAGAGCAGAATCAATATCAGTGACTTACAATATTTCACATTCTCCACACTCACCTCTGGTGGGCCTCTCCATGTCCTCATATGTCAGCTGAAAATAAAAGGGACTTTCACAAAATGTTCACTGTTAATTCAACAGTGTTAGTAACTTGACAGTTATAATGGACAGTTTGTGATGAGATGTTATCTCATTGTAGACAGAAACTACAACTCAAATTAGCTTTGTAGGAAACTGTTAATCTAGTACAGCTTCAAATTCAAGTGATATTCAATGTATAAGTGCTTTTAGTTATATTTACGATCATCACTACAGTAAGATAAGGTTCTAAACATAGGCAGCTAATCCTTCTAAAGTGCAAATGTACATTATAAAGTGCCAAAGTTCTGTCAATAACAGCCATACATTACAGAAAAACATATGCCCACACCACCAATATGACTGAGAGCACCTTGGACACAATCTGAAATGTCTACATTCCAGTTGTAGTGTAAATGAAGTGTCCTTTATTTTAGCAGAAAGTGCTTAACCTAAAATATCAGAGCGCATTGCTGTCTACACATAGGCCTGATGCTAAGTTAGTCTACTGAGTATTTCTGGTGTTTTACAACAGGAAATGGAAACTATCATGGGTGTTGCAAGAGAGTTGATGGTGGGGTGAATTCATCAGACCTTCCTTAACATTTGTCACAAGTGTTTTCACAGTGAGCTAACCAAGCTGACACTCAAAGTCATTATACACATGTACTGTAGAGTTCACTCATGTGAATTGATCAACCTTAGAGGACTTACGGAAGATACACTGTCTGTGAGGGTTTTCTGAAAACCTTACTGTCCCCTGTACTCACCCAACCTAGAAACAGAGAACCTAGAAAACACCCACTCATATTGACTCACACTTGTTTTTGTCTCTTTGTGATTTAACATTTAGACTAGAGTTTCTGTCATCTCCACTGGTTGTTCAGTTAGTTGACTGGTAGTTCTGTAACTTTGAATTAATTTTTTCCCATTCCAATAAATAATCCGACCTAAGAAAATCCTAGTTATATGTATATGTGAGGCACTCAAATGTAAATAGTAGCTGCAGTTGGGCCATCATCTGTACACACATCAGTGTAAAACGTATATATCCCATATGACATAAGTCTATAGTCTTCCATATTTTCTTTGTGCATCATTTTTCCTAGATATCTTTCAAAAGGTTAAAACAGTCTAAAAATCTGTCCTCCAAACTATTTTGATATGTTTCGTCGATTCATTGTTGACATTAAAGTCAGTTCAAACGCTCCCTTAAAACCATTTCATGTGTTCACACATTGCTGATACGAACACTGAGAGGAGTGTCTCTGGACCTGGCTCGATCTTCTCCTCTCTCCCTGTAACTCTGCTCCAGACGGATCTTCTCGGGATCGGACACCTCAGGCAAAGTACCGCCTCCGTTACTCTGGTACACATGCTGGGGGCTGCAGGGTTTGAAGACGGGGGTGGTCTTAGTTTTGGCCACTTTATCAAAGAAGGCAAAGTCTGCAACATATTTGCCCGATGGGGAAAGGGAGACTACAGGGGGAAACTCATAGCCCCAGAGGATCTCATCCGGCAGGTAGGAGGTGCGGACCTGGCAGGTGGCAGAGGTCGGCTCAACTGTCGCACTCATGATCACCAGCAGCTCGAAGTCTGCTAACTCTGGATCTGTCCAGCCCCCACCTGGTAGAGGTCAATGAGATGGGTGGAGATGGCAGGTCACAATAAAAAATATAAAGAGAGCAAAATAGAGGAAGGAGGAATTTATTTAAAAATGCTGAACTTACAGGTACACTGTGTAGTTTTTGACCATTGGCAGTGTATTACTATAGAGTAACGGAGTTGTTCTGAGCGGTTTGTTTGTATGCACATGCACAGTTTGCACACGGCACTGATCAACTGTTTGTTGAAATATAGCATTGCACAAACAAAGGTTGGGAGATCTGTATTTATCTGCATTTCTTTCAGAAATAAGGTGTGATCACAAATGTGAAAACCTCTCAGGTGAAGATAAAACAACATAACTTTGTGATGAAAATGGGTTACACGTTCTGTTCACCAGCCGCTAAAACAGGAAGTGAAGAAATAGTATGCAGTTTACCTTTAGGTCACCAATAACTTCAGATTTCATTATTAATATTGAAAATGTTCTGTGTTGCTTTATTCAGCAGAAAGCAGGTTAATATTAAGTACCTTTCATCTTTGCTCTCATTTGGAGCTGCCAAGAAGTACGATAGAGCTGCGTGATAGAGAGTTTGATGGACTCACAGAAAAGATGAGCTCTGCATGACTCAATGATCCTTTATGAGGTTAGGCCATCCCAGAAGTTAGCATCTTGGCATTGTCCAAAATAATAAATCACCTGCCGACTACCACCATCCAACAAATCCCCGGTTATCTCATCATCCCACCATTAAACTTACCCTTGGCTGCCCAGGCACGCAAGGGGCTGTTGTCATCAATAAGGTGGTAGAAGGTGAGAGGAAGGATGAGGAAGGGGCTGTCGGTGGACGTGTCCACTTGGAACGGCACATTCCTCTGGTCCAGACGCACAGTCTCACCTTCCTTGGTCAGAGACGTCTGGAGCAGTTTTCCATTCACCTGTGAGGGAACGATGTGCACAAGTTGGTCCACAGTTTGAAATCTACAAGTACAGTATTGTGAACTATTTAACTTCACTATCAATGTGTTTAGACCATAGACTTTAAAAGGCTAATCAGCTAGGCTAGGCTAACAAGTAGCTACTGGCAGCAAAAACAGATCATAATGCTGCTGCGTTTTAAAAATCACCTTTTCAGATTGAGAGGTTTTAGATGGAGCTGCAGGGTTTGGTGGAGATGTGGGGGAAAATTCATTTGTACTATTTAACTGTGAAACAATTGTTTAACATGTTATTTACCACGTTTCAATACTGCCTCCATCCACTGACGTTATCCAGCACAGCAGCACACAAATAACAGCAGCCGCTTTCTGACAAAGCATCTCTGTCCATGCAACGTCTGACTTTTTAAACAGAACAATGATACGAAATAAGGTTGTACTCCCTCACTAAACAGGCTCAACATGCTCTGGTAATTTGTCTGTATCAGCAGGGACCATGAGTCGGTAATAAAGTCATTATAAGCCAGCGGCAAAATATGTTGATACATGCCAATAAGTGCCAACATCCAGGTAAACTCTAATTTATACAGTCTATGGGTAAAATAGTACTAGATATTTACACACCGAAAAAAAATGCAACACAGGATCCTTTGATGGTCAGTTAGTTTTAGAGACCAAAAAAGTAAAATGTACCAGGCTGTAAATATGTTTTTTAAAGCTGTAAAGCTGGCTATTTTAACATGGCAGTCAATGGAGAGTTGCTCACTTCTGGAGCCAGCCCCCAGAGGCCGGACAGGAACTGCAGCTTTTTGAACGCGAAAGTGGTCCTCACTTGGAGAACCCACCACTCCCCCCTTGGTTGGGACAAACATAAATTGTTGAAATATTTGATAATCTATACAATCTACTTCTGTGCACACCTGACACCCGAGCAGGAGACTCTTGCGCATGTTGGCCACCCTGACCATCAGGCAGGGTCGGCCTTCGTGCGTCGACACCACAGCATGCTGGCTAAACTTCACTGTCTCGCCTCGTTTCTTTGGCCGAGCAACCTGAGCAAAAAAGATCAATCAGTTCTGGTTTCAGTCTAATAATCCAGATTAATGCACACTGCATGCGTGCTTTAGAGTAGAAGAGTACACATTTGCTTTTCCTTTATAATGAAACAGTATCTGTATGAAGAGTTTCTCTATTTTCATTTTGCAGCTGGATATTTTATATATTATCTACCTTGGCCAGGAAGGTACCAGTGATGAAGATCTCCATCAGCATGGTGATGACAAGCTGGACGATGAGGAGGACGATGGCAGCTGGACATTCTTCAGTGATGCAGCGGAAGCCATAACCGATGGTTGTCTGGGTCTCCAGGGAGAAAAGGAAAGCTCCCGTCAGGGTTTGCATCTGCATCACACAGGGTGTGTGGTTTGATGGAGGGTCAAACTCTGGAGGAACATGGTTAAAAAGACAACAAAAGCTTGGTTTCATTCTAATGTTTTATGTTAACAGCTTGTGTCTTAGAAAATAGCAACTATTATTTGCAGGGCAGATGCTTGACACAGTATGCAGCAATACACAAAACTACATATAGCTTTTATCACTATTACACTGAGCTGAGCCAAAATTGGAGATATGAGTGACAGTAGAGGAAGTGAGAGAGAGCAGGTGTCTTATTTAAGATATGATATTTTTTCCTGCCGACATTAGTCTTTAATATTATCAGAATTAGTAAGATTCAACAAAGTTTGCCAAATACAATAAACACCAACATGTTCTCATCTTTACAACACTGAAATAATGCCCTCTGTGGAAATGTACACATACATGGCTGCTTTAAAACAGACGTTTTCAGTTTTCCAGCCACCCCCATGACATCTTCATGCAAATATGAGCCCAACACCATCACACCACCCGTTGTGTTTTTTTTTTTGTGAAGTATGCTGAGTTTATGAGACTTTCTTATGCCATATTGTCCAAAGAATAGAGGGCTGGCGACAAGCCATCCTGTGTTATTTTAACATTTTGGCTTTAAATTTATAACACAATATTTATGGCTACATAAGTAGAAATCATAGATAAAACATCTTTGTTATTAATTATTAAGATTTTAAAGAGACAGCTTGGATTCTGAAATGGGATACATGAGTTTAAATAGTGTTATTCTGCAACTTTGGTGTTTTAAAAGGTTAGTACAGATTAACCAAAGTCACAATAAGACAAACTAATGAGCAACTTCCATGTTCTGTGGGTTCAAATTACTGTTTCAACGTAGTCTGGTTGCTTTGAAGAGAGCATAAAGTCTGACAGCTATCAGCTAACAGCTAACTATCCCTTTGACCAGATTTGACTGACAGTGATCAAATGTCCTAATTGTCATCAAAGTCATTCAAATGTTGCTAAATCCTAATTGGTGAATGGATGGAAAGGATCATGTCGCATCACCCTTTTCTAACTGAGTCCCTGTCTGTCTCACATAAATGGTCTATTCAGCCACATTTTTAAGATAAAAAGATTTGCATTTACTGTATATGGCACCTTTCTAGTTGTTAGAACACTGAAAGTGTTTTACACTTCATGCCAATTTGTATTCCATTCAAACACTCATTCATACAATTACACACACACACACACACACGCACGTTGGTTTAAGTCACCTTTGGGGTATTTAGGCTTTTTTACGGGATGTCCCGAGCATGCTTTGTCCCTGGCCAGGTACAAAACCCGAACTAAATCTTAACCTTAACCTCAACCTCAACCTAACCACTGACTCAAACTCAAGGTTTGAACAATTGGGGACATGGACTTTGTCCCCAGTTGCACATGCCGTCCCAGTCAACTGGTCTTAAGTCAAGTGTGTGACCCCAATGTGGACATAAGGCAGACCCACAAAGACACACACACCATTGTATGGCATCCTCATGCTCTTAAAGGGAAGTGTGTAGGATTTGGCAGCATCCAGTGGTGAGGTTGCAGATTGCAACCAACTGAGTATCTCATCACTCATTCCTCTTTTTCCAAGACTGCAGTCGCAGTGAGTCATTGAGTGCAGAACCATAGAAAAACAGTTTGCCTCTCTCAAAGGCCATCCATACTATAATAACCACCTTGCAACCACCACCTACAGTATAAGTATCACGGTTTTGCACTCAGCGACTCACATTATTGCAGTTTCAAAAGTGTGCTGAAGGAGTATGATGGCCTTCAGGTAATGTAAACATGACAAAGGCTCTCAACGGTGTTTGGTTAGTCTATTCTGGGTTACTGTAGAAACATGGCTGAGCAGAATGGCGGACTTATACAGAATAAAGTGAAGGAGGTTTTCCGATTCAGCCATCATTATTTTCTTGTAGAGTTCCCAGTTCTCATCATACATAGTGAAATCCACCAATCAGAAAATCCTGCAGATAGGAGGTTTTGTATTTTGGCCATGCTGCTGAAAACATTGAATTTAAAAAGCCAACATGTTTTCCTGGTAAGACACATTAGACCATCCATCAACACACAATACTTGTGAACATTTGACCGCCCACTCTCACCAAGTAGGTCTCCATGCACCAGTGCCATCAGATACCACAGCACCCCAAACAGGAACCAGGTCCCTGCAAACGTGGCTGTAAACAGAAAGAACTTGTAGCGCCACTGCATGTCCAGAAATGTTGTCCAGAGGTCACGCATGTACAGAGCACTTCGCCCGCTGACGTGCTCAATGCGCACGTTGCTACGGCCATCTTTGGACATGACACGCCTCCTCTTCCTCAGAGTCCCGCCCCCACCAGGTACGCCACCGCCCAGTAAAGGTTTCAAAACGTCTGTCTGTGTCTGGGAGTGGCACACCTTCTGAGGCGAGGAGCTTCGAGAGGAGGGAGGTGTGGCAGATGTCATCTGGTGAATAAAAGGAAAGAGAGGTTCAGTAATTTATGTGATTAATTTGTGAACTGGTCAGTGTGGTTAACTGGCTTATTTGAATTTACTCTTTCATATCTTACACTATTCACAACATCTGCAGTACATCACCATCTGATTGAGATTACGGTGATTTCCTGTATCATGAGGGGAAATACTGTACTGTATGTGGTGAAGGTTAAAAACTCTCCCATGATGACTGTTGATTCCCCTGCAGCCACCTGCTCTCGGTCTCAACAGGAATTCATCTCAAGCAGGGTGGACTCCAGTCTCAGTTGGACCAGAGCCACAATTGTTTCAGTCTTACTAAACTATGCTCAACCATAGTACCTGGCTAACCATCAAGGATGCCCGTCTGTCCATGGAATATTTAAGCATCCTAAATCTTGCTGATTTCAGGAAACATCCTCAATGTTGTAGTTTGGAGCCAGCAACTCAAAAGTAGTGGGTCAAGTACAACCACCATGACTGAGTCTAGCAGCCTTAAAGAAGTATTAGTCAACGAAACAACCCAAAAACATAGCTCCCTTCAAGCATTAAGGTCTTTATTAACAAACTACGTAGTAGGAGGTGTCCATATTTCAAGACAAAAGTCTTCGTAAGACATTCCAAGGCATGGAAATTTAGTCTTTTTATTGGAAGGAATAGTGCATGTGATTATTTTTTTCAATTGATTACTTATTGATTAGTTTGTGTTCAGCTGTTATCGTAAATCTCTTTAATACAATATTTTGACAGACAGGGGAAGTGGTACAACAAGCAGATATCATTTGATTAGATGGAATTTTTTACAGTATATTTGTGATCTACTGGGCTGATATGGAGCGCATGTTTTATGGTCAAAATATAGGGAAAATTAACTGCAAATATTCCCACAGTAACATACAGTGTACAGTGTGTGTTTTTACACTTGTTTTACACTGCAGTATTGTTATAGGTATCATCTTTTCAGAACATTCAGTCAGTCAATCTGGCTCTTTCACTCACAGACAGTTAACTATATCCCCACACATCTAACACACTCACTTACGTCCAACAAATCATGTCGGCCAGTAGGGAGAGGCGAAGACGATAAGGTAGAGGAAAGAGAAAAGAAGGAAAAGAAGGATTAGGCTGAAGATGCACTGTATTCACCCAACAAACACAGAGTCTCATTTGTCAGCTGGAGGAGAGAGGAGACACTTGAATGAATCAATTAAGGTGAAAAAAAATCTTTGTTCGGACATCTATCTAGATAAGGTTTTAGGGTTGATTCTATCCAGAGAGGCCTTTAGTGGACAAAGAGTGAACTTCTGACAGGTAACTGGAGACCATGGTAAGAGTTTTTGGCTTTCTGGACTTCCAGCTCCACTCTGAGTCGGACACAGAGGTCCTTTAGCTTCTTTTTTCAAGCTTCATCTAGATCTCCACAAGGTCTCTCTGTTTCTCTTTCTTGCACACACTGATGCAAAACATACAGTTCGAAGAGATGAACAAGTTGTTAAAGGTGCACTATAAGGCCAAAAACATATGGACTCCCTGATATTAAATATACTGTATTGTCTCATTCTGGCCTCCTCCATTCTGGTTGCAGTTTTTCCAAAATATTTTGCAGCTGGCTGCAGGGATTTGCTCCCATTGAACTACAGTACATAATCATGGTGATGAGGGACACAAAATGGCACTCATGTCATTAACTCAGTGTGCAAGTTAAAAATAATCCATTATTTGAATTCAAATTCTTAGCAGGTTTTATATAGTTGTGTGTCAGTGAGATGTTGAATCGTTCGTGAAAGAAGAAGAAAAGTTCAGCAACACGCATTTATATTCATTATCATCATTATATTTTTGGATGTTTTCTCTAATTTTTGCTTTATTGTGTGAAATATCTTTGGAAAAATGTCCAATAACTCATCTAAATGTGACAAGAGGCCCCAACAAGACATCGCTTTCTGTCAAGTAAATTTACTTTTTAATTCAAATTGCATTCCACTATTAATGCACACACTTTTCATCTTCTTATCCTTTTCCTTTATGCATACTTTGTACACAGGAGCAAGACAATCAGACTTTCCTTGTTTGGACCAAATGGCTCCAATCCATTCTATGAAAAATAACACTGGACCAAAAGCAGGGTGTCCATATTCCTTTGGCCAAAGTCTGAATCTAAATAGCTTCTATGCAGAATGCTGAGCATGTGTTACATAACCAATCAGCGTTAATTACATCACACTTCTGTGATTATGCAAGGCTGAGCCCCTCAAAAGCATCACTCTGTATCACATCACCCTCACTCACATGTCCCAGAGATCAGATAACCAATAGAAAATATTTAGGGAAATATTTTTTGACCAACCTTTCCAGTAGGATGTATTCCATCTCCATGGCAACACGGCAAGTTTTATTGTACTGCCTGGTCTCAGTGAGCAGAGTCCAAAAACTGAATCAAAACTTTTTCTTTTGCCAAACAAAGAGGTGCTGAATGCTTTCCTGATATCCCTCTCTTTCTCTACTTTCTTCCTTCTCTCTCTCTCTCTCTCTCTCTCTCTCTCTCTCTCTCTCTCTCCCCTCTATGTACACAGGAATGCTTTGTTAGGAGCTGAGATAAAAGAAACAAAAGACACCATTGACAAAAAACAACTTTGTACCCATCCATGTGTGTGTATGAGTGATTATGTGAGAGTGGGATTGCAATTACATGCGTATTTCATGAATGTTTGCGTGTGTGTGTGTGTGTGTGTGTGTGTGTGTGAGACGGTAGGCGTACATGTGTATATGTGTGTGTGTTTGAGTGCAGTTGTTTCAAAATGAGTGTATGATTATATTTGTGTGTTTGTGTGTGAGCTGAGTGAAAGGGAAAACGGAAGAAAGGAAGAGAAGAAGGGAGAGAGAAAGAGATCTGTGACAAAAGGCCCTCGTTAGTATTCTGGAGTGAAGAGTAATACCCCTTCATCTCTGTCTCACACACACACACACACACACACACACACACACACTTTTTCTTCCTCTCCCCCCTCAGTGTGTTTTACTCTTAACTTTCTTCTCCGTCTCATTCTTGCCTTCTTTGACTTTATTAATAGAATCAGCATTGAAACTTTAACAAAGACCCTAAAATCAGATATCAGATGGGAAGAATGAAAAACTATCTTGCCAATCTCCATGTCACTTAATATATTAGAATCAGAAAATGACTCCCTTCTATCTCCTTGTTTCCTTTTAGAAATGTAGTGATTGCCAACATTTCAGTATAGAAAACTACGTAATTATCCTCAGTGAAATATTTCCATTATGCTCTTCCAATGTTTAAAAAATAAAATAACTTAATTTGTGGTTAGAATACCCCAGTTTTTAATTTACTACACCGCAGCCAACCATACAGTGAGACCACTGAAGTGAGCACTAAATAAATGTCAAAAGTTACAGACCATTTCCTTCCATGAATCACACTGAAGTGATTTGAAAACTAAATTCTTCAATAACTTTTAAAGCAAGACTGTATTTTCTTTGGTTAATTTGGAGAAAAATTATGATGCATTTGTCAAATGTGATGCTCGAAATTGAGATGGTCTGATTGGATGTGAATTCTGCAGGGGTGTTTGTACCAAATAACATCCGATGCAGCGATATTAAGTGAGAATTATTTAGAGGACAGGTGAAACTTCTTATAGTTCAGAATAAATAAGTAAACAAAGAGCTTTGAACAAGAGGTCATCATGATGAAATTTTTGATGTTTTTGAAATTATTTTGATGTTACTTACTGCCATGTGATAGTGCTTCTTACAGATTTCCATTTGCCTGGAACAATGGGCATCATCCCCTCACAGTTAAGAGTTGTTTGAAGTGACCTCTCTGAGAGTATAGGAGAATTCATTTTTGGTCATATTATTAAAAAAAATCTTAAAAAAGGGATGTTTTAAATGGTTCAACAGTATTGCTCTTTATATGTGAAATATCACAATTATCAGTGGAAATAACGCAATATAAATACATATTAGTTAATACATTAAAAAATAAATTAAAAAATTACTTAGTGTAGTTCTACAGTGTACACATTTCCTACCTGGATAAGTCTTAACTTTACTAAAAAAAGGAGTTTTCATTCTTGATTTAATGTTGTTGTTTTTTTATTTCTTAGCTATTGTGATTGCACTCTGCTGAGAAATTAATTTGCTTACCTTTGCAGCTGGTATAACAATTTAATTGAACCATGCAGAGAGGAGTTAGGAGCCCGGAGCCTCAGTCTTTCGTCCACATGTCTGCTCTGTTGTCACACGCATGCTCACACGACACAACAGGGACTGTAATTCTGCAGGAAGAGTAACTTCTGTGGCATGTGTCCCACAACACTGATACACCATTGAGGAGTATTTATGGAGACAGTCATTGGCTCATCGGGCTCCTGTGTCTGACCCGAAGCCTCGTCTCACTGCTCACAAATCCTTCCCAAAGAGACAGGACTTGGCTTTATAAGAGGCATCTCTCTCTTTCTCTCTCGCTCTCTCTCCATACACACTTTCACCCTTTCCCTCAGTCTCTCTCTCTCCCTCATTCCAGAATTCCTTTTGTGTCCTCCTCACGTCTGTGTAATTGCTGTAATAATTGATCACCACTCACCCCCGTCTCAATTTAGTATCAGTATCAAAAAATGGGCCATAATTGCATTATAATATGAATAATGTTTCAAAACTCAACTTTTTTTTGCATTGTGTGTTGTTGCATTTGTTATTGCATCATTCCCTCACCTCCCAACGAAATGCACAATGTCCAATGATATGCGCACACACACACACACACACACACACACACACACACACACACACACACACACACACAGATAGATGCATATGCTAGGGGCCTCACATGCACATTTTTCACAAATGCATTCTGGCACACTTGCACATGCCATACAAACAGCCCCAATAGGACACACACACACACACACACACACACACACACAGAGTCTTTAGGGGGTACCACAGAGCACCCTATTCAGCACTTCCATGCCCGGCGTTTGTTGTGTCCAAGAGCGTCTGTACGGAGCGTCCTGTTAAGCTCACACACATAAAGGGGGACGTCCGTGAGGTGAATACGGCTCCTTATTCTGCCTCAGGAGAGGGTGACAAAGCATTATTTAATTGAAAGACGGGGCAGTGGAGGGACTTGATTAGGACCACTGGTCAACTTTGCTAAAGAGTGATACAAAGTTTGTGAAAGTCCATTTATACATGTATATTTTGTGGTAAATATTATACATTTTGTTTTGTTAAATAACCATGTACCTATATGGAAGGATGTTAGAAAAGATGGAGAGTCTAGTGTATAGCAGAGCAGCATCCTTGGGGTTGGATAACTGAATGGGCTGACACAGCACCTGTAAGCCCGTTCAGGCCCTGTTCAACAAAATGTCACTCAAATTGACACATATCCAGCCAGGAAATGACTGCAAAAAATAAATAAATAAATGACAACAAAGAGACACTAAATGACTGGAGGATGAACAATTATGAAGTCTTTGTGAGGAGGAGGTGGGGGTCTTGCTCATTGGCTCATAATCTGGACGGAGTGTGAACTTGAACCCCCAACTCAGGGCCCTGACACATGAGGCATCAAGAAGTGTCTGAGAGCAATGATGACACTTTGCATCAACTTATGCTGTCTCACTTCCTCTGTTGAAGTTGCATACTGCAAAGTCTGCAGCTGATTGCAGTGTGAGGAAAGACCCAAAGCCAAAGCTGTAAAGTGTGACTGTAGCTTTCCAGGAAGAGAATGGACGCAACTTCAGAGACAGATGGCTGGTCTGTTAGCTAGGTAGATAGATAGATAGATAGATAGATAGATAGATAGATAGATAGATAGATAGATAGATAGATAGATAGATAGATAGATACTTTATTCATCTCAGAGAAATTTACAAGTTTCACAGTTTGTCCTTTTCTGGAGGAACAGTTAGCACTGTCACTAGCAACCAGCCCTTTTAAGCTCAATCTTTGTTACTAATGACAGTATCAATTCTGCTGAACTTCTACATCTCAAGGACTTCCAGACCAGTGGCACTGACACCTCTCCTCATGAAGACCCTGGAGAGACTCATCTACCTGAGCCTGCTGGTGAGCCATCATGTTCTCTCCCCAGTGTGTTCAATTTGGACTGGGGACTGAGATGCTGGGATGGACCACTGCCTCATAGCATGAATTCTGGTCGACCTCACAGACCAACCACATATGTGAAGATACAGGATTTTGTGTTTAGCAGGCTTCTCTGCAGCACTGGGGGCCAGTTCTGGCTGCTGTCCTGTTCACTCTCCATACTTCTCCAAAAACTGTCACCTGCAGAAGTTCTTTGATGACTCTGTGACCGTCAGCCTCATCAAAGACGGGGACAATGGTGAGCACAGAGAACTGATCCAGGCCTTTGTGGACTGGTGCCAGCAGAACCGCCTCCAGATCAATGAAACCAAAGAGCTGGTGGTGGATTTCTGCAGGCAAAAACCCTTTGCTCCTGCACTAGGGAACATCCAGGGAATGGACATTGAGGCTGTGAAAAAACAAATACCTGGACTAATAACACAGATGTTCTGTCTAAAAAGGGTGAGAGCAGATGATTCCTGCTCAGGAGACTGAAGACCTTCTATGACTCTGTGGTGGCATCAGCCATCTTTTATGGAGTGGTGTGCTGGGACAGTCCCTCACATCCAGGGACAGGAAGAGACTGGACAGACTGGCAGCACTGGGCAGCTCCTTCAGTGAGCGGCTGCTGTGAAGATGAGATACTGCTGGTCCTTCCTGCTGGCTGCCGTCAGGCTTCACAACACTAGTTTACACACACATCCAACAAAATGCCAGACGTGCAACATACAAATAGACTCATGCAAGACTGATTGTGTATTCACAATTGTGCTGTTTATACACCCCAGCACCAATTTATGTTAAATTACAGGTATGCAGGTGATTTTATGGGAAAGCTGATTCAAATGAGCCATTGAGGTGACAATGTTTATGTTTATGTTTCTTTCCTGTGGGGCCACTTGCAGTAATTCCCCATGACAGCACTAACTGCAGGAATTAACTATGAGTCATAGTCGGCCAAATTTCATCTGTACGTACTTCCGTTTTCTGCTATTTCATACTGCAATTTATTCTTCTGCACTGTGGTACTATTGTACTTAAATAAATGATCTAAGTACTTCTTCCACCACTCCATTTCTTTAAAATGTGAGACATCATTTTGAGACACTTTCACTTAAACTTTACTGTTTGACTGGGAGTATTTTCTTATCTGCCTCATACTGGATATAGATTCAACGGTTTACCACTTCCTCCATTCCTGCAGAATAGAGAAGTATAGAAGGTGTGTGTGTGTGTGTGTGTGTGTGTGTGTGTGTCAGGGTCTGTTAGTGTTTTTGGCTCATGTCACTGGAGGTGGACTTGCCTCCGTTTTATTCATCCTTAGAAATTCTCTCCAGCCTCCAGCTCTTTATCCCGTCTCTCCCCGTTTCACTTCCTTCCTGTAACGGTTCGACTTCCTAGTTTTAGGTGACAACGGGTCAGAGGGAGTTTAGACACCTGCTGCATCAATTATAGATTCATGAGTTATTTATACAAGAATGCTTTGTTTGATTCATTAATTATGTTTGCCATCCAAAATGTAATTAACTCAGCAGCCATCAGCCTTTCATTTAACCCACTTAACAAGAATCATTTAGATGAATGTTTTATTTGACCCTTTTTATTTTTTTTTTCAGGATATTTAGTTTACTTAGTTCAACATCCAGTGTATAATTGTCTGTTTTCTTACAAGTTAATAAAAATGTGGATACAAACATGAATGCATGCAGATGTTCCTTCTCACTTTGTGACTTCAGCCAGCAGGTGGCAAAAGATAACTGTAATTTCATTTGCAGAAGGACTTCCTGTGTGTGTGTGTGCGTGTCTTGTCCTTTTGAAGAAAAAATACTTATTACGTGTTAACTTACCAAAACAGTGGCAAATCAGACATATTACTTGCTGATATACAGTAACACAGTTTGGTCCAAGAGTGTGTTTATAACTGATAAACAAGTGTTATGGCACCTGTAGTTTTTCTTTGGATTAGCCTCTGACCTAAAGGAACAGCAGCTTTCCAGAATCACCTAACAGCATTTATTTCCTCCTCAGGGGAAAAATATCCTGTCACTGTGCAAAGAGCCCTTGCGGTGAAGCAGGGACCAAAGAAGGCATCGAAAACCACTTTCTTAGCTGATGGATGCATCGATAGCACGGTGCTATGACAGGAGTTCCTCACACATATGCACTTAAATTACGTAAAACACAATTAGCAATTAAAGTGATAGTAGTAAATAAAGTATTTGCAGGCATAGAGCAAAATATACTAAATATATCATGTATGTTGGGCGGTGTAGTGGCTAGCACTGTCGCCTCATAGCAAGAAGGTACTGGGTTCGACTCCCGTCCTGGCTTCCTCCCACCATCCAAAAACAAAGAGGGTTAGGTTAATTGGCTAATTTAAATTGACCGTAATATAAGTGTGAATGCACTCACAGGGTTCCATCACAGGATGGAAAAATATGGAATATGTCATTTCCATGTAAGTTTCGAAAAAAAAAAAAAAGTCTAAAAGAAATAAACTGATAATACAAGCAGAGTGCGACTTGTCCAGGGTGTACCCTGCCTTTCACCCTAAGACAGCTGGGATAGGCTCCAGCCCCCCCGCGACCCTATGAGGATAAGTGGTAGATAAGTGTTTTTCATGGCATCTGGCAGTTTCTGATGACTCATATTTCTGCCCATAATAAAATGCCATCCCTAAAGCCACAATGCTTAAATTAAATTTAAAAGCTTGAGAGGTGCATTGGTGGAACATATACAGCTTAAATTACTGTACTACTCATTGTAACTGTATGCACCTGTGATGAAAATGGTTTACGGCCTTGAAACTACAGGGAAGAATGTACACCTGTGGTTTTATTTCTCATTATGTAACTAGAGCCAACTGTCTGGAAGACAACAATATGATTTTGCATATTACTACCATACTCACCAGAGAACGGTACAATGTGCAAAGAAAAATAAAACAAATGGTTCAAAATGTAGTGATTTACTGGGACACTGCAGTCCTGAGTGTGCACTATGAGCTTTGTGAATAAAGTAAGAGTAATATTGAGATGCAGTTTGGTAGCAAGCTATCTGGTGGAGACACAGATGAACTTTTTTCTGAGGGCACGTTTAATTTGTGTGCAGGGTGAGATCAGCAGCCTTTGGCTGGCATTCCAGTCGAAAGAGCAAAACTGCGTGAATGCAAATCAGCAGTTACATAACAGAGTGTAACTGAACACTGGCTGCTCTGTGCTGCCTTCCCAGCAGGTACAAGAGACAAAACAGACACAGATGCTGCTTTACTGTATGCCTGCATGTCAGCAGAGGAAAAGTAACTATGAGTACATTTATTCAAGTGCTGGTCTTAAATACAGCTTTATGGTACCAGTAATTTACTTGAGTATTTCCATCTAGAGTTCGAGTCCTGGCGAGTTTGCATGTTCTCCCCGTGTCTGCGTGGGTTCTCTCCGGGTACTCCGGCTTCCTCCCACCATCCAAAAACATGAATGGGGATTAGGTTAATTTCTTAATTTAAATTGACCGTAGGTGTGAATGTGAGTGTGAGTGGTTGTCTGTCTCTATGTGTCCTGTGATGAACTGGAGACTTGTTCACCCTAAGACAGCTGGGATAGGCTCCAACCCCCCCACGACCCTATGTGAGGATAAGCTGTAGATAATGGATGGATGGATTTCCATCTAATTTATATGGCAATATCAATTTATACCTATTGAAATTCAAAGGTGAAAACTGCATTTATAGATTCAAATTAGCTCCACCTCACCCAGCAACAATAATAATGATGCATAGCATAATGATATAATAATAATAATAAGAAGAAGAATTCCTTTATTAGTCCCTCAGAGAATGAAATTTCAATTTACACTCTGTTAGTATTTTATCTTCAATTGCACATTACACACAAGTTATGAAACACACATGCACATGCATTAGAGGAGAGGTGTCAGAGTGAGGGCGCTGCCCCATATCCAGGCAATGCTGACAGAGATCATTCTGCAAAATGCACAATTTTATTGTTGATATACTTTAAGTATATTTTGTTGCTAACACTTCACTAAAGTTACTTAGGCAATTTTCTGAATACAGGTCTAATTTGGATTAGTCTCACATCACTGCATTGCTACAATTACTTAAGTAACCACACAGAAAGCAGAAAACATTCAGTACGTTGAACCTAAACTCAGTATATCTCACAGCCTCACAGGCTAACTGCGAATCTGTTTCCTACTTTCACATTCCCGTGAGAACGAAGCGTTTTAATTTTAAACAAACTGTGCCCCTCGGGCCTTAGCAACCCAGCTGCCTAAGATTTCTTTTAATCACCAGTAGAGCAGGAAAGCACCTTTCAGCTTCATCTGGTGGTGAATTATAATTAATACTGGTGTTACAAGGGTTAATCATGTATGGTCTTGTTGGCTTCTCTGCAGTGTTGCTGTTCACTGTATACTGAGACACTTTCCACTTCAAGTTTTCATGAGCTCAGAAAGAAAGCCATGCATTTATTATTGTTATATGTATATATTTTTTGCTCCGACAGGCTTTGAGTAAATATACTTAATTACATTCCACCACAGGGTTTAGTGAAACCAGATGTCTAAATATCAGCTTGGTTACACTGTCAACACCTGTAACGGTTGTTTTTTTTTTTTTTTCCTGTCGTAAATATCCTCAGTCTTTCTTCTTCAAGGTTGTTTGAATGATTGCTCTTTTTGTTGTATCTTGAGGCTACATGGTTAATATATTATTTCTGTGGAAATTACATAACTTTTTGTGTCAATGAAAGAAAAGAATAGAAAGATGCAAAATTAATTTATAATTTCTAAAATAGCATCTACTCTTAAATGTATTCTAGAGGCAAGTTTTAGGCCTTCATTTTTATTAATAATGGTCTATTAACCAGGAAGCTGTGAAGAAATATTTGTTATATATCCAGTAAAATATTACTAGAAAAATATTAATGAATCACCAGATATGATGTTCAAAACTATTTTTATTTAAAGCATAATGTATTTTGCCTCCTGCAGGGTGATTGCGTCAGCGTCAAAAGCAACACAACCACGTTGTGAGTGGGAAAAAACGCTGCCTTCAAGTACTGTCGGAAATTCTATAGTCAATACACTGAAGCGGTCACGTAGGCTGCATAATGGGAAACAATGGTGAGGAGAATTACACTGGGACAAAACTGAAGTGTCTGAGTTGTATTTTACAAGTATGAGGCAACAACATGCATTTTTGTCTGATATGTTATTTATTTTTTATTTTTCTGTCGCTTTGAAATGAAAGCCAATTTCCTCCTGACAAAATGATCTGTAAAAACTGTGAAATAGGAGTTTCTCAAATGAAATTATTTCAAAATGCACGGTCAACTGTCAAACTATGAAATTTAGGCTAATGAGGGAGCTCACATTATATTATTTTTTGCTTTGTTTGCATTTATATAACATCTGGCCTTTAATCTATTTTGTTATTATAATTAATTTATTTTCATTGTATCTTGTTTTAAGAATTATAGTTTTTAATGTCACTCAAATGTTTTTCAATGCCGCTGTATTTGTACTGAGATTACACTGAGATTTGACTTGATTTGGGGACGCGCTCCTGAACGCATCATTATTTGGTGTGAGGGGCGCATCACAAACGAGTACGAGAAACCAGAGCAACACCTCCCCCCCGACCAATCAGAGCCCCTGACGGACTGTGACGTAGAGGGGATGTGGCGGCCGTGTCGTAAAAAGGTGGGGGTGTAAACCAAGCCTTAAAGCTCTGCCCTGTCCCCTCCATCAGGAAGACCGGGACAGACCGAACATAACACGAGTTTCTCTCCACATCTCTGGATCACATCATCATGTCTGAGTGAGTAAATTAATATTTATTAGAATATTACCGTAAAATATTTGAATTTAGTTAGATTATGTGTCATTTTCCTGTGATGTATATAGACCTTACATCGCTCATTTAACAAGGACAGGTGGACCCTGAGGCTGTAACACTGTGATTAAACATTCACTCGGCCTGTATTATTAAACTGGTGTAAAACGTGCAGAGAAGCGCGCGGATGACTGGTGTGTGTGTGTGTGTGTGTGTCACGCTCCTGACCGGATGTTTCTCTTTATAATATTGTTTCTCACGGACCACGAGGAGAAGAGCCGCACGCATCAGTCAGTGTGGGTAATAGCGGGAACACATGTGACGTCACTTCTCTGAAACTGTTGACTCACAGAGGTGGCTGGCTTCCTTTGAGCTGCACAGACTTTTGTTCACCAAACGTGCCAAACCACATTATGGTTTTTGTTCATTCATTAACAAGAAGAAGAATTCCTTTATTGATCATTGTTATCACTCTGTTAGTATATTTTTTAGTATATTTTTTTCAGTTGCACATTACACACACAAGTTATGAACAAACACATGAACAAACACAAACACATTAGAGGAGAGGTGTCAGAGTGAGGGGGCTGCCCCTTATCCAGGCGCCCCGAGCAGTTGGGGGTTCGGTGCCTTGCTCAAGGGCACCTCGGCAGTGCCCAGGAGGAGGAACTGGCACCTCTCCAGCTACCAGTCCACTCTCCACATTTGGTCAGACCTGGACTTGAACTGGCGACCCTCCGATTCCCAGCCCAAGTCACTACAGACTGAGCTACTTCCGCCCCAAAACAAAGTACGTAGCTAACCAGCAAGAAAGAAAGAAATAATAAAGTAAATAACAGTGATAAAGTAGTAGTAATAAAGTAATAAAAGTAATAAATATTTACAGTATGTACTAAATATAAAAAGGCAAATGAAATGTTAATTAAAAACAATACTTTAAAAATAAAATACATTATTACTATTTGTACTATGGATGTGACTTTTAAATTATGATGTATAGAAATAAACATAAAATAAAAAATGCTGTGCAAATTGGTAATTAAAAAAACATCTATGACAGTAATGAGTTCAGCGATGCTGAGGGTAACTAGAACTTCAAAAATGTTCCTTTTTTAACAGAATTAAAAAAAATAAAATAAAATAAAATAAAAAACACACACTCATTATTTAAAAAAATAGTGATGGTAAAATTAGCAGCTTTAAGCAGTGGTGGCAGTGTTTCTACCACACACACAAACAAATTACCTGTGATGGGATAGCCTGTAACTAAATATTGTTTTGGTGGTAGTATTTCAGCGACCTGTCTCTTACTTGGGTCACATTTGTTTGTCTCTGGGGATTAATAATATTGTAGTTTTGAATAAAGTTATCTGTGTCAAAAAAAGGTCATGGTTGGATGAAGAGCCAAGGGGTGAACCGAAATATGATGCATTGTTTGCATAGTAAAGACACTCCTTTTAACATGTGTGTGTGTGTGTGTGTGTGTGTGTGTGTGTGTGTGTGTGTGTGTGTGAGTGTGTGCGTGCGTGTGTGTGTGTGTGTGTGTTTGAGTGCGTGTGTGTGTGTGTGTCTGCAAATATTACCCAAAGCCAGGACAGATATTTATTCTGGTGCAGTGACTGTACAGGAAGCCCCCACTTCCCACTGATACATTCTTGCTTATTTCCCCTTGAATGTAATATGACTGTGCACACTGTGAGAGAGGAAATGACCAAAAATTTTCCATAAAGCTCCCAAGACGACCTCTTAAAAAAAAAATTTCATGTTTCTTAAAATTAGCATTGTCTCGTCAGAATGTATAGTTCTGCATATGTCAACAGATCTTTGAATTTTAAACAGTAAAAATAGGAAAAGGTACTGCATATTCTGCATCTTTTTGTTTGAACTTTACAGAAGGTTAATGTATGTGACTGATCTTTGCCTCCCAGGGAAAGCTACCAGGAGTGCCGGATCACAGCTGACTGGCTGCTGTCCAACACGCAGGTGCGGCCCACTGTGGGAATAGTGTGTGGCTCAGGTCTGGGAGGGCTGGCTGAGATGCTGAAGGACCCTCAGGTCTTTAAATACAGCGACATTCCCAACTTTCCTCGGAGCACAGGTGTGTGCAGCCTGCAGCTGATGTATGCATGTGTGTTGGCACTAATGCACTGGGTGGCTAACTTTGTGTGTGTGTGTGTGTGTTGCAGTGCATGGTCATGCTGGCCGGCTGGTGTTTGGAACACTAAAAGGGAAGCCATGTGTTTGCATGCAGGGCAGGTTCCACCTGTATGAGGGCTACTCTGTCCAGAAGGTGAGTTCAGATGTAGTGGTGACGGCTCTGTTTCACGATATCTCAGACAGGAATGATTTTTCTCAGTATCGATATATAGTTATTTCTATACAACAAGTCATCGGCCCACACTCACACAGTCACCAAGGGAAGACCAGAGGAGTTAAAGGAAAAATATGGAAGACAGATGTAAATGGACTGTACTTATATAGTCATCTGACCACTCAAAGCGCTTTCCACTACATGTCACATTTACCCATTCACACACATTCATACTGATGATCTGCACACAGATGGTATATAAAAACAAAGAGGAATATATATATATAAAAGTAATCACTGTTTTTTGTAACTCTGTCAAATAAAGGAAGTGGAGTAGAGATATATTTGTCTGTGATACTTCTGCCACAGCTCCAATACAAAAAGAGAGACATTAAATTTAGTTTCAGCGTCTGAAAGTATTAAAAAGTGTCATTTCTGAAATCCGCACAACAACTGCCATACAGAACAGAAACCAGAATAATCCACAGACTGACACTGTGCACAGTTATCAGAGGGACTCTGCAAACACAGAGCTTCGTGGTAGATTTATCAGGCACAAACTTCAGATAGAGAGAGCTCAAAACAACCGTCATGGCCAGGGCTAAGTGTGTTTGTGTCTACAGTGTAGATTTTTATTTATTCAGCTGGCGTCTGATCACATTCTGCTGTGAGTTGGAGATATCAGGACTGTATGTTCAATGAGAAGCTACCTGTTCATTCTTGTTCTAAAAGCAACGTCAGGCTGATTAGCCGATGTAGCAATCAGTGGTATTATGTAATACTCTGCATGCTGCCAACCAGTTGACACGCAGATAAACAAACTATGTTTCCTGAAAATACTTTTTGTTTGTCAGTGTTCCAAGCAAGCTTTGTGCAGCTGGTAGGGTTGTCCCATCCCGATCCAATATTGATATTTGTCAGCTATCAGCCTGCATCTAATCTCTGATATCAACACTGTGATAGCATCAGTCCATTCCAGACTCCAAACAACAGCTGTGCAATGGTGCTAACAAAGTAGAAGGAGGAGGAGTGACGGCCCTGTGCCAGTATTTTTAAAGTCAGAAAAAGACGTTGCAGAGGAGTGCCAAATATGTCATGAACCAGTTTCCTGTGGTGGAACAGAACCAGGAAGTTTAATATGACCAACCTGATCAGCATTTGAAGCAGCATCACAAAAAACAGCAGGGGGATTTTCAGGGTCTAATAATTTTTTTTTTAATCTAATTGTAGAATATTCTTCTGTTTAAGGTTAAAATTGATGTAACCCCTTGGTTAATAATAAATGGGTCAGTTTTTCTCAAACCTACTGTTGCTGACTGTTGTTCTCTGTTTGAGTAATATCACTCGATCAAGCATTTTCTAACATCCCATACTACACAATAAGTAGTAAAAGTCTGTATGATTAGGGCTGGTATGTAATCAGAACGATACTGGTATCAGAGAACACTCAAGGCTGCACTATCAGGATCATATCTGAAGTGGAAAAAGTTGCATCAGGACACTTCTAGCAACTGGCGTGCAAGTGTTTCTAACGCTAGTGACCTTTTGCATGACATTGATAAATATGGCTCTAAGAGTGTGAGTGCAACAACAACAACAATGATAATATCAATAACCATTTCACCTGCTTTTCTCCAGATCACCATGCCTGTGCGTGTCTTAAAGCTGATGGGCGTGGAGACGATCATCCTGACCAATGCAGCTGGAGGCCTCAACCAGGACTACAAAGTGGGTGATGTCATGATCCTCAAGGACCACATCAACATGCCGGGCTTCGCTGGGATCAACCCGCTGGCCGGACCAAATGACGACAGGTGGGTGGAGGAGAGGGACCGCCGGATGGACCTATAGGAGGGCAGATATGGTTCATCTTACTTACATTTTTTAATGCTCAACCTGAAATTTTGTCATAACACAACCACCTCTTACCACTCAGTCTATATAGTTTGAGCACATTAAAGGGCCAGTTCACCGAAATTACAACATTGTTTGCAAATAAATTTCTCAGTATTCTATTGAATACAAATTTAGTTGATTTTTTTTAAATTTCCCCTCTGGAGGTCAAGAAAAGTCTTATCTTATTTTTCTAGTAATTTCAAATGAGCAGTTGCGACTCATTTCAATGTTCAAATGACTCAGCTGCACCAAGGTTTCCCCTCCCCCGCCATATTTTATTTGCATTTTTCCAGCCTCCCACACAAAACTGCCACACTTCAGCTCTGGCGCGACATTAAGCTAATGTCAGTGTCAACAAAAGCACATATTGTTCTTGAAAGTCCAAAGGCTTTAACACATGTCAGAACTCTCCCACACTACCTTCAGCTTCAGAGCAGTAGTCTTATATAAACAGTGGTAGTAGTAGTAGTGGTAGTAGTAGTGGTAGTAGTAGTAGTAGTAGTGGTAGTAGTAGCGGTAGTAGTAGTGGTGGTAGTAGTAGTAGTAGTAGTGGTAGTGGTAGTAGTAGTAGTAGTGGTAGTAGTGGTAGTAGTAGTGGTAGTAGTGGTAGTAGTAGTAATTGGTGAGTGGTGAGGTGGTGGTAGTAGTGAGTAGTAGTGGTGGTGAATTGGTGGTAATGGTGGTGAAGGTAGTGGTGGTAGTAGTGACAGTGGTGAGGTGGTGAGGTGGTGGTGGTGGTGGTGGTAGAATTGGTGGTGAAGTGGCTGGTGGTGGTGGTGTGGTGAGGTAATTGGTGGTAGTGGTGGTGGTGAGTAGTGGTAGTGGTGGTTGGTGAGTGGTGGTAGCAGTGGTAGGTGGTCGGTATTAGTGGTGGCAGTGGCAGTGGTGGTAGTGAGCCTTGGTGAGTGAGGTGGTCATTAGGTGGCCGGGTGGCAGTGGTGGTAGTGGTGGTGGTGGTGGTGGTGGTGGCGGTGGTGAAGGGTGGTGGTGGTAGCGGTGTGCAGTGGTGAGTGGTGAGTGGTGGTGATTGGTGGTGGTGGTAGTAGTGGTAGTGGTGGTGGTAGGTGGTAGTGGTGGTGGTGGCCAGTGGTGGTGGTGGTGAGTGGTGGTAGTGAGTGGTGGCAGGTGGTGGTGGTGGTGGTGGTGGTGATGGTAGTAGTAGTGAGTGAGTAGTGGTAGTGAGTGGTGATTAATTCAGTAGTGAGTGGTGAGTAGTGAGTGAGTGAGTGGTGGCAGTGGTGGTGGTGAGGTGAGTGGTAGTGGTGGTTGAGTATTAGTGGTGAGTATTAGTGGTAGTGAGTGAGTGGTGGTGTAGTGGTAATTGGTGGTGAGTCAATTAATTGAGTGGTGTAGTGGTGGTAGTGGTGAGTATTAGTGGCAGTAATTGGTAGTGGTAGTAGTAGTGGTGGTAGTGGTGAGTAGCAGTGGTGGTGGTGGTGGTGGTGGTCAGTGGTGGTGAGGTGAGGTAGTGGTAGTGGTAGTGGTGGTGGTAGTGGTGAGTCAGTAGTGGTGGTGGTGGTAATTGGTGGTAGTGGTGGTGGTAGTGAGTGGTGGTAGTGGTGGTAGTGGTGTCCAGTAGTGGCTGGTAGTGGTGGTGAAAGTGGTGAGGTGGTGGTAGTGGTGGTAGTGAGTGGGTGGTGGTGAGTAATTAATTTAGTAGTGGTGGCAGTGGTGGTGGTGAGTAGTGGTGGTGAGTAATTGGTCAGTAGTACAGTGGTGGTGGTAGTGGTGGTGGTGAGTGGAGTGGAGTGAGTAGTGGTGGTGGCGTTGGTGGTGGTGAGTATTAATTGGTGAGTGGTGGTGGTGGTGAGTGGTGGGTGGCAGTGAGTGGCGGTGAGTGATTGGTGGTGGTAGTGGTGGTAGTGGTGAGTGGTGGTAGCGGTGGTGGTGGTGAGGATTAGTGGTAGTGGCGGTGGTGGTAGTGGCAGTAGTAGTGGCTAGTGGTAGTGGTAGGTAGTGGTGGTGAGTAGTAGTAGTGAGGTGGTTAATTAGTGGCGGTAGTAGTGGTGGTTGAGTGGTGGTGGTGGTAGTGGGTGGTGAGTGGTGGTGGTGGTAGTGGCAGTGGCGTAGTGGTGGTGGTGGTGGTGGTGGTGGTAGGTGGTGAGGTGGTGGTGGTGACAGTAGTGGTGGGGTAGAGTAGTAGTGGTAAAGAATTGAGGTGGTGGTGGTGGTGGTAAGTAGTGGTGGTAAGTGGTGAGTGAGTCAAGTGCATTGGTGAGTAGTAGCAGTGGTGGTAGTGGTGTGGTGAAGAGTGAGTGGTGGTGGTGGTACAGTGAGTAGTGATTGGTGGTAGTAATTGGTGGTGGTGGTGGTGGTGAAGTGGTGAGGGTGGTGGTAGTGGTGGTGGTAGTGGTGGTGGCAGTGGTGGTGGGTGAGTGGTGGCAGTCAGTGAGTAGTGATAGTAGTGGTGGTAGTCGGTGGTAGTGGTGGTGGTAGTAGTAGCAGGTGGTGAGTGAGTGGTGGCAGTGGCGGTGGTGGTGGTGGTGGTAGTGGTGGTGGCAGTGGTGAGGTGGTGGTGGTGGCGGTGGTGGTATTGAGTGGTGAGGTGAGTGGTGGTAGTGGTGGTGGTGGTGAGTGAGCTGGTGGCGGTGGTGGTAGTGAGTGGTAGCGGTGTGGTGGTAGTAGTGAGTGGTAGTGAGTGGTAGTGGTAGTGAGTGGTGGTAGTGTGAGTGGTGGTAGTGGTGGTAGTGAGTGGTGAGTAGTGAGTGGTGGTTGGTGAGTGGTAGTGGTGGTGAGTGGTGGTGGTGGTGAGTAGTGGTGGTGAGTGGTGGTGGCAGTGGTGGTAGTAGTGGTGGTCAGGTAGTGGTGAGTAGTGGTGGGTGGTAAGTGGTGGTGTTGGTGGTAGTGGTGAGAGTTGAGTAGTAGTGGTGGTGGTGAGTAGTGGTGGTGGTAGTAGTGAGATTGGTGAGTAGTGAGGTGAGTGGTGGTGGTAGTGGTGAGTAGTAGTGGTGAGTAGTAGTAGTAGTAGTAGTAGTGGTGAGTAGTATTCAGTGGTAGTGGTGGGTGGCGGTGGTAGTAGTAGTGGTGAATTGGTGAGTGGTGGTGGTAGTGAGTGTAGTGAGTGGTGAGTATTAGTAGTGAGTAGTGGTGAGGTGAGTGAGTGGTGGTGAGTGAGTAGTGGTGAAGTGGTAGGTGGTGGTAGTGGTAATTCTGAGTGAGTGGTGGTAGTGGTGGTAGTGAGTGGTGGTGGTGAGTGGTAGTGAGGTGGTGGTGTTAGTGAGTGAGTGAGTGGTGGTGAGTAGTAGTGGTGGTGGTAGTGGGTGGTGAGTAGTGGTGGTGGTGGTGGTGGGTGGTGAGTAGTAGTGGTGGTAGTGAGTGAGTGGTAGTGAGTGGTGAGTGAGTAGTGGTAGTAGTAGTAGTAGTAGTAGTAGGGTTGCTGATCTACATATGTTGACAGTACAAGCAGGAACTACTCAGAAAGCTGGTGGGTAACGATGTTATCTGAGTGATCAGCAGCACAGTTCCTGCAGTCGAGTCAACATCGCCCTCCTTCTTTCAGGTTTGGAGTTCGCTTCCCCTGCATGTCTGACGCCTACGACCGTGTGCTGCGACAGTTGGCCCAGGAAGTAGCATCAGAGCTGGGTTACAGCGACTTCATGCGTGAGGGAGTGTACTGCGTCCTCGGAGGTCCCTCCTTCGAGACCATCGCCGAGTGTCGAATGCTGCACATGCTGGGCGCCGATGCTGTTGGTGAGCATTGAGTCTCCTTCACACTTAACCCTGCCTTAACTTAAGACTTAAAGAAATGTTCTTAAACTGTGGGAATACATTCAGGTCATCAAAGACAGAAGCACACAAGGTCACACAGCGTCCAAATCAATCCCAGAGACTAATGTGTCGAAATAAGGGCGTCACAGGATTAGTCATTCGAAATGTTACTTTTTGAGCAACTTCACCGCTGAGGCATGATGTTTTTCTAAGAAAGAAACTTCACTTAAATTGCAACACAATCTTTGTACATTTCCGGTATGTTGTGAAATCAGTTATCCCCAGTAACTCACAGCTTGACAAATAATCTAGAAAATGCTTTTCACCTGCTCACAACACCCAATAACAGTCATACTGCATTTATTATATGACTCACACACTTTCTTGCAACTTGTCATTGATTATCATTTCTATATTACTTCTAAATATAAATATAATATTTATATATTACTTTTATTTATTATTTTTTTGTGCATAAATATTTAAAGTTCATAAAGTTGTACATAAAGTTAAAGTGTATTATATTTAAAGTTCAACACATTTAAAAAAATGACTATGCTACTATAATGGAGCAGTCCAGAGACACTGACTCTTATTTGAATAAAGTGTGCAGCATAGCTTCTCACCTCCTCTTTGTCTTTGCGGCAGGGATGAGCACCGCTCACGAGGTCATCGTCGCCCGCCACGCCGGGATGCGTTGCTTTGCCATGTCTCTGATCAGCAACCGGGCGGTGATGGACTACGACAGCCAGGAGAAGGCCAACCATGAAGAAGTCCTGGAGACGGGCAGGCAGAGGGCCAAGCAGCTGGAGAAACTGGTGTCTACCATGGTGGCCCGGCTGGAGCACAACAACAACTCCTTCTGAGCACGTTTCTGTACTGGTCCCACATCAACTGTCCTGCTTTATTTTATTTTTTTTTAATGCTTGTTAGAACGCTAAAAGAAGCCGTAGAGTTATGAACGGCCTGGCCAGGCTTACTATTTGATAAACTAGTTTCTTTGCTTTGTTTCTCCCTGACTGTTACTTACAATCTAGTCTTAATATCCAAGAAACCACTTTTTTTTAATACACTCCTCTATCAGCAGCGTTTACATTTCTGAAATATATATGGATGAATGCTACTTGATGATTGTCTGACAGTACAATAATACTGTATTCTGCTGACTGTTTCAGTGAAATGTAATTTCTAAAGATATTGACTTAACTTAATGAAATCTATTTATTGTTTCACTTCTTTTGCATTCCCTGTTGTCAGGTAATAACTGATATGAATATGGTGATATTCAAAATATTTAATTCAGAGGGCCAACTCTTCAAAGGTGAAATGTGTAAGATATTTATACTGATTGTATTTAAGTGACATTTTTATTTGCTTTGATATATGGAGAGTGTGATGAACATTTGAAGAAAGGGATTATAACCAGAGTATGTAGTTTTATTCTCCCTCCCTGTTTTATTATCAGCCTGTGATTAAGGCTGCCTGTGCTTTTAGAGGTACTTAAAACTGAACAAACTGTAGCTCTACTTTTACAATAAAATGACTAAACCTGAAAAACGGGTGGTTTTGTGTGTGCTACATTTCCAACTGTAGTGTCAGATCTTTCTGTGCTCACTTGTCAGTTTGTGTGAGATATTTCCCCCACAGACCTGATGGAAAAACACCCACTCTCTGTCCTTTTCATTTCATTTTTAACGTGCAAACTTTTCCCCTGACCTGTCTCATCTACTGCTTGTGAAGATACAAGTCATCTACACTCCCCATAATGTCCTTTTGTTTTTTTTAAAGCCACCACAGAACCAGAAGTTTTAGGTAACTGCACCTAAAGCCCAAAAAGGTATAGGCAATTGGATGTTTTTTTTGTGTGATTTTGGTGATATGCAGCATTAAAGCAAGTATAAATGTATATAAAAACTTTAGAGTAATTGTGCTTGAAATAAATTGGTGTTTGACAAAATTATAACAAACTACTTGACACCCAAAACTCGCACCCGTTTCACTCAGCGGCTGGGATCCACATTGAAATATTATGTCCAATAAAACCAGCATAACGTAAAGTACAGGTAGAGAGCTGAAGGCAATACGGAAATGCACAGCGAGAGGAAGGGGATAAGGAGATGAGTGTCCTGGCGTGTTTGGAAGAACACAGCTGAACTTGTTGGCATTTTGTCAAATTTGGTTTTACCTTTTACACAAAATATCCAGTTATTGCAATGGATTCTCATCTATTAATACCACAGACCAAAAACCAAGTCAATTGATCTGCTGCCACAAAGTTGGTGACACCATTGCCTCACATGTGGCCCTTAAGGGCCTTTCCCAAACCATGAAAAACATCAGCAGACGGGTGTCCACATATTTTTGATCATATAACGCATACTGTTTTAATAAATCTTATTGTTTATCTACAGGAAAAGCAAAAATACACCCAAAAAATGAAAAAAATGGGCCAGGCACAGTGTCCGCCATGAAAGCACAGCCTGCTAATTCAGAGTAAACTTCCCAGAGGAGGAACAGCAACAAGTAAAGACAGGTGGTGCTCACAGCTGCCCTGTGAGAGAGCTAGTGATCGACATTTTTACTGTGTGCTTGTCCTTCCCCTTATCAGCCATGTTTACCCTCCTCTTGTTCTTTTCTGTCCACTCACTCCTCCTCCAGCCTGTTTCCTCTTTCTTAACCAAAATATATCCACTACCTCTTGTCCACTACCCCCTCCTCCTCCTCCTCTTGAAAAGAAGCATTTCCATGATGCTCAGGCACCAGTTTTTATGGCCATACAAGGTCGTGAGAATGGCGAGTGAGCAGGTCCAAGGTGTCTGCACAAAACGTACCTATCCACTGCAGCGTGGGAAAGCAAAGCCAAACACTCACTGTGCTATCAATATCCCAACAAGTTCACCTCCCTCTTCTGAGGGTTCGACACCATAATTTAAAACAGGCACTTCTGCAGGAACCCTCAGTCAAATCCTTGAACAAAATTTAATAACCGTGTGCGTGTTTGCAGCACAAACTAAAAAAGTTCATAACTTTTCTTGTCACACAACAAGGCTGTGAGAGAGCAGTGTTTATACTGTACTATACTATACTTAAAGTACAGTATAAACACTGCTCTGAACAGACCACTACTGTAGGACATAGTGATCCAGAGCAGTGTTTATACTGTACTTTACTACCTGTGTTACCCTTTTTTCAACACCATTATAAATCTATTATTAAACCACATAAAGAATGGGTAACATACTTAAAACCCAGACTAGTGCATAACTAAGACAGAGGAGACAATAGTACATTCCTGTATGATAAGGATAGTGTGTCCAGATGAAACAGATAACAGCAAAGCATCCATGCCAACAAAGAGGACTCTCTTCAACTGTGGCCCAGAGAAACAGGAAGACAGTGATCTCTTCTGCACATCTATTTACTGTCCCTGCAGCAGTGCTGTGCTGAAAGCTACAGCCTCGGTTTTCAAAGGAAAGACAGTTAAACCACAGTAGATCACAGTCAGGTCGCCTCTTTTATTTTTTTTTTTTTACAATAATCAGTAACTAAGTGTGACGTTCTCTCTCTGCCCTGTGGTGTTTCAAAATGAGATGCACTGCCCTCTGGTGCCATTTCACTGAACCACAGTGACAAAACTGCAGGTCTGAGTGAAGCCATCATTTTATTAGTAGTGAAACTGTTCGTTAGCGAGTGCTGATCCTCCCCTGGATTCAGCGGTGAGGTTCTCTTTCATAGCATGAGTGAGACATTCACTCATGCTATGAAAGAGAACCGGGGTTATATCCATAACCTTAAGTTTACTTCTGTCTTTCTGTTTCATATAACTGTAAATTATTGTTCGTATTTGGGTAAATATTCAAAATTAATCAGAAATTTTAGTCCTGTTGTTGCAGTTCTTGTGAAAGACATTGGGAATTCAAAAATTGTCACAAAAAATAGGAAAAATAGTGAAGACTTGTGGTAAGAGCATAGAGGAGCAGCAGTTTAATCTTTACCTGACCAGACTGACCAGACCGACCAGGCACATCACATCCACTTTCAGCAGAATTCCAGACAATCAGTTTCACCGGCAGGAGACCCTGGGAACAACCCAGGACATGCTGGAGAGACTATGTCTCCTGGTTGGCCTGGGAATGCCTCGGGATCCCTCCGGAAGAGCTGGATGAAGTGGCCGGGGAGAGGGAAGTCTGGGCTTCCCTGCTTAAGCTGCTGCCCCCGCAACCAGACCCCGGATAAGAGGAAGAGAATGGATGGATGGATGAATGGATGCTGGATGGATGGATGGATGGATGGATGGATGGATGGATGCTGGATGGATGGATGGATGGATGGATGGATGGATGGACGGACAGATGGATGGATGGACGGACAGATGGATAGATGGATGGATGGACGGACGGACTGATGGATGCTGGATGGATGGATAGATGGATGGATGGATGCTGGATGGATGGATGGATGTATGATAGATGGATGGATGGATAGATGGATGGATGGATGCTGGATGGATGGATGGATGTATGATGTATGATAGATGGATGGATGGATGGATGGATGAATGGATGCTGGATGGATGGATGGATGGATGGATGGATGGATGGATGGACGGACTGATGGATGCTGGATGGATGGATAGATGGATGGATGGATGCTGGATGGATGGATGAATGGATGCTGGATGGATGGATGCTGGATGGATGGATGGATGGATGAATGGATGCTGGATGGATGGATGCTGGATGGATGGATGGATGGATGGATGGATGCTGGATGGATGGATGGATGGATGGATGGATGGATGGATGGACGGACTGATGGATGCTGGATGGATGGATGGATGGATGCTGGATGGATGGATGGATGTATGATGTATGATAGATAGATGGATGGATGGATGGATGGATGGATGGATGGATTGATGGACGGACGGACTGATGGATGATGGATGAATGGATGGAGGGTGGATGGATGGATCATAGATGAATGGATGGATGATGGACGGTGGATGGATGATGGAGGGTGGATGGATGGATGGATGGATGGATGGATGCTGGATGGATGGATGATGGATGAATGGATGGATGCTGGATGGATGATGGACGGTGGATGGATGATGGATGAATGGATGGATGATGGATGGATGGATGAAACAAAAATAAAAAAATGTCCTGTGAGAAAAAACTAAACTGAAAAAGCCTGAGTGGAAAACTAACAAAATTAGTATAAAAATATTAAACATTTATTTCAGTATTAGATTTTCTTTTAAGCTATAATATATGACGACGTAAATTTTCGTCAACTCCTGCGATGTTTAAACGCAGAAATTGAACAGATTTGGTGTTCCAGGAGATGGCGCCATGTGATAAAACATGGTGGTCATTCCTGCAGTTCACGTCTGAGACACCTGCCCCTAACTAAAAGATATAAAAACTAAACCTTTCTGAAATACATAAACCAAACTAAGGCATGGAAACTTGCTAATTCTAACTTCAATAAAAATGAAAGCTAATTGAGTATTCAAACCTAATGTAACCATGTTATTCTGCACTTTGTCTACATTATATTAGTTAATTAGTTTACTGAGCCACAAATTGCCCCGATAACGACATTTGTGTTTTCCCGTCTAATTTTGAGAACCAGATGAAACAGTGAATGATTTTAAACTTGGCAAGAAATACCCAAGAATCAAAACCGATGAAAAAAAAAACAGATTTAAATTATCCTTTAATATAAATCGTAACAAAACATTAAGAATTTTGGGTGGGATACATTTTATGGGAACAATAGTCAGGCAGGTTTTTAATCCATGTTGACATGATAACAGATGTGAGAGGAGCCCTCTAAAGGGGAGAGTCGATGGAAAAGATAGTGAGCGTCTTGTGCTTCTACACTTCTCAGAGCTGATGAAGTAAAGGCGTATTTCTACACGAGGAGCTAAAACAAACTGTGAGGATCAGGATCCAGGATTTTTGATTTATGACTTGTTTTTTGGATTTCTAGCTTCGGCTGTATCTTAAAAATACTGTGTGAATTATGTTTTGAGGGCGCAATTCACTTTTAATAATTAGAGGTATTTAAAAAAAAAAGAAAAAAAGAAGCAAACATCTTAAAATCCATCCAGATGGATTTTGCATAGCAGAATATGCATTAATATACAAAGTCTGTGAGCAATGCCACAAGGTTACACTGGCTCACTTTGGTTTTCTAGGATCACTTTTGTCTTTTCACCTGAGCAACATCCTCGTGTGGACATCTTTGTCTCTCAGCTGTACGTGTGAATGATTCTGTGCCGCTTCAAGTGGTGCATCAGGATGAAGGTTTTGCCGCACAGCGCGCAGCTATACGGCCGCTCGCCGCTGTGCGTGCGCTGGTGCACTCTCAGGCTGCTCTGCTGCGTGAATCTCTTCCCACACTGGCCGCAGCCGTATGGCTTCTCGCCTGTATGCGTCCGGTGGTGTATGCTGAGGTGGGACGAACACTGAAAGCTCTTCCCGCACACCGTGCACCAGAACGCACGCTTCCTCTTATGGCTCTGCTGGTGCAGCTTGTACTGGTGCAGGCGGCTGAATGTCTTACCGCAGTGCAGGCAGGCGTAGCCCCGTGCTGCACCCTGAAGAGGTTTGTGATGGGGATTAGGGTGGAGGCCGCCCGCTGCAAACGTGTTATGTGGGTGACTTACAGCCGTTCCGTCTCCGGTCGTCGTCTCCCTCTCAGCGTGTTCGTCCGGCTGTCTCAGATGTGTAACATGGGAAGGGTTTCTCTGTGAGTAAACTTGGTCCTTCGGCCGGTCTTGCTGCGACAGACCACCCTGAGGTCTGGGTTGAAAACTGGATGACTGTGGAACATCCTTCTCATACTCACTGTTGTAGATCCCATTGCATGATCTTTGTGATGACAACTGTTGGACACCAGAGGACTTAGTGGTGGTAGAAACCACATGAACATCAGAGTGGTCCGGAAATGTGTTGGAGTACTCCTCCACCACACTAGAAAAGTCAGGAAAACCGGTGTCTATGTCATCACCTTCAATTATGGATGACCAAAGCTGATTCTCTCTGTCATCCATGGAGAAGTCAGCAGTGAGTTGAGTCTGCTTCCCTGCGCTGTGTTGGCATCCATCTCTACTGAATCCTGATCGCTCCTCATCCTTCTCTGTCTTGACAGTGAACTGAAGACCACCGGTGTCTCCTGCCTGCTGACTAGAGCTGTACAAGTCACCAAACTGTGAGGTTTTTCTTGCAGCGACCTCTGAATGGTTTAACTGACGGCCCTCTTCAGGCTGCAGTCTCTCTGGAGCGTTAGCTGAACTGTGGTATTGTGCTGCAGAACCTACAAAGGACAGGTGTTAGGAAAAGTCAGGAGGGACCATGTAGTGAAAGTGTAACTTTGGTATTTTCCAACCTGATTTTATGTTAAAGTCACTCATGAGGACAGCAAGTTTTCAAACTGGTTCAGTATTATATCTAAAAAAAAAACACTAACAGGTTTAGACTGTCTACAGCGTTTTCCCTTAATACTAGACCAATTCCAGAAATTTACATCCTTATTTGTCAAAGCCATAAAAACATGGAAAAACAGACTCTAGGTAGGAAAATATCAAATATCACATTTCTGGATTCAATTCAGGCACAAAATTCTCATCTTTAACTCACCAATTGGTCCAGCAGAATCACTGATCCACAGCATCTCATCTGGACTTTCCTCTTTAATTGTGAATGAAAGAGCTGCATCATCAACATCAGGGAACTAGAAAAAGGCAGGATGGATTCACCTTAACAGCAAACACAACACTGACATGTAACATTAGATAGCTAGAAAAGCACTCAGAGAGCACAGTCCTCCGCCACAGCGGTGGTGACTTTTTTATTTAAAGTTACCCCCACCGCCAAGGAGGTTATGTTTTCCCCGGGGCTTGTTTGTTTGTTTGTTTGTTGTTTTGTTGGTTTGTCGGTTTGCAAAGTAACTCAAAAAGGTATGGATGGTTTTTGACGAAGTTTTCAGGATTGGCCGGAATTGGCCTAACTTACAACTGATTAATTTTTGGTGGTGCTGTTGAATTGGATCCAATCACCACCAAGAATTAATCAGTTTTAAGTTAGGCCACTTCTGACCAACCCTGAAAATTTAGTCAAAAAACATCCATAACTTTTTGTGTTATTTTGCAAATCAACAAACCAGCATACAAATAAACAAACCCTGGTGAAAACATAACCTCCTTGGTGGAGGTAAAAACGATTCTAGCTATGATACATGTATATGTGGTGTCATATGCCCTTTGAGCAAGCTGATTAAATGTGAGTCTCTGCATCAACACTGATCCTTATCAGTGTATCAAATGTGATACAAACCTCCTGAATGATGAACGCTGGAGGAATGACACTGACAGTGCTGGACACAACTAAGCGCCTCTTTGGTTGAGGTAGATGCGGCTCAGAAGGCTGATGGTTCGATTCCCGCCTCTCGCTGTCAAGTGAGATGGTGTCCTTCACCAAGATAGTTAACCCCACGCAATGTGGAGAGCTTTGAGTGGTTGAATGCTACATATGTACAGTCCAATTACCTCTGAGGACACTAAAATTCACCAGTTAGTTGTTTAGTTCTCGGCAGGTAGGTATCGGTTGGTTTTCCAGGTACTTGCAGCTGTAAACCACTGTTAATGCTCTAAAGCAGCTAATAGAGCCACATCAGCTCATTTAAGCATAGCTCAGGTGAGATCAGATGATAACACTAGGTCTCTATTACCCAGTACTCAAAAAAAAAAAAATAACATGGTACACATTGGGAATGTGTGGCTGTGGGGGCCCCTGTGGTTTGTTGGTAATCAAGCCCAGGATCAGGAGCATGTGAACATATACTATGTTGGAGAGTAATAATACCAACATGAATCACATTTTGAGTCATGAAAACGACACATACCTTAATATCTCCTGTAGGATGCGGACAGTTCCTCACATCAGTGCCTCGGTCCATGTAGTTTTCTGAAAGAGAGAAGGAAAAATACATTTAATAATTCAATAATAATTCATTTGAAAGGAGGAAATGCACCCAAAACATGTAATACACGTTCAGTTATGTAAGAATGCACAACATTGTATTCGTGTCCCTGCTGCATCACTAGATGATTAAGCACGTCGTCGTATGTCGTATGCTTCTACATTTATGTGCACAACAATATTAGTGTACCCAAATATGAATAAGGAGCATAAATAAGGAGCAGCTGATCATCTTACCAAAGCCGCGCTGCAGCTGCGCATTTTTGCTCTCCATCATTAACAATTTCCTCTTCAGCATCTCATTCTCGCTTTGCTTTCTGGAAATTTCAAGATGCAGAAACGCACATTTGTCATCGACTAGTTTGGATATCTCTGCCACTGCTGCTTTGACCAAGACCTCCATTATTGAGGATAACTGGGTTTGGAAGGGAATGCACGTCGCCATGATGATTCATGCAAAGTAATATGAGGACAGAATATAATAACTAGCTTCCTCCACGCTGTGTTTTTACACAAAAAATGCGAAAAAAACAACCGACGCACTCAAACATTTCACATCCTCAGCTAGCTGCAACCTTTTCTTCCGTGTGGCGGAGTCTTTACTGTAAATACTGGAGCAGAGGCGCAGCGAAATCACAAATCTCCACCTGTGTTGAACACCACTCAAGTAAAAATTAACCAGTCACTCACTTTTACTAAAGTATGGCAGATCATTGACATGTGCACAAAAAAATCATTAATTTAGTTGTTGGCAATGAAATGCAACATCAGTGTTTGTTATGGTGTAAATCTATAAGTTAAATCGAAAGTCGGGGAGGACATGAGTTAGTGCAGAGTAAATAAAATATCACGGTTCATATTCACTGTTTCTAATTTGCTAATAGTGTTGTATTTAAACCATATTGATGTCATATTTAGAAAATAAAAAAATAAAACACAGTGACTAAAACAAGAGGATATGAAAGTGAAAAATATTATATTGTCTGGACTTTATTCAACTTGGAGCCCTTTTATTTAGATTTTGGTTCTCTGTTGATTTTGATGGTCTATTCTATATTTTATCCTGGACATTTTTGTTCTTTGACTGTACTGTATATATTTTGTCATTTTTTTTTTTTTAAAAAACTGAAAAACATGGAGGAGCTCTAAATACGTCAGCCGTCGTGCTACTTTCCATTATAATACTTTTTTCTGGGTGATACTATTTTGTGTTTCTGCCGCATTATATTTCCATGCTGTCATGATCAAATAATGTTTTATTTTCTCCACACCGTTAACTTGAATATCCCTGTGAAAAAAATAAGACATAATTGTGTTGCAAGGCAACAGCTGTTGCAACATGATTAAGTTAAAAACTGTGCGCTGGTCTGAATATTTCTCAATACAGAATTTCTCTGTGGATTGAACATTTCAATACTTTCACAATACTTACATGGCATCTAAACCCACTTCATTATAAAATACATGGGAATCTCACTTTAAAACTGTCACCTGTGAACCAGTTTGCACCACTTTATGATTCTGTGATTCTAGAGGCCTGATCTGTGATTAGTGACCCTAGAAATGTGAAAGGAGTCCCTTAAAGTTCCGTATCAGATCTTACAAATAATAACTATATGTTTATGTTTTTTATTATTCAGCTTGATTGTCCTTTTTATTCGCTGTATTTCTATTTTTGTGTATGTACAATGACAGCAGCAATAACGAATCCCTGGTATGTGTCCTCATACCTGGCCAATAATGCTGATCCTGCTTAGTGAACGTCACATTTTCCATGAATGTGGATATGAAACCCTGGAAGAAAAAGAGGCAAGGTGAGGGACCTAACAGAGGGAGGAGGAATTAGTGCAGGAAAGATTTCCAACCATCCATTTTCTACAGCTTATCCTCATAGGGTCATGGGGGGCTGGAGCCTATGCCAGCTGTCTTAGGGTGAAAGGCAGGGTACACCCTGGACAAGTCTCCAGTTTATCACAGGACACATAGAGACAGACAACCACTCACACTCACATTCACACCTACGGTCAATTTAAATTAAGAAATTAACCTAATCCCCATGCATGTTTTTGGATGATGGGAGGAAGCCGGAGTACCTGGAGAGAACCCACACAGACACGGGGAGAACATGTAAACTCCACACAGAAAGGCCCCGGGCCGGGAATAGAACCCGGTACCTTCTGGCTGTGAGGTGGTGTAGTGCTAACCACTACACCACCGTGCCGTCCACAGGAAAGATTTGATATTTAAAAATCATTCATTCATACAATTGCTATTCAAATAATGAGGGTGCCAGACTCCACAATGTCAATTAACTTAACTTTGAAAGTTATCTGAAAATACAAAAGTCTGATGAAGAAAAACAGATTTTTCTCATCATATTTATTCACCCTTTTCAATCTAACATTCTTCATAATGTGATGACATTGACAATTATTGATCAGTGAACACCTTTTACGTTAAAAGCAATAAAAAAAAAACACTGCAGTGGCAGGGTGAGGGACTTCACTCCCATGTGATAAATGTACAGTAGATACTCGTCACACTGAACCATGAAGGGCTTTGTGTCCACCTGCCGGCCCTGGACAGGTGCCCTTTCTGTGGCCTCAGCTGGACTGTTGGTGTGGTCAAACTGTTTGAATTACCTCTTCATGTCCGCCCACCTGCTTCATCACTGAACTGAACCATTTCAGTGGCTTTATGCCTCAATGTGTGTGTATAGACATTGTCATTCATGGTGGGCATACTGAAAATACCTCCCCAAAAATAAATATCAGACAAACTTAACAACAAACAAAAGAGATACTTCAAACACTTTTCCTATTACTGGAATACTATGGAGACACCGTGTATCACTGAGGTATTTCATGTGCCTTCAGTTATTCCTCTGAGCGAAGTGCAGATTTTCATACACAACGAGAGGACTAGGTTGAAATACATTTATGAAAATAAAACAATAAAAACACGTAATGATAATATTAATGTACAGTGAGCCAGTCATTATAGCATTATAGCATCGAGTTACCCTCACTGTACATTATCCTTAATTATAACCGTCCTTTCCCTTTCCTCCAAGAGAACATGTTGTCAGTAGTGGGGAGTCTGAAGTCCTGGCCTGATAACATAAATTCACCTTTTGACAAATTAAACAGAACTGCACACTGAGCTGACAGAATCAAGGTGTGCATACATAAAGCTTTAGAAGCAACAGCAATTTCAGGTATACCGTACATTGTTGTATGAATGAACTCAAAATTAAGATACTACAGTCTTCAAACGTTTCTTTTTAAAGGAAAAAAACAGGAACTGTTCAACATATTCACATACAGTACATGTACATCGGTTTGGCCTTGTTAAAGCTCGATGAAACTGATTTGACTTTTTTTTAATTGGCAGTAAAAAGTATTAAGTAAGATCTTTATCTGACATGCCAAATCTAAGAATTTACTGCATACTGTGATTTATTCTAATCCAGCCAATCCCATTAAACGATGTAAAGAAAAAAGTATAGCACCATCAAACCCCATCGCTCTCACTATTAACGAAAAATAAGCCAACATATGAAAAGCATGTTGACACGTTTCTGAACAAGAAATTCAGTTAAGGGACACATTTTAGAATAAATGTAATGACAGGAACATAAAATCATGTGAAGTTAGTTTTGTTCAGTCAATAAAAATGATGTACCGCACTTATAGTGGAGACTGGTTTACATTAACTTGCACTTGCAAAAACCCTGATATCACAGTAAGTGCAGAGGTCGGCATTTACAGTACATACTGTTATTTAATGCTATTATACTATTTCACCATTATCATTCTGAAATCAAAGACACGTTTTATTCAAATAACTTCCGTAAAGTGAAACAAGTGATCAGTAACAGCAAAAGCTTTAGCTTCAGTTGCCACTTAAAGGGCCAGCGTGCCACAAACTGTAACCAACTGAAACCTCTCCTGCATGCCAAGTGTTTCTGGGAAGAAACAGTGGTTGATGCAAAAATGTGAAGAAAAAAAAAGTAAATGTTTCTATCTAGAGGCAGTTTGGTTTGTCTGTTGGTTAATGATGAGGAACCACTCTGTAGATATGAAGGTAACAAAAACACAACCAGACTTTTTAATGATATATTCCATTTCAGCCAATAGATCCCCCAAAATGCTACACAGTGTTCCTTTAAAACACATAACACTGACATTATTCTGTTTGTCCATGTTGTGATAAAGTTGTTAGTAAAGCCACTCCACAGCCCAGGTCGGCCATCTTCAAGTAAGCAGGAAGCCACAGCGTCCACTCTAAGGATGCGCGATCATCTTGGAAAAAGGAAACATTTTGTGCAAAGTACTTGAAATGTGAAGGAAGTTTACTGCAAAAATTGTGCCGCAAATAGAAAACTAATGATTTTTATTCTGCTTTGGCATTTGAAAGTTTTGGGTCAAGTATTGGTTTAGATCTCATATCCATTTGTGAGAAAACTAACTTTGTTGTTGCAACTGAATGCAACTATCTGGGCATCATGAGTTGTTCTGCCTCAGTGTGTGGTGCTAATTTATTCTACGTGCAGTTTAAGGTGTAATTTAAGGATGCTCATCTGATTAAAGATCTTGCCACATTTCTCACAGCTGAAGGACTGTTCTGTGATATTTTCACACTGGTGCCTCTGAAATGAACTGAAACTGTCAAAGTTCTGCCCACAAGCTGAACATATAAAACTATTTTGCCTGATGGCGTCCTCCTCACCACAGCTGTCTGCACGGCTTCCGGAAGCGCTCATGTTAAATTCAAACACACCTCCCTCGTGATTCCTGTCACTCACTGCCATGTACTCATTCACAGCCAGCCCTGGAGCACCATGATGATCTTGCAGCTCAGGTGCTAGTTGCATACTCATCACTGAATACGGCTCACTGAGCATCATTTCTTCCTTTTCTTTGTCGTCTGGAAAAGGCAGATCTCGTATTGGTGACTTGTATCCCTGCTGCTCATTGGATGCTCTCACAGCAGGACCGAGGTGATAACTGACATCATGTAAAAGTACACAGATGGTTTGTTCAGCATCACTACTCTTCTCCATCCCGGGTGTCCACAGCTGACTTTGTTCTGCACCGTTACCAGTCTCTGTCTGAGTGTCAAAAACCTCCCCTTTTGGCTCCAGCTTCACCATCACTGTTTGCTCTCCAACTGCCTCTCTGTACGTGCTGCCCAGTAGCTGTTCCTCTAAAGCTGCTAGTCCGGTCTTATGTTCTGCAGAGTTCTTCAACGGTTGATTATCAGGCATTGTAAACATCAGTTGAGAGGCCTCCAGCACATCTGTGTTCTCACCTTTAAAAAAGAGGCTTAAATAAGTAAATAGTGTTAACAGATTAACTTTCTTTTGCAGAATATACAGAAACTGTGCCTGCATGCAAGTCACAGACCTAGCAACACAATGCTTTAATTATTCTGCTAAAGCAATACTTCACTCACAAAATGACCTTGGATGCCTTCATGATGAACAAAAAAAATTGTGCAGTAAAAGGAGAATGTACAGACTCTGAGATAGGAGTTGGGATAACATTTTGTGGTGGGAAGCAGTGGGCAACACCAATGAAGCTCTTACAAAAGAAACTTAAACTTGCATTCTCTCCAACGGCCAGCAGGGGGCGATACTGGTGGTTTCAAAAACTAGACCGTTTGTATTGAAGTCTATGGGAAAATGACCCTTTTCTCTCCTGCTCCCCTTACCTCAGTAAACACTATAAATACAAGTTTTTGGCCTCAATGGTTAGTTTAAATAATGTTTTAATACGTCAGTGGTAATTTACTGAATTATGGTCTAATATATGGTGAAAATAACACATAAAGCTGTGTGATTGACAGGTCTCTGCTGTCATTACATCCTGAAGAGGAGCAGCACTGATGGTCTGAACTCTCAGCTCATGTTTCCTTCATCTGAGGAGACACTGGCACCGTTTACCTGTAAGTAACGTTATGCTGAGACATAATTAACATTCACAGTTCATGTGAATTACAGAGACTTGTCTCTAACCAAGATAGCTTGCTAGTGCTAGCTTTAGCTGATAACATAGCGGTTGCTATGCTAACGATACTGGTACCATTACCAGGCTGCTAACCTGTGTTGTATGTGTTAATGTGATGCTAACATTAGCTCCACACTCATGATGAAAAAGTCAATGGGAACAAACATCACATCGTACAGTAACACTACTTTGAGGAGGATCACACAGACAGACAGATATATATTACACTGTTACCGTTAGCACAGCAACCGCTATGTTATCAGCTAACACTAGCACTAGCGAGCTAGCTTGATTAGCGATGAGCCTCCGTGATTCACATGAACAGTGATATTAACTGGAATGTTAATTATGTCTCAACATAACTTTACTTACCAGTAAACGGTGCCAGTGTCTCTGCGTGTAGCCACGCCCCAAAGCTTTATGTGCTATTTTCACCATATATTAGCCCATAATTCATTAAATCAACACTGATGTATTAAAACATTATTTAAACTAACCATTGAGACCAAAAACTTGTATTTATAGTGTTTACTGCGGTCATACAGTAGGAGAGAAAATGGTGATTTTCCCATACACATCAATACAAACCCTCTTTTTGAAACCACCAGTATCGCCCCCTGCTGGCTGTTGGAGAGAATGCAAATTTAGTCACTTCTGTATGGGCTTCACTGGTATTGTTCACAAACCAATAGGTGACATCACGATAGCTCAGATTTCAGTAAAAGCATAACATTCTTTTTTTTTAACCACTTCCTGGAATTTTGTCGCTTCCATGCACCCTTACTTTCAGCTTCCTGCTTCCTGCAGTCACGGGGGAAAACAACAGCAATACATTTCTAAATTGATTCATTTAATTTTAAAGAACTCCCGGAGGGAAATGTAATACCCAATTTTTGTAAAACAGAATTAAAATGTCATCAAAGTACTTGAAGTTTAAGCACCTATGAGCTAAGCATGCTAGTGCTTGTAAGCACATCCTGACCTGTGGATGCTACCAAATGGAAGAAGTTTATGACAGCGCTGCTAAATCGGTGGCAGCTGACTGCAGACCAGTCAATATCTTTTTCTTAAAGTCTCTGCTTTAAGAAATGTACTCCAGTTGGCTTGTTATGAATTGCAATCATCATACATAACTCACCGGCCACTTTATTAGGTACACTAATCAGCCAATCACATTGGCTGCAACTCAATACATTTAGGCACGCATACATGGTCAAAACAACTTGCTGAAGTTCAAACCGAGCATCAGAAAAGGGAAGAAAGGGGATTTCAAACTGGTTTCTTGACTCCAGTGGCCTCCACAGTCACCAGATCTCAATCCAATAGAACCTTTGGGATGTGGTGGAACAGAGATTCTCATCACAGATGAGCAGCCGAAAAATCTGCAGCAACTGAGTGATGCTATCATGTTAATATGGACTAAAATCTTTGAGGAACGTTTCCAACACCTCGTTAAAATTATGTCACAAAGAATTAAGATAGTTCTGAAGGCAAAAGTGGGTCCAAACCTTTATTAGCAAGGAGTACCTAATAAAGTGGCCAGTCAGTGTACAATCTGTGAATATGGTCTTAAGAACTGTTGTAAAATGCAAAACGTATATATACACGTTTAATCACAATTTTAAAAAAAATCAAAATCTGTTTTAAAAAAATTTTTTTTTAAAAAATCTGTTACAACACCATACAGTAACAGTGTAATTACAATGTAATGGAACAACGCAACAAAATGCAGCAATGTATCCGCAACGTAACTGTGGTAATGCAACAATGTAACATAACAAAAACACTATAGTTAGTTTTAGGAAAATGGAGGACACCACTTGTCTCTTACCGTTTCTGTGCGTCTTCATGTGGCCCTTGAGGCTACACTTCTGGTTGAAACACCTCCCACAGATATGGCAACCGTACGGCTTCTCACCTGTGTGAATTCGTAAATGTCTTTCAAGGTGGCCGGCGCGTTCAAAGACCTTGCCACAGTACGAGCAGATGAAGCACTTCTTTGGTTTAACTACCTGAAAAGATCCGCTTCCTCTCTGAAAGTGGTGATTTAGCATCATGCCTTGCAAATCCGCCTCATTTGATTTCATAAGTGTGTCTGAGGATCCGTAAGGCAGCTGGGAGGTCATGTTGTTTTTGAGTTCCCCATACGGTTTCCCTGGAAAGGAGAAGGTGCTGCAGGAAGCCTCGACTGGTGGCGGCAGTAACTGAGCTATACCCTGGAAGGATGTCATGCTCTGCGCTGAGCTGCAGAGATACTCTCTGCTGCTGATCTCTGTGTTGTTTTGTCCTTGTAATCTGGACATCCACAGCTGGCTGTCCCTCTCAAAAGATGTGTAGCTCTCAGTGAGGTCATCTCCTCCTTCCCTCGTCTGCCCATTTCCTCCAAGAAACGGCGGCGGTGCTATTTTCTCCTCTGTGGGCTCAGATTTGACATGTATGGACGTTGTGAGAACGTCTTCATTCTTAGCTAGGCCACCCTCGGCTTTCCCCTGGCCCTCTTCTTCGGGGTGAAGAGCATCTGAACTTGGTTTTATATCAGGGATTTGCTTCTGCTCGACCAATTTGATCTCAAGTGGTCCGGGCTGAATACCTGTTTAATGTAGGAAGACATCATCATGTGCACTTTTACAAGCTACATATAAGAAGTCAAAAAACATAAACACTTTTTCCAACTTTGTAACATTCAGTGCCTATAGGAAGTTATCACACCCCTTTGAAAGTCACTTTTTTTGTCTTAAAACGTGAAATGATAATAAATAATACAGCATACAGACGTATACAGTTTGTACGTCAAGTGGTTTTTCAGCAGCAGGCACAAGGGGGTGCTGTTACAGAGCCTGTAAGTAACTCTGGGGCTTCTGGGAGATGTAGTCAGGACATAAAGAGATGGTATACGCCACAGAGATCAAAGCAGGAAGTGGAGACGATCGAGATTAGAGAGTGGAAAGGATTCTGGACAAGAAGTGGTGATTATGGTGACAGTGGCCTCTACTCTCCTCCAGACAAAACAAGAATGGAACAAGGTAAAAACAAATATTTTTTTCATGATGAAATAGAGTCTCTTCTTTCATTTGAGCTATTCAGTGTTTTCAGAGACATGGTACAAAATATTCTGTGCGTCTTGAAATATGACTCCAAATGTCCAAAAATGCTGGCACAAGGCACTATTTTATAAAAGTTAAAATATCTTTTTGACTCGTTTTGCATTTCATTCATTCAAGTGTAGAAACATGAATAAAAAAATGATATAAAACATTTAAATAATTGAATAACAGGGTTGGAAGTGACCTGAGAATAAGCAGTATGAACTTTCTCAGGTGTGAGCACTCAAACACCACATGGTGCTTTCAAAAGACCCCAGAGATAAAACTGGATATAGAACAATCTGAAAGGCTTTAACTATCTGTCTGAAAGCCGTTCAGAGTATTGTTGAGCAGTCGAAGGCATGTGGCACCACTCAAAGCTTGCCTTGATCGGCCTTTCCTCCGAAGTAGATGATCGATCTGTGCATGTGACAACAACCTCAGCAGCTCTGGCCTGCATGGCAGGATGGCAAGAAAGAAGCCTCTTCTGAAAATGTGTCACACTGACTCTCATTTTAGGTATGCTTAAAAACACACATGGAATATTTTGATGCCATGTGGCTAAAGGTTACATGGTGAGATGAGGCAGTTTTTGGACTGCATTCCAACCTCTATATTTGGCAGAAACCAAACACAGCACACCACCTAAAACACACCATACCTACAGTGAAGCCTGGTGGTGGCAGGTGGCTGTGGGGCTGTTTTTCTTCAGAAAAACACCAACAAAACAAAAAAACAATGCAGTAGCTAAAAGACAGGAAGTTGGACCACAGAGGGAAAAACTGAAATATTTTAGACACTCAAAGCTGGCAGAGACATACCCTTATAGACTGATTTTTAATTAATTTTCAGAATTTTTGAAAGAAAACATCTTACTTGAATATTGTAAGGCAATAAGAAAATAATGCTGTTTATTATCTAAATCATCATTTCAGGCTGTAAGACACACTGTAAGGCTTTCTAAACCACCAGTTTTTCACTGCTTGCTGTGACACACAGACTTCCAACTGTGAACCGAGCCAAGACTGGGAACAAATACTGCACAAAGACAAAGCTAGGAGAGCTCAGGGAGAGCTGGAGGGCCTTCAAATTAAGAAATCATCATCACAGGCATCCAGGTTTGATCCTCCAGGACCCTGTTAAATCTCTCTGATCTGCTGAGGAACCCTTGAGCAAAAGACACTAAATCCCCACCAGCTCCACAGACAAAGGTCCTGACCTCCCTGAGCAGGATAACAGAAGAAAGAATTTCTTCCACGTTAATCCAGAAACCAGTCTTGCATGGCGTGCATAGACTCTTGGGGCAACACCCTGCTTTACATGTAGAGCTAATCTTGACAAAAAAAGTTTTTCCTGGCGTAGACCTTCAGAGGACAACATGCTCAAGGGCAACTCTAAAAGTAGTTGTTGACAAAAGGATGACAGACTTTGCCTACAACGTTTGCTCAGACAACAAAGCGTTTTACTCACATCTCCTGTGAATCTTTGTGTGCTCCTTCAGGCTGCACTTCTGATTGAACCGTCGCCCACAGATCTCGCAGCGGTACGGTTTCTCACCAGTGTGAATCCGTTTATGCCTCTCCAGGTGCCCGGCCCGCTCGAAACATTTGCCACAGTACGGACAGATGAAGCCCTTCTTAAACATCGACCTCTTCATGGTCCTCCTCCGCACAGCGTTGTACGAGCTGTGATGTTGGCCGTAACCTGGCAGCCCGCGGCTGAACGGGCTTGGCTGGAATCCACTGGAGCTGCTGCAGGGCTCAGCCAGTCTGGGGTCTGGAGGAGATTTAGGGAGACACGACAAGGAGTTGTGCCCTAAATTTAAATAGTCTGAGTCGATGCTGTCTGTTGTCAGCCTCCACTGAGCACTGGTCCTTTCATGCCAGGCCGGTGCTTCTCCCAGCTGATCAGGCTGTCCTCCAACATCACTTCCTTCCTCCATAGGTTCACATTTCACCTGCAGCTCAGGTATGGACCGGCTGTTTTGGTCCTTTTCAATGGGCTCCTTTTCCAGGGAGGTCCTCTCATCACCAGCGTTACTATGGCGATCTGTGGGAAAGCAATGACAAAGTTACAGAACAACGTACTTACACTGAGTTACAATAAAGGTTGTTCAGATTCTACTGTTATGCTTTTCCCCTTCCCTTTAGTGTGTTGTAATTTTTTTTTAATGCATATTAAGTCTACAAAGTTACAAAGCTCAAGGCCTTTGTGGCACAGCCAGCTGCTGGACAGTTTTGGGATGTCAGTGAATATCTGTCAGCCTACTTTTTGCAACATATCCTGAACCATTTTGGGGAACTAGAGTTGAAACAGACTCAGCCTGCAGCTGGAGAAAGAGACAACAAAAAGAGGTCATGCAGCACAGCCTCTTTAAAATTACATCATGACATCATGTTCCAGTAGAAACTCAAAACACAATTATGAACCTGAATATAAGCATCATATCATAATTAAGTATGTATATTAAAGCTATATTCTGTAATCCTGTTCAGAAACACTTTTTGTTATACTGGGTGAAATGGTCCTTCCACCCTGAGAGCATCAATACATGATGTGTTCAGAAAAAGTAAGGAAAAGAATCAATGGAAGAATCAGGACTGTAAAAACTCTGATCAATCAACTGACACTCGGTCTGAATGGAAAGAACCAATCAGATGCTTTCATGTCTCGTCCTGGCCACGCCAGAAAGTTGCATTTCCAACTATAGCTTTAAAACTGGTCAGGAAAACTTAACAGTTACTCATTGTGTGATCCTCCATTGTGTAAGTATCTGACATTTAAATATCATGTTTTGGTGAAAAAAGGTTACCTAACAATTTCTCAAAAACATGACACAACTATCGTCCTAAGTCAGGAGAAAAACAGTGTGTACCGACTCCAGCAAAGTGCTCCTCTCCCATCAGATTTTTAAATATAAGCCCAGCTGTCATGGAGACATAAGCTTAAAATCAGTCAGTGTTAACAACTGGTGGTATGTAGATGTAAAGCCACAGAAACACACAGTCAAATACACATTTATAAATCACTGCACACATTTGCAGATCTGCCACGGCAGAGGTGTAGCTTTTCAGCATCCTTAGGTTTGTGAAAGATAAACATCTGCAGTAAATTTTGCTACAATATTGGCCTCATATCTGTGTGGGGGCAAGATGTTGTGTAGGTGTTCATTATTTAGAATAAAGGGTGTGAAAGTCCTTCTGTACTGGACAGCAGGTAACTTTTGCAGGACCCTGACTTATGAATTATGAAGGACAAGTTTACACTTCATATCAATGTGGGTTCTTTCCAGGTACTCCAGCTTCTTCCCACCATCCAAAAACATGCATGGGGATTATGTTAATTGGTTAATTTAAATAAGCCTGGTAATGGTCAGGTTTTTTTTGACTTACGCAAATGGATAAAATGCCCTGTTCCTGACAAAACTTCACATAAAATACAACTAAATATTTTAACTGACATGTTTTTATAACACCAGTTAGTGTTGTAGCCAAAATTTGCCTAAAGAAAATTTTATTAAGGGCAAAAGAAATGAAATTGTCCACTGAGTAACAGCTCAAAACAGTGTTTCTTCCCTAATCCTAACCTCATGACCCCATACCTAACCCCTGATCCTAACCCTAACTGTTTTTTTGTGACCCCTTATAGCACTTATCTTACTTTGGGGCGGTTTGCTTTTAAGGGTTTTTTGATTTATTACAGCACTTATCTTACTTTGGTGTGCTATCGTTTTCAGCACTTATTCTTTGCCGGTATTTCATTTTGAACTTTCATCTGATATGCTTTGTTTTTTTCTGTATCGTTTATTTTTTGTTTCACAATCTTGATATCCTTCCCTTAAAGCATCCAGGAAGGAATCCAGTTCAGAGGAAATAAAGAGAGGATGACATCTTTTGAATGACTTGGAGCACAGAAATATATGATTATTTATTTATTATTATAAATATACATATATATACACATATATCTTTGTGTTGCATGTGAGTGTGTTCTTTATTTCCTTTACTTCTTTTGATTTCTTTCTCTTTTTATTCTGGATCCAATATAACATTTCCTGTATTTTGCCTTGGCACTTTATATCTGATCATGTGTAGTTTACTGAGTTTTGGGGGGGGTCAACCCGGTTGGGATGTAGAAGAGGGTGCGCTGCAAAAAAGTTTGGGAACCGTTGTTTTAGAGTATGGAGGATTTTCGTTTATTCCCTGTATTAGCTGACACAAGAGATGACCTGCGCCAGATTGCCTTTTTGTCCCCTACCTAACTCCCCTCACCCTAACCTTTCTAACCACAACAACACAAAACCCAACCCCCTTACTTCTTCTCCCTGTTCCCTAACCTCTACTGAGGTAGCCCGACATCCTCGTCCAAACACAAACCTAACCCTAACCCCGTTTGAGCCCTTTTTTCTGAGGAAGCTACATTCCAAGAATCCCAGTCCTAACTGAAGGCTTAACAGATTCTGTGAAGTGGAGTATGAGGAAGCCACCACTATCTGTTGGAGCCTGTCACATTCATAGGCCCATGGGTCTAAATAAGCCACTACTTTCTCCAGCAGACTTTGTGAACTGAAAAAAGTCATAATCTAAGAATATGTTGAAGGATTAACAGGTTCTGTGGAGTATGAGGAAGTCACCACTGAGCCAATGGGTCTAATAAATTCCAAAAGGGGAATAAATTTTACTAATTCTGACACCCAGTTCTTGATCAATGCATACATTTATGTTAATTAATACCTGTGTACACTTGGTAAGCCTAAATGTTATGTAACCATGTGCTCAGGATGGCTTATTACAATATTTAGCGCAAGTGGCCGCCAGTAACGGATCAAAGAAAAATACATGCAAAGTTCACAGTTATCTATAATCTATAAAAAAACTGTATAAAGTATCTGAGAATAGGAATAAATATCTTTACGTTCTGTACTTTTCATTACCCAGTTCCAAGAAAAAAAACAAACAAAAAAAAAACAAAACACTAATTTCATGGTAATGGATCAAAAGCCGAAAATCTCCAAGCCCCAAACTTTACATTCAGTAAAAAATACTTTTTAGAAAAGGTAATATAAAAATATCACCACAGTATGTTGGATGCACATACTGAAGAAGTAAAATATGGGGGAAAAATCATATATTACATTTTTTAAATCTTTAAATTTCAAAAATGTGTGAAAATTCAAGAATTTTTCAAAACCAGATACAAATTCAAAAACTAGACATAATTTGTTAAAAATTATCTATAATAGAGTATTGTGGAACAAAATTGATTTTTTTACCACACATGTATACCTACCCTTGACCAGGCCCTTATGTGTATGTGAGAGGGGAGGGGGGTCAAAGGCATCTCCTATTTATAAACCATTTAGTTGAGTAGTTAAGTGAAAAGTAATTTCATTTTTAAGTAGAAAGGTAATTTGACATGTTTTGAAATGAACGTGTCAAGGTGCATAGCATACAGTGTATGCAATGTGGATAAATCCCTCATTAGAGGTCATCACTACTCAACCACACCAGTAGCAGTGTTCATTCATAAATGTGAGTATTTCAGTGTGCAGGAGTCCTCAGAGGCAGATAACAAGGTCACATGATGGGTGTCAACAAAGCACGTATTATTAGTGTATTTCCGTCCCTAAGGAGCCCTGTCCTCATGCGCCCTCCATCAGTGTATCCTGCTTCATCAGTGGATAAAGTGTGTTTTAACATGTCAGTCAGTGTCGGGTCCATCTTACCATCCCTGCCATCGTGGTCAGGTCGCAGGGTCACGCTGTCCTGCAGTGATCGCAGCTCGTTGTGCAGGACCTCTATGTTGCTCTTCAGCTTCTTGATTTCATTTTCACGCTGACACATTTCCAGCCTCAACACCACCATGCCATCCTCCACAACTTTGGCAATTTCTGTCACGGCTGCTTTGGACAAGGCATCGATTATGGAGGCAATCTGAGCCCGCAGAGCAACGCTGCTCAGCATTGTTAAAAACAAGCACAGCACCAACAACAAAAGTGACAGGGAAGCCTGAACTCTGAGGAACGGGTCTGTGACTTTACTGGTCCATGTTAACAGACTCGGACCGTTGCTGAAGTCGCTCACTGTAAACAAACTGCAGCCATTTCGTCAGCTTGGTGTTGGTTTTAATGTGTGGCGCTTTAAGCTAGCAGCAGCTAATTGGTACAAAGCGCAAACACAAGTAGGAGTTTTGCGGAAGTGATGACATAAATACCGTAAAGACAGGATGAGAGGCGCAATGCATATTAAAGAGGCACTTCCGGGTCAAGGAAAAAAATATCAGACCACCCTTGTTTTTTACTATTTCTTGTTCATTTTAATGCCTGGTACCACTAAATGTGTATTACCAGAAGAATACTAGAAAAGCGTTCACAGAGCGCAGACCTCCACCAATGCAGCATTCTGAGAGAGCGTATACTCCTGCAAGCCCACAACGCCTCAGAGCTAAGAGTGAATGTGTTGGTTTTGACGTACCATGAAACCCACATTTAACAGTGTATTCACATTAATATCATGCACTTTTTGGTGACCTTGACCTTTTACTGATCTTTACCAAACTGAATGTGTGCCTTCTGTATTCCTATATTAGTTTATAAACCAAATTAGGTGACGATTGGCTGAAAATTGTACACCGTGGAGCATTCAGAAATATGCAAAATCTCCCATACATTACTATTACGTGACCTTTCATTTGACCTTGATGACCATGAATTGGATCCATCCATAACTTTTGGAGTTATTTTTCAAACCAACACATAAACAAACAACCCTTGGTGAAAACATAACCTCCTTGGCAGAGGTAATAATGAACACAACAAAAAGGATTGGAATGCTGATGACTGGGCTGAGGTTGGGATTGATTTGGTTCTGTGTGGCTCCCATTTTTATTTATATTTTATTTTATCTTATTTGGGGTGGCAGTAGCTCAGTCTGGAGTGACTTGGGCTGAGAACTAGAGGGTTGCTGGTTCAAGTCCAGGTTGGATCAAGTCTGGAGGGTGGACTGGTAGCTGGAGAGGTGCCAGCTCCTCCTCCTGGACACTGCAGAGATGCCCTTGAGCAAGACACCGAACCCCCAAGTGCTCAGGTCAGCACCCTCACTGTGACACCTCTCATCTAACGCTATGTGATGTGGCCTAGAAATCTAGATGCACCCTAGTGACACAAAAATATTTTTGCAGGATATATATTTGATGTCATAGTCTGGCTTGTCAGGCTAGTGCGTGATGTGCAACAGAAAAAAAATAACAGAGTGAAAACTGTAATTGTAATTTCCCCATTGAGGGATCAATAAAGTAATTCTTCTTCTTCTATTTACTTCTAATTATTGTTTTACTTTTTTACTGACTCTCTGGCTATCAATGAGGCACAACATAATTTGATAAAACAAAACAGAGTTTAGCACTGTAACACCATTACATTTTTAAAAATAACAAACCCTAACAGTATTGTGAGCTGGCCTATTTCAGACATGACGTATGAACAGTTCCCACACACCAAGAAACAACGGATGCAACTTAATAAACATTAACTTACTTTATTATTTGTGTAAGTCCCTTGTTCTCCCAACAAAATATTATTTAATTCAATCACATCCATTAACTCAAAATATAGAAACACTGACACAAAGATATATGCAAATCAATACAATAAACAATATGAAATAAATAAATACACTTACATAATTAAAGTTACAGAAACATATTTTGGAAAAAAGGCAGGCATGTACTTATATACAAACACTTTACCCACTTTTTCAGTATTGTTTTAAATATAGGTACAGATAGAAAAATTAAAAAATGTATGTATGTTTATTTTTTAAAATCCTGCAGGGAAAACATGTAATTAAGAACCTTTAAGATAAAATGGAAAATTGAAATGTCGGGAACATCGACATACTTCAATGTCAAGAGAAAACAAAAATTAAATCAAGTGCAAATATTAACACCCACTCCCCTTACTATGACACACATAAATCATCACTGGTGCATCCCATTGTTTTTCGAAGCCACATAATTACACGTTACATGTACATGTAATCATGGTGTGACAAGGAGGTTTGGGTTAAAGGTCTAACATTATGATAACAGAGGATCAATACAAAAGTACCAATCAGGGACTGGATACCAGAAAAAAAATCCAAGGCACTGAAATACCTCTGAGAACAGTAAGAACGTGATAAAACCCAAAAAACAAGGGATGTCAAGTCCAACTTTTTCTCTCCTGACACAGGACTTACGTGAGGACATGTGCCGAGTGCCGATCTGGTAGCTGTGCTCTCTTTTTGCTGAAACTGCATAGCTCTAATTGGAATCAATTTTATGCAAGGTAACATAAGCCAAGAAAGTGTATTTAATTTGGATTGGTCATGTGTGTCTTGGTAGAGATCCAGCCTGCTCAATAAAGTCAGTAACGGCAACAACAGTTATCAAATTGGCTTGTTTCACCTCTGAGAGAAGCTGTTTCACAGCTGTGAATCTAGCAGGTAAAGCTCATGTCAAGACAGGAATGCAAGGCTTGAGAGACCATTATAAATCTCATAAGTGCAAATTCCAGTATATATTTGGGAAACTGTTGGATTGCATTTCCAACACATGCAGAATACTGGACACAGCAACTCATAAAATATAACAATTACATTTTTCCTCATACATACTTTGAATGCCACCAGAATCTGTGTTTTGCCCCCTGAGATGCAAGGTAGATATTTCATGTTTGCATTCAATGCATTAAAGCTGTCAAAGTGCTGGGAGCGCTGGTGTCTGAGCGCTATCTACCTTGCAGGTGAATCTCTTGGTGTATTTTGAGGTTTCCCAGCACAGTGAAGCTTTTACCGCACTGCCCACAGCAGTGCGGCTTCATCCCGCTGTGGAACCGTTCGTGTCTCAGGCAGTTGTCCTGCCTCGAAAACATCTTGCCGCAGATTTTGCAACTATATGGCCTCTCTCCTGTGTGCACACTTTGGTGCGTCTTCAGTCGGGTCTTCTGGGTGAAAGACTTCCCGCACTCGAGGCACTTGAAAGGTTTAATGAGCTGGTGGGAGGCCTTGTGCTCTTCTAACTGACACATGCGGGGGAAACCCCTGTTGCAGACTGAGCAGATGAATAGTTTTGGATTCGCTTTCCAAACATTCATTAGCCTTTTTGCTCTCAGGTTGTTTCTATTGAGAATGTGATCTTCTGTGTTTGACCCTAAAGCATGAGCCATTGACCCCTGTGTGTGATGCAGGGCTAGTGATGGCCCGGCTTGTTGTGGAGCAGGCTGTAAGCACGGGTCCTGACTGCCTGCAGGGAGTGAAGCATGTTGGAACTGTTCATTATGAACAGCCTCTGAAGTGGTGCTTGCCATGCACATAGGTGTAATCTCTACCTCTACTTTTATCGGAGTGCTTAAGGAGTCGTCTGTGACTTCCTTTGCTGCAGATGCTGAAGAGTTATAGGAGCTTTTTGTATTTCTAGGATGAGCAAATTGCTCAGTCGGAGGGGAAACCATTGGTACCTGCTGCTGCATTGCCACAGAGCTTTTGTCAAACATGCTACAAGCAGGAGGAGGCCACATCAGGTCCACTTGCTCTGCTGCCTCAAAAGAAAGGTCTGCTGTCACGGGGCAGTCTGTTGTTTCCTGGGCGGCGAGCTCTTCCACAGGCTCGTGTTTCACTGCTGGCTTCATGTCACGGCTCTCCTCTGCTCCACATCCAGGCTCACACAGCGATTCTTCTTTTTCATCTGAAATTTACAGAAATAAAATTTGTGAAAAAATGTCTGGATGGAAACAATGGAAATTAAATCATATAAAAAATATCTTACAAAAATATTGCAAAAATAAAAAAGGGCATGTTCTGTGTAGTATTTTAGTACCTATAAATAAATAATACTAACAGAAATGTAAGCTGTTTGGCACAAAATTATTTCCATGGGATGTAAAGCCTAGAACAGACAAGCAATTCTTGCATTTTTACGTCACCTGAAGGCCACCATCAATACTCCATCAATACTAAGGCAACGTAAGCCACAGAGTGTAAAACTGTGATGCCACCAGCAACCATCTGATGTTGTTCTTAAAGCAATCTTATCATGGTAACACCATTATGCACTCAGAGGAGTAATTGTTTGTAATCTGCAACTGCACCAGCATATCCCACAAAATATACCACTGACGACTTCATTATGACACTCTATTGCTAATCTACTTTTTCCAATCCCTTGAATAGTCTCACAAAACAATAAATACACTTAATTCACTTGTGAAAATAACAACAAAATCATACCAGACAACCTGGAGCAAATGGGGCTTTGCATCATGACAGCACCTTCTCTGAAGTTCATCGTTTGAGCAACTTGCTGTTGATCTGAAGGCTATATTTACATCGGGTTTCCCACATTGTTGTCCCACAACTGAGGATTTGTCTAGAAGTTTAATTGCACAGCACAACATTTGGATATGAACCTGGGACAGAACAAGCCCATGGCTAGTTACTCCTATTGTTTACTGAAATATGTCCAGAGGAGCATAATGCTGCTTTTTCTGAACACTACAGATGGATTCCTCCTTAACTCAGTATAATATATCCATGTCATTAATTTACTACTAGAAACTTTCCACTTTCAGAATTGCTTGTGAGTTAATTTTCAATAAAACGCAGAACTGAGGTGATCAGCTGAAAGCTTGCCTGGTTTTTCTAAATTTAGTAAATTTCTACATCTGAAACAACTCACCAATGAATCAAACAGTGAATCATCTTAACATGAATTGGCATCTGTTTTGATAATTCTCCAAAACGTTACCGAGCTCCATCTTTTCAGTAAGACTAGTTGCTTTTCTTGCTCTTACATGAGAGGAAATCTTTCTGTTTTGGACTGCTCAGACAAAGCAAGCAACTTCAGAATGACATCTGTATTTCTGACGTTTCATTAATCAATCAGTTAATCAAAAAAAACATTAGTCGCATTAATCGATATTGAAAACCGCAAACAAGTTAATTTGCTTTTTAATTGGCTGGTTTGCCTGTGTTAGTTATTTTTATATGCATGTGTTTTTGACTATTTGTTGGATAAAATCTTATAAAATCTAATCATCATCAATACGTAGGGGTAGCTTTTTATAAGTACAATTAAGAAAATGAGAGCCTAATATTAGTAATGTTCAACAATGAACATTACAATTTATAGTATAAATAAGTGATTGCGTTTTAGGCCGAATTTGATCGGAAACCATTAAAATCGTTAAGAATCTTAAGTTATACTCTACCAAGCAAGACACGCTGTTAATAAGCTAGCAGATTTAGATTTTCACAATTTTTGAATGAAGTTTGGTGGGATGTTTCCTCATACAGAGCCAGCCGTGGTAGCTAGCGGTCAGTTGCTGCTCACCTCTTCGGGGGACCGGACTCCCGACTGCTGTTTGCTCCATTTTTTCCTCTGCAGCTCGGGTCGTGGCTGCTTCTTGAGCTTTGCAGAGTTCAGCCTCCATCATCCTCAAACTTCTTTTGAGCTCCTGAATCTCACTTTCCTTCCGACACATCCCCAGGCGCAGAACCACAGTCCCGTCCTCCATCAGCTTCGTTATTTCAGCGACCGCAGCTTTCGCTAACACATCCATGATGGCTGCGACCTGCGTACCAAAAGAGGAGGGGAAGGACATCCTGCCGCGTGGGAATAAAAACCCAGTGGAAGCAAGCAATAAGTCAAGCTTATTTTAACAGCTGAGACTTCTGCAGTCTTCCCAGCTGCTTTATTTTGGTTTACTTCCGATAAAATTAAAGGGCGGAAGTGATGTCATGGGAAAGTGACGTAACTCTTCTAATAAACGAGAATTACAAATTCTCACATTTCACTTTAGCATTACCATGTAAATTTTTTTCTAGGATTTTTTATGATTCACACCAGCAAAACGAAAAATACACATCTAATCTAATTCATTATTGATCAGGATATATTCTTCTCATTATTATTATCATTATTATTATTAGTAGTAGTAGTAGTAGTAGTAGTTGTAGTAGTAGTAGTAGTAGTATTTACAGCAATAAATACTTTTATCTTTCATCTTCAGCTTTTATTTTTTATTCACTATGTGATAGTTTCCTTTAGATAAATGCTAATTGTTAAATGCCTGAAGATGAAATTTAAATGTCAATAATAATAATTCATATTAATTATAATGTCTTGTTGCAATAACGATTATGTTTTAATAATCATAGGACAAGAACAAATAAAGCACTAAAACACCATCTTGGAAACTTCTTTTTTATTATCATCAAAAAAATACTTTTGCAGATATTATATTCATCATTCCTGCTTATTTATACATTATACTGTATGCGATACATATACTTCATAGAATTACAAAGTATTGCAAACAGGACTGACTAGACAGGACTCTGTTTTTGTTCAAAAGATTTTGATCAAAGAGTGGTGCTACATTCTACAGTTTGGAAGTTTTGGGTTCTTATGCATGTTATATTTCACCCTCAGCAAGATGAAACAGGATTTCAGCAGCACTTTTAATCCCACCTCTGTGTTTGCTCTCAGTTTCAGTTTTATTTAACTCAATATCAGACAGCTCAATTGCAGCTTTTCATTGACTAGGTTTGTGATGGGGTGTCCTGGTGAATGTGGATGCTGACCATGTAATTGCATCGCCCCTTGTTCAAGTTCACCTTTGCTATCTTTTTTCCCTCATTTCCTATCAGTTCTCTGAATAAAATACACTACAAAACTCTCTAAACATCTTTAGTTGCGTTGCATTGACAACACCATAAAGAAAACCTCAACCCTTTATGTTACACATAGAAAAATAGTTTGTACAGTCAAACCAATTTAAATCAATGTACAGACAAAGAAAAAAAAAACTTCACTGTACTTCATTTCCCCAATCCCTCTGCCTCTCCTTCTCCTTTTCGCACTCTTTCTCTTTCTCTCGTCTCATGGTCGCTATGGCAACAGCCTCATCAAAACTAATGCTGAGGGGACTGTTTCTGCTTGTGTCCTTCATTGCACTTTCCTCCCCATCCCTCCTCCTTTCCTGCTCTCCTTTCTCTCCTCCCCAGAGCGTTGCCTTCTCCTTTTCCACCCTACCGTCATCTTCACCATCGTCTCCTGCACAGACTTTTTCACGCTCTGCTGGCAGCCTCGAAGTGTTTTCTCTCCATCTGTCGGCGTCTCTCTTCTCTCTTTGCTGCTGCTGCTGTCTGAGGGTCAGGGCAGTGATTTTGCAGTGCTGAGGTTTCGGAGGCACAACTGGAACTGCTTTTACTTGGTAAACCCTGGGATGTTTGGAGATGACCAGCTTCCTTCCTACTCCATGCTCACACTTTCTTCCTTCTTTCAACTCCTTCGTATCACAGCTGAGTTGTTTATCTACACTCTGCTGCTTCATTCTACGTTCCTCCTCAGCTCTGTCTCCATCATCGGTTTCTTTTGAAACCACTTCCTCTCTGTCATGATGCTGCGCTTCATTACCAACGGCATGCTTCCCTTGAACTGCTTCCTCCAGTTCACTTGTCTTTGGCCAGTTTGTCTCTTTGGCCTCAGGGTCTTGCTGCCTCTCAGGGTGTGAGAGCTTCTCCTCAGTCATCTCTGATGATTCCTCCACCACCTCCACTCTAACTTCTGTCTTGTTTGTCTCTGCTTCATCAACGTCCACCATTTCCTCTTCTGACACCTTTACTACCTGCTCTTCCTCTACCCTAACTTTGATAGCTTTGATGGTGTCTCCATTCCTAGCAGCACTTCCCTCATTCCTCATCTCCACCTGCTTCTTTTCCTCGTCCTCTATCACTTCACATATAACCTCTTCAAGTTCAACCCAAATCGCTCTGCTCGTCTTATAAGTTGTATTATCCTGCTCTTTGTCACCTCCCTTGTTCTCATCTTCATATTTTTCTTCTGCTGTCGCATAAGTACATTCCTCTGCTTTTTCTTCCCACTTGTTCTCAACACTGTCTTTTATTTGCAGAAACATTATGTCCTCCATCTCTTTTTCCACCTCCCTGTCCTCTCCCTCCTTGCTGTCTTTCTCTTTTGTGGGCTGGTCTGTCACCTTTGCAGAAAAGTCTCTGAGCTCCTCTAAAGAAACATCATCCATTTCTTTCTGTGCAGCACAGGGAACATCACAGGGTGGATAATCACTGTGAAGACTGTCAATCATGTCCTCCTCCTCCTCCTCAATGTTCAGGTGCATCACGGTGCTTAGTTCATCATCGCTCGGCAGTGGAAAATCAACGCAGCGTGTTGACGCCTCTGGAATGAGAAGTTGCTCTTTGTCTCTTTGATTCTCTCCCAGTTTGCTGCAGATGGATGACAGATGGAAACATTTCAGAAAGAGATATCTTGCTGTGAACAATTTGTGTGTGACATTTATAAAATTAAGTTTCAGTGCATTTGTAGGCGTTACATTGGATAATAATAAAGCTAAACACATTGTGTAACAAGATGAGACTTGTTCCATATTCCTTATGTCAAAATGTGCAAAATTGCTGTTTGACTGTATGATTTTTCAAATCATTTTAATGGCTTCATTTTGTAAAAAGAAGATAGTGCTGTGCATTGCTGATGATCACTGTGTAAATATATTTATTCAGTGTGGCTTAATATCATTCTCATTTTTGAACTAATTCTCTCATTTTTAACCTTCTCAATGGTGTCCAGTTTTTAATTTTACTTATCGTTCTTTTTGTCTAATTTAGCCCTAAATGTTTTTTTGTAAAGCACCTTGAGCTTCATCTCTTGTATGAAACGTGCTCTATAAATAAAGATACATTTGCACACCAGTTCTTAAATCATTCTGTAGTGCACAGTCGATGTATCAGTGCTTGTCCTCTGTAATTATTTTTTACCCTGACTGACAGAAAAGCCCTTGTATGATAATGATATGAACTGACAGAACAGGTTTGTTATACTGCACATATTGTGTTAAATGTCAATAGGAATCACTTCCACCTTTGCTTATTGTTCTCTAGCTGGTCTGTTGCCTGGTGATCTTCCTCTTCCTGCTTTGTTATCTCTTTTTCTTCAAGCCCGTCTTTGTCTTCTACCTGCTCCAGATCTCCAGCAGATGATTCTTTACATGCAGAAAGTTCAAGGTCATCTGAGCTCTGTGACTGATGTGAAGGAACTCCACGAGGAGGGCAACCGTCCTGTTCCTCTGGTTCAAAGGTCAAATTCTCTAAAAAGAAATCAGCTGGAAGGCTTTTGATGAACATGTTCTCATCTTCCTCACTACAGTAATCATCATCATCACTGTCTTCCACTGTGGCGTCTTCATCAGAGCAAGATTCCTCTGATCTATGGACGGGTGAGGTCATGTAAGGCAAGCTGAGGGATTTAGTGTGGCGACTGTGGGAGTCGAGGCTGAGCGGCCTGTGTGGATTCAGCTCTGTTGGGCTCTGGGTTTGTGTTTCGGAGCCTGGTTGCTGGTCCATGTGCAGCTCTGGAGGATGAGCTTGCTCCATAACTTCATACTCGTCATCTGAATGGCCCGGAGGCTCAACGGAGAACTCGTTCACCTGCAAAAGAGACAGGAAGGATTTCCATTTATCTTTAACTGCACTATTTTCCACTTTGTTCAAACCTTAAAACAACACATACCTGATAGGAGACACTGCAGTCCATGTGGTCCAGGAATTCAAAGTTATCCTGAACGTAGCCGGACAGCTTCTGGTTGTCCTCCTCCACCTCAGTAGAGTTGAGGACGTCAGAAGCATCAAACACACAGTCATCAGCACTCTGGGTCACTTCTGGCTGATAATCAGCTTGTTTCACCCCTTTCATCTCTGTAATTTAATTGTTATTATTAACATAATATAAACCAAATGAATTGATAAGGTTGTGAAATAGGTTAAATTACCCATGTATTCCTCATCGACATCATTACTCTCCTCACTTTTGGAGGAGAGGCTTTTGGCTCGCTGCTCTCTGGACACACTTCGACCTCTCACCACCAGCTCTGGCTGCAATCTACTTTCTTCTCTCACCTTCTTTTCCTCATCCTGCTTCTCCTCCTCTTTCTTTCTCTCACTTTCTTCCCCATCACCACCACCCACCACAATCTTTCCTTCTACATCTGTAATTTCTTCCCCATCTGTCACTTTCCCATCTGGATTTTTCTCCTCTTCCTCAACCTTTCCTCTTTCTTCAGCCTTCATTTCCATTCCTCTGCTTTTCTTCCTCTCCCCTCCTTCCTTACCTTCCACCCTGTCCCCTCCCTCCTTATCCCTGCCTCGGTGGATGACCCTGTCACCCCCTCCCCCTTGCAGCACCCCTAACGCTAGGTTAGAGGTGATGTGCAGGGGCACAGTGACCATGGTGGGCCCTGTGATGTGCATGGCTGCTCTGCGGCCTTTAGTGGACAGTCCTGGGGATCTGGACTGTAGAGTCTCATTACCTATGAGTCCCAGACCCTCAGGGTCAAGGGAAGTGTAAGTGCCCTGGATCCCTGCACCCCCGCTCACTAACCCTGTTCCCCTGCGGTACGTTACAGCATATTCACTGCCACCTATCGCACTAGAGGATGAAGAGACATCAGAGCAGGGATGGTGGGAGGGGGTGACGAGGGGAGACATGTTGGTGGAAGGAGGACGCTGTCCCCTACGTCTGGAATCTGCAATACAGACAGATAAAATATGATCTGTAATTATGAACAGTTTAATCTAAAGTCTGACTGACATTCTGTATCGACAAAATAAAAGTTGAAATAGTTATGGTGTATGGGTGCATGGGTATTTATAGCTCTGAATAAATCTGTCAGAAAATGTGTGACAGAACAGCACCTTCATTTGAATAGAGTGAGGTGCTGAGGGAGTCCATGCTTCTCGCTGGTCTCAAAGCAGGTCTCTCTTTCTCTGAAACAAAGAACCAGTTGTTTATGACAAAATATATAAAAATGGGATGATGGTAAAGAAATGAACCACACAGGAGGTTTAAACCTCCTGTCAGACAGATTTGTCTTCCTGAGAGTAACCCTTTTATCCCCTGTAAACATGTGTACACTTGAAAGAGGGTTTTACAGTTTAAATGTGTTACTGTAGAAGGTGGTAAATATAATATACACAGAGGGAAAACACTGTAATCAATTTAAAAGGAAACTGTCACAGTATAGAATGACTACCAGGACTAATAACCAGGATAAGGTTTTGTACCTTTAGCAGAGTGTTTGTGCCGCCGTCGTGGGTCGTGGAATCGTCCACCGATGTTGAAGATGGACATCCACTTTCTGCCTTTGAGAGATCCTTTCCTCCTGAACAAGATGCAGAAAAGTCTCATAGACTGTGAGCATCTGTTTGCTGGGATAAGGTCCACTAATGCCTGAACATTGTTTTGTTTTCCAAGCTTACAGAGGATGTACCACCTGATAATGATTGGCCTATAACCTCTGACTGAAAAACTTTCTCTCAACCAGATGACACATAATAGATAGATGTGTCTACTCACTTGTCAGTGCCTTCAATGATGGCGTGGTAAGGTCTTATGGGTAGGGGCCCGTCTCCTGGACTAATATTACCAAAGTGGGGGACAGGCTGAGAAGGAGCGGACTTGTAAAATCCTTCCTCCTGATTGTGTATTGCTGACGGGGAGGGGAGCGACTTCCGTCTTTCACATGATGCATCTGAATATGGTAGAGATAAGTCAGTGACAGAGTGTGGCAGAGGAAAGTTAGTATTATTATATATTTGTTACCTTGTTCAGGAAACAGCTGAGGGACGTGTGTGAGGATGAACTCCACCACGATGGACTGAACCCTGACCTCCATGAATGCTGCTGTACCGTTAAACCCAGACACCTCAATGTCCTTTGACCTTAACATTGATTGATAGATAGATAGATAGATAGATAGATAGATTGATTGATTGATTGATTGATTGATTGATTGATTGATTGATTGATTGATTGATTGACTGATTGATTGATTGACTCAATATTGAAAGGGATAATGGAATAAATGTAATGAATGAAAAATATGAAACAAGGAAAAAGAGAGTGAAGGAAAATGAAGATAAAGAAAGGAAAAGAAAGCTAAAGGATAAAATATTCCTTCATCTGGAAATTTCTGAAACAAAATAACTTTAATTCAATCTTATTAACGTAAAACCAAGAGGTTAATAGTTAATAAATTACACACAGCATAATTAGAAATGAATCCTGCTTCATGTCACAGTTTGTGTAGATTTTCCAGCAGATTGTGGCTTAGCATCTTTATATTATATTATATTATAATGTTAGCAAACCTGAGCAGATTGGGTGCCCAGACGATGGCTAAGTTCCTGGAGTGCATGTTGGTCTCTGAGCAATATGAGGCCATTTTGACAAGATGGCGCATCAGAAACTCCAGAGTCCTGATGGCAAGAAAGCAAAGTGTTAAAGTCACACTGAAAAGAAAAATGTCCTTTCAGATCACTTCTCTGCACCGATTTATCAAAAAAAACACATTACAAAAAGTCAATGTTTTAGTTTCTATCATAATCAATTGATCTTTTCTTCCTATAAAACACAATGTGTGCTTATAGAAGCTAACACCAACCAATGAAATCTGTCCAACAATCAATCTGTGATTGTATCTGACTATAAGCCAGTCCACCTTTTGATTTAGATGCCTACTTTTGCCTGGTTACTGCTCAAATAACTAGCTTCATTGATAATACTAACAAACCAGTAACTAAAGATGCTCTTACTTTAACAACCAAAGTTTGTCAGGGCAAATGGGGGTCTGAGATCTACTATATATTACTGCAGGGTTCTTCCCAAAGTAACAGTATAATTATCAACCAGTCCCAGACCTTTCCCTACGTTGCTTCCCAGTGCTAGAACTCTAAAATCTATGTAAACAGGAAGCTGACAAACTGAACAAAGAGGCAGAGAGGCAGCATGTAGATATCCATATTTTTTCCTGAATAATTTTACTTAAAACCCCCAAAACAAATCCAAAGTTTGAGTATGCACTGGATGGTAGCCTATAACCTCAGGCATATACGGTTTATGTAGGCTTAGTTGGGGAAGCTGCATGGCCCTCAGACTGCAGTACTGGATTGTACCTGTAATGTGGTGCTGGTAGCTCTTTCAGCACATCTCTGATCTTTACCAGCCTCTCTTCCTCCAGCTGGATGGCCACAGCCTCCTGAAAAACAGACATATGTGTCAATCAATATGCTTATGGAGTGACGGTTTTATTTGGATTTATTGGAAATGTGGCACATATGGAGCTCTCTCATGTTTTTTTCTGATGTATAGTATATACATTATATACAAGTATTCGCTCACCCATCCAAATAATCAGAATCAGGTGTTCCAGTCACTTCCATGGCCACAGGTGTATAAAATCAAGCACCTAGGCATGCAGACTGCTTTTACAAACATTTGTGAAAGAATGGGTCGCTCTCAGGAGCTCAGTGAATTCAGCGTGGAACTGTGATAGGATGCCACCTGTGCAACAAATCCAGTTGTGAAATTTCCTCTCTTCTAAATATTCCACAGTCAACTGTCAGCTGTATTATAAGAACGTGGAAGTGTTTGGGAACGACAGCAACTCAGCCACAAAGTGGTAGGCCATGTAAACTGATGGAGCGGGGTCAGTGGATGCTGAGGCACATAGTGTGAAGAGGTCACCAACTTTCCGCAGAGTCAATCACTACAGACCTCCAAACTTCATGTGGCCTTCAGATTAGCTCAAGAACAGTGCACAGAGAGCTTCATGGAATGAGTTTCCATGGCCGAGCAGCTGCATCCAAGCCATACATCACCAAGAGCAATGCAAAGCGCCGGATGCAGTGGTGTAAAGCACGCCACCACTGGACTCTAGAGCAGTGGAGATGTGTTCTCTGGAGTGACAAATCACGCTTCTCCATCTGTCAATCTGATGGACGTTTCTGGGTTTGGCGGTTGCCAGGAGAACGATACTTGTCGGACTGCATTGTACCAAGTATAGAGTTTGGTGGAAGGGGGATTATGGTGTGGGGTTGTTTTTCAGGAGCTGGGCTTGGCCCCTTAGTTCCAGTGAAAGGAACTCTGGATGCTTCAGCATACCAAGACATTTTAGACAATTTCATGCTCCCAACTTTGTGGGAACAGTTTGGAGGTGGCCCCTTCCTCTTCTAACATGACTGTGCACCAGTGCACAAAGCAAGGTCCATAAAGACATGGATGACAGAGTCTGGTGTGGATGAACTTGACTGGCCTGTACAGAGTCCTGACCTCAACCCATTAGAACACCTTTGGATGAATTAGAGCAGAGACTGAGAGCCAGGCCTTCTCATCCAACATCAGTGTGTGACCTCACAAATACACTTCTGGAAGAATGGTCAAAAATTCCCATAAACACACTCCTAAACCTTATGTACAGCCTTCCCAGAAGACTTGAAGCTGTTATAGCTGCAAAGGGTGGACCGACATCATATTGAACCCTATGGATTAGGAATGGGATGTCACTTAAGTTCATATGTGAGTCAAGGCAGGTGAGCGAATACTTTTGGCAATATAGTGTATTTTATACTCTCTTTACAGGGTTATACCACTGTGGTCAGTCCAATACTCTCCACAAACATGTGAAATGATGAAATGTTTGTGTGTCTGATATACTCACAGCAAACTTGTCATACAGCTGGTATGTGAGCAGAGGGTTTGGCAGCTCTCTAAAATAAGCTTTACACAGAGAACTGACACAGTGGATGTCCTGCAGGTACAGATCCTTGTTCAGATCTGGACTCCCGTCACTCTCAAACTCGCCCCTGGTTGGATCCATAGATTCATTTTAGAGTACATCAACAAACAGCACACACACATCATCAGTAGAGTATTTACAGATACAGATTCAAAGACACTTACCTTAGCTTCTGTATGTTGGACGACACTCCAGATAACCTGTAGATGCCATCTACAATTCCATGTTTCTCAACAAAGTCACTGCAACATTGCAAGACCTGAGGAACTGTGGGACACAGTGAACTAATTAAATGAATGACAGCATAAGAATAATGTGCAATATATTAAATTTGAACATGCACTTTCACTTTTTGTCTGTTTCATAAATGATAGACCTTACATAGCCACTTCTTCTTTTATTATAATACATGGACAACTAGTTGTGATTGAACTGTCACCTCCATGTAGAATAAAGGAGATAGCATTATGCAATACTGTTTAATAATTTTTGTCCTTTTGTGCAGCTTGTTCTTAAAAATGCAGTGTAGGGTTTGTTTGTTTTGTCCATTCTGGGCTTTACTGTAGAAACATGGCAGACTGTGCTGTGGTTTACGAGCAAACACCCACAAAATGAATGCTATTCTAAGACCACTCTCAGCTGTACTTTGGGCTAAGTATTAATGAGAAATGTTAGCATAATAACATGCAAAACAGTTAACCTGCTAAACACTGTCATTGAGGGAGTGTATTCTGTCAATAAGCATGAAGCTCAAATGTCACAGCCTCACAGAGCTGCTAGCATGGCTGCAGCCTCGTTTCTGTGTAAAGGGAAATAAAAGCACTAAATCCAAAGCTAGACGTAAGATTGGGAGCATATGTTGCCTCCGCATGGCTCTCAAAATGGAGCTGGCTGAGCTGGCCATGTGAGAGTAATGCAGAGGTGGGTTATATGAAATGGCAGGATGGACTGTTCTACATGGACTCCTGAGTAAAATCCTCAGTAATTCCCATGGTTGTATATATGTTTGATATATTGTAAACTGACATTGTCAGTGATTGGTAAGAGATATCTTCACAGTTCAAACTGCAAAAAAATGAATGGTGATGATGTTTCAAATACAGTAAAAAGAAAATACAATACAAATATAATACAGAAAAAATATCTTTGGTGCCAATAGTCAATAATACTGTTTTACCTAAAATTTTGAGGGCATGTTGAATAAAACTTCATGCTCACATTGCCTCTGCATTTGAGGAGGCCTGGTGTGGTTAACTGTGTATGGCTTGAGTCTTAAGTAAATTACTGAACAAAAAAAAGAATATATTTTTTTTTACTTAGAAATAGCAAAATAGCATACCACTGAAGAATGTTCTGACAAATCTGTCAAAAAAAATCATTGACCGTCATTCCTGGTCAATGATTTGTTTCCCAACTCTAGGCTGACGTTTACACAAAAATCAACTTTGCCAGATTAATGAGGACTATTGTATTTGTGTGGTAATTTGGATGTCTATGTTAGGCTAAATGTATGTTGACGTACCCTCTTGACAGGAGGTGGTCAGGTGCTCCAGCAGGTCACATCCAAACACCTTCTCTTTGTTCCCTCCTTTTCTCCGTACTCTCCTCATCGCTTTCTGTCTGCTGTTTCACCTCACATTAAGACCGCTCTGCTGCTCTGTTTCGGACCGTCAGAGTGACTGACTCTCTGTGTGGCTTCTGGATGTGTTGCCCAACTTGGTTAATGTGACACTGACTTTGTAGACATCTCATAGACTTGACCGTGCTGCTGCTGCTTCCTTTGCCTCAGTGCATGTTGTTTCCTCTGTCAGCTGCGTTGCATTGGACTTGATAGGTTAAAGCTGGAGTATTAGAACATGTTTTGGTTTATCTTCCACCCTACAGGAGCAGAAATAACAAAAAAAATCTTTTCTCATTGCAGTCACAATCTCCCCTGAAAGCAAACAACAAATTTCACCGAATCGACTCTCTACTTCCCCCGATGTACTCAATGTATTTTTGAACTACAGGCCACACCCTTGCCTCTGTACTTCTCCTATTCAGTGAAACGAGCCTCTGAATGTTTCACTCCGATCACACCATAAAGTCTCTCTGTGCCGGTGGACCCAACTAAACCTCCACTCAGCTCCAGCATGAGGACTGACCTCAGGACCAGCTGCCTCTGTCCTCATGTCACGGCCATTGCGGCCTCACTTTTTTCACTGCAGCGGAAGTCAAGCACTCTCTAAGCCTGAACAGACATTCAAATTCAGTCCCCAGCCCTCCATCTTCCTGACACCTGCCACTGCTCCACTTATCTCCAGCACCCCTCCATATCTGTCTACTTGCAGGAAAGAGTTTTGATAGAGTTTTGATGTAGAAAAGGTTTTTTTTAAAAAAAGCCAGTGTTCCTACCTTCACTCTGCATCGACACACAAGTAGCAGCATAAATGATGACGCAAGAAACCACTAAACTTCCCCTGTTAACTTCCTGAGTGTGTCTCCTTCTCTTGTGCTTTCTCTCTGAATGTGGCCCACGTTTCTCCGCCTCTGCTGATTGAGAAGGGAAATCAGTTCATGTATCTGTACAGAGCATCTATTTCCCTTTATGTGTGTCTCTCCATGTGTGAATCCCTCATCCTGACAGCAAGACATGAACAGTGACACTTGGGACAAATTCAACTGATTTCAGCCCTTCATGTCCTTTGACTGTGTCAGATGTACGTCAGTGTGTCAAAACACATAATACAAACTAAAGTCACTTTCAGTGAGAACTGCACAAGTACCATAAAGACACTACAATGAACACTACAGTGCAAATGTGCTCCATTGGAAGTAAATGGTGTTCATGTAAAATTTTATTCTGGCAACTGTACAGACGTATTAGCAACAAAATGTACTTCTACTGTAGTACTGGAGGTGATGTAGTGGAGTACAAGCAGTGGTGGAGTGTAACTAAGTACACTTATTCAAGTACTGAATTTGAGCAGGAATATTAGTGACGTAACATTATGCATCTCTGATTTTAATATATAATAAATATGTACATAATACATACTTTTGAATGAGTGACTGTCTATGGCAGGGGTGTCAAACTCAATTTCATCGAGGGCCACATTAGCGCTATGGTTGCCCTCAAAGGGCCGGTTGTAAGTGTAAGACTATATAAATACAGTATATTGATTATTATTAGTTTTAGTAATAACTTAAATAATAATAATGACTTCATGGTGTCTCTGCTCTAAATGTATATGTTATATTCCACTACTGTGTCTTTACACATTCAGTAATAAGGTAATAAGTGGGTATGACTTTACATTATTGTACATTTGTATGTAATAAAAGGATAAGATGTGCACATATATATTGTTAGCCTTATCATAATTGCCTATATCATATTTTTGGCAAATTTGTGATATCTGCCTAACTCCATCTGTAACTTTGATTTGTTATGCAATTGTTGTGTCTTTTTTGCAAACCAGTTCACACATCTGCTCTGAACATACTATTGCAGTATAAATAAAAAGTGTGTTTTCTTCTTTTCTGACAACCTTGAAATATGACTATTTTTCTATGAGGCTGATGATAAATTGTGGTAGTTTGTAGTCTGTAGTTTGTGTGTGTGTGAGTGTGTGTTGGACAACTGACAGTTACTAAGGAGCTAGCACAGGGCTGCTAGCTACTAGCTAATTTCATAGAGAAATGGATGGCAACTCTGGCTAGGTTTTTGGTTTTATAATTTTTTAATCTTGTGTACTCTGCCCTGCCTTTAAAATACATGACGCCACAGGCACTTTTTATAAAAGCATGACTGGCCGGTAAGACCGGAAATATTTAAAGGCTTCACCGGGCACTGCCGAGGTGCCCTTGAGCAAGGCACCGAATCCCCAACTGCTCGGGGCGCCTGGGTATGGGGCAGCTCCCTCACTCTGACACCTCTCCTCCAAAGCATGTGCATGTGTTTGTTTCATAACTTGTGTGTGTAATGTGCAACTGAAAAACTATACTAACAGAGTGAAAAAATGTCCCTCACTGAGGGATCAATAAAGGAATTCTTCTTCTTCTTCTCCCGTGAGGTCTGACTTCCGCCATGGAGCGGCACTGTGCGGATATAGCCTGACACTTACGGTAATACAATAACTGACGCTTCTATAGTAACCTCGTTGTTTATTCCAGTACGTCCCCGAGTGGCGGAAAGTGTCGTAGGTTCACGCCCACTGCTAACGTTAAAATGCATAAAAATGTACCAACTTGTGTTCATTCAAAATAGCAGAAGATGTTGAATTACCTTGGTGAAAAATAGTCATTATTTGTTTGCGATTAAACAGAGAGGGAGTGAGACCGCCCGTGCAAAAAGCGCGGTGTATGAAACGAGCAATCCTCGCCCCTCTACCATCCGCGGAAGACATTTGTGACTGAAGAACACAGAAAGCTGTCTTCCACTCCTGTTAACAGCAGCTGAGTGCGCTCATACTGAAAGTGAGTGACAAACAGCCGCGTACAGGTGGATATATTTGTTTGTTTTGAGCAAGAAGCTGCAGCTGGTGTCGACATGGAGAACTGCAGCTTCCAGAGCCAGCTGCTGTCCGTCATGGAGGTCCTGGCCAAGGCGGCTGTGGCGGAGATAGACCGGCGAGTGGATGATAGCTGCGCGGTGTTCCGGCTGGAGTTGAGCCAGAGCCGGCGGGACATCGACCTGCTGAAGAGGAAGAGTGAGGCGATGGAGGCAGAGCTGAAGAGGACCAGGATGAGAGCCAGGAGGAAAGGTGGGGCTCCACTTCATGGTGTCAAGCAACTGTCTGTAGTCTTCAAGCGTTTTAATGTGGTGTCTCTTCTGCTTCCTCAGTGTTTTATCCTCCAGCAGCCGAGAGGTTCTCTCCTTTAGTCAGAGTAGTGTTGAACAAAGAGAGGCAGAGGACAGGTTGGGATGCTGAGGCACAAAGTCAACCCCAGCAGGTATGAAGCGTATTGTCATTTTCTGTATTTTTGCTCATAATCATGGAAAATGCTTCTTACAATTAGTAGTAAAGTTGGCTGAGGCCCAATGTTATGTTATTAAATTGTTTATTAATTAATTAAATATACATTAATATACAAAATATACATGTATACACTAAATGCAGAAAAGCCATAAACCCTTTTGGTTTTTGGAACAATACATGATAATGAGTGTCACTCAGAGAGAAATGCAATGGGTGAACTTAAAACAAAGTAAATGTAAATTTAGCTTATTCTTTAAGATGTTTTATGAATCACTAAATGTATGTGTATTGCAAAAAAAAACCCTCTTAGCTTAAGTTAATGCTGAACCTGGTGTTGCAGTGTGCAGAAGTGGAGCCTGTCGTTGAACCTGAACATGTGCTGATCAAAGAGGAGTGTGCAGAGGAGGACATGTGGAAGAACAACTCCGAGGACAAGCTGAGTGAGTCCAAACACAAGCATCAGACACTGTTTTCATCATTAGCATGGGCCATATGTATTCACACAACATCACCATCATCACCATTACTCTGGATTATTTTTGGACCTTCAGAGTGGCACCAGTCATATTTGCTGTCATTACCCGTGATGAGCAGGACATCCAGTCAGCCAATCAAAATGCATCAAATGACTGGCTTGATGTGTGACTTTAACACAAATCATTCACTATAGACCGTTGCTGTGAGCACTCAAAACAAATAGGAAGCAGCACATTAGCAAACAAAGTCAGGTCAACAGGTTATGCATGAGTTATCCTTCATCACCTCAGAGATCAGTTCAGATCCATTTGTCCTTGTTTGACAACCTGAATCCATTATTGCATCTGTTTTCACTTGAAAATGTTTGAAAACCTCCACTCTAAAGGCGACATATCAGAAAACACATTTCATACCGTCAGAATGTAGTCTTTTCATTCTAGAGCCTGTCTCTTTAAGACCCCGTCCTGAAAAAGCGCAGTCTGCTCTGACTGCCTTGTGAGAAAATGATGGCGCGCCTTTAAAAAGGAAGTTGTCACAGGATGTTTGTGGATTGGTTGGGTTTATAAGTGAGCTTTTCGGGATATGACCCCTTTTTAAGATGATGTGTGGTCCCTGTGCTCTCTGTAGTCTCTGAAGCAGAGTGTTTTGACGCCTCACAGCCGACCCAGACCGACAGCTTTGCGGAGCGTTACCACTCAGCTGGGAACACGGCCGACCTCGGATCTCTGGTTTCCCCAACAGACGACTACACTGCTTTCCCAGAGCAGCAGCTGAACAGACAAACTGAGGCAGAGCTCATAGTGAAACACGAGAAGGGAGACGAGCCTGATGAGAATGCAGCTCCTCTTGATTCAGCCCAAACGTTTGGAGGAGATGAAGGCGACGGACAGCTGTGGTCCTCCACTCTGTGCAGAGACACAGTGGACACAGGCTTCTCCAGTACTGACCAACAGTTTGAACCACTTCCCCCTGTGTTTCCTTCTCAGAGTGGATTGCATCTGGAGGACATGGTGCCTCGAGTTCACTCGGTAGAGAAATCACACTCGGTTGTAGTGAGTGCAGCGCGAGTGAAGAGACGAGCCAGGCTGTTTGGATGTAAGAGACCTCAGCCAGATGACGGACACGGCGCTTTGTCTCAGATCAACTCCATGGATCGAGGCTTGATTCTTCAGCAATCACAGTATCAGTGCAGCGGCTCTCTTCCAGCGAGGATCCCAACTGAGGATTTGACTCAGCCGAACCCGACGCCGTCTTCCTTCTGTGGACACAGCCGCAGCGGCGGCTTTGGCCTGACGAGGAGGATGAGGACACCCTGGAGATCAGGCGTTGGCGAGAAGAGGTTCAGCTGCACGTACTGCGACAAAAGCTTCATGAGGATCAGCCAGCTCAAGGAGCACCTGAGGAGTCACACAGGGGAGAAACCGTTCAGCTGCCTGCAGTGCGGCAGGAGCTTCACCAAACAGTGCAACCTCATCCGACACGCAGTGGTCCACAGCGGAGAGAAGCCCTACGAGTGCTCGCTCTGTGGGAAGTGCTTTACTCAGCGCTCCAGCCTCAAGTCACACCAGAAAACAGCTCACTGAGTCCATGGGGGCTTTTTTATACATCACATTGGTTTTATCATTGTATATTGAACATTTTCTGTTTCATATCACTGTATTTAATATAATATTGATATAAACAAAACTACCATAATTGAGCTGAAGGGATCCTACCAGTGTGGTTGTGAGTTCACCGTCGTATAGAAATTCTAGTTTTCCTTTATTTTTCCTACAGCTCCAGGCATCCTCTAGTCTTCATTATTTTATATCCAGTTTAAAAAAAACAGCTTGTGGACTCTTCTCAACAGTAAATGATGTGAACAGAATATAACTGCTGGCGATACCTGCCTCCATGATAGAAACTTGTTCTAATTTTAATCCAATGATCCAATGACAACTTTACTACTCTCTGGTCTTTTCAACACTAATATTTGTTTTTGTGTGTATAAATATTGTTGGAAAAGCACCTTGTCACGTTAAATTCACTCCTCTTTATATTGTGTTGTATGTCACATAGTCCTTGTATATTTATTATATATATATTTATATTACAGACCATAGGTTAAGCCCACATTAAGCATTGCACAGCAGTTTAGTTGTAAGTGCACTTTTGTGGAAAAAGTCTTCACTATTACCTCTCATTTATTATATCAGGCTAAAACTTAAAACATAAGAGCAAAAACATGGCTCACTTTAACCTGTTTATGCCTCTGATGTCTAGTCATGACATAAAAATCAACTAGTTTGTACCATTTTAAACTAATCAAATTTGAACTTTTTCATTCTATAGCTAAAATCTTTTTTTTTTTTATCCAGATGGACTGATACCTTAAAAATTGCAGTATGTCAAATGACCTACAGGTTTTTACAGGAATGTCTCTTTCAAGAAGACAAATGCTTATTTCTGCGACATGAGACAAACTGGGGTTAGGTTACATTTCTCATTGCACTCTCTACTGTGGCTCTTCATCAGGATGATGTGATGGACAACATTTTGATACTTACCGTAAAACAAGTATGCATTTTAAATGTGGGCTGTGTAGTGAAGTAGTACTGAAGAAAAAGACTGAGAGACGAACACAAAGAAAACTTCAAGAAACTTTGATATTCGATCAGCAAAAAAAGAAAAAAACATCTCAAATCTGTATTCATCAAGGCAGGTAACAAACATTATATACAAAGGTAAGACATTAAAATGTTTTCTCATAAATATCAAATTAGATCCTTTATACTGTAGAACAGTGTCACAGAAGTTAACATTGGTTGCATAGAAAAGTAGTGACAAGTAGTTCAGAGGAGACCACCGTATATATAATCACTGTACAAGTGCATTTTAGTTCCTATTGAAGTGATCGGACTGAGATCAGCAGAGATGTAACAAGAGCATCACAGGGCGAAGTGCTGGAGACAGGCCTTCAATAAATATGAACGTAAATTTATAACAGTCATTTTGTTGAAAGAGATCATAGAAGAGGAAATGCCAGAGTGTGTCAGAGCTGTGAGACATCTTCAGAGAGGGAATGTGCTCCAATCAAAAGGAAATATACACTGAACTTTAAGTCAAATCCTGCTACTTGAACTTAGGCTGTGCCACATTTTCAGGGGAGCAAAACAAAGGAACATTTACGTGTAATAATTTGAGATTAGCTGTGCTCTTCTGTCTGGTTTGGATGTTTTCCTAAAAACACAATGAAAAGACCTCATGTCTCAACATTATTCATATAACTCAAGTCATGGACTCCTTTTTCAGTAAAATCATTTCCATTAACTGAAACTGTTGAGATGGAACTAAATCTGGTGGAGTTTTTACTTAAATTATTGCTCTGAAGATTTGAAACTGTTAACCACATGAAATGTTGACTTAAGATGAGGCGTTACACATTAAGGGTAGCAGGCTGCATACACTGCAGAGCTACCAGGAAAGCCACTCCTTATCTCAGCACCAGCATCACACTGAAACAATGAGCCTGTGGCTTCTTTCTAGTGAACTGTTTGCTGTTTCAGGACATTCAGTATTTGCAGCGTTTTGAAAAAAATAAGTTGTCTTTTATTGTAAATAGCTGATGTATAATTTATATTACTGCTGACCTTTGCTATCAGTTGCGGTTGAATGGAAGTACCTCAGTGGAAGAAAGCTGGCAAAACTCTCTAAATAGTGACAAAATGTGCTTCAATTCTTCCTTTCCGTTCTCCTATATCACGCTGTTTTCCATCACGGTCAAGATAAAGTATTTAGGAAAAGACAGAGGATGTCATTTTTTATTTGACCGCAGTCTTTTATATATATATATAAAAGACTGCGGTAATATATATATATATATATATATATATATATATATATATATACTGTATATATTATTTTTTTTTTACATTAAAGCTAGATCATGCGACTTTAGCAGAACAGCGCTCACTGTGGCCATAAGTGGCAACTACAGCACAGTGACTTTGAATTTCAATTAATTTTCTGAAGCAAGTTACTTTTGATGATTTTCTTGAGAGTGAAAGTGCATTCTTGATCCTGGAGGATTTATTTGCGACATACATTGTGTGTTTTGCACTTTACAGTAAGTCAACAAATGACTTCATAATCAATATTTAATATTTGCCACCATAACCGGTCATACCAGACCAAGTAAAGCTGTAGCAGCTAAATCCCAGAGTGTGTTAGAGTCAATTTAACTTTGTCTTTCAACAGGTGCATAGTCTTGCTTTTACCTTTTTCTTTTATTTACCTTATATTTTGGCTTTATTTTTTATGATTTAATCAGCATGACGTGTTAATAGACGCAAGGAGGGATTGTTACGAAATGTGTAGAGTTCAAATTAACTCTGATATCTGAGATTTGGAAGTTGGATTTTGAGCAGTAACTTTTAAAGGCAAAACATTGTCATGGTCCTGTTTTTTTCCCATCTGGATTTGATGTTGTGACACCACAACATGTGAATGCTCTGCTTTGACTGTTGAATGGTTTTGGTTTTACTGATCTGACCATTTCTGCTGCGAGGCAGAGTTCCCTGTGAATCAGTTGGAGGAAAATTGCTATAAAATATTTTATAACCGCAGTTTGTAAAATAGTTTTTTTTTTTTCAGGCACTCAGTTATTATAAATCACCTCTAATTCTCTCATCTGAATATCAGCGTCACATTAATCACAATGTCATGGGATATTTTTGCATGAATGTAACTAAGAACATGGAGGGATGGTATCAAAACACAAGCTTTGATTTTTAAACACTCACACATATGCAACACAAGGGACCTTCAATATCCCCTGTCATACACAAGACGCCTAATATGACCTTTAAGGAAAAATCTACATCATTTCACAATATCAAATATAAACAACCTTTTCAAAAAAATAATCTCTATAGCGAGTATCCGCTGTGTTGATAAAAGTGTATGAATGGAGACTCATCCCGTCACACCTGGCTGATAGTATCTTTGAAAGAGGTATTTATCTACATCAGGTGTGCTGGATTCACTGAAAGAGACAAAGCAAGCTCTTTTTACGTTTAACTTTTTTCCAAAACCTTTCAAATGTCTGCTGCCTCCAAGTCCTCCATCCATGATTAAAAGTCCTCCTCTCTTGTCAAAATCCACCACACCTCCACAGTGTGTGTGTGTGTGTGTGTGTGTGAGTGAGTGGATTTACAAGTGTGTTACAGGTGTGTTACATGGGGCAGGTGTGTGTCCCTCTATCTCACTCCACCTCTGCCTCCAGGCTGCTGGAGCAGTCCATCGCCTCTCCACTGTTCCTCTCACTGCTGGGGACCATCGGAGACCAGCTCTCCCCAAACTCATCCTCCTCGTTTCCCTCCTTCTTCACCTCCACCTCTCCGTCCTCCTCCCCTCCTCTCTGCCTGCAGTAAGGTGGGATCTCAACCACAACGTATTTCTTTGCCCAGCCATTTCCAACCAGGCCTGCGTCAGACCTGGAGTTAGCCGCTGAAAGGAAAAAAAAGGAAAGAAGGGGAAAAAGGTAAGAGTAAGAAAAACAAATATAACAGTGCCAAGATCTATGGTGTGCCTGTGGCTTAGTTTGTGCAACAACTTCCCATTTTCACCAACTGCCGAAATGTACATACAGTACACAGCCATGAGTCATAGGAGTGGCATAAAAAAGTATAAATATGTACAAGAATAATAAAATAAATGGAAGAATACAAACCAATAAATGTAGGAATAAATAACAACTAAATATAGAATGTAGATATCTAAAAACATGACAGAATAAGCATTTTTCATTTATTTTCATTCAGTTATTCCCATAAATATTTGTATTTCATATTTTTATTTATTATATCTTCATTATTTTTTTTAGACATAAAATGTGTGTGTCTGTGTTGGTTTTGTGATGGTCTGGTAGTTACCAGAGAGAATGATACTTAATTTAAGAGATTAAATGAAAATGCTTTACTTATTCTTTTATACGTTTTATATATATTTTTCCTAAAAAATATGATTGTATATTGATCATTTAAAAAAAGAAAGTGTTCCCACTTATAACAAGGCTTCTGACAAGGTGTGACATCAGTGTTATCAGTGTTTACATCAAAAATGCTCACCAGACGCCTCACCTGGCAGCGTTGTGGATGGCTGGCTGGAGTTGCAGGTCATTGACCCGTTGTTATTGGAGCTATCAACAGCAGGGAGGTGGAAGACCTCAGAGTGGGGCAGCTGGGGGGACACTGGTAAGGAGTGACACTGTCTTCCTGGCAGCTGCTGCCAGTAGTAAGAGGACATCTCCTGTTGGGGTCCTCCAGGGCCATGAGCAGGCGGCTGGTTACTGAACACACTCCCTGGGGGTGAGTGGAGGTCAAACACCAGCGAGAACACAGACTTGCTGGGCACATCATAAAACTTGATCTTGCCCCCACACAGGTCCTCTCGGGCAGTGAACGGGTTGATCTTCTGGGCTTTAGAGGCTCGCTGGCTGACAGGAGGATTATAGTAAGGGTCCTGGACATTCACTTTTCTTCCTGGTTTGCAGGAGAAGATGTCTGATTGGCTGCGGCTAAGCCAGATGTTTCGTCGAGGGCGGGGCAATTTTGGAGAGATTTTATCATCCTGGAAACCGAGAGGGTTCAATCGCTTGAAGCCCTGGAGCTTTTCACCTTGAAAAAAAAGAGACTGATCAGTTTTTATCATTTTTTTTATATAAAAAAATGAGTATTAAGTCTAAAAGTGTGTCTACACGATCACACTGTCATGTCTGAAATAGTGTAAATAGTGCTCTGTGGTGAAATAGATAATCTAATGTAACCACTAGGTGGCAATACAGGCTAAATCCTGTGTACCTTACAGAGACATGAGTTCCTTGAATCCCTGTTCTTCAAATTGAAGACTGTTATATACAGAAATCTCCTGTGAAGTGTGGCTGGATCTCAATATTCTTGTAAACTTAAGTTAATGTGAGGGAAGGGAAAATCTTAGGAGAATAACAAAAGTTTATACATGTAAACAAATTAGCTAACCATGAAAACATTTAAATTCATTTTATCCTCCTCTCAAATCTCATTTACTGTTGCACTTCAGAGACATAATGTATTTTGTTAATGCCAGGAAATATCTGAGAGGATTACTCGTGACTGTAATATTTCAATAAATGGTGGTTCCACAACAGAAATATTTCCTACTATGAGGGTGATCATCCTGATGTTATCAAGTAAACAGAGAGGCAGAAAGCTGGAGGCAGAACTTCATGTTTTCCACACAATAATAGACACATATTACTGGATGTTATGCAAACAAGCCCAGGCAGGTTTCATATATTTTAGCTTCATCTAGAAGTTTCTTCCCCACTGCAGCTGAACTCATTAACAAGGCCCATGGTCCACCCTGCTACACCAGCCTAAGAGCACATTTCTGAATATTAGCACCTTCCGTGCAGTTCATCTGCCATATTGCACTGTTTTTGCCTCTCATAATCAGAGTTGTATTCATATTTATTCTTAGTCACTTTACCAACTTTGGATCTTATCTCTGCACTACAATTACATGTTTATATGTGTATAGGTTTATGTTTATATGTCTGTATGTCATGCACCAAGTCACCAAGTTAAATTTCTTATTTGTGCAAACTTACTTGGCAATAAACTTGTTTCTGATTCTGAAGTAGTGTCACTGCTATGAATTCCTCCTGCGTCCTGTGACGTCATATGTTCGTGCTCTTCCTCTTCACACACTTTAGTGCTGAGGAAAAGAAGCCGCTTGGCTTGTCTAAACAAAAACACTACAGCCTCCTGACTCTGTGATGGTCAGACATGCCAGCGGCAGAACGCTGGACCAAATTAGAAGTGAAACCTGGGCCTGCTACTGGATCCAGTATCTCAAAGTAGGCATCTAAAATCTCAGACCTAACTCATGGTGAAGTTTATATTATCAGCAACTAAGGACTCACACGCTTTACTTCTTTTAAGTGTGATACAGATAAATGTTGCAACAGAATTCACTGAATAATTTATTGGAGTGCAAAGAACAGGGGATCCAGATGGACGCAGAGGTGTTACTCAAACTGACGCGCTGACTGTGCGACTAAAAGGAAGTGAAGTTTCAATTTGGCTTTGGCCAAGGAGAATACAGTGTAAACAACAGTATCCTTGTAACTGACTGAACAAATGTGGAATCAGTAGTGTACTTTGCAAGAGGAACTGGTGTCAGGAGAGAAGAGAAGTTTCTGTCAGACTCAACAATGGCAGGATAACAAGTGAAATATCGACTAGCTGGCGGTCTGACTGGATAAGAGTACGAGCAGAGCCTGGAGGTGAAAGGTTAGGAAGGTTATAAAACAGGTTTCTGTTGTCTTGTTTGGATTACAGCTTAACTTGATAACCATTTCTTTTACAGGAATCATGTTGGCATCACGTAAACAAAAGACAGTGACTTGTATTGACTGTAAAGCTGAGGCTGAAATGACGGATCACCGCTGGTACCTTTAGGTATGGTCTTCTTGTCGTTATCCCCACTAAGCTGGACGCACTCGTGCTCCATCTCTTCAGCTTTAAGGCGAGCAAGAATGTCCTCGAGGTGCCTGACGTTGTCTAGGAAGGACGGACGGAGTTTAGGGTCCATCTGGGGGAGGAGGATTCAGGTTTATATTTTTATAGAGACATGGTGAAGAAGCAGGGATGAATGGCACTCATCAGATTATTATCAGGGACAAGCAAAACATGCATAAACAAGGGCACTTTTCATCTAAAAAAACACTAGATATAACATTCAAACATTAAGCATAACTATATAACATTATCCATCCATCCATTTTCTACCGCTTATCCTCATAGGGTTGTGGGGGGGCTGGAGCCTATCCCAGCTGTCTTAGGGTGAAAGGCAGGGTACACCCTGGACAAGTCTCCAGTTCATCACAGGGCACATAGAGACAGACAACCATTCACACTCACATTCACACCTACTGACAATTTAAATTAGCCAATTAACCTAATCCCCATGCATGTTTTTGGATGGTGGGAGGAAGCCAAAGTACCCAGAGAGAACCCACACAGAACATGCAAACTCCACACAGAAAGGCCCTGGGCCCAGGATTCGAACCCAGTACCTTCTTGCTGTGAGGCGACAGTGCTAACCACTACACCACCATGCCGCCCTATATAACATTATAATAATTCAAATATGACCAGAGCTGATGCCCCCCACAAGCATTTGCATTGTATTTTTGTATTTCAAAGAAATCTATTGTTTTATGGCGTCTATTGGTACTTGACACTGAAAACATGCAGTTTCTCCGGACAAAGTGATCGAAGAGAAAAGCCTGAAACAGAAGGGTGCTGCTAAGAGAGAAAAAGAACAGATGGAAAAACAAGACGGGGACCAAATTGTGGCTGAAAATGAAGACAAACAGCTGACTCAGGAGCTGAAGAGAGGCTGAAAGAAGAAACTGTCAAACTGACTATTAAGTAAATTAAATTACACCAGAGTGCTCTGGAAAAAGGATTTGGATGTAGGATGAAAAGAACGATAAAAGCGAGACAACAGACAAGGAGGAGCACAGATGGAGGGAGTTAATATAGGATCAGTCAGCAGGGTGCTCCAGAATCTTTACTGCCTTCATCTTCTGTGGTTTGTAATTGTGCCAGAGAAAGAAAAAATATAATCACAATACCAGTCTAGTGATTATGATGTGAGAAAAACTTGACTCTTGTGGAAAAGGTATATTTGATCTGATTACCGTCTCATATCAATAGCAACACGACAAATTAATGTATCACTAAAGGAAAAAGACGAGTAACTGATGCAACTTTTGGTGAACAGACGACCCCCCCCAGAGAGTGAGCTAAATAAGATTATTCAGATAATCTGACTGCCCCTCTATTTCTGAAGAAGGGAATAAAAGTTACTTAACAAATTAAAAACAAATCATCCCAAGAAACTACAACACACACAACACCTTGTAGATGATGTAGATACATGTTTGGTGGTTTCTATTCGGTTCTATCCCAAGCAGACTGGGATCGTTATCATACTATATATTTGGACACAGTCTGAGACGGACTGGAGGACTCACATTGCAACAGTTGAAGGCCAGCTGGAGGAAGTCAGGCGGACAGTCTCCAACCATGTGCTGGAAAGTGTGATAGTCCAGGCCGAAGTTCTGTTCAGGAGAGAGAGAACAGAGAGATTTGGATATATGACAGTTAAACAGGAAATTCATATTTACCGTACTAAAAGTGGGATAAAGACACAGAGATCAGCAGAGGTTTGTCAGATGTCTGACACACTGTAACTCTTCTGCCAAAACCAGCTTCATGTCAAACTAATCCCTCTGACGCGATCCTTCTGACTGCCAAGTTTGCATTTTGGCTGACATGTTAAATAACACTGTGTGATAGAAAAAAATGTCTCTGCAGGTTTCAGAGAAGTCACTTTTAGAAATGTATTTACAATATTTCTAAAAAAATAATACAAATTCAAAATAGCTGCAGTGGTTTAGGGTAAAAGGCAATCTATCTATAATAAAGGGTATTTTCTCATGGTTTTGTGTTTAAGTGACTAATCCAAAATGAATGATCCAGTATTGAGGCCAAACACAACTTCATCACTCATGACAACTCCTTACCACCAGTGTACATTTTTCCCTGTTTGACAGACTCATATTGTTATTACAAGTGTCTCACAACATTAACTTAATGCTCAGAAAAATAAAAAATCCGGTCTGTTTTTTTTATGGCGTCATGTGACTTACAATGGTGGAAACGTGCATGAGAGGAGTTTGTGTAGCTTAGTGTCATTTAAAAGGTTTCCAACGTCATGGCAGAATGTTTGGATGATTTCCACACTGTGGAGGCAATCTATGTAGGAAAGTCTGTATTGTTCTGCATGAATTATTATTTCTCTGTAGGGTCCTTTACCTGATGTTTTCACACACAGAATCTGACCCTGTCAGTGGCACTTTTAGTGGACATAGTTACCCTTACATTTGGTTTACGTGAAACACGTACTGTACATACTACATACGTCAGGTGGCCAACGATTAGAGTTTCGTTATAGATTTGCCAGGGCGGGTTAATAATAATCAACCATCCATCCTTGGAGAATGTAGGAAACAGACTTAAATGTATGTATGTGATGTTACAAAGTATAAACAAGATGTGAATTATGGGACACCAGCGGATCAGCCTGTGTGCAAAGCAAACAGGCAGGGGGACTGATACAAGCTTATAGGGTGGAAAACAGGTGAAAAGTAGATGAGCAGTCACCTCTGTGCGGGGAAGGTAGTCAGGGTCTGCCTGGACCCTTGCAATGATCTCACACAGGATTATACCATAGGAGAATACATCGGCCTGAAAACAGACAGAAACACATACAGACTTAATGATAAATTTACCTAAAACATGTGTGGAACTCCCTGACATTCCCTAACTTTACTAAAAATGCACCAAATTGTCTGAGCTCCCCATCTGAAGTAAAAATATAGAATGTTCCAGAAATTCCAAAATTTATAAAAACTGTGCCTCATCATCCGTGATTTGCTTTGATCTAGATCTTATTTTTAAAGTGTTTGTTCAGGTTCAATCAAAACACATTTCATTTTCCACATCATCTCAGCTTTTACAACTGCTTTCTATTTGAGGTCAAAGGTCAAAGAGCATTTAAGGTGCATTTACCCTCTCGTTGTAGGGTTCGTCTCTCAGCACCTCTGGAGCCATCCAGAACGGAGAACCAACCACTGACAGTTTCTCTGCTTCAGCACTAGACAACAAACACACAGCTTAGACACAACATGTTGATGGATTTGGTCCATTATTACTCTGCTCTACCTACATGAGTGTGTGCAGTGATTTTTTCAGGCCATCTCTGTAATGTTAATACGAACCACCGCTTAATAAAAGAAGATCATTTTCTTTTCTAAATAAAATAAATTCTTACTCTTTTGCTCTGTGTGTTCCTTCTACTAACTAGAGGGAACTGAAGTCTAGTTCACACATAATATCAGTTATACACTGATCAGGTATGACATTACGACCACTGACAGATGAAGTGAATATCACTGATCATCTCTTCTCATCATGGCTCCTAGGATATGAAAGGCGACATTAAGTCCTCAGAGTTGATGTCAGAAGCAGGAAAATTGTTCCAGCTTCAGGATTTGAGTGAGTTTGACAAAAAGAAGCAAACAGTGATGTCGAGAGGACTGGATCAGAGCATCTCCAGAAGTGCAGCTCTGGTGGGGTGTTCCTGGTCTGCAGTGGTCAGGATCTATCAAAAGTGGTCCAAACAAGGACCAGTGGTGAACCAGAGACAGGGTCATGAGAGGACAAGGATCACTGATGCAGATGGTCCTGGAGGTCTGATCCAACAGACCAGAGGAGTTAATGCTGCTGAAGATAGAAAGAAGTCAGGACACACAGAGCAGAGCAGTTTGTGACGTTTGGGGATGTTTTGGCAGCAAAAGGGGGACCAATACTAGACAGGTGGTCATAATGTTATGCCTGATCGGTCTAAATTGTACCATGGTGAGAATATCTGTGCTATAGTTTTCGTTTGTAGTATTAGATGGAAATTCAGTTTCAGAAGATGTGTCACCCAGAGGTAAACCAAATCTCCTTACTGAATAACAAATGATAGGTGTGGCTGAACTGTGCTCCTTATTTATACATGTTTACATACCCACAACCACATGCATACATGTGCATACAAGGTATTAGAAATCGGGTCAACTGTGTTCCCGTTGTGCTATAGCAGCATGAAACAACATGACCCTGCACTGACAGTATCCTTCTGTTATCAGAGCACTAAAGTTGAGAATGTGACCTGTACAGCCTGTCAGTGCCAGACACACATGTTAATAAATAACCCCGTGCCTGGTATGAGCAGGGGAACACACTTAAGTTACAAATAAACAGAAAGTCACAAAAAAACATTCTCTGTTTATTGCATTTTAGATTAAGTTACACCAGATGTGTTTCTCTCTATCTGGACAGGTCTTTAAAGTCAGTGAGAAGTTGAGCTCCCGGGGTAAAATGAGCAGCAGTGCAGCCATAACAATAACAAGGTCCTGATTTTAGTTTTGGAGCTACAACACATAGCCCAAAAGTTTAGACCAGTCTTTGGTCACTAGGGGGCAGACAGAACAACATTAGCGCTCAAAGAAGTTGTGTCTCACCACCTAAAAAAGTCTAATATTCATTCGTTTTAGCTCTGGAAGTTTGACATAAATATCTTAAGTACTGCTAACTCCTAATAACTCCTAATAACAATCTGAGTGCATCTGTGAAGAGCAGTAATCAGTAGGGAACCCCTTACAGATTGGTGGGGATTTTTTCTGCAAGTCCAAAGTCTCCCACCACTGCTGTGTAGCCGTTGTCGTCACATTTGATCAGGCAGTTCTGTCAACACAGAGAAACATTATCATTACTTTCTCATGTATAATTGAGGAAGTTGTGACACTGTGGGGATTTACACCCAAACCTCCACTTCCGGACACTGTACATCACAAAATAGGAATTAAAAAGACAAATAAATAACTGTTACCATATGGTCATATTACCTAGCACATCTATAACTGTACTATATAAAACAGTAGCACAATCCTGAGTAAAGTCAAAGAACAGTTACTCACTTTTTTTTTTTTTTTTTTTTTTAAATACTGGTGTCAAGGTTACGTGACAACAAGCACAAGTCTGAATTGCATCTCTTATACTATGAAACTGAAAACATTTAGACCAGAACTGCAGACTGACCAACAGAAAACCCTGAAGCAGCACAGCTGGCTTATGCACGAGGACAATGATCCAAAACACATCCGCAAGTCCACTTCTGAATGGTTCACCAAAACCATAATGACGGTTTTGGAGTGGTCTAGTCAGTCTGGACTTGAATCTGATTAAGATCTCGTGGCATGACCTTAAGTGACCTTTCAGTGCTTGAAACCCCTCCACGGCGGCTGAATGAAAACAATTGAAAATAATGCCAGATATTGCCAACATTTGATTGTAGTTGTTGCTACCAACTATTAGGTTTAGGGAGCAATTACTTTTTCAACATAGGGCCAGGTAGGTTTTAATATTTTTTTCCATTTGATAAATGAAATCAACATTTAAAAACTGCATTCTCTATTTATTTGATGAGCTGAAACATTTAAGTGTGAAAAAATATGCAAAAAATAAGAAACAAGGATTGGTGGGAAATACTTTTTCACAGCACTGAATAACTGTGAGCGCAGACAGTAAATGATATGAGTTTCCAGTAGAGTGCATACTGTCCCTGTTACCTGCCAGCTCCATGCTAACACACTAGTGCTGGGTCAAGTTGAAAAACTAGAAGCTGCCTGGTACAGATTATTATGTCTGAAAGTGACAGTATGTTCTTTAAAGAAAAGTCAACAGGTCTAGAAGTAAAGGAGCACATACTGTGTCAAGACACCTAACATTTGTGACATCGAACATCTGCAGATGCTTAATCCTGGGACCAAACACTAACAGTAGGAAAAGCAGAATGAGTCAGAGGAAAATAAAATGACTCAGACCTCATACCTAAGACAAAAAAAAAACTAAAAATACTAATTGTTAAAGCTCCCATCGATCAATATGAATAACAACTTAAATCTGGTAAAGATTAAATAAAATACTAATCAAGACAAGAAGGCCTGCAGTTCTATTTTCAGCAATGGTTTCTGCTCTTAATGACCAATTAGCCCATCTAGCTAACCTTGGAGGTGAGGTCCCGGTGGAATATGCCTTTGGAGTGCAAGTAGGCCAAGCCGCTGGCAATCTCCCAGGCTAGTTTCACCCTGGTGGGCCAACTCAGGTGTTTGTTGCTGTCGAGAAGCTGCTCCAGGTTTCCACCATTGATGTACTGGAGAATGACAAAGGGAGGGACACAGATAAATAATGTGTAAATACAATGAGACATTGTCACACCAGGAAAAGAAAAGGAAAAGAAACACATTTTACTATTACATTTTACTGGAATGTACAGTGCTTAACAAATTTATTAGACCACCCTTCAGTGTGAGGTGTAACAGTATTGCTGATTAACAATATTTGTCTGTTTATGCAATGGTTAATCCACCAGTATGTGCAAGCTCTTTAATCAAAGTGATATGTTTAATGCTAAAATTTAATTATTGTGAAATTTCAAAATTACTGTTTTACTAAAAAGCTGAAAAAACAGCAAATCTCAATTATAATTCTTTGATTGAGATGCCAAATTACAGTTATTTCCTGTCATTCCTAAACAGAAAAATGTGTTTCACTGGTTGTTTGTTATTCTTGATTAATATCTGACTTCTTTCTGAATTCTGCTTCAAATGTGGGTACAAAAAGATGAATTCAGTATAAATTCCTCCCTCATGTTCAAAATGTTGAAGCGTAGGGAAATAAATGAGAAAGAAAGAGTCTGAATTAAGGCTCTTCATGAGGCTGGAGGCTCTTTGGGACAAACAGGGCAGGTGGTCTAATAAATTTGGTAAGCACTGTATATTACACAATTAAATAAAGTGTATATTTTGTTAAATAAATGGTGCTACGCCAACAAATGGATCTAAGAATACATTTTTTTTCTCTCCTGTGAATTCCATAATGTATCCATCTTCTTGTTGTAAACAAATCTTGCGTCGAAATAAATAACGAAACACATAAATAAGAACATGTGGCATCACTTACCAAACAGTAAATATTTACTGACAGCACAATGTTCTCGCTTGGCTACATATAGCCATTGTGTTAGTGAGCTGGTGAGATGTAATAAATGTGGTGTGAAAACGCCAATAAAAGTAAAAGTTAAAATACATAAAGATAACTAATTAAAAAACACAAACTGTCTGCCTATCCAGCTGGCTCACACAGTGACGGGCCTGGTATATGAAGCGACTGGCTGTCTAAAACCTGTACAATGGCTTCAACAGCACTACTCGTTCCCTACATGCATGAACATGGGCCGTCTGCTCAGACTGAAGAGGGGGCAGCCAAGACAACAAATCAGCTCAGGGGGTTTAAAAGTGTCCAGGATGCTCCAGTCTGTCTGTCAGCTTTGATGCAGAATAACTTATCCAACCTTGACGCTTGCATGCAAACACACTAATCTCATGTCACGTAGATCACGAACACCAGTGGTTAACTTGATGGAGATGCTCCGGTCTGGTTTAGCTGTGGTTATCGGCATGATTGACAGGCACAGAATTAGGACATAAGGGGGCTGATGGTGATGGGAGGAGGTCTCTGCTTTTCCACACAACTGAATCAACTGCTCCACTGGTCAGATCACTTCTCAATATCAGATCATCGTAGCATTTTTTTTTTTTTTTTTTTAAACAGAGAATGAAGAATTGATCTTGGAAAATAGGCAAAGATAACCCAACCAAGGATATAATACATGTTCTATCAACTAAATGACCAGCCTTCCTATAACAAATGCCATTATTCCTCCTAAACTGTGCATGAGTGTTCAGTCAGTGGCCTCTTAAAGAAGGTATCCATTTACATTTATTTAGTTAGTTTTTAAAAAAAATATAGCTTGACACTAAATTAGATACACTTTGGATTGAAGGTCAGGATCATCCCACATAGTGACATCTTTTAAAAATATTCCCCAACACATGAGTAATCTCTATGTCCACTGCATTATAATCATCATCATCATCAACAGTTCAGACAAGAGTCTACAAGAGCTGAAAAGCTACTGGTACAGTGAGTCATTGCTATTATTTTGTAATGCCAAAAATGTCTGAGGACATATGTAATGATAGTAAAAGCAATGCTTTAACATGTCCCTACAGTCTTATGCTATCAAATGTGCATGCACACGCACACAAAGTCATCAGAGGATTACAGTATTTGTCCAACAAATTCCTCAGTAGCTGCAGAGTTCAACATCTGTTGTCTGCCTGGTTGAGAGGATACAACAGGGGAAAACTCCACAGGAGACAATTAAAACTCAAACTAATCCATTATCATCTCATTTGAGATCAGGATTATATTCTCACTCTGATGGAATATGCAGCGAGTGCAAAGTATGCCTGGTCCAAAAATGCGAATCACATGGTTTAGGCAAAGAGTGCACCTGCTGTGTCAACTAAAAGTAAAGGAATGGAAGTAAAAAGCCTCTTACTTGCACAGTATTTCCCCCTGGAATTTGCTTTATCCTATTTGTTGAGTTACTGATATACTCCGGTAATTGCTTGACATGGCACATGTTTGAACCATGTATGTGCCTCACCACAGTTGTGAGTTACCTAAAGTGCTAAGGAAATGAGAAACATACTGTTGTGGAAATTGTCCTGCTGCAGTGTCTGTGTCTCAGGTTTAGAAAAAACCTGGAAAGACTCAAACAAAAGAATCCTTGTTTTCTGCTGGGAGCAGCTTCAAACGGCAGCTTTAATCCAGCCATGGGTCATGAATTAGCCCAGATTATGATTGCAGGAGCATTTCCTATAAGGTACATTATACTGAAATTCAGCAAAGACAACAAAAAAACAAGGTGATCTACATTAGTGGGTCTCATAGCGGGTGACGGTGCCACACCACAGGGTGCCTTGAACATGGACAAATGTATAAATGTTTAATACTATTCATTTATTATGTGTTTTTAATAACGTTTTCACCACATAAAAATAAAATACATGAACTATGGTTCATATAATGTTTTTTTTAAACTAGGACTGTCAAAATTAGGGCATTAACGGAATTAATCTGCGTTAACGACGAGTTAACTTCCAGGAAGGTGTCTCTATTTGGGCAAACTGTCGAAAATGCGTTGCCAGAGATGTGCTGGATGCGCAGAACTCCATTCAAAAAAAAGAAAAAAGAAGGAAACTAAATACGATCGTGACTAATGATCAAACTGTGCTGATAAAATTAGATTACCCATCTTCTATGAATCTGTCCAAGCTTCTCCTGTAATTCAGCAAACAATTAATCCACCAAAGAGCATCATAAAAGTATTAATTTGTAATGTGAAATGGATGAAAAGGAAAATCAAAAGTTAGCGCATTAACTTTATTAATCCCTGTTAAGACAGCCCTAGTTTTAACCATATAAAAATGCACTAACTATGATTTATTTCAAACATATAAAAATAAAAAAACAATAAATATCACTACACTCAAGTTTTTTTCAGTTTTCCAGGAGCCAACAACAGTCTGAGACTGTGTGCCGGGCAATACGAGTAAAATCAGACCAAAAACACTACCTGGCAAAAGGCTTAATGGACTTGACTGAATATGGAAGAAGGGTATGCATCCATCATTGTCTCGTAGCAGTGGCACTGCATGGCTGCTCTTAATGTTGACATTGTTCACATCACTGAAAAGTACGTCAGCAAACAGGTTTCTGTGTCTATTTTTGTTTATTTTACAGTTCTCTGTGGATTTGCATGTGTCTGCAAGAGAGACAGCAAGTTTCTAGAGGTAGCTTGAGGCCACGCAGTAACTTAATTCTCCATTTCCTCTGAGCATGGCCTCATAGTGGGGGTCAGGTAACAAAACAGCATGAGCCCACGACCAGGGTCAGAGAACTGAGTTTAGTCCCAACACAACAGGATCCGTTTACCCTGTAGCAGGAAAACAGGACCTACCGCGGTGTGCCTGTATGTATGATCACATGTGTCTTGCAATAGTGTAGGAAGAAGAGTGTGTGTGTGTGTGTGTGTGTGTGTGTGTGTGTGTGTGTGTATTTGGCATCGTAAGATGTGTTCTCTCATGCAACAGCAGAAAGTTGGTGTTTGTCTTTGCTTGTCAGGGCTACAATGAGTGCATTCACTGGGCAATGCAACAGCATAATTGCGTACATGTGCGTGCGCCTGGAAGCATCTTTAACAGGGCATGCTTTCTTCAGCGAGGGATGAATCATGTTTTGTGCTATTAGTCTACATTTGCATGTATTTGTAACACAAGCTTGTTTACAGAGATGCAGCTTAACTACCTGGTTCAACACTTGAAGTGTATACTTACTGTATATACTGAATGTGTTTTGTGCACTGAAAAAATAGTGTTTCCATTCCTGAACTAGAAAAGCACTAGAGAGCGCAGACCTCCGCCAAGGAAGCGGCGGTGACTTTTTATTATTTAAAGTTACCCCCGCCACCAAGGAGGTTATGTTTTCACCGGGGCTTGTTTGTTTGTTTGTTTGTTGGTTTGTCAGTTTGCAAAGTAACCCAAAAAGTTATGGACAGTTTTTGATGATTGGCCGAAAGTGGCCTAACTTAAAACGGATTAATTTTTGGTCGTGCCATTGAATCACCACCAAAAACTGATCAGTTTTAAGTTAGGTCACGTCTGATCAACCCTGAAAACCCTCAAAATCCGTCCAAAATTTTTTGAGTTATTTTGCAAACCAACAAACAAATAAACAAACCCCGGTGAAAACATAACCTCCTTGGCGGAGGTAATGAAATAGTTCTGCATCAACAAAAGGCGGCATAATAAGAAATCAAAGCTGCAACGGTCATCTTAATCTTAATTATCGCCTGAATATCTTGCCTTCTGGTTCATTATGAGGCAGAAATTAATGAAACAAACACTGCAAGAAGAAAAATCAGTAGTTTCTCACACACTAGAAGCTGTAACAAGATTTTTTTTTTACTTCAGCAATTATTTTGGTCATTGATTCATTGTTTTCCATTGATCAACTAATGAATTATGGAAGACCACTGCTATGGACTCCATTGTGATCTTGGATTGCATTTTGTGCAATGTCATCTTCTTCATATCATTTTAGGAAAAAAGAGAAATACTTTACTAAAAAAAAAATTCTTTGTAAATGTGAAGGAGCTTTGAAGTTCAAGGTTGTATTAGAATTAGGCCTGACTTTTTGCATAACCAGCTTTCTCATTAAAAAATACATATCTCTACTGTTTCTCAAACATTACTAATTAATGATTATCACAGACACACAGTTTTCTGTCCCTCTTAAGGCCAATTTATAGTACTCCGTAAAGTGCCGTACGTAGAGACGGAGAGCCCTCTGCGTCGCCGGAGAGCCTGACGGAGAGCCTCTCCGTCGTCTCCGGGCACAGGAATTTTTTTTTAACTGTCCGTCAATCCGTCAAGGGAAGACGGAGACAACAAGGGCTGTGATTGGTCCTCTAGCTGCACCCTGCAGTGAAATGCAGCCCCTCTCCCTCCACAGAAACAGACAGACAGGTCTCCTCTGCAGCAGCACAGACAGGACAGGAACTAAAGTATTGATTATCCTTGTGAAAGGCAAATCAAACACATTCAACCTGCTCAAAAAATCTATTTAATTCATTTAGTAATTATGGCTGGGGTATATTTACACAGAACATACCGAAAGTTGTTGGTTTGCGTTCGCTATTATCCGATTTTGTGTTGAAAAGAAAGAGGAAGAGGAGTTTTAAAGACTGAAAGCAATCAATGTTGTTCTCTTCTATCTCCCTCACAAATAATTAAATCATAAAATAGTATTTTCTCCTGCTTTTATCAGCGATATTAAGGCGAATTGCTTCACTTTCCGAGGGGGTGCATTTCAGCGCAGGGCTGAACAACACGCATCATGACGGAGAAGTGCGAGGGCTCGAGGGGTCTCCGTAGCTACGGAGTCGGATGACGGATTACGCAGACGGAGAAGTATATTCCAGCCTTTACTCTCTCTCACATTGACACTCTCTCTCTCTCGCTCTCTCGCTCACACACACACACACACACACACACACACACACACACACACACACACACACACACACATCACAGGTTATATATAGGCTTTGTGCAGCCAGAAAACATTGCTCACTGTAAACCCAATGGTGGAACATTAAGCATCTCTGGAGAATTTCATTAGCTGCCAGTATCAAATTAGCTCGCTCTCTAACACATATGAACACACACACACACACACACACACACACACACACACACGTGCACACACAGCCTAAGTGTTTTATATATACTTAAGAACATTCAGTTCTTTTGGTATTCCACAATTACAGACTAGCGTGCTTCTGCGTTGTGTTCACTGATGACGTGATGCTCACCTGAAAATAGTAGGAACATATATAAACACATAGGTGTAATGGTTCAAAAGAAGACTAGGCACACCACCTTTCATTAACAGAGACACTATGATCTCACATATTGCACATTTGTGCACAAACATTAATAAAACAGCGTGTTTTCCTACCTCTGTCAGAGCATGGAGCTGGCCCTCATGGATACACACTCCCTTGAACCTGCAAAAAAAAGACATGCAAGTTGAAGCTCATAATATCACGATTTAAAAAAATAAAACAAGGACATTTGTTACAGTTAGTAATTAAGTATTAAGCATTGAGGCTGTGTATTTTATAAATGAATGTCTTACATTTATCCTTTTATTTTCTCTCAGTTCAAGCTCTTGCTCTACATGGTCAGAAAAATAATAATATGGAAGTATTGAAACAAAACATACATGACCTTCTCTGATGTGAGTAAACAGTTAAAGCAGGAAGAATCGTTGAGAAAAGGTTAAGATACCAGTCAGCAAGACCACACAAGTGATAACTGGAAGATAATAACAGCTCAGCTGCTTCACCTGCATTCCATCCATTTCTCTCTAAACCAAGCCTATCAGTTTCTACATTCTTAATGAACACATGCAGAGTCTTTTACACTGCTCTTTCTTCTTGTATATGTTTCTCCACCACTCCAACACATTGGATTTCATTATATTTGAGAAAAAGGCCTCTTTTCAGCTTCTTGACAATGCATTTTTTATTTGCCGTTGAGCCCGAGAGGTTGGAAAATATCCTTAACCCAGAGAGGGACCATGCAACCCTTCAACTAAAGTGAAACAACGTGTGTGCGCAGAGCAACATACGAACCAACTTTGTTCACAGGCAGCGCTGAAGGCCTCGTAATTCTGGAGGCAATGAAAAGGTCAACTTTGTGGGTCTTAGTTAACAATGAACCCCTCAGTGTCTGCTTGTTAACACACAGACACACTCAAACAATCCACTAGGCGCTCAACAAAGATGGCATTGTAAAAGATACTGCATGTGTATATGCACAAGCACGCGCACACACACTTATGCATGTATGTGCATGTTCATGAACACACACTTTCCCACCCAGGAGCCCAGAGCAGAATTTATTTTATAGTAAACAACACTTCCTGTAAAGTGAACAACAAAACTATTTTAGGGCATTTTCGTCATTTGAATTCTCATGACTATTAAGTTTTATTTAGTCTACAGACTTTTTTCTTCTGCGGTCATAAAAAGCAAAGCACCTTTATTTATATAGCACCTTCTGAATACAGAGGCAGTTCACACTGCTTTACACAAGGGGAAGAAATATCTTGAAAACAAGATAAAAAGGAATATAAAATCAATGAATACATAAAATTAAATACAATGAGCTTTATCATAAAGTATTTTAAGAACAAGGGAGTTTTTTCATTTACATTTGAGAGTGGCTAAAGTTCATCAGTAAGTGGTTCTGACTCAACACTACTAGCTGACTACTAGTAACTGCTCTCTAAAGATCTAAGAGACCTACTGGGTTATATTTCTCAGACATATCAGAAATGTATTTTGGTCGAAGGCTGTTTACTGATTTATTAACTTGCAACAGCACAAGCTATTCTATAAATAACTGGAAGCCAGTGTAAAAACTTAAGAACAGAGGTAATGTGCTCAATGTGCTTAAAAAAAGTAATACAATAACGAGAAAGAACTTTATAGTCACATCAGACCAGCAATAAAACAAGGGACACTTTAAGAGGACACTTCAAAAGACAGACTAAAAAGGTCTGACTTGTTCATACTATTAGGCATTCTGCAACACTGTTTTAACTGCATTTAAAGATTATAATGGCATACAGTCAATTACTTAAATGCAGTAGGTGTGACGTGTTTTAGTTACTTCACATAACAGATTTTCCCAAAAACAGAATAAATACGCATGTTGCATCCTCCACTTGTTTAGGTATTGTCACATTTTAACCGAGGTGCAAAAGCCAATCAGGTGTTGACACAGAATGACGTCCCACTTCCACATTACTGACAGGTCTGCTTACAAAAATACTTAACTGATATTATGCAGCTCTCCTCTAAAAACTGTCTGAGAAAGTGTCAGTGCAGGATCACAGGCGAGTCAGGTTGTCTGGCCAATCACTGACTGGAAATCTCCCCAAAAAATAAACTGATTGTTCATAGCCTTGTTATCTTTGTGACAGGGTTATGGTTTTGGTTTTGGTTTTACCTCTAGGCAGCTGCTGCAGCTGGCAGGTTAGAAAATCTATGGGCTTTGTGTTTTTGTGTTTGACAATTTCTAACCAACTCCAAAAGGAAGCATGTCAAAACCCAAAAAATAAAACTCTCAAATGATGAGCAAGTGCCAGAGAGATGCATATACTAATATAATATACATGTAATAACCAAAAGTGGAGATAGAGGATGGTGGAAGAAAGACACTGGTCAGACACTAATATAATACACTGTCTAATAATAACTATATCAGTAAAATTACTAAGATAATGTGTAATGTAGAAATCATGAGGTTTTATCCTTAAAGCTATAGTCTGTAATCCTGTTCAGAAGCGCTTTTAGTTCTACTGGGTGAAATGGTCCTTCCATCCTGAGAGCAGTCAACACATTATGTGTTCAGAAAAAGGAAGGAAAAGAATCAGACCTCTGTGGCAGCTACAGGACTGTAAAAACTCTGACCAATCAACTGACACTCGAAGCGAGATGGGAGAACCAATCAGATGCCTTCATGTCTCGTCCTGCCCATGCCGCCCCTCTGTCTCGCATCACGTTTCATTGTTGCAAGAAAGATTCACCACACTCCTCTGCAGAAGTACAGTTTGCAGGAGAGGGGGGCGTGGCTTTGGAGAGCGCATGAATGAGAGGTGAAGGAGGGGGTGGAGCTTAGAGGAGGTGCCATTTTCAAATCTTGCTAGCGCTCTTGCCAGCTCTCCAATTACCGACAATGGCTTTAAGAAGAAAATGATGCCATCATGTTTGCTTGCCTTGATTTAAGACATTAAAATTTGCCAAAATTAACACAAGTCCAGCTGATATTTCCTAATAACTGTCCCCTAAGCTGGTCACTCATTGAGTTACTAACCTGAGTATGTGTGGATGGGAGAGCCGGTTCATTAGCTGGACCTCCCTCAACATGTTAGCCCTGTTGCTGCTGAGCTTGTTCATCTTCAGAGCCATTACCTGGTCAGAAGCACGATGGCGTACCTGTAAAACAGTTAAACAATGCCACATTTCAAGGTGCCACAGATACAGTCAAGTACAACAGTCAAGGTCACTCCCTTTAACACTGCTCTTCCATAATGGATACTTGGTGAACAAACAAACAACAGAGGAAGCAGAAAAGGAAGGCAGTGCATGAAAGAGAACTGAAATGAGGTCAACCACTGCTGATCAGCCATGGCAAACTGTCAATACAGAGCTGTAAAATCAATTTTGTATTGTTGTGCATTGGGACTCTTAGTTTCCATCAAATTGTTAGATAATGGCAGCATCCCAGCATGCCTTGGGAGGAAGGCAAGCAAACTGTACAGTAGACAGTTTATGGCCTGAAGACAACACAAAAGCCCTTCCTGTTGACAGTTAAAACATGTCACTATGAAAAGAGAAGTAACATATTTTTGTTTCTCAAATGCTGGGCTTCAAATGGAGCCTATTAACATTATTATAGTTGTGATCATAGTTTATTCCATAAAAGCCACCAAAAAAAGGTCACACACTCTAATATTTCGTTGGACCGCCTTTAGCTTTGATTACGCACTGTGGCATTGTTTTGATAAGCTTCTGCAATGTCACAAGATTTATTTCCATCCAGTGCTGCATTCATTTTCACTAAGATCTTGCATTGATGATGGTAGAGTCTGACCGCTGCACAAAGTCTTCTCCAGCACATCCCAAAGATTCTCAATGGGGTTAAGGTCTGGACTCTGTGGTGAAAATGATGCGTCATGCTCCCTGAACCACTCTTTCACTATTTGAGCCCATTGATGGCATAACCTGGTCATTCAGTATATTCAGGTAGTCAGCTGACCTCATACATACTTAAGCACATATTGTTGCTGAACCTGCAGTAATTATCCAATAGGAGGCTCGTACCTATTTGCTTAGTCAAATCCAGGTGGCGACTTTTTTTTTTGGCCAGGCAGCGTATATACATTAACTGTTTGCAGTAAATCCACAAGTATCATCAAGGTGGTAGGTCAGAAATGTGTTTCAATAGTTCAAGATCTAGTCTTAAAATAAATAAAAATAAAGATTTCTGACTAAGAACAAACACTGTTTTGTGTGAAGATTTCAATCTGGAATAATTCCTAACACTGATGTTTGTTTCCCAAAATAACTGCAGTCCATTTAACAGAGTGAAAAGGCTTCTGAAAAAGCACTAGTGAAACAACACAAATGAGTTTTTGTTTTTTTTTGGTTCTGTTTTTTTTTTTGCTATAAATATTAGTTCCTATTAAAGACAAGTGATGGGGATCACTTCATAGCCTTTGAAATAGCAGAGTGACCTTCACACCACAGGTTTCAGAGAAACTACAATGAAATGCATTAACTACAAATTTGGTTTTCTCTGAACACACTCAGATGCAGGCAAATAGGAAATATCAACCAGCAAACCACAGAAGGCAGCACACCAAATGACTGTGAAGATGCAGGCCCTTGCTAGCTTACTTCCTGGCAGCAGCAACATAACCAGACCATGATGCAGGTTTTAACAGAGTAGTCTGAAAAGGCTAAATAGATACCCCTATGTCTGTAGGTAGAGAGTCTTCAACAACAACAAGCCTATTCAAACATTATCAAGAGCTCCATAGTGGAGGGATTTATTAGTAAGCACCATACAGAGCTGCTTACTGTCACATTATAGCTATGGTCACCTCTATACTACTGCACATTTGACATCATACATCAGCACCTTGACTATTTTAAACCACATCGGACATGCTGTGTAAAATGGGAGGCACTTGTAATGCAGCATGTTTAGTTGTGGAAAACAAAAATGAAAATATATGATCATTAGACATAATTAATTGTGTATCCCTCAACAAAAAATGGTGGACCTTTACTTGCATAACCAACATTTTTCTTGGGTAATCAGTGCAAGGTCTCAGAACTAATTCAGGCTTGGGCAGTCCTGAATATTTGTATCTAAATGTGTTACCAGACAGCAGTGGAGGATAATTAAGTACTAATACCACACTGTCAAAGTACTACATACTCCATTTAAGTCCACTAACTTAAATAAAAGTATGGTAGTCTTTTCAGCAAAATGTACATGAAGTATCAAAAACAAAAGTAATCAGTGTGCAGTAAAACTGTTTAACTGTTATATATGATGTTTCTGTATTAATGTGTATGTTGCCTTTTAACACGGTAGTCGCTTATGTTTGTGTGTAACTAATGAAGTGAAGCAACAGACTGAAAGTCATGCTCACTACATTAACAGTCCAACCGCTTAACAATGACTCTCCTCTATCATCACAGCCACTGGCACACTGCTGGCACAATGGATGGGTAGTATCACTTACTCAAAGCAGGTAAGGGAATTGACAATTGGCACAATATGGAGGCATTGGCAATGGAGGTCAATGTATCTATCTACACACTATATCTATCTACAGCTGTGCGATATGGGAATAAATTGTATATCCCGATATAGCCAATTTTACATACATTCTGAAGGCTTACTTTGAGAGCAACTGAAAGTCCGATTATGTTATTGCTGTACTTTCACTATGCAGTTTGGTTGGTCATAAAGATGTGTTTTAAGCGCTAATAATTCGTTCACACGACATCCTCCATGCTGCCTTACCTCTGTTTATTCCCGAGCTACAACTGCCGCAAACCTTTCCTTGTGGGTGACATAAACATGCTAGCACAAAGCAGTAGCAGTGCTGCAATTTCATTCGCCTTCATACATCATGTCTATGCTTCATTCAGTGAACTCTCATGATACATTTGGTTTATCCAATGGTCATTCCAACGTTGAGTTGTGTTTTGCACAGTGTATCTAAACCACAACCAGGGTAACGTAATTTTAAGTTAACAACAGAGCTAACCAAGTAGCCTACCGCTACGATATAAACAACAGAGGCTCATATCGTACGGTAGACATTTTTACACCAAACTACGATATATATCGTAATATCGCACAGCTCTATATCTATCTGTCGTAGAAAAAGCATAAGAATGTTCTGCATCTCTCCCTCTCACAAACATTGCTCTGTTCAAGTTCAAAGGAAGGGGTCTGGCTATAAGAGGCCACAGTCTCCACCACAGGACAGCAGAAACAACAGATGGCCACTCCTCTGAGGGCCTCCTCCCCCACATCCGTCTATCCTCCTCTAACCCCCATTTCTCACTCTTCACATCCCCCCATCTGCATGTATTCCTGAGCCCCTCCTTCAACTCCTCTGCTGCGGCCTCCAATGAACCATCATCCCTAATCCTCATCCTCCCCAATAGTCAAAGTTCTTCTTCTCATCCCATCTTTCTGCTCCATGGTCTCACATGTTCACTCCTCTACTCTTTAATCTTCTGGTTTTCTGCACATTTCTGGAAAATATACCCCCAGTGTCTTCCAAACGCTTCATCCTCCTCCCAAGCTCTAGAAAACATCCAAACCACATTTTTCTTCTTCAGAGCTGTACTCAATTAACTCTTAAAACATCCTTACAACCCCCATTTCTTATATCCTTCGATAGTTTTGCCCCCTGCCCAGCTCTCTCTCTCAGACATGAGAAGCATCCACTCCTCCTCCTCTTTAGCCTCAACCCCTGTCACCATTGATTTCACCACCTTTTTGTTCCCTTTGGTGTCTGTCATCCTCCTTGACTTTAAGCTTTTCATCATTCTGCTCCATTTCCTCTTCTCCCTCTCTGTTTACCTATGCATTCCTCTCTCTCACACAGAAAGAAATAAAAAACAGATATTTTCATTACTCAACTAGAGGCTCAGGTGACACACAAGAAGCATATTTAACAAAAAGACATTGTTTAGCTCAATGTTGCACATTCTAGGATGGTATAATTGTGCACTAAGTGGCCCATCCTTGATTTAGATAAAATAAAAACAGACAGGTCAACACCACTTTTGTCACAGCTGTTTTAGCCTCACTTCTGATATGAATCAATTAACACTCACTATGACCCATTACAGAGAACTATCAGTGATGTTCCTAAATAACAGACCTGCACACATATAGTATCTTTAGACAGGCCAAGATATGCTTGACAGCTTTCCCCAGGTGGCTTCCAAGCGTTTGTACTGAAATGGGGAAAAATGCCATCTCCTAATTTGAATCATCATCATACTAATACTACTACTACTACTACTACTAATAATAATAATAATACTTTTAAAAATCAAGTCCCCTTGGAAAAATGTTAAGTCTTGATTAACTGAAAAATGCAACTACTTTATGATTTAAACTGAAACCAGTGTGCCATCTATCTCAACAGAAGTCCAGGTTAAATTAAAAAAATACTTGATTCACTCTCATACTCACCTAAGGTAAATATGAATAGTTTAATGGTTATGGTTTATGTTTATTTGTGCACCTCTGCACTCGCAGTGCTGTGCATTATGAACACTCCAGTGTTTACACAGGCCCCATAACAGGTTGTTTCTGACAGCTGGCATACCCAGTGGAGTGTGGGTTAAAATATAAAAATGCTTTAATACAGGATTAATATGGTCGATACAAGTTAATTAAAATATGCCTCCAATACAGATCACTAAAGATCAGCCCAACACTCAAATAGCCTCGATAGCTGTCAGACACCCACAAATGAGCTGTTGCCTTACAGAGAGAGACAATGGAAACTGTATTTCCATTTTACTAATCCACTAGAAATCTACTGTTACAGTAAGGGGCTTATCATTAAAACCATACAGAAATTCCAATACGCACATACGTTAGCGACAAGATAAATAAAAGCCATTCTATCCTAGTAATACTAGTAGTCTAGTAAACTCTAATGTAATTTGATACAACAAACACTGTGAAATATAACTGGGACTAGGTTAATGTCATCCAAAACCTTAATTAATTAATTTAATTAATTTGATTATTTCTCTTTGTGTGTGAGAGGTCATGACCCTTCCCCCATTATGCGTCAACTTGATTCTGTGTGTTACTCTAAATAGGTCAGCCTCACATGTACACAGTGGTGTTCATCCACAAGGCAAATGAAATGCTACCAGTCCATCAAGAGCATGACTGTTTATTTCACCTAAGTGCAACTTGACTCCACTTCCTAGCTGACCAGTGCTTTCACACCACTCATCATCACCAAGCTGAGCCATGACATAATTTCACACAGTCAAGACAAAATAAAGGAAACTGGATTCATCTTCAGATGCCTGTTCAAAGAGAGGCTGCACTTTAAGCTAACCAAGCAAACATAATGATGATATTGTCAAACATGCTTGTGTGACTCCCATTCACATGTCTGGAGGGGGAGGAAATGAAGTAGCAGGGTTAACAAACCCAAGTGATCTGCAAGTGATGTCTTGGAAGGGATTGCCGTCTAACCTGACCTAGAACTGTCTGGAAAAGACTAGTGGAAGAACATAACTCAGAAACAGAATCCATCTTTGACCCACCAAGCATTTCAACTTGACACGATCAAATCAAATGGAAAATTACTTCCGTAGTTTAACTGTTAAATCACACATTAAACTCTACGTACTTGTGATGGGCCTGTAAGACAAGTTCCTTTTTGTTCCCTTTTAACTAATAAGGCTGAGCATTGCACAAAAAGCACAAACATGACTTTTGTCACGTAGCAAGGGAGAAAAAAAAAATACATTCTCAAAGGTCAAATCAGTATGTGTGATCTGTCTGCCCTATAAACTACCCTGCATGGATGGATAGAGTGGGGCATGAAGAGAAAATGAGATCTAAGAACAAAACAAAAGGGATTGAAAGAGGTAAAAGATAAGATAATCCTTTATTCGTCCCACAGATGGGGAAATTTGCAAAATAAAGATAAAGTCATGCAAGAACATCAAGGGAAGACTGAAGAACCCTAAAAAAGAGAAGGGGGGAATGTAATCTCCACTCACCTTGAAGACATCCGAGAAGAATCCAGAGCCAATCCACTCACAGGTGAAGTCATCAAGGCGTGTCAGGCAGGAGAAGGCATTGATGAGGGCTCTGTAGGACGATGGCCACACCCTGCCCACCTGGAGACAACAACAAGATACTGGTATCAACAGGTTAAGGTTTTAATCTGACAGCTATATTACTGCAACTTGCTCATACAGAAAAACAAGACGAGAGGTAGCTAGATAAAGTTGTAGGATGAGAACTAGATGGCTAGAAATTAGATAAAAAGACTGAATGCACCAACATATACAGAAAGAAGAACACACCAAAGTCTCTAGGCAACCACGCCAATCCCTCAAACCTTTAAACCTTGCAATTCTAATTTGTGTCTATACTAAAACAAAATATTTGAACTTAATCAACAATTACTCACTATAACACCAGAGCAAGACTACAGAAGTGTTACGATCTGCTCTTTGATCCGCTTTGACCACAATCATCTTTATAAATGACCAGACATTTATGGGGACCGTCTGCATCCCGCCGAGAAGCATGAAACAGGTTTTATTTATCTTTAACAATCCTTAAATCTCACATGACTGATTTCATCTCCAACAACTGGGCAACAACTGACCCAGACTGGAACTGACTTGGTCGAACTTGATCTGATCAGTGCAAATCATATGCCCTTAGATATGATTACTTGTATGTGCATCACCTACATCGTTTTTTTCCATATATTTCTCCATCCAAAGCTCTCAAGAAAGTGTGTGAATACCTGCTGCACAGGAACCATACATACTAGGGATGCACCAATGTGAAAATTTTGTCTGACACAATATCCAATATTAATATTGCTGTTATGGTCCATAACTGATAAGTATGCTTCACTGACACTGTCACTGCCCGGACAAACACCACATGGCCAATCCCCCACCCACTCCCCTTCTCTCAACACACATACAGCAACTAGACAGATATAAACATCGGCTATTAATATCGGTCCAATTTTAGTCATGGGACCGATGCCCGTATGTTAAAAAATGACGAACATCAGCCAATACCAATATAAATGTTGATATACTGCGCATCCCTAATATGTACTATAATGTATTGCTCTTCATATGTGAAATGCATCCTAGTTGGAAAAATAAAGAACAAGGACTGACCTGTGAAGGCGGACCCGTGGCCATCTCGCAGATCCCTAACCCTCCATCTTTGTCCTCGTTGATGCGCTCGGGACGTGTGGGGAACCCAGCGATGGAGTTGCGTTTCCGGTCCATGATGTTGTGAAAGACGGTGATACCAGTGAGGGTAATATGGGCCTTTTTCTACAGTGTACCCACATGACATGAGAGGACTAGATTTTTTTTAACGGTGCCGAACGTTCCACTACGGCACAGGTTTTAATCCGTTTGTGTCCTGGGAGCAAACATATCACACACATAGACTTTGGTTGTTGTTTGGGGCATCCCTGGTGACACACACTGGCTAGACCCAAGATGTCTCCTACTAGTCCAGATCCTTGTTGCTTGTAACTGGAGAGTCCACCAGGAGGAGAGGGTTTTCACATGTTTGACAGATGTAGAGCGAGCCTTTGGACATCTGGAGAAAGTAAAGAGAACAGAGGAGGAGTGTAATGGGGTTTATTCTTATGCCTCCAAGGATACATATTTTTAGGAATGCTATTGTCACGATAGTTAACATTACAATTACAATCACACATTTAGCAACAGCTGCCATGCTATTCTTTCTTGAAAATGTTTGGCTGTTTAACAGCAGCTGCAGCCGTAGACTGGACCTTGCTGTAGGATGGAGGAGACAGGCCACTGTTGCTCAACAGGCCCAAATCTAATGGCTGTAATAAGGGCCGATTGTCCAATTATGGGAGATTAGCCAAGGAATAGTTCAGGTCCTGGACCTTTCTGCCATCCAAAACAAAATCAGCAGGGTACAAAGGGTAACAGGAAAGGAAGTCTGCAGCGAAAGGTCTTTACACTCCTAAACAATGTGGCTTTCATATCTAACTTTAAACAACACTAAGTCTGGTTGTGAATATTATTCCCATTGCTTTGAAACAAAAGTCAAGTAAAGCCTTTGGTGAGTAACAATGGATGTGCACATAACATAAGTTTGTTTCCAAAAAAAACCCACAGAGCTGTAATGGATTGATAATTATTTTGATAATAAATCAATGTTTGAAATTATTTTTTAAGCAGAAATGTAACTCATTGCTTATCCAGTCCATTAACTGTGCTGTCCATTAATTAATCTACTTTTCTCTGATGCAAATTACTGTAAACTGAATACGTGTAGGATTTGGACTGTTGGCTGGAAAAAACAAGACATCTGAAGACATCACCTTGGGATTTAGGGAACTGTGAAGGGTGTTTATTCCTGACGTTGCAGCCCAATAATCTCATCCACCTCTGATGTGTTAAAGCAATCTTCAATTGTGTTTGAAATACAATAACAGAAAGTAAACAATGACTAATCTTTGCTTTATGTGCTCATTTCCCACAAAGAGCTCATGCATATCATAAAAAGCCATTGAGTTGACACCATCACTTTCAATACTAAAGCCTGCCATTGTGTTCTCTGGGAGTTCTGACCCCTCCCTGCAACATTAACACAGTGCAGTCATAATATGTATGGTGTACTCAGAAATTTACAATGTGTGTACACAAGGCACAACCGGAATCAGAACCAGTTCAATGAAACAGATTTCAGCAATAAATGTGAAAATTATTGAACCTACCTACAATAAATCAAAGTAGAAACACTCAATCTTAGGCCAGGAAGAGGTCTCATAAATGATCAAACACTATAAACAGCATGGAGACGACTTGGCCAGATTCTGCCCTGGTCTTTTAGCATTACATCACAGACATTTGACCAGAGAATTGCTGTAGATCTACTAGACAACTTATGACATCATTGTCCCAGCCACAGCCTTAAAAGGCTTTTCATCCTCCACTTTCATTTTTTTTTCTCTCCAATGACACCTCATTTTCTTGCCTTGTTTAAATTTGTACGGCCGAAAATAAAAGTGTCGGCGCCAAGAAAGAAATGCAAGAAGCCACAAGTGCCAGAGGCCAAGACTATTCTTTCTCATTTCAGCAGCTTTCACATCCAAGAGCTAGGACAGAAGGCACAAGGTTTCATCTACGTCGTTGTATCTGAGAGTAGACCGAGCATCCCAGAATAGGTCAGCAAATGGAGTATAAATCCACTCAAACAGCTACCAACAACAGAGAAGAGCTTGTGTGCACCCACACTCACCCACATCAGTGGCCAAAGTGGCCAATTCTGACTACTCTAACTTCCTACGCTTACTAGAATGTCAGTCATGCAAATGGTGCAACTCAAATAAAAAAAAAACTCATAACTCTGACCACAACGAATACTCACACCCACTTCTAGTAAACATCTAGCATGAGTCCATCAACAAACGGCACCAATTACAGGGAAGTCAGCCATAATATAAAACATATACTATTAAAAATAAGACCACATCCTACTAGTCACTGTAATGTTGAGCAGCGTTAGTCACTGTAATATTGAGCAATATGATAGTAACCTTCAGAGTAGTATAGTGCAGAAAATCTTCTTGATGCTAGTGATAAGAAAAAAAATAGGCAAGCCACCAATGTTTTATTACTATATTTGTTTCTAAACTATACCCTGTCGCCTACATATACAAAGGCCATGCATTTAAGACACCACAGCAAAGGGACTCTACATGAAAAAGGGTGGAATTTTAAAAGCCAACCTTTTATTTTTTTTTCTGGTCTGTAAAATGTGGCTTGCTGCTACTCCCAAAACAGATGGGACATCTCCAGAGCAGCCTCAGGCCAAATGTTTTCACAGATAGTTTTGAGGGTGCTGAACACAACCCCAGCTGTGTCATGGTGGATTACAGACTAATAGAAAATGTCAGTAATAAATGTTAACATTACTGACGTTATAATGACAGGCAGCGGCAGAGGTTAGGGTGTCTCTGAGGGCCAAGAGATGTTGAATGGGCTTGTGTGATGTGTGTGAGACCCAGTTCAGTGTGTGTTTGCATCCCAAAAGATGCAGCAACAACTAATTACACGAGACAATGTACTGATCATTTCAGGAAACAGTTTGAGAAATATTTGCAAAATGACAGTCTGTATACACTTCAGAGACAGCTGACAGGTCTCCGTATACTAAACGAGCAATCTCTGTCAAATATTTGAGCAAGGTCACATTGAACAAAAGTGAACAGAAGCCTCTTATCGGACCACAATCTATTATGCTGAATTGCAACGACATATGAGTCGCAGCATACCTGTCATTCTTCAAGGGTTTAAAGTAATGAGCAAGTCCATGGGGGAGGAAAAACATGCCCATTATCTGGATACCATAACAAGTCAAAGCCGCCAGCCTGACACAAGTCATATGAAGTAGAGATGGCAAAATTAAGATATTAGCGGAATCGACGCCAGACATGAAATTTAAACAAACCAAAGCAGCAACATTCAGCACTCTGTCTTACTCCTTGTAAAAGTCTGAAATCTGACTTACCTATTATAATTTCACAGAGATGTTTGGAAGAACAGTTCAGACTGGCTTCCATTGTCCTGGGCAGCATTTATCGGAAAACCACCAGCAAAACAGTGAAGTTGTTAACGCAGCTCCTCCGTGACTAGCTGGCTGGCTAACGTCAGTTTGTCAACAAACTCTAGCTTAGCGGAGAGCTAACAAACATTAGCCTGAGGTCCACTAACCAACACACAAAAAACAGGAAGTTTTTCTAACGCTAACGGTTAGAAAGTCCAAATGAATGCTCACAGTGGACTATCAGTCTGCTTCAGTCGTTCCTGTTTCAACAAAAGAGCAAAGTACGGTGTTTGTTGTACCGCCTGGGATAATATTTCAGGCGATTGTTGCTGTTTGACAGCTCCGTCGTCTCTTCGCTCTCACTGAGTAAACTCCCACTGAACCCGCCCACATTTGATTGGCAGGGGAATCAACCAATCAATGGCTAAGCGTCCGTGTACGGCGAGCGTGCGTGTGCACATAGAAAAAAATATCAAAAATCCAAAGCAATTAATAATAAAAGATAAATAAACGGCCAAAAGGTAGAGAGACTAAACTATATAAGAATAACAATACATCAGATAATATGTATCTTTTTTATTCTTGATGTAATAAATATCATTCATTAGAACAATAATGATGATACACAACTCATTAACTTCATGAGCAATACGACACTATATGAAAAGGTCAAATATGCAATGCAATGGTTTTTAATCAATTCAGACAATCACCTCTTGGTACAAACTACTTTCTGCAAATGCAGTCTCAGTTGTAAGCACTTTGATAGATTCCATCTTTATTGTGGTTTAACACAGGGTCTTTGATGTGCAAGTAATTGGAGAACTTTAAGGTCTGCTTGTTTGTTTTTTATTAACCAAGAAAATACAAATTAAACAATTATTATTTCAGAGGCAAGATTATTTTAAGAGATGGCCACTGATTAAAAGTGCTGCAGCTTTTCAGAATGCCGAAAATGCATGTGGGGAAATCATTGGCCAATATATAAGCTACTGGCATATATTTTGGGCCAAATAGGCTTCGTTTAATAAAATTTGTCTTCAGGCCAGTTGTTTTGACTTCAGCTTGTAAACTCTAATGGAAATACAGTACCATCTAGTGGACAAAATGAAGAAGTACTGCTACACATATCAAACTCGATAAACAGCACGGTATTGCTATTCATAAGTGTTCTCAGTTGATTTAAACATGTGCACCAGGCATCGATTCGGTGCAAGTTTGGTGGTAACTTTGTGGGGAAAGGGTTCTCCGCGTTTGCAGCATGGGCAGCAGGTGTTCAGCAGGATTCAACCACTGATAGATGTCATTTCAGCAAAAAAAAAAAAAAAATGTCATCTCAGCCACTCCTTCAGTGTGTCCTGTTAGAATAACGAACAGGATCAGACTATTAAGCATTACATGACAAACATTGACATGTGACAAGTACAATTTCTACTGTGTATATGACAATAAACATCTTGAATAACAACCACCAACATAACCTGCAGTTTTACATTCATACATTTACAAGAATATTGCATTTAAGTACAATTTTGAGGTCTTTATTTGAGTATTTTCATTACATGCCACTGTACTACATCTCAAAGGTAAATATTGTATTATTATACATGTGCATGATGATATAGTCAACCATTATGGGCTAATATAAGCCTTAAATGATCACTAAATGAAATGACCTCAAAGTGATGCACCTATGACTTCATTTTATATCTTTTTATTTTCATTTAATTTCACAAATATACTCTCAAACATGTCCAGATATAACCCATATCAATCATTCTAATCGAGGAATATACTGTGTATTATTCTGAAAAGCACATTACACAAAATCTCCACTTGTACTTATTGTAATACTGATATCTTTTGTAATTTGTAAGTACAAAATAATTAAATAAGTAAATTTTGCTTAAAAAATTAAATCCATGTCTTGTAACTTGTAATATTTACATTCCTTTTTTCTTATTTACAATATCGGTTGCATTTAAAGCATCTTCTTTAATTGCATTATTAGGTGATTAATACGGAAGCGTATTGCTGGAATGCGTTACTGCTCACAACTACACTATAGTTTCTGTTCTCGCTCCTCACAAACGCCAAACTATTTTGTCCTTTCATCGGCACCGTACATCTTGCGTCACATGACCAGCAGTGTTTCCTGTTACTATTGTATTACACTTCCATGTTTTTCTCCTCAAACACAAACCGTGATGTAAACTATAACGGGCGGAATCGTCCCCGTTGCCTGATCTGTTGCACTCAGAAAGTTCGTTTACCGTCCTGTCGCGTCGCTACAGGCAGCGGGGCAGCCGCTGGTCCGGGGACAACATGGCCAACTGTGTGGCTTTCCAGAGCAAGCTAACGTCGATCATGGAGATGCTAGCTAAAGCTGCTGTGGTGGAGATCAGCAAGCTGTGGGAGGACGGCTTCGCTCTCGTGCAAGTTGAGCTCCGCCGGAGAGAAAGCGAGATTGAGGCGCTGAACAGAAAACTGGTGTTGATGGAAAACGAGCGGTTAACTGTCCTGTCTCAGACTCAGAGCACAAATCTGTCTTCATCATCTTCCTCCTCCAAGAGAGAGCAGCTGAACAAGCTGCTGCCGCCCACCGGTGATGGTAAGGATGACTTAGCCTTCACTAGATAACACTTAATATAGGTTTGAAATGGAATCACAATGCATACATGGGGATCACATAAGTGCTTTTTGTCCGGTCGAAACAATACTGAAAGTTTACTGATAATGGATTAGCTGAGAACCCAAAAAAACTGGTTCTGTCTTCTCAAAGATGACGATGTCCTCCTTTTCTCTGGCGTATGTTATGGTAGCTCACTAGATTTGGGCTGCTGCTAACAGTAGATTTGTCCATTAATGTCTTAAACAACTGTATAAGTGCCCTTACACTAGTAAAAATACATTTTATATACAAACATTTCATTTACCATCAAATATATATTTAATATCTTCCTTATTATTTAGTACATACAGTAAATATTTATTATTATTACTTATTCTATTTGTTTTATGCTGCTGTGGGTGGGTGAATTACCCTCAATGGGGGAAGAATAAAAACTATTCTGTCTAGAGCACATCAGCTTTTTTTTAAAACCTCTACAAATATTTGATAAACCTCCACATTCCTGTTAGTAGTAGTAATGTCACCCATATTTAGTTTTGCTGACATCTTAGACCATGATTGCCATTTCAGCTGAAAACTTGGAGGCTACTTTAATTAACATTTTACTTTCATTTAGTTCTGAAAACTCTGCCGATTAAACCATGAGTTTGTTATTTGATCTTAATAGCTTTAGGATTTCTAACAAAAGTTAGCAATGTCTATATGTTGGCGTATATTTAAGTATTTTCTGACGTTTCAAGATTAAAAGAGCAATCGAGTAATTGGGGAAAACAATTAGACAAAGAAATAAAGCAAATTAATGTCAGCTCCAACCCTGCTGCTGTCCTTTTGGGTTTATTTCAATCTGTGATGTTAGGACTTGCTGTTTATAGTGCAGGTTTCCTTTTTTAGTATGTGTCTCCATGCAGGAACACTCTGGCTCCTTTTGTACCAGTTTAACTTGATCTTGCTTTGAAAGCTTTGAAACTCATCTTTATACACATGCTGATTGTTACATCTACCCTACAGCAAGTACATACTAGCAACTGATTAAAAAAGTGCTGCTGTTCTGTCGTTTCAGGGCCAATTATAGATTCAGTCCGGACGTTGTCATCTGATCAGAGCACGAGAGAGATGACGGAAAACTCAGCCAATCACAGGACACCTCCACCACCACAGACAGAAGACAAACAGTGCGAGCAGCTCAAACCCAACGCCTGTGAAAGTGACTGCAGAGATGGCGATGAGGACTTAATAGTCAAGCTGGAGGACGAGGACGACGTCCAGATAGTGGGGCAGATGGGGGACTCTGATCACAGTGTTAATGACAGAGTGGGTCATCATGAGATGGAGCTCGCCATCCAACCAACCGAGGTTGGGGAGGAACAAGAGAGCCAGCAGTGGTCGTCGGTTTCAGTGGGAGACAGTGACACAGCTGATGACTCGGACTGCTTTTTTGAACCGAAGCAGCTGTCACAACATCTGGACTCAGAAATCCTGCTCATTCAGAACGCTCTGGACATTTTTGACAATTCAGCAGAGACGGCATATTCAGACAAGTTTGTGAGAGATAACGGACCTGGCGCATCAAGTAAAGCATGGGCTCCTTTGAATTTTAGCCAAACTCAGCCAATAGGTCAATCTGTCGAAGCAATAAATCACCCAGAGGGTAGAGTGTCCATCAGGTTCCTCTCAGAAAAACAGCCCCAAACTAAAACCATGTCAGCACATAACCCAGACAACAGGATCTTCCTTTTAAACGACCCAGAGTTGCAAAAAACGATTGGGAATCGCCGCATAAAAGAGAAGTGGTACATCTGCCCGTTCTGTGGCAAGAGCTTTGATCGCGTCAGCCACCTGGAGATCCACCAGCGCATCCACACAGGAGAGAAACCGTACACATGCGACACATGCGGCAAGTGTTTCTCTCAACGGAGCAACCTTCGTACACACCAGCGAACTCACAAAGAGGCTCTGTCCCAAAATGCCGTTCAGATTCAGTAGATACGGGCAAGTGAGAGAAGCTAGAAATATCTGTGTCTAGATCTACTAACAAATTATCTTTTTACTTTGATATTACTAAAAAGTTATGTAGCAGGCTGATATTACTGTGCACTTCCTTCTAATCTTTTTAGGGATAAATTACAACTGACATAGGTTGAATTATAACAACTAACTTGTAGGGACATCCAGGCCCAGTGGCATAGCTGAAGATTGACTCCAGCAGGTTATACACTTAAGGACATAAATTGCAAAAGCAAACCTCTGTGTGTATGATGACTATAGACACTCTGATATCCCAGGATATATCAGGCTCACAATGACAATCAAGCTGTCTAGATCTATGTGAAGATGGAAAGATCTAGAAAAGAGATTACCAGAAATTCTGAAAAGGAAACCAGAGTGCGAAGAGGATGACACTGGTCCTCGGGTACATTTTAATTGTGAAAGCATAGACACTAAACTGGCCACCTTATTCGGTACACCTGTTCAACTGCTTGTTAACACAACTAGCTAATCAGCCAATCACATGGCTGCAACCCAATGCATTTAGGCATGTAGAGGCAACAGTCCACACAGGGTCACCAAAATTGGAAAATAAAAGATGGAAAAACATTGGCTGGTCTGATGAGTCTGATTTCAGCTGAACATTCAGATGGTAGGGTCAGAATAAAAACACAAAAGCATGGATCCATCTTTTCCTTGTATCAACAGTTCAGTTCAGGCTGCTGCTGGTGGTGTAATGGGGTGGAGTATTTTACATTTTGGGCCTCTTGGTACCAACTGAGTGTGGTTTAAATGTTGCAGCCTACCTGAGTATTGTGAGTATTGTTGCTGACCATGTCCATCCCTTTATGACCACAGTGGAACATCTTCTGATGGCTACTTCCTGCAGGATAATGCTCCATGTCACAAAGCTCAGATCATCTCAAACTGGTTTCTTGAACGTGACAAAGAGTTCACTGGACTCCAATGTCCTCCACAGTCACCAGATCTCAATCCAGTAGAACATTTTGGGATGTGGAGGAACGGAGATTCTCATCATAGATGAGCAGCAACTGAGTGACGCTATCATGTCGATATGGAGCCAAATCTGTGAGGAACGTTTCTAACACCTTGTTGAAAGTATGACACCAAGAATTAAGGCAGTACTGAAGGTAAGCAAGGTGTACTTAAAAAAGTGGCCGACTCCTTATCTTTGCATTTTAAGAATCCAACCTTTCATCATTTCATAATATCTGCCACTGAGAGGTTTATAGGTCAGGTTTGTTGAAGATTGGCATCACTCTCTTGTCTGTTTGCTACATATGAAGCAGCAGCCAATTAGCTTAGCTTAGCACAAGGAGTGGAAGCCAAACTAAACAGCTAGCCTAGCTCTCTACAAAGGTTACAGAAACATCTCTTAAGGCTTACCAATCAACATGTTACATTTCAGCTGCAGACATGAGAGTGGTATTACAAAAAAAAAAAAAAAACTGAGGTCACTGAACTCACCACCCCTTTGCTCTTTATGCTCATGCATATGAGGTGAAAGGACCTTAATTGTCCCAGGTTTAATAAAGATCAATGACGCTGTACTTTTAGGAATAAACATGTCACCATTTACACAGCACCTCTCTGAACTTTAATAGAAAAACACTGAAAGAATATAAAACTATTTACACAACAACATACACACAGCTGAGCGTTTCTTTACAGTTCATCTTCTGTGTGTTTGTCCCGTCTGTTCACTGCTGTGTACTGGTGTGGTTGAAACCTGGTCATGCAGAATTTATTCGTGAGCAGCCACCAGTTTGATGAAGCTGTCTCAGGCCTTAAAAAAAGTATTTCTTGATCGGCGTGTCCCGCAACTGCCCCATACTCAACAACCAAGATCCCCACTTTAAGGTCTCTTTTCATTCTGCATAATTAAATATAGTTTTCTTATAAACTATTTAACATAGTGAGTTTAGTTATTAGTATGTTTCTTTGACCGGAACAGTGCATAAAAAAGCAATTATCTCTTATATATTATATAGCATTTATATGCGAATAAAATCCGGAGATCAGCCGAGGTGTTTGGCCACAATCCGTTTTCGTTATTCTTTTAGTCATTGATTCACTGTTTCTTGATTATTTCATAGAACTGATGGATCAAAATGTACAGCAACACACACTTTGTGTTGTGAAATTGTGAGGCTGTAGCTTCACTCTCTACTGTTGGTAAAAAATCTTTTTATTTGTGACAATTTCAAGCTCTGCTTTGTCAGGTTCTGAGCTTTTTTGACCTTTTTGCAGTTGCAGGTGGCTGTTAATGACTCAACCATAGACACACAGCACATCCTCAAAAAATCAAAGTGTGGACAGGAGCTTAGAATTTGTATCCTGGTCTATATGTCCTTTTCCTCCCTGAATATTTTTGATGTAAACAAGGCACCTTATTTTAATACGTGTCTCAAAAGCAGTGGATGCAAGCTATTGGCAGTAAAGATTATGTAACAGGAACCTTTTTTTCCTCGCACGTTCAAGGAAAGAAAGATCCACCTCTCTTCCTTTTGTTGACATCTCTCCACTATTCAGTGTCTAATAAAGGCATAAAATGCCCCACAATTTTACAAAAAATCCTTCCACTTATCATAGGTTTTGGATAAAGAATGAAAAACTCCAGACAGAGGCAAAAAAATAAAGGTTTGGATTGTTCGTGGACTGTTAACCCACTGCGGTCCATGTGTACAAAAGAAACATCCCATTAGAAAAGAATGAGGGTTTTTTTTTATGGCAGGAATGCAGGCAGGCGCTCCCTCCCTCCTCTCACGTTTTAGATCATCTGTCCTCTGGGGTGCAGCAGGATGGCATTGGAGTGTGGTCTGGGCCTGAGGATGCCGTTACTGTACACAAAGTGATTGGTGAGCGCCTCTGAGATCTGGTAGGAGCCGCAGTCCTCGTCGTTCTCGTGTCCCTCGGCTACCGCCTGAGTGGGAGCCCAGTCCTCTCCATGAGGGGAGTCTCCTTCTCTGACCAGGTCTGGCTCTTTGGGTCCGACACCATCATCCTGCTGGGCCTTCATGGGAACCAGGGAAGAGGGAAGACCTGAGTCCTGGTATAAACAGCATAGAAACACATTACTATTTCTCTGATGGAACAAACGATACACCTCCTTTTCATTCATTAAACATATAATATGGCATTTTCTGCCACTAGGGGTCATTGGAAACAACAACAGTTAGTGTCCTGGAGCCAAGTTATCCTCAAGTATTCAATGGTCATTGTTCTACATTTAATGTTTGGCCATTTTAATGACTGTTATAGATTCAAAGTGGGAAGCGACTGTCACTGATGACATATACAGTAAAATGGGCTGGAAACACAATAAGCTGCACTATATTTAACAGATTGGTCAGTATCACACCACTAGTTTTGACTTTTTTGATTTCATTTTAGTGAGGCAGTTTTTCAGAAAGGTGTCCTTTTAGTTTTTATATTTAGTTTGCGTTATACGGTAGTTTTAGTTTGTCTTAGGCTCAGCTATAATGTCTCAGAGGCATGTAGCCACATATATACATAAATACCTGATGAGAGAACTGTAAAGGAATGACCACTATATTTTATGTGTTATCTTATTATGGAGGACTAAAGCTGCTATCATAATAAATAAATAAAAATACTCCATAAATACATTAATAAAGAAGGAAATAAAAGCTAGAATTATCAAATAAATGTGTAGGTTAACTTGAAAATGAATAAACTCACTCACTCCTCACAGTTAGCCAAAAAGATATAATTTCAGGAAATATTGTTTCAGTTTATTTTTTACAATAATAACCCTGTTCTGCAGTTGCATGTCAAGTGTGTTGCCAGTTTTTGTTTGTGGTTGTCTCCATGACAGTGAGGATGCAGATTAGAAGTGAGTAAAACACAAAACACTGTAGGACACATTACAAACAAAACTGACTGCATGTCAGCCTAATCCCCGTGGAGCTGCTGACACACACCAGTGACATGTTGCTGCTCTTCAGATACGACTCCACCCTCCTCCTGCGCTCCTCCTTCTCTCGGTCCATCTCGCCTCCTCTCAGGCTCTCCCTGCCGTCGTGCCAGATGACGGGGCGTCCCAGTTCGTCCACCTCCACCACTCCTGGAGGACCCCACTTCCCGTCCAGAGTGGACCGGCTGTCTTTGTAGATGGGACGCTCCTGCAGGCGGGACAGGTTACCAGAACATGTTTCTCCACATCAAAATACAAACTATGCTACTGAAAATCTTTCTGTCTTTATTTAATTTAATATACTGTCGTAATAAATAACCCTGTGCAATAACGGAGGAAAGACTACTGGAGACGGTAACGGTACTGATGCTGCTTTTTGTATTGTCATTTAGAATGGAAATGAAAAGCTGCTTAATTTATTTTTCATGAGTGAAACTGTATGAATCAGTATTAATTAAGTTAGTTATGGTTATTGATTAAAAGTGTCTGAAACCACATAGAAGTGATTTATCTGGCCAGCCATTAGATTTAGTAATCATGGCAGTAATTATTATCCAAACCAATATTTTTATGATTAATTTATACTTTTTGTCAGATTAATCAGCTATTTTTTTTATTTTGTTTAACTGACATTCTAAGACCCATATATTTTATTATATTATAAATTATACTATTATAGTTCTTCTTATTATTATTATTATTATTATTGTTATTATTATTATTATAGTATTATTATTTAAATAAATATATGACAGAAAAATACCATATCTTCACGCTTCAGATGCACATGGTGTTTTTCATTTTGGCTTAATTAACAATGATTCAAATTATTATTATAGTGGTTGCCAAACTTTTCTGCCATGAACCCTTTTTCAGCAACTGGTAACAATATTGAGATAAGAAGAAACAAATATTTTTGTTATCAAGACCATGAACTGCAGTGAAAAAAAAAATCCCAACTTGGATTTTGTACACTAAAAGACATGAGGCTTTCCCACTACATCAGCAGTGAACTGCATTCTTTATATTTTGGATGGCACTGCTCAGTGAGGATCTGTTTTTCTTTTCATCTGTACAAAAAGTCTGTCCTTCATTGATTGATTGTCTAATATCCCTGATACCCCCCTAGTGGGGATATTACCACCTAGTCCTATACAACAGATCTGAATCAAATAGACCAATAATTACTTCTAAATATAGAGCAATAATTAATAGTTAATGCTGATCTATTTTTGTCTTAACTTTTCCTCCATGTATATTTTCCCTCTGATCAAATGTAAAGACTAGATTTTTTGCTGGTGAGGAACTCACCAGAGAAAGTTGGCTGTTTTTCATTCGGCTGTCTACTCTGAGCAGAGCGTAATCTTCAGCCTGGAACAAAAAAGTGAGAGAAAGTTGATGAACATGAATGTGAAAGACAAAGTGAACCACCCAGAATGAGATATTAATGATGCAGTGTCTATGGACACTGTTGTTTGTTGTTTGTTTTGAAGCGGTGGCAGCCTGTAATCATCGGCCTCCACAGCAGACACACTGCTGTCCTGCCAGCGGCTCCACCCGGGTTTGCTCGGGCGCGGCACGAGTATCAACCTGCAGGTTATTGTTCAAAGCGTGCGTGTGTGTGTGTGTGTGTGTGTGTGTGTGTGTGTGCGTGTTTACCTGCGTTCTGGGGTCTGAGCTGACAGAGTTCAGTCTCCTGAAGGAGGCTTGTCTGGAGAAACTTTGAATTTCCTCGCTGGGAAAGACACATTTAGTGTAGATTGTTTCAACTGTCATCAAGGTTGGGGGAATATTTAACAGTATATTTAACACTACAAGGTGTTTTAAAAAAAAAAAAAAAGTGGGCCAGCTTACGTTTTTTCACTGAGTTCCATCTCAAGCTTTTTGTTTTTGTGCCGATGGTGGCGGTTGACCAGCAGGACGACCAAGACCAGGATCAGGACCAAAGCTCCGGCTGAAACCCCAATAATGATCAGGAACAGGTTGGGGAAGTCACTCTTGCGTGGAGATGTGCCTGAAAAACAGACGAGGACAGGCTGCTGATGGATCCCTCTGGAACAAACACATTCACAAGCAACAACACCAGCAGTGGTGTGTTTGGTGCAGCACTTCACCTCGCCTATCCATCACAAGGGGGCAGCAAATTCGCACAATTCTCCAAATAAAAAGGAGAATTTGCTTCATATAGTGCTTTTGTTCTTATAGTGCTCATCCTCTGATTTCCATCTTTATTTTGTATTTGAATCACGGTCAAAGCTGAAAAGCGCTTACCTGCCACTGTCATCACATACTCGGTTTTTCCCACTCCCACGTCGTTCTTGACCACACACTCATAGACCCCACTGTCATTCATGCGGAGTGCCCGTCCAAAGACAAGTCTTCCTCCAACCACAGACGCCCCATCCGGCAAAGCTGCTCCTTTCCTGTGTATAAAAATCAGGTGACAGCGTCCCCATTAATTGACAATGATGAGTCACAGAGGTGAACCCTTCTATAAACCACACAGTATCCTATGACTCGCTGCTCAACACAATAGCTGTGACTCATTTCAGTGACAAAAGCGAACAAACCTACATTCCAGCTCAAGCTATTTGGGTTGCCACAGAGGAGGAAACACACTTATCTATAATGACAGCCAATCTGAGACAGCGGCATGAAATGCAGCAAGCGGCCTTCATCACGGAAGTGTTTCATCATAAATAAACACAACAACAGGATCAGGTTGACCACACAGCGTAACCACCAGTTCCTCTGCACCTGAACCAAAACCTGCTGGGCTTTCAGGAGGTGCCCATTGATCTGAATACACCAAATAAACACTAGGTTTGGAGGATTTAAAAGCAAGTGTGCAGCTAAAGACAGGCCACATAATGGAGAGCCAGTTTCTGATCGGGTCCACTGAGAGGGGTCATGTTGCCTTCAGTTTCACTGTGCTGCAGAAGCAGCTATTTAACTGCCACTTCACTCCCCATCCACACACACAGGGTGGGCTCAGATTTCTTTTTCTCAAAACCCCACCTAGCTTCTCTAACCAGCCCTTTATAATAAGAGTCACAGGTGGAGATTGCATCTGACGCACAGTTTGAAAACGATGCACATAAAGTGAGTAATCCACCTGTAGCAGCCAAAAAGATTCTAATCTCTTCTGTTGTTCTTTGTGAGCCAATTATCACAATATCACTGCAATGAGATGCAGCTAGGCTAGCTTTATTTTTTTTAAATTTGGGCAGAGCCAGGCCCGCTGCTTCCCCCCATCTCCAGTTTTTATGATGAGCTATATGGCTGCAGGTTGTAGCTTCATAATTACTGTACATCATCTAATTTCCAAAAATGTTGAAGCATTTCTTTAAAAGTGATATATATGACATTCAAATTGTTTACTATTGAAGAATACAACTATTATCAGCTGCCACTGAGGTTGAAAACAAGCTTCTCTGGGTTTGAACAGTGCTTGTCCACACTGCATGAGTTCTTACCGATGAACGCGCCAACGGGTCTGCTGTGATGAAAAGATTTAATCCAGAATAATCTTAATATTTAAAGATTGCCTCACAGCTGAAACATTTTTCACTCAGCACATAACATTTGATCATTGTGTGTTCAGTCGTAGCTGTAATGGCTGGTAGGCCGACAGTGTCTCTAATTTCAGTGCAGACCCTGTGTTTTACCAGGCATTAGAGCGATATTTAAAGCATGGCACTATGATTAAGTGCTTAGCATGCGTCTCCTGCTCTTCCTTGTGTCTCTTGCTCCCTCCCTCGTGTGAAAACCTCGCTCTTTTTCAAACTTCAAATTGCGCAACGCGACACCACAGCTTTTATTCTGCCATGAACTGAGCCAGGAGAGAAAGGCGCCCTCCTTTAGATTCAAGCTTTGCTGTTGACGGGCATGTGTAGTCCGTGCGTGTTAGCAGTGGCTTATGTATGTTTTGAGACACATTCCAGTGGCATGTAAAGAGCAATTTAGTGCAGATAGCGTCACAGTAACATGTAATTGCCGGATTCTTGCTGGCAGCCACATAGAGTGAAAGTGTATGAATGTATGAGCAGCAGACAGGCTGGTGACTGTACCATGTCCAGGTGATGTTCTGAGGTTTGGGGAACCCTCCGCTGTTGCAGACCAGCTCAGCCTTCTCCAGACCCACAAACCAGTCCCCTGGACCAGCAGAGATGGTGGCATCTGGGGGGTCTGACACAGAAACACAAACATAAGCATGCAGTTTGCAGTTTGCACCCATATGCTGCATGGCAAAGCATTGTATGTAAGGATGTTTATCAGCAGAGGTGCTCATTTAAATACATTTATTTACACTGTAAACACAATGGATGATGTTGTTATTTATCCCAAGATGAAATTTCAGCACTTCTCTATGTTTTCACCCATAAAGTCTGCAGAGTTGGGACAAAGTCGTTGCTTTGCAAGTCACAAATATGTCTGAAGACTTTTTGAGGTCCTGAGTCAAATTAAAGTACTAAACTCAGTGTTTTAAGGTCAACAATTTTAATGTAACATGCAGCATATTAAATTTACAGAAATAATGATTGTGTTCTGGTACAGTATGTAATTCCAGTGACACAACTACAATTGTATGTAATTATGGAGTCAATTTTTTTTTCACGTTGCAGAGTCTTTACAGAGCTTATCAATTATTTTGGTGGAAGATGTAGTCAGGTTCTTTACCTCAGTAAAATTACTATTATCACACTGTGAAAATACTCCACATAAATCACCCTTCAGTTTATTAGAGACTTTGTTTTCTCTAGACAGCGAACTTAAACTAATTATAATTGATAACTAAAGCTAAGATCACATAAAAGGGAAATACTACAGAGTACCTCACAGATTTACTTAGTACAGTACTTGAGTAAATGTATGCATTCCACCACTGCTATTATTTCTATAAACTAATATTTAATCTTTGGGCTTAAGGAATATCAGGTGTCCAGATGGAATCACACGGAAGTGAAGTTGAATGTCTGATTGCAAAGTGTGATATGTGTCAAATCAAGACTAAAGGTTGATCATTAGATTGATGAGTCCACTCCACTGAGCTGGACAAAGAGAAAGGTGTCTTCTCTCCAACCGCACCAGTAGTATTCCAGAGGATGAAGCATTACTCACACACTTTCCCAGCAACCTGCCAATACTGTTTAATGTTTAGTCTGCAGCCACCCATTTATTTTACCAACGTGAAGGTTAAGCTATACAAATAATATCTCTTGCAGTGCAGCCACAGGGAAAAACGTCATTGGTTAAATTAGCTATTAGCAGGAGGAGCTAAAGAACCACAGCCCAGCAGAGAAGTCTGAGCTGAGCATCCAGTATGTGGTTCAATAATTCAACACTATATACGACATAAAAAGAACTAATTCTAAGCAGATTCAAACTGTGCAGTGTTCACAAACTAATATGTGATTGCTCATAGAAACAAACAAAGGAACATTCACACATAAACTCTAACTGTAATTTTCTTCTTGAGTGTTTTTATAAAAAAAAAAAAATCATACATACACACACATACAGTATCTGTAAAGAGGTGAATGAAGAGGATGTGGATTTTTCCGTTCTAGGTCTAGGTCATCTGGGTAAGAGCACAGACTACTAACCTAATCAATAAACATGGCTCTTATTTAGATTTTGTGTTGGGTGAAATATGCTTTTACGCAGCACACGTCTTCTTCATGCTATCAAAGGAAAACCACAACCGTACTGGAGCTAAAAATAACAATAATAATAATGACTAATTAAAGTGTTCTGTTTTACGGCTGGTATTACTTCCTTACTGACTCACATAATGAGAACTAATATTATTGGTTACACTTTTTTTTTTGTTCAGGAATCGCTGTCTTTCCTGCTACTCTCTTTTCCCTCAGGATTAATAAATTATCTGTCTGTCTACGGCACTGAAACAGGTCAGCTGACTGTGTGAAAGTGTTTATCTCAGGATATGGAGAAGCTAGTCACAGCTACAACGAAACATGAAAACAAATTGCTAACAGTGGCAAAAGAGCTCGAGGAAGTAATACATCTTCACTTTCACTTTTGTCATCATGGACATTCCAGAGCCACAGTTTGACTGATCAGTGGGTGTACTGTATATTTCCTGTTAGTACAAATCATCCAGGTACATAGGTAACTATAAGACAATAAACTCCAACTTAACCAGTGAGGTTACATGTTCTACTCTGGAGTAATTATAATTTCATATTTTCTACAGTCTGCTTTACTTGATGCTTTGGTGCAGCATCAGTATCATGTGTACTCACACTGAACCACCAGGCGGTTGGAGATCCTGCGTGGCTGCTCCAGGCCAGGATGCCACACCAGACAGTCCAGCTTTTTGCCATTCATGCTGCGAAGAGGGTGCAGGGAGTAGTAGCTGGACACGGACCCGCCCTCTTTGGAGCGGTCCACACTCTGGCCCGGCAGGTCGGTGTCCCAGGAGAGACGGGGAGGCGGGTGGCCCACGGCCCGACAGGAGGCGGCCACACGGAAGGACTGGCCCTCCACCAGAACCACAGGGTCCAGAGAGGAGATGGGCAAGACTGAGAGACGAAGAGAAGGAACAGAGTGAGCTCAGGCGAGCCAAGGACTTAAACACGTGTTTCACTTATTGTTACTTCACTTGGATGGCTGACATTCACTGAGGAGTGGTGTTTGAGTTTGACACTTGAAGGCTGTTTTCACCTTCATCTGCTGAGGGTGGAAAGTTTCTCTGCACTCTGCTAAAATCAGAGTCCAACACGTGGACATTACAAGTAGTTTTGAAGACAGAATGGACTGCACAGTAAAGGAGGAGATATCTTTTCTACCAATGAAATCCCACATTAACATGCTCTTTAGAACAGTATGTGAGTATGTTTTACGAAAAAAGTGTGACACCAATAGTACATGAACTGCATGAACTGTTTCTGGTGAAATATTGCTGTATGCAAACACTGGACATGCACTTTGCTCGGCGTAATCTATATTTTTTTTTTAATTAATCACACTATGATTCACATGTTTTGGTCACATGAGGTTGAGGCTTTCGTGAAATTGTAGACCAAAACCCTACAGAGTACATTCAGTACAGTACATACTGCTGTTCATTCACACAAAAGTATGCTGAACAACAGTACACGTATTGGATATGTTTTTGGATGCAGTGTTTCTGTTCAACAGTTTAAAAGATTATTTTCATAATTAAGATGAAGTAATTTTAAGATTTTTGAAGAAGAGAAGAAATTTAACTATTTTAATATGATTTTTTTTGTAGAAAAACACAAGACCAAAATATCATTAAAAGCAGTGTATTTTGTATTTTTATGGCAATCATTTATTATTTTATATAATTTTATATATCAATTTGCTTAGATAAAAAAAACACAACAAATTAAGTAAAATCAGTAATTTTGTATCCTTTAGAGGTTTAAGGTAAACCTTACTATGTTTTTTTTTTTTTTACTTTTTTCCCTACAAACTGAAGATATTTTAATTATACACTTTTGCTTTTTAAAAAAAATAAAACCTTTTCTGTGTTGTGTAATTGTACTGTATTATGCATGTGCCGTATGTATGCCGTTATATTTTCATTTTGTATTGTCTTGTTGTATTGTATAACCCTTGTTATATTGTGTGTGTGTGTATATATATAAATAAATATACACACAATATAACAAGTGTCAGTGTTAACGATGTGCTAAAAACGTGTGAATGTACATTGCATACAATTGCTAGATTAAGACTTAATTAATACTTCTTAAAGCTGCGAGGCTAATTTGGTGTAACCTAGAATTACCTACCCACCTATTAGTGGGTGTAATTAAATCCATTAAAATCAGCACATCACGAAATGTTTGCGTAGTGATTGTCACTGTATGTCAACAAGCTATTCAAGCTCTTGTTGCTGAAAGATTCAGATTGAGAGGGAGCTTAAATATATAACAAGAAATTAAGAAACGTATCAGCTGGATCTCACAGAGGAGATAAACAGCGAAACAACTTCAGACATGAAGATTAACCAAGTACAGAACTCTCCAGAGGCAGGTAGTTATTAAACACATAAGCCATCACAATCATGCAAGACAACAATCTTTTAAAAACATGAGAGTAAATGTTACATGTGATATTTTCCCATGAATTTTATTACTCTCTGTCACTAACTGGTCCAACATGATCGTGATCCACACCCGACTCAAGTGTAAACACCTTCTAAGTCTTTCCATTGGCATTTGGATTATTAACGCAGAATACAAAACAGCTAGTTAGCATTAGCAGAAATAGCCATTATGGCTCAACAAACAAAGAAAAGAGACTGGAGACGCTGCAACACACATGACCTCATAGCAGCACCTCCAGTGTCTGACTAATGAGTGATATGTGAAGAGATATGAATAAATTTGCCGTGGGGAATACAGCCTGCACACTGCAAAAAATAGTTCAAATAAAGGAACAACTGTATCTTTTAACAAAAGATGATAGTGGCTCACAACCAAATAAATTCAGATGCATAAAAGTCCTGAAGAAATGATGGACTGCCCAAAAGAAAAATATAATATTCAGATCCATAACACAACTGAATCAAAGCAGGAGGTCCAATAAGGCGGGCTGGACTTGACTTGGTTGCATGTTTATGGTTTCAGGAGTGGAGGGAATTCAGTGCTGAAGGTTACTGTCAGTTACTAGTGAGTGTGTTTCTGTGGATTTGTCTGATCTGCAGCGTGCCGAGACACGTTTATGACTGAGCTGTCACCGCTCATAGCTGACGGCAACACGATAAAGCCATTTGTAACAGATGGCAGTGCTGCAGATTTCACTTGAAGGAGGATCTTTCATCCTGGGAACAGCATCCCCACAGCTGATATTATGGCTCCACTAAAACAAAGGAGAATTCCAACATCCCAGCTGTCTTAGGGTGAAAGGCAGGGTACACCCTGGACAAGTCTCCAGTTCATCACAGGACACATAGAGACAGACAAACACTCACACTACGGTCAATTTAAATTAACCAATTAACCTAATCCCCATGCATGTTTTTGGATGTTGGGAGGAAGCCGGAGTACCCGGAGAGAACCCACGCAGACATGGGGAGAACATGCAAACTCCACACAGAAAGACCCCGGGCCGGGAATTGAACCCAGTACCTCTACACTACACCACCGTGCAGCCATCCAACATATTCTGTTCTGAAAACAGGTGTGAAGACAAAGTATTTGACAACTTTTTCACAGGAAAGACTCACTGAAACTCCTCCTTTCTGATTACATGACACCTTAGTTATTCACTTATGTTAAATACAAGATGACTTTTTTTCTACTCATATTTTTATTTCTCCGTCTTTGTGACGAATAAAGGAAAATCTTATCATAGGTACTGTTGCTAATTCTATCTCTATGTACTGTATAAATGTATATACAGCATCTATTGCGGATCTCCTCTGTTGCTCTTCCTGAAGTTCCTCTAATTCGTTTTTTCCTTGATAAGGGATTTTATTGAAGTGGATTGAGGAGTCTGAGGACAGAAGATTTGAAAGAAAGTTGACTTGGAAAAATCACATATCACTCTTGATGATTTATCATTAAAAAAAAAAAACATCCCCTGCACTTTGCGTGGGCACAAAATCAGCTACAACCTAACTGTGGTATCACCAGAGAAACTCATCAGGTTTGGGGTGTATTTTCACTTTCATTTTTGTATTTTCCACCTGGTATTAAGCACTTACGAGGAATCAGGTTAAAAACATAAACTATTACACTTTATTTTGCCCATTGAACCTTTACATGTGCTGTCAGTGTTTGTGGCCATGATGGCAAACCTGAATTTACACATTGCCTTTTTCTTCCATTGTGGAATGTGTGGGAGAAGGGAAGAGAAGAAGAGAGAATAACTCTTACTCCAGACGGTGAGCGTGATTCGCCTCTCGTAGTTTCCGTTGGGGAAGGTGGCGATTTGGCAGACGTAGCTGCCATCGTCCGACTCCTCTGTGCTGGGAATGAGCAGAGCCGAGTTCACTGTGGGGTTCCCGCTCTCAAACCTCACCCTGCCGGAGTAACCCCCGAACTCTGATGTACAAAACAAAGACTTTAGGCCAGATAATATGTCCTTTAACTCCTTTCAAGCTCAAACTGACAAAGAAAAACACTTTAATGATATGGAAACAATAATGCTCCATGACTGAAAACATATTTCTTATTAGACAGTCGCAAAATAAACCAGCGTTTATCCAATGACATCACAACCTGCACACTACTATAGCATTTTATATCCCTCTGCAGAGCAGTGTCTTCAGTCTCTCATCACAGAGCTGTGATGCAACAGGAAAAACCGTTCAACCAGTTTAGATAAATTGGAATGACATTTGGTTCAGATGGATATCAAGGCCAGCCTCTGAACTCAGTGCCCTGTCACTCTCATCTCACTGCTTGAAAGACACCTGTTATTCTGGAATAATAAAGTTTAGCATGCCGCCTAACTTCACGTTAACTACCCTGATAACGTATAACACCACTCTACTCACTAACTGTGGTATTATTCTTAGGGTAGGGTAGCTAATGCTAATTATTGGCTCCACCATTGACAAGTGTTTATTTCTAACTACAAATACAAAATCACACAATCTGAAGTATACAGTTTGATACAGGTACCAATATAAATAAATGTTCTATGGATCTGTTCCAGTAATGTGTACAAATAATAATGTATAACATCTGAGTTTTCCTCCTCTGACGAGTCAAAAATTCTGTTTAAAAAGTCTGTGAGTGCACACGATGACTAGGACTGGCCTACTCTGTTCATTTTTTATTTGTCCATTCCCTAAATACTCAATTATATAATTTGGATAATGAGCATAGTTTATAATAATTTAATAAATTATTCTAATTGTAAATAAAGTTGTTTTTTTTTTTTTTTTTTTTTTAAATTCACTACTTTTTCTGTATTTCAGGTAATTTGTACTAAAAAGGTCAAAATCGAAATCAATCAAAAGCCTTTATTGTCGTATTCCAGTGAACACAAAGAAATTAGGTCTACTGCTCCAACTTCCTCTTGACTATGACAAAAACACATACTAAGAGCCAGCTGGTGTTCTCTATTAGAAAAAAAAAAAACTACTGGTCATCCACAGTGAAAACAAGAACCAGAACATTGCATCTGAAGTCATTACTGTTCTTTTCACGCATAGAAAATACTGAATGAGACACTTTCTACTTGCACACAAGTATTTTGCTTAAAGAAGATATTAGGATTAGGTGAGACACTGTATTATTTAAGCTTGATGTAATATCTGATGTCTAGAAGGACAACCTAAGGATCCCAGCAGCACCTGTAGAAACAGCTGCAGCTCACCTGTGTGGCCGTCTGAAAAGTGTGCAGTGATGATCTGCTCCTTGCTGCCGCCTGGGAGCTCCTTATACCAGGTGACCTGCACCACCTTCTCCTCCTCCTCCACCTGGTAGTGACAGGGGAGTCTGGTCTCGGCCTCGGCGAAGGAGCGCAGGGAGGTGACGGGCTGAGGAGGCTCCACAAATCCTCCCTGCACACACACTGCTGAGGAGAGAGAAGAAGAAGAAGCAATGACTGACAGGTCTAATGTCAGCCTCTGGTAATCACCTATTTTCATATAAAATGTAATAAACCACAGATAAAGTTGGACTGTCCCTGTTCCCTGATCTCTATTTTAGCATTACTGCATCATTTAATAAGCAAACTGAATCGATAAACAGGGGAAAACTGGGAAGATCATTGGACTAAATTTCTGACAGTTGTCCAGATATTTCACTCTAAGCCCAAAATGTTAACATGCTGTCGACACTAAAGGAAAAGTAATCCCTCCAACAGATCCTGAGACATTATAGTGTGACTGACCATAAACAGCTCCAAATGTGAACATGTATTCTCTGCGTTCTATCACTGCATGATGAACATCTTCAGGTTTTGTACTGTTGGTCGGATGAAACAAGCACTTTGAAGACATCTCCTTAAACTCTGGACTATTTTCTGACATTTCACAGACTAAAAGATGAATTAATTACACTATACTGTTTTATACACCTTTAAACATGCTCCTTCCTTACACAATATATTTATTTATTTGCTTAAAAATAGTACATGCTTCCAGTTTCTATATGTGGACTTTAATCTGGAAAGTACTCGCCTGAAACGGGAGGTATAGCCTGTATACCTACAGGCAGTCACCAGTTCACCTAACCTGCTGGTCTGTTGGCATGCCGACACAGACAATAATGCAAACTGCACACAGAAGGTGGAGAGACGGCTCCAACGCTGCAGGATCTTCATGCTGAACAATGGTGCTTTCATGAGTCTCAATTCTTTCTTCAAAAGCAGAAATGCTTCCCTGTTTGTGCTCAGAATGAGCTGCAGTGAGGACTTCTTCCTGTTACATTTAGTGTGATATTTGAGCAGATTTACTTCATAATTCTCTAATAGTACATTTATTAGACCTATGTCATCATTGATGAATTAAGTGTGATGATGAGAAATAAAATATATATTATTGTACTACATATGATGAATCCCATCTCACATACAATATAGCTTTTGTGTTCTATGGCTCTGGACATTTCAGGATGACATTCTGTCTGATAATTATGTTTTTTTGTCTGTTATGGAGGTATGAAGCTCTGTCTTTCCATTTGATTGGCTGTTGCTGCAACCTGTGGCTTTAAAGATGTTGTTTCATACGTGATGCCTGATAAAAATCCATGAATGAAACTTTGCAGTGCTAACAGCGCACAGGAAATCAACTTTTTCTTGGACAGAAACTAAATTATTCTGAATGTTACTCTGGGGGGTTTATTGCATGTACATTTCCATATTTCCATACTTATATTCTATATTAACTCAACATGGGAGCTTTTAGCAGTTTCAGTAGGCTGGCTATGTCTCATATCAGTGAGGTGTTGATGCGAAGAAAGCCGACTAATGACTCAGCCTGACTGTGCTCTCATCACACCTGGTAGAGAGTCTACATCTCAGCGTGGGACAGAAAACACAACTGTGAGTGAAGAGAGTGAACTCAAACAAGGAAATCCAAACATTTGCCCTTTGATTTCTGGGGTGAACTTTTTTTTTTTCCCTTCAGTTACTGATTCATGAGCTCATTTAATGATTACCCCACAGCTGATATGGGATACAGACGTCTCCCACGGATTAAAAAAAAGGCTCACTCAGATGGAAACAGCGTGGACAGACACAGAGTAAGCAGAAACAGGTCTCTTTGAATGGAAACGTTAAATCTGTGCAACAAAGAACGACAGTATGTGGGTGACCTAATTGTGGAGTGGAGAGAGAAAAGAGAAGAGAAGGACACTTCGATCACTGATGCCAGTGAAAGGAAAGAGACACACAAGACACATGTTAGAGGAAGGCAGTGAGAAATAAAGATAAGAGTGAGAGTCAATAGAGATAAACACCTCAATGAAAGAAAACATTAAACACACACACAAGACAAACACAGTTCACTTAAGTCACAAGGCTGCCACACAAGCTTTTCCTGTTCACTCTGGACGCCAGTAACTTTATCACACATGCAGGCTTAAAAAAAAAACAAGAGCATAACGTGCATTTGCTCTTTTTATCAGAGCAGCTTAAGTCTAAATCACCTCTAAAGAAGGAAACAAAAGCAGTCGTGCATCGACAGAATTAGTCACATAAAAACAGGAGTATCCATGTTGAGCAATAAGATGTGATTCATGTTTACTGACAGTAAGAATGTGACGGAGCAGCATTCTGACATGCGTCTTTCTCCACACCTGCAGGGACAAAAGTATGTGGACATCTTAATCTGTGCTGCGATAACCAGCCTCCAGTTTCCTGTGAAGACTTCCCAACAGGCTGTGCGGCCTGCTGACAGGGATTTAGTCCCTTTTGATTCCAGTCTTTCTTCCACACCTAAGTGGGACTAAACCATTTCCTTACAGACCTGACTTTGTGAACAAAACAAGAGAGGACCTAACCCCAAACTGTTACCACAACTGCCTAAAACTACCACTGTATGCTGTCACTTTTCACTGGAACTACACATCAAATAATGACAAACAACCCCCAAACTAATGCCCAATTAATGAAGCATCATCATTCATGTTTGCTCTTTGGTATACAAGAATAAATATATACAAATAATAAACACAACAAACACACACACAGAGACAGACAACCACTCACACTCACACCTATGGTCAATTTAAATTAGCCAATGAACCTAATCCCAATGCATGTTTTTGGATGGTGGGAGGAAGCCAGAGTACCTGGAGAGAACCCACACAGACATGAGGAGAACATGCAAACTCCACACAGAAAGGCCCTGGGCCAGGAATCGAACCCAGTACCTTCTTGCTGTGAGGCGACAGTGCTAACCACTACACCACATTACATTATAGGATTGCCTCCTTCGAAATTCCTCTAAACTGACTTTTGCCTCACTCCAGTTGAGTGTGTTACTATAGCAACAATGTAAGTTAGCAGGAAGCACCTTAAGGTTTGAATTTATTTCCATCTTTTCCTGAAGTTTGTTCACTTCTGTTTTCTTTCCTTCAAGCAATAATACATGAATATGAGTGACTCTCTACAGAAAGAAGAACATGCTGCAAAACCACTACAGCTTGCATATTTAGTGGTTGCAACTCAACATTCACGGAATATTTCAGTCACTTTTGGAAAAGAACAAGAAGCTGATACATACATTTCTGACACTTTTAGGCAGCAATATAACTTCTGCACCACTAACTTGATTCTAAAGCTGAAAAAACAGCCACAAAATGAGACAGCAGACAGTGTTGGTGTGTGAAACAATGAACTGTCATGCAGGTGAACTCACCAGCTAGTAAAAGCAGCGCCAGACATGCTGCCCTTTGACCCGTCAACTCCATCTTCAGTCCAAAAATGCCAGCCGGTCTGAACCCTCTTCCTGTCTGGTCTGCTGTTATTAATTAATTTCTCATTGCTGTTGAGTTCACACAGTAATGTTAATTAGCTCCACGGCAGGTAGTGTGAGCAGGTGCTTCCTCTTCAAATCACGCATGCGATGCTTTTTAAAAATAGAAACTCTTCCACTCCTTCTCCACCAGCTGAATGTTTCTTAGTGCAAGTTGGAAACGTCCATTTCCAGTGGAAAGTCCTGTGCAGCACATGGACCCTGAACTCATCAGAGGAAATAAAAGTAAACAAACTGCTTAAATTGATGGATGAGCTGAAGAACAGAAAAATAAAGCGCGTAGTGACCAAACAGGATCCTGCAGGCTTGTCACGCACAGAGTGAGAAGCACTAACACAGGTTAGAGCCCGTACACCTGTCTGAGCCTGGCCCCGCCCATTGATCCTTTTGGACACGCCCACATATGCTGCGTTCCAGTTCTGTTGAGAAATGTCGGATTTCAGCGATTTTAACTCAGAGACACAATAACAAGTGTCCTGCTGCTTATTCAAACGAACAATGACGTTAATAGGTCAAATTAATTCAGCTTTAATTCACCATGTTCCCCACAGCAGAGAAAAAGATATAAGAGAAGATATAAGAGGAATTTAAAAAAAAAAAAAAAAAACAAATGTAGTAAAAATGATATGGTTTCACATTCTACTCATTCATTCTACTTTCAGACAACAAATACCAGAGACTTCGGCATAAAAGGTGTGCCAACACAATATAAAAAAAATAAAAAATAAGAAATAAAATATCAATTAAGACTAATCAATTAATTGTTTGAATATTAAAACACAATTATTAAGCATTATATTTGAAGCGTGAACATGTTTTATATGATTATGTAACTTTGGAAATATATTCATAATAACAAAATGAAAAATGGGCACAGTTTTTCTACAACTTCCCTCCATTTTTGAGTGACTCTGCTGCTTTGAACGCAGCACGACTTTGACCTGAATGTTTGTCTCTAACAGTCATTATCAGCTCAATATTTCAAATAAATCTGTGAATAACTATTAAATGAAAAGTGCACAGAGAGTATAAAACCTATAAAACAGCAGCAGCAAAAAAAAGTAAATACTTTATAAGAAAACAAAATAAAATTTCTCACAGCAGCACGTTGAATCGATTATAAACCAGGTACATCATGTGTTGACTATTACTCGTGTCTCCATTATTCAGATGCAGTTGTGACCCCAAAAACTGAATATTTTCTGTTTGACAAGTACAGGATTTTATTTGTTGTAACAGACAGCTAGATGAGTGCGTGAAACCACACACAGCCACAGAGTGTACAGGCTGCTACGAATCTGTTTTGAACACATTTCTAGTTATGTTTCTATGTAAATACAGTAAGTGGTTGAGATTACACCAGCACACGAGCAGAAAGAGACAGGATTTCACTGTGATGGTGTGTGATTGTCTCTCCTCTCTAGCACTGATATATTTTTAATTTTATTCTTAAATTATCATTCTTTCAACATGTTATGTTCATACTGCATAATCCCTTAATTCTGGTGAATTAATTAGATGATTGAAAATCTTTTTTTTTTATTATTATTTCCCCCCAAAATTGAGATGACTTGACGATAATGAAAGAAATTACAAACAAAACTGACCAATTTGTGCCATAAACCTGAAACCACACCACATAAATCTACACCAGTTAAATAGTTGTTGAGACTTTGTTGTGTTTGAAAACTAATAAATTGCAGTAATCAGGTGTTTCCAAAAGGGCAGTCGTCTTAGTTGGCAAAGCTTTCTATAGTCTGTTAGTTGTTTTTATGTGTTTCTTTCCTCATGCTGAATGACTTAATTTACTGGCACATCTCTGGTAAACACACAATTTATCCGAAGCATGACTAAGAACAGAAACAAATGACAAATTTAAACTTCTGTTTTGTAGTAAATTGTGTAACAACACCTGTAAAAACACACTACATAACTTTTATTAGTAACCTGATAAATTAATTTACTTTTAATATTTCATACATGCAAGGTTTAGAAATAAAAGTAGTATTTTTACAAATAGAAAAAAAAGGGGGGGAAGCCAAGCAACTTAATATACAATATAAAGCTTCAAAGGGATTTGACACTCTTTCTTTCATCCTTTCTGCAACAAACCCTTGTCCATCAGACCATCGGCCTTTTGTCGATCTTGATGGTCTCGTAGGTGTCGGTGCTGTGAGAGGTCAGACCCTGCAGGACACACACAGGAAGCCACAGTCAGTTTTCAAATAGGACATTTCTACAAAACAATGCTGTGAGCACTTCCTGCACCGAGTGTGATTTTTCCTTTCTGACAGCCAGGTACATGAATAAAAATCATTTACTATCAGCTGTGCTTTTTAAAATGTCTTTTAATCAACAGAATGAAAAGTCTCACCGCATAGATGCCTCCCTCAGCCGGCTGCTTCTGTGGGACCAAAACAGTTCAGAAGAAATCATTTAGTGACAGATGAGTCTTACCAAACACAGAGCGCTGGGTGTCACATGTGTGAAATACCCAGTTCCTGCTTCAGGTGTAGAGTCTTTTGTACATTTTAAACATAGAGGACCAATAATTAAGCATCATTTTGTACACACATGTATTGGCAATGAGCAGGAAGTAGGATCTGTGTGAAGAAATACTGGTGGAAACTGTGACAGTTGGTGAACAGTGTATAAATAATGTAGGTCGATGGTCAGCTCACAGGAAATGATCGACTGAGGTTTCTTTAAAGAAGAACAACTACTTCTTTTGAGGTCAATAAATAAAAAAACAAAGTGTTATATAAACAACATTTTCCCAGCACATTTTCCATTTTTGTTTAGCTCACAATAAGAGACACCAAACTTGAATTCTTACCTCAGAGGGACTGGCTGGTGTTTTTTTAGCTGGAGCCATCTGCCAAAAATAAATCAGGAAGCACATTAGATTCAGTGATTCACATAAATATTCCTTAGGAGGTAAAAATTCAGACTTCAATGAGAGAGAGTTGACTGGTAAAAGTGCTGAAATATTCAAGACATCGTGCTTTGAAACTGAACAGACGATTGAAAAGTGTTAGATGTGGTGAGCGTGAAAGTAAAAAAATATTAATAAGGAAAAGATTTTAAGGATAGGATCATACAAACACAATAATCTATATTTGTATAAGCTGGCAGAACAGTTTAATGACTTTTTTGCTCAAAATATAGTGAATTTCACTATGGTAGAGTGTGTGTGTGTGTGTGTGATTTTTCTGTTGAGCTTACTCTCAGTCTGCAGTATAAGACGGTGAGAATGACGCCATAAAGGATGAGAATCCCATCCAGGATGTAACATATGTTCATGTCTCAAATGGCCTCGTCTGCAAACAGAAAACACATCACTCACCATCATCACAAATATGTCCCAGAGCAGTTCAATCTCCCCATGATGACATGTATTCATCCTCTCTGGTGCTAGGGCTGAAAGTTGTACCATCTTACCTGCTGGGCTGCAGATGAGATGAGAGGATCAGTTTTGCTGCTTTCTTGTCAACTGTCGGTGAGATCTCTAAAAAAAAAGTCCTCTAAAATGAGTGAGCTTTGTGAGCAGCAGCAAACAGGAAGTCCGGCGCTCGCTGTCCGTCTCTTTTTGAAGCAGAGAAACCACACGCTTACCACACTGCCATCCTCTCGTCACAGAAGTTCCTCTAAAAACTGTGACAAAAAAATGACTCTGCTTGTGTTTGGTGAAAATTGCTCAAATCCAGTGATGATAACATTTAAAGTGAGAGCAGAGTCATCTTGACCTGAAAACACCAAATCACAAATACACAGATACAGGGTCAATTCTTCCTTTTCTGTGACATCTTCAAAAGATATCTTTATGTAATCTATCGCTGGAAATAAGAGACAAAAAGAACAGTCGTATAAGGAATAAATGGTTTAATAATGGAAAAAGGCCTAAGACACTATACAAGCTAGTTACCAAAAAGGAAGAAAATACAAGACAAATCTACATTTTTTTTTACACAACCACATTTTTCAACAGTAAAAACATTTAAAAAATTGCATCGTCATAACTTAGGCACCTTCGAAATGATAGAAAAAAGTTATTTTTAAAAGTTTTGGAGCCCAGAATAAACTCAAACATGCTAAAAAAAACACATCTGCATTTTGATCACTCAGATGAAATGTCACAGACTTTGGACCTGGTATTTGGATATTTCTTTTAGAAATGTAAAAGGGCTTTCTTTCACTGTGAAGAAAAGCAGCTGTGTTATGGCTCAATAAACTCAAAAGGCAGGACGTTTTGGGACCAGGAGGAGGAGGAGTCAGTGTGAGGACAGATGTGCTCCATCTCTGGCAGGAACATCTGGAGAGTAAGGCGTCTGTCGGATGGAGGCAGCGTGTTCACGGTGCTCAAGGCGAGGGCGGTGATGTGCTACTGTTGCAGAGGAGCTGCACAGAGGAGTTACAATCACACGTCTGGTTTGGGATTTGAAAAAAAAAAAAAAAAAAAAATTAAAAAAATCATGGAGCTGATTTTACTACAGCTGCCTGTCCAGGTTTGAAATTCATGTGTGTTTTAAAAAAAAAAGCCTGGATTAAACCAATTTACACCTGGGATTAACATGTGATCTGTATCTGTCACCTGATCACAGGGCTGCTTCTAAGATGTGTTCATATCAGCTCAATTCTGCATTGTGACCAGATATTAATACATAATTTGAGCTCAGGGAATCTTTCAAAAATATTTCATGGCATGACAACGGCCACTAGATCCTGATCTGCTTGATAAAAGCTCCTCGTAATAACTCAGATCAGGCTCAGAATTGTTTTCACTATGAAAACATTATTATTATTTTCATTTGAATTGTAAACCAAACATCTAACCCCAATGCTACAGTGGTACACTACATTGAGTTTGCATTAAAAGACCAAGACAATTTATTTTCTTATTCTCAATGAATCGAAGAACTGATCCTCCTGACCTGTATTTAGTGAACATCCAAAGTCTAATATAAAACTATTAAGACCTCAACAATCACTACATGAACACTGCAGCTAATTTATTAAGCAAGGTAATCACTGACACACTTCCCAATGCCATAAATACTCGCTGGCTTGTGTTAGTCACTGCCCTTAAAGTAATGTCCAGTTAATGACTCATTGACTGTTGTCACAGCTTTTTCAGAACATGATTTAGTGAAAATGTGGTTGTGAGGTGTATGCTTTTAAAACGTTACTTGCAGACAGTGTAGAAAAGTCAGAAAGGAACACATTATTGACTTTCTGGTATTCTCATGGGGTTTAAGAAAAACTCTGAATTACTCCAGGCTTACGCTGTAACATCCATATCTGGGCAAGGTTATCAGATACAGGTCGTGTGATAATAACAGGCATAAATGAAGCCTTTATTTGGTCTTCTTGCTAAAACTGTAAAACAAAGAGTAAAAATACCAGTGTAGAATAAAACAAACCTGCATATTTAGACAATCATGTATAATAGAAAGAGGCTGGAGTAGCTCAGGAATGTTCTTCCATTTTTCTTTACAGTCAGATAAAAAAAACAAAAAGGTTTGGCCTTCAGGCCTCAGAAAAGCTGCGTGTTAATTTGATGCACATAATGCTACATTCTGTAAGTTAAAAAAGTCACACCCTTTAACATAAAAATGTCCTTGTCATCTGGAACAAAAAGATACACTGAGAGGAACCAGAAGGCAGTGGTACACCAGCAGTCAGAGTCTGTTTTTACACGAGAAAGAGGAAGTGACAAAGTGATGTAATCCTCCTCCTCTGGTGTTGAGTCGGCACAGAAAAGTAGTCCAGTGGTTACAGCAACAGCAGAGGCCAAAAGAGAAAAAGTCCCCTTTAGAACAGTTTTTAGACAGCGTGTTTTTACAACACTGGAAGAGGACAAGTGAAGGCATTTGTTTGATTCCAGGTCTGAACAATCATTGAGCTGATCACAGTTTGATATCAGAGCATCGATGACCATCTTAAAAACAGGAGGAAGAGAATTCAGACTCTCCTCTCCGTGAAAGGTTTCTTTGTCACAGGACAGGAAATGATTGGATGGGAGAGGACCGAACAGCCTCCGTATGGCGCTGGTAGCAGGCGCAAACAAAAGCGCTCACACTGAGGTCTCCGACTGCAACCTCATGACGAACTTGTGGCTCTTCGGGTCGATGAACTCCTCCCCGAGGCGAAGGAAGGGCAGCGGTGTCACGGTGACCACCAGGGAGAAGTCGAGGCGGCGCAGGGAGAAGACCAGACCCTGGCGCAGGGCTGAGGTCACCGGCTCGTCGCTCACCAAGGTCCACTGGCGCCCTCTGCCGTTCTGCTGCTGGTACTGCATGGTGGGGCCAGGTGAGAGGTATCGCTCCAGGAACGCCTGACAGGGACAGGAGGTCAGCTTAAACACTTCTGATAGCTAAGCGTGTGTGTCACCTGTTAAAATACATCGCTTTCTTTACCTTGGGCGTCATGTTGTGTGTGATGCAGAACTGGAGGTGAGTGAGGATGCTCTCCATGCTGTGGAAGGCCTGCTGCCGGGTGGTCCTCAGGTATTTCTGCATGGCTCGGGCCATCGGTGCAAAAATGGCTTGAGCTGCCTCCCGGGGATCCATCACCTCCCGAGGGTGTTTGGGGGACGAGGCCATTTCATCCTCATGGAGACGCTTGATGTGTGTGAAGGCTTCTTCCACCGCCACAACCAGCCTGGAGAGTTCAGAGAGAGCATGTGTGGTTATCGCTCAGCAAAAAAATCCAGTCAAACAGAGGTTTCTCTTGATTGATTGATCAGAAGGATCTGAATACCATGACAGTCAAATACTTTGTTTATTACAATTCAGCCGTCTCATGTGCAACACTAATATTCCATATTCGAGCAAAACATTTGATTTAATTTCACCTAATTGACAACATGCAATATTTTCCATCTGCGCTTTAGGACATTGTTCATATACACTTATTTTATTTTATATATATTTTGTCATACTGGTTTTGTTCCACTGCTGCTCTTAAGTTGTTTTTATGGCTCTTTATATTTGCTGCTCTGACACTGTAAATATCCCTGCTACGGGATTAATAAAGGTTTATCTTATTAGTTACTTACTGGAATGTGCTTTTAAATATTTCACAGTTTCCTTTTTAATCAGGAGATCCTCAGCAAACTGAGGAGCAGTTTAATTATAGAGTCATTATTGATTCACAAATAACCAGTAAAATGAAGATACTGTATGTGCGAGCCAGAGATTTCAATCCATGCAAATATACATAGAGGTCAATAGAAAACCAGGTACTTGGTAATGTAAGTCAGGGACTGTCTTTCTGACCTGGCCTTGCGTTTGCGGACCCTGCGGTCCATCTCGGCCTCCTCGTAGTAGAACTCGTTGTGGGAGTTGTCTCTCCTCCGGGCAGCAGCTGCTATCATGGCCCTCGACTGGCCTGTGGAGTTATTGGTGGTGCTTTCTGCAAGGTAGAGTAGAACAGGTTCAGTCGCTGCTTAAGGTTCAAAATTAGTATACTTCTTTGAATGTGTCATCTAGATGGAGTCAGAAGGCAGAATAATGGATTATAAACCAGACGGCAGAGCAGTGATAAGGCTGTATTTACCATCCAGGGAGTAAACCTTGAAGCCGGTCATCTTCTTGGACAGGATGGACTTTGGCAGGTTGAGCAGGGCCGGGTTGTAGACGGAGAAGTCGCTGTAATAACGGTCCAACACCCAGACAGCTGCCCGCTGGATACTAACACACAGAGCCCCAGTAAATACATGTCTACCATCCACTGACTGCACTCAAGGACAGCCTACAAACTGTACTCACACATATATTCTTGTTCTGCGCATGGAGTGAATTCATCCATCCATTTTCTACTGTTTTCTATTTTCCCAAGTTGGGATCAATAAAGTAATTCTATTCTATTCTATTATCCTCACACAGGGTCGTGGGTGGGAGCTGGAGTCTATCCCAGCTGTCTTAGGGTGAAAGGCAGGGTACACCCTGGTCAAGTTCATCACAGGACACATAGAGACAGACAACCACTCACATTCACACCTACGGACAATTTAAATTAGCCAATTAACCTAATCCTAATTTTTGGATGGTGGGAGGAAGGAGGAGTACCCAGAGAGAACCCACACAGACACGGGGAGAACATGCAAACTCCACACAGAAAGGCCCCGGGCCGGGAATCGAACCTGGTACCTTCTTGCTGTGAGGCGACAGTGCTAACCACTACACCACCGTGCCACCCAGAGTGAATTCAAATATACAGAATATCTTCTGTTTGGACAATGTAAAAAAGAAGCCATATAGAGATATAAACCCAGTTATGAAAGCATCTTCAAAATCAAATACACACCTGAAGCTATAATATTGCACATCAAATTATTACTCTAATAATAGGATTAGGTTACTCTAATAACTCTAATAATTTGAGGGCTCTAATAAGCTCCAAGCTTCCTGCATATCAACTGCCTTGCTTGGGAATATATAGCTAATCAAGTAATCAAGTGACATGATAAGAGCCTGAGCCTCTAATCTAATTTCTGTTGTATGGTCTTTTTTGTATTGAAAAATGTGGGTCTGGGTGAATTTTCAAAATGAGTCAAAAATAGGCTGGTTGTCACTCTAATGGGATTTTCTTTTTAGGTACGTTTTCGGCATTGTTCCAGGTGAATTTCTCTGCCACACTAAGACACATGTTGATTCTGACACTTGTAGCAAACTCACAGGTGTTCGTGTCCCAGGTGACAAAAAATATTCATAAAGCCCTTGTAGTTGTGAAGACATACCTAATGTCATTTTAGCACAGGAGGCAGAAAAAACAGGCCTAGTAAACTGGCTCTACGATCCCATCTTAAGATCTTGAGAAATAATTTTATTGAATAATCTATTTTATTTTGTTCTGAATGGGTGCAACGCAGAAGTATACTTTATTAATTCTTGAAGGGAAATTCAGTGTTTTCACTCTTATTGTTTTTTTTTTCCCTTACACACTGCACACACAGGTCTGAAGACAACTCTCCAGCTAATTAGTCCACACTCCATACTTGTTCCATGTGGGATTTGAACCAGCGACCCTCCTGTAGTTCCCTGCAGACTGAGCTACTGCATCTCCAAGGTGTGCAGCATTTTGAAATGAACTTCTCTCATTGTCTTACTAACCTGAGGTGCCCCACATTGTAGAACTTGCTGGCTCCGTCTGTGCTCCGCACCACCTTGAGGCAAAAGGCTGGCTGCAGGTGGCGGACCTCCAGCAGCACCAGAGCCAGGTACTGTATGAAGAGCAGGGCGTCCACTAGCGAGGCAGCGTACTCCACGATCCCCCTGTAGTCCCGCTCCCTTGGCTCCAGCACCCGCACGCCATAGAACAGCCAGTACGACGCCACAAACAGGAACACCAGCACCATCAGGAGGCAGCGGAAGACAAAGAAGCGTGGCAGTGTGGCGCGAGGTGGCCGGAGGAACAGCGCCCACGAGGAGATGAGCAGGACCAGCAGCTTGAAGGCCAGGGAGACATAGAGGCCCTCGCATGGCGTGCCACACGGCTCCAGGCCGTCACGCCACAGGACCTGCGGGAGGATGAGGAAGGCTAGAGGTGTGATCAGGGCGAAGAAGCTCAAGCAGCCCCCCAGAGCTGGACCAATGAAGCGCTTGCACTCCAGCGGAGTGGACTCCTCCAGGTCCTTGGTGACACGGGTCAGGTCTTCATTGGAGATGCTGTGCTCTGAGGTGCCAGTGACGACTGTGGTGGTCTCACCCCAGTTATCATCCTGTCAGACAGAGATGAAGAATTTACTAATACTGTTGAATGAAATGATTCCTCAGATCTAGTGAGTAGCGAGTAACAATTAAGTAATTAATCAACCACTCTGCATATTATCCAAGTCCCTGAACTCTGACATAATTACGGAAAGGTTCAAATAAAAATAATCCACCCCTCTGGAGCGCTCGAGCCAGGAAGGGTGACAGGTCAGTTTAGCTTAAATACAAATGCCTCTTTGCTATTTAAAGCAAAGCGCCTTTTCACTTCATGTAGGAACAAACAAACATCCTCAGGCCCTTTAATGAACACATGCCTTTTCAACTTGATATATAATAAGCCTTTGGTATTTTAAGACTCCAAGACACCACCACACACCTGCTATTTCCAACTGACTGACAGCTCCTATGGGACTCCAGAGGAATGCAAGAAAAGATACTTCAGCATTTTCCTTAAAAGGATCCACATGTTTGATAGGACTGAATTCAATTATTTTTAAATTACAGTTAACAATTTGGGACAACCATTGTACTTTAAACAAATACCAGAGGTATAGTTAATAGGCGGCAAACTAATAAGCGTGGCTTTAAAATAGAGGGATGTGTGCAGGAAGCGTGACTGACCCTGTCATCTCCACGAGTCGACTCAGCATCCAGCAGCGGCTCTCCAGGAGTCTGGATGGTGACCGATTTGTCTCCACGACTGCTGCTGTCTCGGCTCTTAGAGCGGTGGCGATCCCTCCGATCCCTTGAAGACAAACACACAGGCACAGGGAGGGTTAGTGGATGTGTTACTTATCTTTTTATTCATGTGAAATATAAGTTTGCTGAAGCTTTGAGGTAAAGCATTTTCCAGCAAACCCAACAGGATTTGAAAATGATTGAGTTCCCCCACAATAACAACCCACACCCTTCAGTTTGTCGAAGCTTTTCCATTCTCTGTTCACTGTGTAGGCGTGAGAGAAAGTTATAATTCAAGGTAACACACTGTGAAGAACTGATATATGAATGATGTGAAGGTTCATCCATTCCTTTGAGAGAAAGAGCCTCAAAACATCATCTCACTGAGTGCCAGTGAGGTATATATACGTCAAAGTGGTTTTTCACCAGATACAAGTGGGGCGCTCTCATGCGCCCTGTGAGTGATATCGGGGCTTCTGGGATATGTAGTCAGAACATAAAAAGACGGTATGAGATCACCTCCAGGTGGAGACTATAGAAGTGGATATTTGGTGACCGTTGAAGCTCAGGAAGCCTCGATCAACACGTGAACATCAGAGCAGCCACAGTGAACAATGAGGGGGATTGATGGCGTTTCTTAGTGGATATCAGTCAAATATTTGATGTTTTCAATCCAAACGCTGCATCGTTGTTCACAGACAGACAGAGTGCCTCAGTGTGGACCAATCACTGAGGAGCATCAAGGCTCTGTAGCCTCCACTGAGACCAGACCAGAAGAATAAACTAGTCTGGTTGTTTCTGCTTCCTGTCACTACCGGATCAACTGACCATTTGAGCTGCTAACTCTACTGGGACCAACTGTCTGAAATGAGTTGGAGACATTGAGGGTCATTCTGCTGCAGATGGGTTCATTGCGTTTTTAATCAGATCCGCGTTAACGGGTTACTTTCGACAGCCATAATTATAATGGGGTAATTTGTGACCCTTGTTGTACCCACCTGTGCTTGCGGGAGCTTCGGGAGTGGGACGACTTGTACGAGTAGCCCGAGTACTGTGACTCGTTGTCCATGTCGCGGGTCGGCGGTGAGCGGGCTTTACGAGCCCCGCCTCCTCCTCCTCCCGTACCACGATGCTCGCCGACTCCTCCCAGCTGGCTCTTGCGCTCAGAGATGGACTTGGTGGTGAGGGCCAGGGGCAGCTTGAGCAGGTCAACCTTACTCCTGAGGGAATCTATCTTGGAGGCCGACGAGGAGGGAGCAGGAGAAGGGAGGTGGGAGAGCAGGGAAGGATGCAACAGAGAGGAGGAGAAGAAGAGGAGTGGGAGAGGACAGTGGGTAGGAGAGTTGCCGCAGGGGAGAGTTGAGGTGGGGGTGATCTGAAAGAGACAAGCAAAGAGAGATTGATGGTTAAACCGTCACATGGGTATCTGCTGTAGATCACATCCAGCTGTCCACATGTAATCCTCTGGATTATGATGCATGAAGCTGACTCTGGACATCCTCATCTGTCATAAATTACAAATTATACAGTTTTTTTTTTACAGAACAAAAAACAGAGGAGATTTCATGCCTTCCTGCTTCATGTTATCACACCAGTCCATCGAGAGGGATACACTTGCTCCCCAGGGTCTTATTCTGAATTTAAGATGCATCCATATGCAACACTCAAACATTCAATCAAATGTTACTGTTAAAAACTTGCGGTTTTAAACTTGAGGTTTTAAAACCTCACACAGTTTTTGCACAGTTTTGTTGCGTCCTGCATCTCTAACGCAATCTGAAAGGACGCAGTAAACTCACTATCCATGCGTCCCACGGCACCTCATTTTTCCCATGAAAAATGATGCATTGTGATCAACAACTGGTGTTTAACATCACAGTAACTAGCAAAAGAAACCTTGCTGTCAGCAAAGCGGACCAGCTCTGTTTCAACCCTCTGCTCATCTGCTCAGAGCAGACCTGATCCCCTGTACACATCATGAACATGCTAGTTTAGCCGCTACCAAAACAACTAACCAGTCACCGCAGATTTCAACAATTAAAGATACAAACTTCATAGTAAATGAAGTCATGTTTCCACTGCTCAGTACTCTACTCATTCGTGTCGATGTCTTAACGTTTAGGGGATGTACTTTAATGAAATAAATAAAACATACTCCAGGTCCTATCGGGTATCAAAATTAATCATTTTTCGGTGACAAATTCCAATATCATACCACCATCAAATTACGTAGTTTAACACTACAATTTAAGAAATAGAAGAATATAAGTAATAGAAAGATTTTTTTTAAATTGGGGACCCATTGAATTTCCCAGGGACCCACTCAAGTCACCACCTGTGCGTCATCAACATCACTGGTAAAGTGTAGAAAAGTACAAAATCCCCCATAGCAAAAGGTATATTCTCGAAATTACTTTTTATCCAGCTAATAACTGCCACCAAATTGGAGACAACATTTTGCAATTTAGTACGGTTAGAAGAGTCACTCCTAAAGTAAAACCTAATCCTAGATCAGGGGTCTGTAACATTTACTATCATAAGAGCCATTTTGCCCCTTTTCACCAAATAACATTTTTAAGGAGCCTTAAAACTCAAACCAGCTTCTAAATTTTTACATATACTGAATATACAAAACTGTTGTTATATTTACGAGAACACAGAACAGCAATATAGATAACTGATTATTTTTTATCTGTTCTAACAAACAACTCTTATGAAGAAGAAAATCAATGTGGAGTGTTCACAGAACTAAGGCCTATTTGAGTGCTCCTCATATATGTGGAAAAGTAATAAAATAAATCATAGTCCACTTTGGTGCTAATTTGTCATCCTATATCAAGCATACAGTCGAGTCATCCTTGACTCAAGATTAGCACCTGCAGGTTAAGGTACTAAGTGATGCATCTTTTAAATATTTATTATTATTATAAGATACCTGTGCAACAAAATAAATAAACAGAACTAAATTAAAAATATTTCCATGTATTTTTTCCAAAGCCAGAGGGAACCCCTGTCCTAGATCAAATGTACACAATAAAGTACTACAATCAGTGTGAGAGACTCACCAAAAATGGTAACGAAAAAAAAAAAAGTCAAATTCAGAAACACTGGCAGGAAATAGTCCTTCAGGATGAGTTCCAGGTTTCAGTGGGGAATATATGCACACCATATTTGGGGCTACAATAACGAATCCATAAAATCGATAAAAAAAACTATTATTAAAACTGTTGGCAATGAATTTCATTATCGATTCACTGTCACGTGATTAATATATCAGTCACTGCTCCCTCATGAAGCTCACTGAGTTGAGTGGACGTATACACACTGCTGTAAAACACCACAAAAGAAGTGCACAGTGTGGCTCATATGGAGCAGAGCCTGTGTTTTTTTTTAAACCATGATAGGCTGCTTGATGGGCAATACGGCATGTACAACATGGTAGTCTTGACAGATGGCATCCTCAACATGCTTGTCACCTCTATCAATGGTTGAAGATGACAGCTTCACTACAGTGATCTGTACCTTGAAATCTGGTTACACTCTTCCCTCAAGGACCCATTTTATAAGCTATTTGACATCAACATTTAGTTTTTGTTTTTTTTAAATTATTCATCATTTATTATTTTAAAGCACCACTGTGTAATGTTTCAAGTCGTCTATTCACAGTTTTGCTTTTTATCAGTTAAAAGTATTACCTCATTCGTGAGTAATTACCTCCAAAAAATAGATAGTCAGATAGTCAAACATATTATTGTGGCTTTCCAGTTTCTTTAAAGTCACTGGAGAGGCAGAGAATGGGTCCTGTATATTTGCATGACACGCTGCTGATAAAAGAAGCACACTGACTCCAGGATACCTTTCAGGATATTTAATGAAAACAAAGCGGCCACAGCGGCTTACCGATTACACTCGCAGATTGAAAACGTGACAAAAAAGGTCAATAAAATCTACGGCTATCCAGCTCGCCTCTCTCCTTTCCCGGTGCATGTGGCCATGATATAACTTACGGCTGTCATCTACGGTGCTCACTTGACCCAAACTCCGCTTATCATCGTGGCAACCAGAACAAACAACTAGAAATGAACTTCCAACGAGACGAGATGCTGAAGTTGCCTGACATGACAGTAATAACAATTTACAACATTGACCTCATCATGTGAGAGAATGCTGGTAGAAGTTTTGTGGATGCCATCTCAATGAAATCTCTCTATATGGCGAATGTTCGCCCTCGGCAACCGTATAAGGAAATGAGCACCGAGAGAAGGGTCGGGCTAAAGAATAATATTCATTGTGTGCAGTACACCACCTCACCCCTCGATGAGAGTAATGATGAGTTATTCCTACAAAGTGGGGCTTTAAGAGCTCTGAGATGTTCATGCAGCAACTTGTGATTTGTGCACTTTTCTACACTGTCAATTTGAGATAATGTCCTTTTTTGAATAAGAGAATGGAAATGAATTATCAGATTCATTGATTAATTGAAAAAAATGATTGACTGGTTAATCAATTATTAAAAAACATTAGTTGCAGCCCCTTTATTATTATTATTGGCTCCAGTGGGAATCAAACCTCAGACTGCCTCACTGAGTCCCGTGACACTAACACACATTAACCCCATGTTCTTCAATTACTTCTTCAAGGTCTTGGTCTGACGTTAATCATTACACGACTGTATCTCCTCACCAAGATGCGGCCTTTAGCCTCCGTTAGCTTGGACACAATGGCGGCCATATTGGATTACTGTGTTTTCACAAAACTTGTTTGCCCTCTCCCTCCCTCTCTGTCTCACATTCCCTCCTGCCCTCCCCTCGTCCCCTGGGAAACAGGGCCTCACCGCTGCCATGGCGATGAAAGAGGGTGTTCAGCTGGAGGGGGATTGGAGGTTGACAGTTGCTGTGGAAACCTGACCTCACACCGCCCTTCGCCACTCTGTTCTCCACGGCCACAAAAAACATGGCTGAAATAAAACAGTGTTGGCATGACGGATGTTGGGCTGTCATATGCTGGTTAATTGATAAAGGACGGGTGACGTTAGCTGGCTCTGATTGGATGTCTGTGGGGAATGGAGAGGGACGTTAGCTTCCATCACTGTCTTATGGGGGTCCTGATTTAACTTTAATGTGACTTTTCTGCTTCATCAAAGCCATTGTGATAAAAACCCACTTCCCTTCAAGGATTTCTGTGAGTTTGCCCGCATCATTTCCCTTTGCACCCCTATTACAGTCTTCCAGTCCTATTTGGTCTCGAGAGGAAGCTCCCCTCATCTAGTACTAATTTAAACCCACCATGTTTTACAAGACTGGAAAAGGTTTTGAATCCCTCCAGCCATGTGCAAAAACCTAAACATGCCTATGCCAAAACCACAAAACTCAAATGAGCAACAGCCTCTTCCTGGTGTGTCATCGCAACCTTTTATCTTTAGTAATGGCAGAGGAATGAGCATGTTATGTACAGTGCTTTTATGCCATATATAAAGTGCAGTAAACTGTTTCATGCCGACCACAAGACATCTCTCAGCTTAAGAGAGGAATCTGCACGCAACATGAGCAAACACTCGCTTTAGATATTGCACAGTTGCATGACATTACACTGGAAAAAGACTCAAGATCTGTTCTTAAGATAATCGCTGCAGATTCACTTGGAGAAGCAGATTTAAAGTGGTGTAAAATAGGAAATGTGCCGAAGGAGAGTGGCTTCTCAGACTCCAAGACAAAACCACATATTTTAAGAGCAGCAATAAAGTAAATCTAAACAGTGTTTTTATCTAATGGATGTGGAAGTTTAGCTGGAACTTGCCCTCCTAGACGGAGAACTGTTGGTCCAAAATACCAATCTGAATTCATCACTTGGCCTTGTGATGCTTAACTGCTATCTGGTGAAAATAACAATTAAGTATTTACAGTAACACAGTCCACATTTCAAAGCACTTACACTGCAAGATGAGTCATTCTCAAACATTCCAGCAGCTGATTTACTGCATCTCTTTCACACAACACTGACATGTCAGTATGCTCTGTGACACTTTTAAACGTTAAAAGTTTAACACACAATAACATGTGGAACATCTTATCATGAGGTAGGCCTATAACAAGCACAGTCAAAGCCATGCAGGGCCCATATGTATCAAAAAGGACCACCTTTAGCAGCTGTGACTGCTGAAGTTGTAATACAAACATGTTGGGCACAGCGATAACTTAAGTTTTCTGTGAAGGAAATACAAAGGAAAAGTCATTAGAATCAAAAAGGCTTTCAACACTTTATGAAATATGCTATATTTACTTTTTTGTCTGAGGTTAGCGGAGGCGTAAAAGTGCCAAAAATATAAAGATATCATCCTTTAAAAAGCACTTTGATGCACTCAAAAGTGATCATTATATTTCCTATGTACAACTGGAAAATGTAGCCCAACGGTGCTCCAGCGGGTCTGGATGGTTACCAGCGCCTAAAAGATTAATCCCATGTAAAACAGGAATACAATTTCAAGCAAATGTTTAGGTCAAGGAAGGTTTGCACACTGAGGATGGATGACATTATATAAAATCAGTCAGCAAGTCACCTGAAGAATGTCGATTAAGCCAGGACAAATATATTTACTATAATGCTATTCTTGTCAGTATTTTCCAAGATGTCTTGCTCTACTATTCGTCCCATGAAGCAGGACTGAGGAAGGGTAGGAAGGTCCTGTCACTGATTAAAGCTTTCAGGCTTTACTCAGTGACAGGATTGTGATGGCAAAAATTATTAAAAAAAAAAAAAATTATAATAATATGGAAAATATAAGAAAATATGGCAGATTATTGTAAAAAGAATGGCTTTCAAAGATTAACTATATGATATGTCATGCTGTAAGGAAAGCTGGAAGTCATATCTTAAGAGTGTTAAACTGTAACCCAGCTCAAACACAACTTTTATGTTGTCGATCGTATGTCTACAATGATGGTTCTGCAAATATTATTTTGTCAAAACAGACTCTTGAGGCTACAGTGGAATCTTCACAAAGAAACCCTTCCTGTTTTCAGTTTGAAGCACTGACCTTCAGTGTATGACATCACAACACTTGACCTGCTCTCCACATAATGAGACACACATGGCAGGAAAGGCAAAAGAAAAGTTGAAAAGCGTTTTCTAAAGCAAAGCCTACATGAAACCTCATGTCTTTCAAAACAGGCAAAAGCTTGGATGGAGCAGAAACTGGCCTGTGACTCTAATCTTACATAACTTAACATGGCACTAAAATCTACGTTACAAACTGCCACATTTATTTTTGTTGGTACACCAGTCAGTGATATTTCCATTCCAGTGATGGTCTGCCTCAGAGACATTTTAGTCTGGGACCAGTTATTGATTCTGGGTTTTGATTGTTTGCGTCACTGGTTGTTAATGCAGCTCTTCTTCCTCCAATTTGACACGATTCCACCAATGTCAAACACCAAGATCTGTTTATTAATCATTCACAGTTAAGCCCAGTTTACACCGCACGCGTAACGGCAGCGTAACTGCAGCGGAGCAAAAGCCACTGTGAAACGCTTTCATTAAAGTCAATGAGTCAATTTACACCGCCCGCAAAACGACAACGTAACTGCAGCATTCTCAACCCGCATCACGCGTCTTTTATAAAAACAGCAACAGAAAAGAGACTGCATGGAGAGAAACTGCAGAAGTGGTTGGAGTTGACGTTGCGTAAATTCTACTGTAGCCTATGTGTGCAATTGAATGACTTTTCAAAAACTTGCTAAAACCGGATAAAGAACAAGGGAGAGATCAGCTGTGTAATGAGTGGCTGTGCATAGTGAACAGGAAGTACACTACTTTGTGTTGTGAATCTCACGAGAGTGTGGAGCAGTCTTGCATGCAGCACTGCTAGAGATGCACCGATCTGATATCGGGATCCGATATTGACTAATTAGCTGGATCGGATATCTGATAAATGAGGACGATCCAACATACCGATCCAGTCACTTCAATTCTGTTTGCAACGCTGGTTACATCATCACGCAGAGTACCCTCCATGATCAGGCAAACCAGCTCCCCCTGCTGCAATCCCGCTACCCTCACTGATCATCACAAACCCTCTACTCTCCACTACCCCTCACAATCACCGCAACCCCGCCGATCACTCCTTGTCCTCTGGCATAAAATGTGCCCAAATTGGCGACACAGTGTTCATCTTAACAACATTTGTGTCTATTGTTGAATAAAATCAAGTCAACAGAGCAGCGTAAACAACTATGGACAGTACTACATAAGAGGGGTGTGTCTGCTATAAGCACTGACTATTGAAATTGAACACCAATGCTTCTGTCTTTTATAACTGTGTATTATGTGTTTATATATTCAGTTTAATCATGAGAAGCACTGAAACCTCCAAATAATCAATAACAATAATAAAAAAAAGTTATGTTTCTCTGTCTAGCTTTAAAAACTAAAAACAGGATGTTACTAATATTACTGTTTATATTTCATATCAAACACCATGCAGTGTTGTTTTTTGTGAGAGAGAAATGCTGAATAAATGCATTTTGTAACTCAAAAATAATCGTTTGGATAATCATGATTGAAATATTGAACAAAATAATGGTGATAATGATTTTCTCCCATAATGGAGCAGCCCTAATGCAGAGCACACAGAAGCTAGTGATAAGCAAATACACAGCAAAATGCTATATTCTATATTACATTTTAAAATAGCTGTTTGCAGTGCACTTTACATGGAAGTGTTATTTCTTTTTGCTGCTCATGTATATTTTGTTATTTGTTAATAAATAAATAAAGTACATTTATATCTGTATTAATTTGTTACCTTTTTTTAACAAAGATAAATATTTATGCCTAGCCTGATACCTTCGCTCACATGGTAAGGTATACAGTTCATTCATTCATCAGTAGTATCGGATCGGTATTGGGTATCGACCGATACGCTCAGCCCAGGTATCGGGATTGGATCGGAAAAAAATGGATCGGTGCACCTCTAAGCGCTACGCTGTAAAATGCTCCCGGTCTAAATTGATGTTGCAAGCAATACATCCGTAATATGCGCGAAAAATTGGGCTTTAGGACTATTAAGTGAAAACAGCTCAAATATTCAGCGTCTCTGGAGCAATGAGTCGATAATCGGTAACCCTGATGATGTCACTGTGATGTCATTAGGGTCATCTCAACTTGGCTTGGAGACAATTTTCTAACAGAAATTCTTCGTTACAAACTGGAGGCAAGGAGTTCGAAAGACATGGGTGTTTATCACGAAAGGGGGTTTCTTAAGTAAGATGCTCTTAGGTTGCATGTGGAAATGTAGTTTTTTTTTTTGTTGAGTTTGGAGCTTGAGTCTTCCCATCTCTTACAAGTCTCCCCAACTTTCTGGAAGGGAAAGAGAATCACTGGACGTTAAGTATGGTTAATACCACTTTATCCACACAGTGAATATGTCGCTGGAGCTAGAAACCGATAAGCTTAGCGTAGCCGAACTGGACATGAGAGGAAGACTATAGCTAGTCTCTGTACACAGGGAACAAAATCCCCCTACCAGCACCTCTTATTATTGATGCACTGATCCGATACCGGCACTGGTACCGATACTGAAGAAATTATCAAGATCGGGTATCGTTAACCTGATTCTCGCCAACTGAATGTAGTTCTGCTTAGCTCCACATGGCGTTTCACTGAGCTCCACACATTCATCTGGACTCTCACCCGATGGGAAGGACTTCAAGGGAGTAAAAAATGACTGAGCCAATCAGGATCGCTGGGCGAGATTTTCATAGCTGTGACGTAGCGGAGAAGCAACTGTTTGATTATGACAACAATGGTGGCTCGCAGCGAGGAATTATGCATCAACATTGATTCTGCTGTTTCAACTGTGTCATCAAATCTATTGCATATTCATTCTTTAAAAGATGAACAGAGGACGGTAGAGGATCAGATCTGAGGAGCTGAAAAACTATAACCTGACTCTCGCTAGCTGAATGTTGTTCCACCTAGCTCCACAGACAAAATCGATCATTTACTGACACCGCTGCACTGTTTGCTCTGCTGCTATATCCAAGATGTCGGCTGTTCTGTTTTGGTTTTCCTTGTATCACTCTCATCAGCGTCACAGGTTGGTTTCAATGTGAGCGGCTGAAGTACACATCGTTAAAGATGACGGACAACTGGTTTATCCTATCACATGCAAGGATTTTTGATAAGGCCCGCCTTCTGAAATACAACTCCAATGGAGCTATCCCAGATGGATGTGTGGAGCTAGGCGGAACTACATTCAGCTGGCGAGAGTCAGTTTAGGGTATTGTGACAACGGGCCCAATCCATAGAGGCAGATCTATTTGGTGTAATTCTATGCTGTGCATTGTAAGTGACATCATGCGCTAGCAACGTGTTGCATGGACGCTCACATTTGTTTTCAGAATGGAGTTAGTAAAGTTTCATTGTATTTTTTACATGTTTGACCAAGCCTGTGAACCTACTTATTTATTCAAGATAAGCTGTACTGGTGCACACTTATTAAACAAATAAGATATTCAGTTAATTTATATCTGTCCATTTGTTTAAAAAAATAGTAAAGAAATGCTGAAGTCAAGTCTGATGTTGCCTTGAACAAAAGAATAACCCCAGTCTATTCCACATGATCAGTGTGTTTACATGGGAGTGTAACAATTCAACTTATTGGCTTCACCCAACTAAGACTGAGCTATTATTTACATGTATACACCTTAGTCTGACAAAAAAAAAGAGATCCAGCTAAGAAACAGTCCATCACATGACCCCCAATAAGAGGCGAGCCTGTCCGCCACCTGTCTGTCCCTCTGTCAAACTGTTTGGTGAGAACATGACAGAGCACTTGATCTTCTGGGGTGTGGTCCAAGTGTTGACATGGATAAAGTTTCCTATTCTTCCCTGTGTCCTATGGCCTACTTAATAAGCCTAAACCAGGATTTTTCCCAACCATTTCAGTCTGCACAGCAGCATTAAACTTGAATTAAAGCACAGTGTGGCTTCTGATCGGCGTCTACTATAAACACACTGATTAACCTCTTTTCTTTGGTTACTGTTCCTGGACAGCCGCTGTCAACCAAACAATGGGGTGACTGTGACTGTGTTTCCATTTCTCACAACTCTACCTCAAAGTCAAAGTCTGGCTTCTAAAAAAAGAAAATGACCTTTGTTCACTGCACTCTGGGCGACATTTAAACGAGCTGCCAACAACAGGCCGGCTCGGTAATCTGTGTAGGTGTGTGGTCTGAGATCAAACAGTAATGTTTGGCTTCATGCCTACTAACGCCATGGTTAGACACAGTGTATGTGGCTTGGGCCAATAAAAGTATAAAGCCATTTAATAGCTATCATTTACTGATAACAAAGATAACTGCATGCTGTACAAGCAGAGGTGATGCTACGTCATAACAGACACCTAAGAGTCATTTTAGAAAGGGTCATTATTTTAGAAATCCCGAGCAATAATGAAAAGAGATGACTATATTCTGCTAATGTTATCACTCTACATACGCTAGGGTCTGGAGGTCCTTTTGGCTTTATTTTTTAATTTATTGTCATCAAAAGTTGTGTATGAAATGAAAACTACTTGGTGTTAAATGAAAGGATGCTAACCTTCAGTCCATCTTATAGACACTGCACTTTTAAACACCCCAAAGTACAAGTCAGACATATATATACCTGTATAATAATACATCACACAAACTGAAGTACATTTTTGGCACCAACCGAGACAATCAAAAAAACTTTCTATCCTTCTTAATCTTGTTACCAAATATCGTTATTTAAATGCTAATTTTGCTCATTTTAGAGATAAGTCCAGAAATGTCATTACTAAATGTCATTGCCAGTTCGCTTTCTTCCAAGTGAAAACTGGCTTTCTAGTGAAAAAAAGTATTGCTTTGATATTGGTTACTAAAACTTATTGAAAAAAATGGCTTAAAATGAATATTCACACGTTGTCCACACACACTTCTTCCTTTCCTTAAAAAAATTATTTACCCATTCATTTATTTGTCGTGGTCCTGCATTGATAATCTTATGTGTCCTATGTATTATGTAAAGCACACTGAAGTGTATGTAGTCTATATGTATTAGACTGAAAAAGTGCTCCGTCCTGCTTAGCAAATGGCTCAAACTGGCTTGTAAAGAAGCAGAAACTAGTCAGGACCAGTTTGCGTCACATTGCGTTTAAAAACAAGCAGATGTAGGATTTGATGGCCTCTACTTTCCCAAAGGCAGAAAGAAATCAAGCTGTCATCAGACCTCTCAAGCTGCTGGCGCTGAGACAGCAGCTGTCAGGGTGGAGAAGCAATCTGGGCCGTCTCTGAGATGACCAGCTCCACTCAACAGCCATTTGAGGCTTGATATGCCAACTGTGAAAATAAGCATACACACACCCAGGGTCCGACAGGCGAACGGACTCGTCACTGTACCACAGGGCCACACACACACACAAAAACACACACACACACACACACACACACACACACACAGCCTGCAACAACATCAGTAAAAGCAACGAAAAACAAGACAACTGCTAGTGTCAGCCTTCGTGCACACATGGCCAGCAAACCAGAGCAGGTGTGTGTGTGCGTGTGTGTGTGTGTGTGTGTGTGTGTGTGTGTGTGTGAGAGAGAGAGAAAGAGAGATAATCTGACAGGATATGGTTGAACCAACAGGCCTGTCCTCTGCTCAGCGCTGTGATTCAGAGAGACCCCTGAACACAATCTGTCTTCATATCCAAACAAAGTATTGAGGAAACAGGAAGTGGCTCAATGGCATAGATGTGGTTCAGACACAGGACTCTGGTCAATTAGACAGATATTTATATTCCACAAGGGAGAAACATGTTTAAGGGTCAGCTCATCCAAACCATAAACATTATTACTCCTATGCTTTTGTTTGGTTTCAGATCAATCTTCTCTGTTTGGAGACATCCACTGCATGCGGACACTGAGTGCAATTCAATTTGTGGTTATTACAGCATTTAAAATTGGCATTTGAACAACTAAAAAACAACAACATGCCTTTCAGGGAACAGCATACACACTTATACTTGATTATGTACAGATGTCACAGACAGCAGTTTTGCTTGGGAACTATTTTCTAGCCAAATTTTTAGATAAACCTATTTGAAAATGCCAACAAAATGTTTGTGATTACAGACAATCTACCTTTTCTGCTTCATAAGTAAAATGTTATGAGTGCTTGCTTATAATATAATCTTTACAGCGTAGTTTCTACTTTCTCAGACATTGAATATTTGTTTTAATCTTAATAACATTTGCTGATCCTGACTCTAAACTAACAGACCCACCGGGGGTAACAAACTCTGACTGCTACCTAAACTAAAGAACGGATTAAAGACTGATTATTTTGTTTGATTTTTTTTTCACACAAATGAGCTCCCATATGCTCATAACAGTCCTCTGACTGCATCTTTCTCTTTTCACTGTTTATGGAGCAGGTTCATATGTTATTATTGATTATATGACAAGTTTGAGTTTTTGAATTTCAGATTCATGTTCATTAATATATTTTGGACCGTCCTAGTCCAAAAAAATAATATGTATGAATTTTGAAAATAGCTCCCTGGTTCCCCTTTAAGTATGAAGACAGACTGACTGACACAGCTCAATCATTTGAGGATCAACACAATGTTAACTGCCAACAATATCAATGATCAATTAATTGTTTCGGATATTTATCAAGCAAGTACACTTCAAACATCTCCTGGTTCCAGCTTCATAAAACTGTTGTTGTCTGTTTTGTACAGAGATGAAAATTTAACCCCAGAACAAACATTTTGTTAGACTTTCACTATTTCTTCATATTTCATTCATCTGTGGTTTGAACTATACTGATTTTGGGAAGCTTAGAGTTAGTATTATATGCACTAACTCAACGTCCATAATGGCTGTTTCAATGCATGTGAATGTCAACAAAACCTTTATGGTGAATAAGTTGTACTTACTGTACTATGACATCACTGATATTATTGTGATATTACTGTATATTCACAGCAGAACATAGTTTATTTATCGCCTTGTGTTGACTATAAAATGAATAACTCTATGGTATGTGGATCAGCTGGAGGATCCAGGGCCTGTTGCCTGTTTCACTTTGAACATCTCAGCTACAGTTTATCTCTGCTAACACGGACCAGCATCAGTAATTCAACAGTCCACATGTACAAAAGGTACCAAAAGGCCTGACTTACTGCGAGGAGCCGGCAGCATTTGGGGCGAATATATAAAGAGTTGAGCGACCTACAGGATGAAAAGCAGGGTGTTAGTATGGCAGGACAATGGGAGACTCCCAGGCCCCAGCAGCGGCGTCCTGATGCCGAATAATCCAAATGCTGGCTGCCTCTGCTCTCAGCACAGAAATGAATGGAGCACTCACTCTCCAGCAGCTTTCACCACCGAGGAGAGAGAAAATTCAAACCGTCGGCCTACAATCAAACTGAAGGCGGTTATTTCCTCCACTCAGCCTCTTTCTCTCCCTGGAGCCTTTTTATCCTCTATACCGCTCAGAAACGCGACACTCCTCCGTCCACGGAGCTACGTGGCCTCGGTGGGAACAACAATAGAGCGGACGAGGGTCCTAAACTTCCCTGCGGTTTAAAAAAAAAAGGCAACCATCGCGTCCTTTCGACTATTGTTTGGGGAAACCGGAGCTCTCCGGCGGCACCGAGTCCTCCCCGTCCGTTATAACGGTGCACATAGAGCACAGTCACCTCGAGCAGCATTTCAAATACATTTTCAGCAGGAAAGAAACGGCACTTACTTATTCCAGATTGTCCATTCAGGTATTTTCTCACTTTCCACTTTCTTTCCACTCAGCCGCAGCAGCGCGCGCCCCGCCTCCGCTCCTCCCTGGCCCCTCCCCCTCCTCCTCACCCCTCCCCCTCCTGTGACAGTCCAGCCCACAGATGAGCCCACTGCACATCCACTGTGGACAGCATCATGTCACAGTGAAGGGTCCCCCCGGCTCATAAAACAGAGCAGCAGTTTATGGGAAAAAAAACCCTAAATACCATCATCATCATCAAATGTTTTATATCCAGCCTGAAGCTATAAAGACACATTATGTGTCCAGACCAGCAGCATTTTAAAACATTTAGATATAAGAGCCTCCATCTTAACCAAAAGAAAATATCAAGTCATTTTCTTCAAAGCTGTGTGAATCCTGCCCTCACAGCAAACATACAAAGACCAAAGGAAAAAAAACATTGTACAACTTAAATTTTTTTAATCAGATTTGTTTGGTGTTCTTTGTTTTATTTTTATCCCCAAATGAGGCTTATTTGATTGTAGTGTTATCATATGTGAAACAGAATACATTCAACAGTCCTCTGGCTGCATCTTTCACTATTCACTGTCTATGGAGCAGGTCCACATGTTATTATTGATTACATCACAAGTTTGAGTCTTGCCACTCTTGCTTTTGAATTTGAGAGTTGTTCATATTCATTGATATATTTTGGGGTGTCAGACCAAAGAAAAAACATGTCTGAATTTCGAAAACTGCCGTAGTTCTCCTTTAAGCATAAAGACAGAGGCTGACTGAAACAACTGATCATCAATCAATTTCAGGATCAACACAACATTAATTGCCAACAATATCAATATATGCTTTTTTATACATACAGTTTGAAGCTATAAAGCAACAGAGATGTCCCAAGAAGAAAATCTCAGTAGATCAGCAATTTCTGAAAAACTCAGACCAGCCCCTCTCCTTCCACAATACAAACGGGTGCTTTCATAATAAATAGTAATACTTAAGTTGTGAAACATCTAAAAGATGGCTGAGGGACATTTGTGATTTTGGCTTTATAAATAAAATGTACTTCACTTGAATACTAAATTTGTTCTGACTTGGATATAATTGCATTTTTGTGAAAAACAGGATAATTTTGCTTCTTTAAGCCTCTTGAGTGTAGTAAACGCCTGATGAGCTGCTCATTGATGTATGGGTTTAAGGGGTCAAAAGGTCAAAAGGCTGGAAACCACTAGTGTCATCTATCCAAAGTGAGACAATCAGCCTTTCTCTGTGTGATTTCGGGGCTGCGCTAAAGTGACAACAATGCTTAAGCTGATCTAAAACAACAAGATTCAACATCAGTTTTTTTTCTTTATCTCAGCTTATTCCCCATTTAATTTCTCATGCTGACCCATTTTAGGAAACAAGCCTTGAATATAGCACAACAAAATCGATGACTGAGAGATGATTTTTGATACCAAGTGTCTATTATATCTTATTATTCTTTGTAATACCTCTCCATCAAAACCTGTGAATGATCCCAGTCTCTCTAAAAGCAGGATGACATCACTATCATGGTGTGTTGAAGCCTGGCTTTCTAAAAATGTGTCAGCACAGAAATAATTAAAAAAAAATGTGTTTTGCAGCTATTCCACCCTTCATTTATAACAGGAAGCAATCAATTACATTTCAGCTGTTTTTTGACAAGGATAAAAAACTGGAAAAGAAGAAATGTTTATTTCTTTATCAAGGCATCACAATTGGTCATTGATTCCAGCCATTACGTAATGACAAAATTAAAACCTTTGCGCGTTGACACAAATTTTCAGTAATCATTAAAAAAAAACCTTGTGAAAAAAGGTAGAAACCAAAAAGAGTGCACAGCCAAAGTACCAGCATGTTTAGTGTCAAAACATAAGAGTTTCTGACTGGATTTGACTTTTTTTGTAGCTGATCAATAAGAAATAAAGAGGGAAATTCTTCTTCTCCACACAAATATCACAATATGTGAAATTGCAGTATGTCTAAAACTACGTACAAGTGTAGTTATTGTGTGTACTAAGAGTGAACAATATAAATATTCAGAATTGTTGTCAACATCCCAGAACCTAAAACTTACTGAAATATTTCACCAAACATTTTGTAGATTTTGCAAAAAACTTAAATTTAACTACTTGTTCATGGACTCAAAAAAGTGGTTTCTTCTTATTAGAACTGATTGATAAGTTAACTACATTGACAGAGAAGACAGCTGCAGTATTGCACATACCATCGCAATCCTCACACGAAGTTCACACACTCACACATTCCTCCATACACACTGAATCACAGTCCGTTGCTTGCACGCCCTCAAGTCACATTTACATATTCACAATCATACACGCTCAAAATAATGCTCACTGTTTAGTGCCTATCCCATGACACAGTAAACAAAACATTCTTTGACAATAAAAAGGGAAAACAAACAAAAGAATATAAACATCTTTTCCACTGACAGGGCCTGATCAGTGTTTTCTGACCCTGATGAGTCCAGATCCATCCAGGCCAATCCAGTCCGGTCCAGTCCTCATGTCACACCTCACCTGAGTGAGTCCATTAACATGGAGTTGTCGTCATCGTCGTCTAAAAAAAATATATCTCTGCTGCTGTCTAACCTGTCCGTGTACCTACTTGTGTTGTGTTTTAAAGAAAGGACACTGTCCATGTCTGGTTGGGATAGAAGTAGTAGTAGTTATAGTAGTAGTAGTTGTTGTTGTTGTTGTTGTAGTAGTGGTGGTGGTGGTCGTGGGCCGGCGTCGCCTCAGTCTGGATCAGTAGGTGGCGCTGGTGGGCTCCCTCCCCGAGCTGAAGATTATGTCGGCTTTTGAGCTCATGACGTACGTCAGCAGCAGGGACGTTAGCAGCACACCGACACCCACGCCAAGCGTCAACATCTGGAGGAGTGAAGAGAACACTTAGCCCTTAAACATCTGCCAGACACAAAGCAACATTAGCTAATGCATCTGATGAATTCAAGTCAAACATTGATCCACTGACTCCTGGGGGAAACATCTCTCCCTTTAGCTGCTAAACACTCCACCAGGCTCACCAGCCCAATTCAAATAGGAATTGGTGATTTAACAACTGATAAGTAATAGTGCAACAGTAAAAAGGTGAACCTGAACAATTTCAGTAATGTGCTAGTACAGGTATGTCCAGGAGGAACCATCAGTTGTGCCATTATGGCACAATACATGTGTCATTTGACCTCTTTCTCAGTTACCAGTGTGGAAAACTGATTTTATTTCACTGATATATGCTTATTCAGTCCACCCAAATACAACTATTTTTGACTCATTTTGAAAATTCACGCAGACCTCTACACATTTTTCAATATAAAAAAGACCATACAACAGAAATTAGGTTAGCCCCTATACAGGAGACTGTGTGCAGATCTGATTGTTCTGCGCACATGAAACCAATAATGTCAGACAAAAGGGACTGCTGTGCAAAGGACCAGTCAAACCTTCTGGCATTCACATAGTACAAGTTCAATCTGTATTACGTGTTGTCTTTAACTCTGCGGAGAAAGTTTACCTCCAGTTCATGACTTGCCACCAGGAATATGCGTCCTTTGATGGATTTCCATCTCGACTCTGTCCACGTTGAATAATCTTTGGAGGTGTACTCCCGCAGGTCGAAGGCTGGGGACACAGCTTTAGCGAGACGGACTGTGGAGCGAATGCAGAAACCCTCCCTCTTCGTGCTGTTGGGGGGTGCTGCACCTTGAACCCACCTGTAGTAATACATCTGAGGAAGGAAGAAGTGGGAATAATGTAGATGTTACTGTTTTAATAGAAGTGATTTTTTTCCACTGTAATTTTATGTTAAGAACATTGTGTTGCATTATGTGTGCCAACATAAATAAAGTTGACTTTGTTAATTAGTCACTCTAAAGAAAAAATATGTGCAACTATACTGGTGACTGATAAATCACTTAAATTGTATTGCAAGTGAAAGTACCTAGTGAAAGTAATAAATCTACCAGTTCTCAAATTTGAAGACCTGCTGCTTGGGTTTATTTTGAACAGCAGTAAATTTAATGTCTTTGGTTTTTGGTCTTTTCACACCCCCCCCCCCAAATTTTTTTTTTTTTTGGGGGGGGGGAACTTGGGACACAACATTTATCTCTCTATTCGCTGACCTTTTATAGGCTAATGATATTCAATGAACAGGGAAAAGACATTAGGTTAAATAAATGATTAATACATAATAAAAATAACGGCTAGTTTAAGTCATAAATGTTTCCATTATATCCTGACCTTTTTTTCATATTAAAAATATATTGTTATGATAAATTCTCCTCAGATTCAACAACCTACTAAAGATGAGTGAAAGGGAGACGGCTGTAGGCCTTACATGTTTGCTCTCTTTGTCCTTTTCATCCTCTCTCTGGTTCAGGCAGTTGTCCTTGGTGATGTTGATGACGTTACCAGTCATGTTCGCCAGCAGGTGCTGGACCAGAAGGGATGGTTCGCTGGGCTGCTGGGCCACGCCGACATAGAAGTTTGTGGGCCTCTCAGCTGATGGAGAAGCAAGAAATAATGCAGTTATCAAAATCATCACCTCTGAATGGGTGACAGGGTAAAGGGTGGCTGACAGCCCTTTAAGGTATATTAATACAAGCAAGCAAGAGTAAGTACACCAGAGCACAGCCACATCATCATCATCATCATTTCTGAAGCAGCTTCAAATAAAGCACATTCACCTGTCTTCTGTCTCTTCCGCAAGAGCCGAATAATTAATAAAAAGGGATTAGCCTGGAGCTGGACTTACCCAGGTGGCTCATGAGGTCAGAGGGGATTAGTTGCTGGAACCAGGAGTTATTTGATTGTACAAGGAAACCGTACAGCATCCGGGTCACCTGACGGACAGAAAACATTTTGAAAAAAGAGTCGCTTATGTTCAGTTTCAAAAGACATCAAGATGAAATAGTCGTTGCTAAGAAAAACATATTGTTTTAAGTTAAAAAAAAATAAAATAAAAAAAATAAAAAATATGGGGTATTTGCAAGACCATCAATTCCTAAGTAGGACAATTAAAATGGTAAATGAAACCAATATCATTGATAGGAAATGAAAGTTACTTTTGATACTTTATATTGGACGATAATCTGCATATATGTCTGATATTACCACCATAAGTAAATTAAGAACTAGTAATATTTTTAAATACCTCAATACCTTTTGATACCCACAACCCAAACTAAGCTATAAAACACTATACTTGACTTAAAATGAAATAACACAGTAAAGATTTGTATTCTTCAATTTTCAAGAAGATAAATGGTGAATGTGTAGATGAGCCAGCTGGAAATAGTCTACAAATTCCTGAATGAAATCTTACAATCTGAGGGTCTGCGGTGATGCTGCTCAGCTGGGGTTCAGCTCCTCCTGCCTGTATGTACAGAGCCCGAGCCACCATGGTAGCCACATCAGCAAGAGCCTGAAGGATGCAAACAAATCCTTGATTAGTTGATTGATGAGGAATACAGCTCCAAGGTTGTCAGACAAGTTTTGACGTGTCCACTAAGAATTGACTGAAAAGACAGTAGACAATTAGAGTAATGGATGATGACACAACTCCCAAGCACAGAAAACAACTCAAAACAGAGGGTTCAACAACAGTTCGTGTTGATCTGTGTGGCAGAAACTGTGGACTGGCTTCTCAAAGGTTAGAGCATTCATCAATAGTACCTTCGCAGTATCAGTGACAAACTCCAGCTGCTCCTCTGGCGTCAGGTTTGGTGGATAAGACACGTTCAGGTATTCTGCATTATCATACATACTCTCGTAGAACCTGCTCATAGATCAGGAAAATAAATGTGTCAATTCCTTTGGGCAACGCAGATCTCACCATTACAATGAAATGAGTGTAATGAACCACCTGTTGGTGAAAGCAGACTGGTGGTCCTCAATAACAACACCAGGGATCGGCCGAGCTCGCAGGAAACGCTGGAAGGATGAGGGTGGCAGGGGCTGAGAGACATTGGGCTCATCTAAAGAGACGTTTAAACCCGTGGCAGCCGACTGCAAGCTTACAATGAGCTTCCTCACCTGAAACATAACAGTGAACCAAACATTACACATACAATACATGCACACAGTAAGCTCATTTTAAAAAAAAAATTACCCTTTTTTCCCCCATCTTTCTACATCTAAGTGACAAATGCTCAACAAGTTTTTCAGTTATGAGCAACGAGATCAAGTGTTACATTCGTGCTTGTTTTTACCATTGACAGATTGTTATTAACAGAGAAATATATAATACAAAATATTCCTTTTCTTTACCTTTCCTTTGATCTGGCCTGTTTGCTATCGAGTCCGAATCCTGCTCATGCTAAAATGCCTTATTGTGAAATTGGAATAGCAGTATACTCTGGCTCAAATGAATACGGGTGGCCATCAAGTTCAAATACTTCATCCACACTGTAGAAATCATCTAAATAGTGTGATGACGGTCTTTTTACATATTACTTTTTTTTTTTTTTTTTCAGTCAGATGGCAGATTTAATAGCATCATTCATATCATATATACAGTGCATCACTTAAATGGACTTTTTACATATTACAAAGCCAAACTTCGCCCAGCCGGCACTCACATTTCCACTGTGGGTGTTTTTTTTCACTATTCCAGCAACAAAGCACCTCACCAAATTTCAGAATGACACTCTCTCCATCACATCTGACATTATAATATATATAATTATATAATATAATGATAATAAGTCATAAAAAAAAACAACTATTTTGGTGGATGTTAATGGCTGCGCCAGGTTGCCCCATTAGGACCACACTGCAGCCTTATTCCTATTGTTAACTTAGACACAAAAAACAATCGTAACGGGTTTTAGAGCTAATCATAATCCTATGTCCTATGGTGTGGTATGAAAAGAGAGTGGTATGAAAAGAGAGGAAGCTCTTGAATAAATGTGGAACAAACCTCGTCATTGACACTGCTGTTCTTCCTAGACACAGGATCGGAGTGAAGCCACAGTTTAGAGTCAGCACGAAGTCCAACCTGCCGTGAATAAATTGAACACGTGCACATAAACATAATGGATATCTTATAACTGTAAAATGACACCAAAAAAAAGTGCAGCTACAAAATATCAATGATAAAATTAACATTTTAATAATTAATTAGGCTTTCATGAGGCATGCTTTAAAAGGGTTCCATCTAATCCATTAACATGAATACTGTTTAAAGTAGGATAAGAGGCTTTAAACAAGTAAATTGTGTCCATGGAGTAGTGGTATTTTTTAATTGTTCTTTGTTCAGTTTTTAGGTAATAAAATTAAAACTCAGGTATAATATTGCCGCTCGTATTGAACTTCTAAGTGAAGAGCACTTTTTAAATATCAGTAAATATTCCCTTGAAATCTGGTTGTCTGTGGAGGTTTACATGGGCAGAAAAGGTGACTGGAAAAGTCTACAATACACACCTGTCCAACCTCCAGTACTGAGTGAATATTGTCCAGGTCCAAAGCAAACTGCCTGTTCTCCATGTCATACACCATCCTTGAACTGCCGATGTAGTCAAAGGTTTCCTGCAGTCATAACAATCAAACAAAAAGTATAAAAAAACATGACAAAGGCTGGTGATGCGGTATTAAATTTGATATGATTGCTAGCACAATGGTGCACACGACCATGACTGACCCCTTGAAAGAAGGCATAGAGGATGTTGCGTTTAGGTGGGGCTTCCTGGGTGGCATTTCGCAGAGCGTGGGCAGCCGCCATCAGAGCGACGAACCCAGAGACTCCACTCTCTGCTCCTGGAGCCACTTCAAAGAAAAAGGACCTGCTGTCCAACTGAACAAAGGAGGAGGAGCTCCATCAAGCTGACATTGTAGCTAGGTGGTAGGTCAACTTGCAGTGACCTATCATTATCTTATCGTCTATGTCATTTCATAAAATTATTTACGCAAAAAGCAAAGCACAGCAATACTGCCTGTAACTGGCACACATTACTCGGCTGGGTAATGTCAGAGTGGACTTGTTTCTTGTATTGGAAGAGTGACATCACTGCAGACGGTGCTCATACTAATAACTGAAATAATGTTGTTGACTCTTTCCTGTAACTCACCCTGGCTGCTGCTATGACAACACTCTCCCCCTCCTTGTGACCCTTGTCTGTGTTGTTGAGAGGTCTGGTGGAGGCCCAAACATTATAATCGCCAAGTGGGTCACAAACCATCTCTAAAGGGGGAAAACACAGAACAAGTAACAACATGGACTTTGGTTAGAATTTGTAAACAAAAATAACAACAGTATAATCATTGACTACTACGTAAATAAATACCTGGGCTGATGCTTAAGTTAATGTCATTCCTCCTCATGCAGGTAGCCGTGTCGGTGACAGCAGACATGTGGGAGTAGAGCTGCATAGCACACAGTGGGTAACGAGGAGCGCTACCGTTCACAGGGCGGTTATGGTCCATGTAGCACTGCAAAGGGAGAAAAAGCATTTCCATGTGAAACCTCTTTGTATGTGGGTTTGATAAGTATTTTGACAAATCTCAACAGTTTTCCACGCTAAAGAACAGGTTGAAAGACATGCTCAGGGGGCACACTAGCAGGTTGGGGCACAGCAATAATCTAACTGGGACCAAATTTATCACTTTGACATGTGGGGCTCAAACTGGAAATCATCAGTTTGAATTTGTCTCTCTTGTCTAACCTGCTGTCTTACCTGAGATGGGGAGCTCCACTGTAACAATATTAGCCCTATTCTGAAAACATGAAGCCTGCTTATCCACACTTTAATTGGAAGCAATGCAAAATCTGTATATTTTTGTCACATGTAATAGTGAAAAAAACAGCTAATAGTTTGTAGTTTCTGACAAATTATCTAAACTAAATGTGCCATAACAAATTTAGAAGATGATCTTTAGTGCAACTGGAACAGCTTTATTGGCACCATGTCTAATCTCTACCACTACTCTGGCAGATATCTTTTTTTTATAACTGCACTGATTTGTTAAGGATTTCTATTCTCAAACACCAGGGGTGAACTGTAAAATAATCACAAGTGTGACAGCAGCAACAACAAATTTGAACAAAAAATAAGAGTGAGGACTTTTGTTGTAAACGTAATCTGACTCCTGTCATATTACCTGCCGTATGACCTGTGTTTCATTGTCGTCTTTCAGAGAGAAGATGGGGAAGTCAAACTCCTCATAGGCCAAACCATTTCCCAAAGGATTCCAAACTGTTGTGTTACAATGAGCCAGTGATGGATCATAGCTCTCTGAATACACGCCTGAGGGAAGAAGACAGTGCAGGTCAGCAGGCACTCATGACTCATGTGTTGCATGCACAGATGTCTGTAAATGAAGTGAAAATAAAAAATGTGTTGGCAGCCGTGAATTTATGTCATCACAAAATAAAATGAAGAGAGAAGAAATAAAGAATGACAATGTTAATCTGTGTTGTGAGGTCACACATGACGACATGCTGACACTACAATGTTGCAGAAACTGTTCACAGAGGGACCTGTAACAGCATGTAATGTGTGTGTGAGGATCATGAAACTATAATTAATTTTGGTAACTGGTTTAATACTGAGGGACAAGTCTTAGCAGGCAAGCCCTCACCCACCTGTGTTCTCGTTGGGACAGGTGGTGTGTGGAGAGAACCCTTCAAGCGGGTTTGTGTTTGGTGCCACAACAGCAACACCAGCCACTCTGCTGGAGCCGTTCTTCAGCTTTATCATGATGGATCTGACAAGCAGTCACAATATGGGCACAATTACAGATCACATCTGAGTTTAAAATGTACAATTCTCTTTCATCTGGGTTAAACAGGTGGCATTAGTGAATTGAATCGGCACTGTGCATTTCTGTTTTTGTCAACTTTTAACATCAGGACATAGCAGTTAAGCTAGAAAGTAAGTAGAAACATATGTTCTGCAACTGAATGAAATGCAGAAAAAACAACAGAACTTATTTTCACCATTATTTTATCCATACTGGTGTTCAGACTGTAAGTACTGGAGGTACTCACTCTGCAGGGTGAGACAAGTTAACTGTACCTAGTAAAGAGCGGTGACTCGAGGATAACCAGATAAGGGGGGTTGGGACCAGAGTGCAGGACCCAGTCCATGTTTTCCTCCGACTCAAGAACATGGAGCACACCCACATTACCTGACAAGCGAGCTGAAAGAGGAAATTAAATATCAGCATCTGTGACATGAGGTACAATAGCTGCACTGCCTAAAAATGTTCTGAAAGCTCATGAAATCGATTTGTCCACCAGACCTCATCTCCATTACAGGAAGAGCTCTGGGACGACAGAGCAAGGACAAAATTACTGCTGCTGGGGCATTTGAAGTATAACAGTGCACTTCTTTCTAACAACCTTTGATAAATATTAATCACAGAAAATACCTGGTTTGGCTGCAACTTGCATGCTTTTATCTTCTACTAAAATTTCTGACCCTCAAAGTCAAAGAATAAATTTGTATATTCACACTTTTCAGTAGACTGTGTAGCAGGAAATTTAGGATAAAATTTAAGCGAAAAAAAAAAAACAGCCAAGGACCGAAAGGACACATATACACTACAGTTAAAATGTGCAAACTCTGACACAGACTTTTACTAATGAGTGTCTCCGATGCATGTTGGATTCTCATGACAAGCTTTACTCACACTGGCAGCCTATTTGATGTGTTGCATTGAGCAGTCGCACACACGGGACAGTGTAATTGAGATGCACATAAATCTTCTTTTCCACTGAATTACAGCTGACACCTGAAAAGGAAAACACTTTGAAAACTACACAGGCCAGGAGAACAATATAACATTAGGGCAGAGCTTTTACCAGACTGCATAGTAAAGACAGAAAAACTAAATAGCTCATACATTTGTGGACTTTAATTGTGCTGAAAATTATGTTGCATATGGGCAGATTACCTTTTCAAAAAAGGTGTCAACTTAGTGACATGAAATGTTTTCAATAAAATGTTTAGCTTTTCAGCTTATTTCACCTGTTGATCTTATAAACCCTCCCACTAAATTGCAGCTATAAGAGTGGCAGTAGTAAAAACGCTAATACATTTCTTAGTGGATCACCTGTATGCCGAATTTACCAGCACAACGTAAAATTTGAAAATGACATAATGTATGCTTCGCCAGATTTGAGTGTTTCGTGACAACTAAATCAACATTAAACGACAAAAGACTTTGGCATGGCCTTCTAGTCTATAATCCCTCGAGCTCCGGGCGAATGCACGGGGAATCACGAGCAGTCACGCTGATAACCCTGTCAATAGGGCATACACAATCTGTGGCAGTGTTTGAGAAAAGTCATCCAAAAGACTTAAAATAAACACCTCGAGAATAACTTCTGAATATCCGGTTGATGCAAATTGGTCAACAATTGTTATGACACTGGACCCCATTGTAAAACTTACATTAAAACCCTGCAGTGGAGATTTTAACCAAATAGGGCAGCTTTGGCTAACGCTGACTAGCTTAGCATTCGGCTAGCTCCGAGCACAAAGAAGTCTATCAAGCTAACCGACTGGTATAGAAACACACTCCGCTCATAAACAGGTGCGTGGACACAGAAGTTGAGCACTGTTAAAATAAAACTTACCTATCAAAAACCAACAAACTAGTAAATTAATAGCCCATTTGTTCGACCGCAGATCCATCTTCCTGGTTTGAAAAGCAGAAGAACACAACAGTAGGTGTTGACGTGAAACACGTCCGGGTTCCGCTGTTTGGTTCCGCTCCCAAGGCGGACTCATTCAAAATGGCAGCCTTGAATATTCTGAGCGTGGCCAATAAAGCTTTTTTTTTTTTAAAAAAAAAATTGTTATTATTAAATTATCTTCAGGTCAGGTAAAACGTACGTGTATGTTAACTAATTTCTCTCCTTCAAGCACCGTCATATTTCCAACCAGTGAGTCATCTCTGCTCTTTTCTTCCACTATGGCTCAGCTCACTGATGCACTTTGGACACTCTCATACCACTTTTATATATACACAATAAAATAATCGTTCTTCTATGGCATTGGTTACAAAGCTGTTCCCACATACCACATCAAAAACGCACCACACACACACATTTCAGTTAATGCACAGGCGTTTCTATTTTAATTTTTCACCAGACACATAAGAGCAGTGAATCATTCACCTCATACAAGTCAGAAAAGAGACAACGGTTGGGTTTACAGACAGCTCTTATAAAGCCACAGCTCAAAGAAGATGCAGCAGTTCTTTGAAGAAATAGCATTTTTGCAGGATAGGTGCATGAGATAAGACAGTTAAAATGATTAAAGGAGTTTAACACCACTGTGAGTAAACATATATCTCTGTTTTTTTTTAATCATGTTACAGAATAAGTGTGGGTATTTGTCTTTTTCTTGTCCTCCTCTTAACGGAACTGAAGTGGACTCACACGCAGGCCAATCACATCCTTACCGATCTCCGTCACCTAGAAAATATGATGAAATTAAAGGTCAGGGGTTACAGCAAAATATTCCCAACTTCAATAAATGTCAGTAATCTACATGTATAATTAGCTTCAAGTTTGAAGTATTTATTTGCCATCTGCATACTGGAGTGGTGCAGTCATTGTCAATGAAATTCTTCACAGGATCCATCCATTTATTTATCATTACATCATTAAGTTCATTGAGATTATGTATCACATTTGTATTTAAACTGTTAAATTGTCATTGAGCCTATTTTCTCTCCACACCTTCATGACTGATGGTCCTGAAAGTTTGCTTTTATAGAGTAATATAAATATAATACATTATTTTGAAGAGCTTTTCAGTTTGAGTTTCAGTTGTATGTGACTGCCGAGTCCCAACTGTTATATACTGCCCGTGACTTTTGTTAATAACGAGGAGACAATCGGACATGAGGTTTCTGGATGTTTACTCAACACAGAACTGACGTACATACAGGGAAGAGCTCGAACGCTTCCGGGAGAATGGTAGCCTCATAGGGTCAAACTTCATAACATGGGAACCCCAGCTTAATACCTAACACCAACCTACCTGTGTGACCCTGCAGATCTGGCCCTTGTAGGTTGGGCAGTAGCAGGCTCCAGACAGAGGGCACTTCTCAACAGGACGTCCACGGTACAGTGGGACAAAGGAGGCAGCACACAGGTCGAATGGATTGTGAGGGTCGTAGTTCAACTGGTGGGCATCTGTCAGGGTCTTCTCACAGGCTGCCAAAATCTTGCGGGTCTGAACGGTGGTAAGAGATTTGACAAATGGTAAGAGATTGAGATAATCTGTACAATACTGTTTATTTATAATTGAAAAAAAAACTAAATGAAGCTGTGGGTGCTGCAAAACCAACCTGCTGTGCAACATCTGGCTTCGGCCCCAGCTCAAGTAGACGGCGAGCAAAGCCGGCAGCGGTCTTAAAGTTGCGCAGTTTGAAGAAAAGGTTCAGAGCTGTGCGCAACACCAGCACCATGTGGACTGGCTGGAGATTACAATGGGTGAAATAAGCAGCCATCTGTTGAGAGAACACACACACACACACACACACACACACACACACACACACACACACACACACGATCAGTGCAGACACATTATGCCAATGATCAGTCTACCAGTAGAGCTTTGACATTCAATCAAGGCGATGTTGGCAGACAGATACTTACCTCACACAGCCTCTTTTGCTGGTCCAACGTTTCTTTAGGCAACTTCTTCCTCTCTGTCTCCATGGTCAGACCCACAATGTACTCTCTGCAAATTGTGATCAGCTGCTGAGCCTAAAACACACACAGATCCCAACCACACAGGTGAGCCCTACATATTTATGTTAGGTATATATGCCAAATAAGAAGCCCACGGCCCCCACATGAATTTGCATAACAAACTGCAGTAAATCATGCATTTGGAGACTGACTGCAATTTTCCCAGCAGATTTGGTGCTCACCTCAGCAATCTCCTGTTTGTTATCAACCACCAGCAGAGGCACAGACAGCAGGATGACTCTGAAGCGCTCAACAGCTTCCTCAAACCGGCCAGATGTAGTCAGCTGGTAGCATTGCTGCAGACGGGCAATGAGGTCAGAGAGACGCAGGCCCACAGCAGGCAGCCCTTGCTTTGCACCGCAGTCCTAGAAAAAAAATTGTATATCTACATTAACAAAAATGTATAGAAACACAAAGGCATGAGCAGATATAAGCAAAGAATATGTTTTCATTTAAATGGAAAGTAAAAAGAAGAGCATAATGCTGTACCTTCCAGTTTCTCTGGGGATGGCCACGCAGGCAGGGCAGGGAGGGCAAACCCAGGTAACAGGTGCGACCTCTGGATAGAGTCTGCATGAACAGCGACTTGTAGGGGTCGAAGCTCACAACTCCTACCTGGTCGTGGAGCAACTGTGGTGCAGTGGGAAAACAGTAAATGCCAGTGCAATATGTGAATTAACATTAAAATCAATTTTTTTTGACTACACATCAGGCAAGAACTAAAAAAAACATAATTCATCTTAAAAAAAAACAAAAAAAAAAAAACAACCAAAACAAAACAAAATAAACAACAATATGTGTACACACTCTCATAGCAGTTTCGAAAGAGCCAGCCAGGATGTGGTCCACTGGCAGCTGAGAGTTGTTGCACCACATCTGTGTTGGACTCATGCCCTTGGTCGGAGGGACAAAGAAGCCATCTTCTACTCCTCCACCTGCGCCAGCTGGCATGTCCTGATGGTTCAAAGTCAGACAAAAGCATTTCAGCATTCACCACTGCTACACAGCAGCAATGGGGCAAATATGAGTAACACTGACAGAATCTGGAGCGTCACACTGAAAAATGTAGAGCAGGCCTGACACACAATCTATCAACACTGTATTTGTGTCTGGTCTATCTGTGATGGGGAACAGCAATGTTGTATGTGCTCTCACCAGCTCTGGAGGAAGGTCCAGGTCTTCCTCCACCTCCCAGCCGCCTCCTTCCTCTTTCATGCCTCCGTCGTCCCCAAATCCATCCTGGGCATCCATGAAGCCATCTGAAAGACGGAATTTATTTTATAAATTTATACACAGCTGCAGTATTAATGATGATGTGGTCCACTCTGCTCACTGTATGTGCAGATTTAAAATATTCTTTAGGTTACACTGAATTTACCTTCATCCAGCTGGAGTTCAGCATCATCTCCCCAGCCCTCTCCTCCTTGGGCCTCCATGTCCAGGTCTGCAGCCATCTGACTTGCCTTTCCTATAGCACAAATACACTGTTCTCACTCTGGCAAAGTCAGCTGGCACACATTTCCACAACTTGTTCAAGTAAATACTTTTTATTCAACAATTTGAAAACACACTGGTGTACACTAGTAGAGCAGTTCACTAAAACTTTTCGTACCTTAGTAACAGGTGCTTGTGTCAAAACTCACCCTTTGCTGCAATGGCTCCCTCAAAGAAGCCCTTTGATACAGTGAGCAGCGGCCAGTTGGTGTCCAGAGGGTTGATGGGTGGAGGAGGCTGCAGCAGCTGTGCATTAGGATCAACCTCAGGCACCTACAAAACACAAGATCCACCATTATTTGAACTGAAACTGTGCTATACCGAAACAGAAACTCTTGTTGTGGTTGTCCATGTTGTGTGTATAAAGGTTTTCTATACACACACACACACCGTCTCTTTTTCAGGGTCAAAAGTCTCCTTAAGTGCCTCTGCCTCTTCATCCAGCCCATGAGTGGCTGCAGTCAAATAAGCCAGAGACTCTGAAAACACGCAAACACGCTACATGTTAGAGTCTTGTTCTATTGATTACAATTTAAAAACATCACAGATGTGAAGCACATTTATTGTAAGGAGGAACTTTAGATGATTAAATCTACATACTTCATTAGGTAGGCCTGTAATTTCAATTTAAATACGCTACATTACACAAATTGTCTGGTGCCGAGCATCACAACCTGCATGCACGACAGTAACGGCTAAGCGATGAGAAGAGCCGATGATGAATGCAGTGAATGAATATGTGATGAAGATGACACTTAAACTCACTCTGGCCACAGTTCTTCAGGATGCGGACCCTCTCACTGACATCTCCCAGGTAGAGAGCTGCCTGGTAGTGACCACTCATGTCCTTCCTGATCTCAGCTACACACAAAAAAATATCAGCTATAAGACAACATGCATAACAAGACACAAACCTCCAACCAAAATTTCACAATGATCTTTCTTTGGCACAATGAAAATTCTCTCCATCTCTCACCAATCTTCATCATCTTGCGCAGCTTGGCCAGGTTTCCAGTGATGAGGTAGAGGAAAGTGAGCTTGTCGAAGTTCTTGGTCCTCTGGTAGCACATTTCCACGACCTGGTGGTGTCCCTGCAGCAGTGCTGCTTCACCCAGACGCTCCCAACAGCTGCGCTCATCCAGAGCCTTGGCTGCCTCCAGAGCCACCTGGAAGTATGTAGAAATAGAAATGTTTTCAAGTGTGCTTGACCCTGTCTTGTGCAAAAATTAACCAGACAGCAAGGAGAGAATCTTAAAAAAAAAAAAAAAAAAGAAAAACAGAGCTTGATGAACATTTTTATGTATGTATGCTAACATCCAAAAGTATAATTCCAACATGGTGCATAAACTACTCACCTCGATATTTCCACACTCCAGAGCCAGACTAAAGCGCGTCTTCTCATCTTTGACAAAGTGCAGCGCCACCTCAGGGTAGCCCTTCTTCTGCAGATAGGCAATGATGGACTGGCCCACCAGTTTGGCATTACGCACCATATGGAGCACCTGGAGGAACGACAGGAAGAGGAGTGATGTCAACACCAGCATTTGGGAATTAAATCAAGTGGTGGAGATACAAAATCAAAGAGGCCAAAATGTTTAAAAAATTGAGATTAAAGATGCAAAATCCTTATTATGCCTTACTTTCTTACACTGTTGCACCGTAGACCCACCTCATCATATTTGCGGTTGACCAGGGCCAGTTTGAAGCGGTACTCTGTGGGGTCGATGGTGAGGACGCGTGGCCTGCACTCCCTGTCCAGACAGTAAACACTGTTTCCTCTCACGCGGGTCACATAGATGGGCAAGTCCAGGGTCCTGATGATGCCATGATCACTACAGGGACACACAATGAAAGTACCATGTTAGGGCTCTTCACTAGATAATGTGTGGCATTTTACTCTAACTAAAAGCTTTAAATCTAAATGTTGCAGTTTTCTTTGTTTAGCAAAGACACAGGAAACTTTATTTCTAGTTTCCATGTATCACAGCTGTCAGCCTTAATAAACACAGCATACCCAGATGTGAGGGCGTATTTGATGTGGTTTGAGGTGGTGTAAATGAAGACTCCACTCTCGTCCCAGGCGCCACTCTTCACCCTGATGTTCTCATGAATGTTGCACAGACTTTCCAGCTTGCGGTTGCAGATCATGATGGCTGAGGAATCCCAAAAAAAAAAGAACAAAAGCAGATAAATGTCAGATCTTTTGGAGGTCAAGAGTACACCGTCATTAGCTTTCTTGTTTGAGACAACAGCTGTACTGAAGCCTTTCAGAAACAGCTTTGAAGCACAAAGTCAACTGGACTTGCATTTTTTGCTCTTTTTGATTTCCCCCAATCTGGATGAGAGAGAATCTACACAGACATTTGTATCTGGAGTTACACAAATATGTTGGTTTTGCTGTATTGTGGTACAGCAGATGACAATTTGCCACATAAAATTATGTTATCAGCCTCATGATCATAGCTGAAATTAAACTGCAGGGACACCATGGCCATGGCAGCACAAACCAGTACATAAAGATATTGTGAACATGTGTAAGTATCCTTGTCTGTACGTGCAGATATCCGTCTTATCTTCTCACCATGTTTAGCCAGCAGAGCCACGTGGCTGGTGTCGGCACTCCATACCACATACTTGACCTTGGCAATCTTAACGGTTGCCAGAGAGCGTTTCTGCTGCACGTCAAACAGCGTGACACCATCGGCATCACGTAGCAGCAGCGAGCCTGTCCCAGCGTAGAATATTTCCTCGCAGCTCGGCACCTGAACTTTCTTCACAATTTCATTCTTCAGATTCTTGATAAGCAGCTAAAAAGGGGAGTAACAAATGTCATCAGAGGAGCTGTTCATATAGTCTTGATAAAAAAGGAAAAATATTTGACAAATGACAATATTAAAAGTTAAGTTAAATAGTACTCCTACAATAAAAATAGTAATAATTAAAATCTAATGTACAATTAACTGTAGCAAAATGAATGACAACCACTTAAATCTTTTTGATATAATACTCATAATGAATTCTTACATCCACAGATTAGCTACTGCAGCCTGAAAAACCAGATTCATTTTTTCAATTTCAACTTTAAAAAATGATTTCTATCAAAATACAGAAAGCAGAACAATGTTTTTGTAGTCAAGTAGTAAACTTTTCAAGATGAAACCCGTGTCATTATTATACATTTTTCAAAATATTTCCATACTTCCTCAACCTGTAAATGAACTTACAGAGTGCATCCGGTCCAGGACTGCAAATCTGTTTCTGGCTACCCAGACCGCAGTCAGACCAGAGGACCTCTTCCCCTCTGGTGCTAAGACAAACAAAAATGCAGAATGTGTTACTACGCAATAATAAAAACAACATGTGAGGAAAGAACAGTGTAACTGAAAAGCTGTTTCTTTACCATCAGGGTTCTGAGAGTCGCTTTCTTTTGGAATAGAGTACAGGTCATAGGTGCTGTTCTCCAGGTTGGTTGCCCTCTGCAGGTCATAAAGAGTGTTAAATAAAATATAAGGAAAACAGTGCCTAGAAGTGTCAGTGAGGGATTAACATGTGTGTTCATTTTGACTGAGAGGCGCTTACAGTGCAGAGCAGGACAGCGTTCTCAGCAGGGTTGTAAGACATGCTGAACACCGGGAACTTAGACCCACTAGGACAAAAATAAATATATATATGACACAGCATGTTATACAGTGATAGTCAAATACCTCAACTAAAGTCTGAGATTTGTCAGAATGAGGGTGCAGTGGAAGCACAATGAAGACAAATGACCTACCTGCGTAGCTGCATGACAGCAGTGTCCTTGCTGCTGTTGAAGTCCAGCTGGCGGAGGAAACGGTCCTTAACGTAGTACAGCATGTTGCCATGCACGGCGTATGCCGGGCGCTCACGCTCCAGCTTGAACACTATCATGCCACTGTCATGACCTGGAAGACGCACAGACCAACTTTTAGTGCAACAGTCACATACACATGGAGACACAATGTGAAAAGTTGGTTCGCTGCAGCAGGAAGGGTGACATTCTCAGTGGATATTTGGAAGCAGGAAATCAAACTCCCTTTGACTTTCTTATGTGTACAGCTGCAGTGTCACTACCTACCAGCAGCAAACAGGTTCAGGTTTGGGTGAGCCCCCAGCACCCAAAAGCGATCATGGTCCCGGCGGAAGGTCTGCACCCCAGTCCTCTTGGACATATCCCACACCCGGATGCTCTTGTCCTCAGAGTTGGACAGGATGAGCTCCTGGCGTGGGTGGAAGACAGCGCAGGACACGTTGTTGTAGTGACCGCGGCATGTATCCAGCTCCCAGGCCTTGGATTCTGGACCAGAAAGAGAACTTAGAGTGATCATTACAGACCCACATCATCTTATTATTACATCAGAGTCAGGAAAAAAAATTATAAATAAGTAAATAATATAGCGTTAAAAATCCAAATCTATCAGAGGATAAATGAGTTCATAAGAGAATTTATAAGGATGTAACAAAATGTTCACTTCTCATAATCATCCCATAAGAATACACCATATTTTTATTGAATGATGATTGCATTCAATGTAATTGCATAACCCACCAGTAATTACATTAAATATGTTATAAAGCACCAAATCACATGCATTTAAACAGATGTGTTGCTGTTAATGATGTGCTAACCTTCCATCCATCCATATTCTACCTCTTATACTATGTGCTAACCTAAAAGCATAATTTCAACTCCAATCTACATTGATAATGGGCCCTTGCAGTTTTAGTGTTTGATAAAAAAGAAAGAAAAAAAATGATCATAAAAATGTCAGCGATAATGAACAGCAGATTCACGAACGTTAACTAGCGTGTCACATACCATTCATCCTCCAGATCTTGACCTGCCTGTCATCAGCTCCAGACACAATGAGAGGCATGGTGGGGTGGAAGGCAGCCCAGTTAACCCCCCGGTCATGACCCTGAACACAGATATACAAATCTAAATGAAGAGCCAAAAGCTGTGCAGACACTGAGGCAAAGGATGGAAGGCTTTCTGAAGACTAATGAACTGCCACAAAGACCTCATTTAACCCCCAGTAGATGTTAATCTCTTCTAAAATTAGGTAAAATTATGTTTATTAAAAGGAAAATAAAAGGTTTATCATACGATCTGTAAGTTGAACTACAACATTCTTTTTCACCTTCACTACACCTCCATCAGAGGTGGAAGACTCCAAAGACGAGATTCTGACTGAACTATTTTCCCCTACCGCCACTGACAACACAACACTGTTAACTCTTTGAGTGCCATTGACGTATTTCGACGTCAAAGTATTTTTTCGGCAGCAGGTTGCCGATCGTGGTCTGCAGCTTGTGAGTAATTTTGGGGCTTCTGGGAGATGTAGTCGGAGCATAAAGACGCGGTATACACCACGGAGATCAAAGCAGGAAGGAGCGATTAGAGAGCAAAACGGATGGATTCTGGACAAAAAGTGGTGTTTAGGGTGAAAGTGGCCTCTACCTCTGATAAAACAAGAATGAAACAAGGGAAAAAAAAAATAAATCATTTTTTCATGATGAAATAGAGTCTCTTCTTTCATTTGAGCTACTCAGTGTTTTCAGAGACATAGAACAAAATATTCTGTGGGTCTTGAAATATGACTCAAAATGGCACAAGGCACTTTCTGTGTTATAAAACGGCTGGCACTCAGAACAAATTAATGAACAATATTCCATTGTTCACCTGCAAAAGTTAAAGGCTGATTCACACAAAACGACAACATGACATCACACAAATGTGAAACTTAGTGCTCACCTCAAGGACGTGCTTGACAACAGCATCCGAGGCACCAAACAAGTCAACACCAGAGATGCCGCGCACCTCAGTCTCCACGGCGCCTGGAGAGAGGTTCTTCTTTCTCAGACCTGGAACCAACATTCAGGGCATCGCGTGCAAGGAAGGAGCCATATTCATGTTACACAACACATAACAACAGTACAGGGGATGAAGAAAACCATCGTCCAAATGTTTGAAAATAAAATATGAAGCAATGTTATAGGCAATGAGAAGAAACAGGGGGATTATAAGGAGAACTGTTGGACTACTGCACACACACAGGGAGGAAACACACCAATACAACCTCTGCTCTCTCATTCCTCACCAACTTGAATCTGGAAACAATCATGGCTGCAATATTAAGGTTGACTGGGTTAATGGATCACTCTCATACAGAGGAAAACACACAGCTACTCATGATTTGATTGGATAGCAGTGAAAGATGCTGATAATTTCTAGACTCAATGAAATCAGGAGAGAAATGATTGAGAGAACACAGCTTGCATTCATGATTTCTGCCCTTTCAAACATGTGGCAAACAGATAGTTCAACAGCACAGAGAGATGACACAGAGGGAAAGAGATGGCACTAGGAACCTATGTGCAGGTGTGGATGTTTCCAGGGAGAGCGTGGGATAAGGTGGCATGGACTTGGCTGATGTGGTTGGGGTGGGTGGTGCTTGGCATTGTAAAGACGTGCTCTGATGGGGCGTTGGATGCCAGGAATATGAGTATTTTTTTGGTTGTTTTCTGAGAGACTCACACATGTTTCTACACAGTCACATGCAGAGTTATTAGAATCTGACATGTCACAGTTGTGAGTTAGGAATGAGGTTGGTGACAACAGGGTGACTTTTGCTACAAGAAATATAAACACTGTTATATTTCATGTTATGAGTTGTAGAACCGGCCGTGCACATGCCAGGAAGAGTATAAAAACATTTCACTTTAAGCTTCTAAAAGTTTAGCTTTTCAAAATGTTAGTAGTTATGGTTGTTATTTTCTCAAGATATTTAATGTCAATGCACAATGGTAAAATGACAATACAGAAAGCAGTATGCACTTTGTATAATGAAAGTATGAGTGCTAAGGGAGATTTTCATGCTGAACATATGTACCACGGTGAGTCATGCGTGGAATTTCTGCAATTTTTGCACTGATGTCCTAAGTGGTATGGAGAAATGCAATCATGCTGTGTGCTACAAAATGTGAAAATGTCAGGAAGACAGTGACAGAGCTACATATTATGCATGTTCACATGTAAGACAGCAATAGTAGATGTGAGTCAATTAATGGTTTGGTGAGACAAGAAACCAGAAGCAAGAGAGAACATCAACAAACAGATTTTAAGAGCATGCAGAGGCACAGAAACAACTCTCCCATTTTACCATCTCATACCTCGCTGATCTGTTATCTCTTTCTTCAGTTAGAACACACTCACATTTACAGTGATGTAATTCACTGAGAAATACTACACTGTAAATTTGTTCTGACATCTTTTTCCTGAAGGGAGAGGTGTTTCTGCAAACAACCCACAGAGATTTGTCCTACAAGCAGACGAGGAAGAAGAGGTAATACAGGAATTGATATTGATCCTGTTCCTGCTTTTGTCTCGTCCTTTATACCACTCTACCATCCCACCCCTTTCTCAAACCAGCCCGCTATCCTCTGGCCAGCCATCCTAAGACCCTCACCGGAAATATCCCACACTCGCACGGTCTGGTCCAGACTAGCCGACACCACCAAGTCCTCAGCCGGGTGGAACTGGGCGCACATCACATAGTGATTATGGCCGGTCAACACACTGTGCATAAGAAGGAAAAAAGGGATAAGAATTAAAACACAACTTAAGTTTTGTTTCTGTAATGTTTCATTTAACAGTTGTTGGGTGGGTTGCATAACGTGACTTGTGCAAGATATGAAATTAGAGCAAAGTTTCCTTCACTTATATAACTGACCAATAACTTTTAAATTGTTTTTATCAGTGTGTATTACCAGACGCAGGTCCGGGACTGCCAGTTCCAGATGCGAATAGTCTGGTCATCTGAAGCGCTCAGAATCCAGGGGTACTCCTACAGAATGGGAAATGGCCAAATTCATTAATTTATTTCAGATGTCACACAGAAGACAAGATGCAGAATATTTTTGCTATGTGTCTTGAAATCAGCGGTGAAACAGGTTAGGAAGAAGATGAATTTGGAAGTGTCGGGAAAAATACTCACATGATGGAAGAAGGTGGTTCTGATGTAGTCGAGGTGTCCAAGGAGAGTGAACAGGCAGCGCCTCAGTTTGTAGTTCCACACCTGGTGGAAATAGTAATATGTACTTATAGACATGTTTAAAGTACAGATGAAATCTCTTACTTCTATTAAACACCACATTTCTGACATCTCAAGGATGCTTAAGTAGGTCTTTTGATAAGACATCAGGTCATCTTATATGCTCCAACTTCTCAGCTTCATGGCACTTCTCCATGTTAACATAGCAGCATGAAGGTACTCTCACCTTGATTTTGTAGTCATCTCCCCCAGACACAAACAGAGGTTGCTGTTTGTGAAAATCAATTCCTCTGACGGGCCCTGTGGGCGAAGGCACATCAATTACATCACATGCTGTATCCACCAATAGTAGAAGTTGAACTAATAGAGAGACGACACCAGCCACATCACTGTCTCACCATCATGCTCGTCAAATTTGTCAATCAATGTGCACATCCGATAGTCCCACAGCTGGATGACTCCGTTGTGCAAACTTGCAAGAACCCATGGCCTCTTCGGGTGGAAACTCAGGCCTACAATGTAAAGCAGCTGTTCAACCATCTCATGATATCAGTTGAAAACAGGTCATTAGACATCTGCTAACGAGAGCCCAGCATAAGTGTTACATACTAACAAGGAAAACGTTTTTTTTTGTTTTTTTTTGTTACGCGAGCTACATGGCTAAAATAACATTTATGTATGTAGGCTAATCTCCTTTCAGCACTACTTCTGAACACAATACGTGCCATACATGTTTCAACGTTGGACTTTGCGACACACACAATTTTGAAAACAAGAAATTTATTTATTTAAAGACATAACTGCAAGATAATAAATAACTGCCGGAAAACGTCAGCTAGCTAACGTTAGCTTCTAAGCTAAGTGCAGCTGGTGAGCGCTTACCTTTGACACGGGCCGACTTAGTTTCGAATTTTGTCAACATCGTCACTTGACAATCAAGTCGCAATGTTAATTATGTGGTAAAATATAGCTCCCGCCGAACAATAAAAACAATTCAACTCTTTCAGACAAGTCAACTCAGGTGGCCTGGACGCCTTTGCCCATTTAGGCGAATGATCCCCTACTTCCTGACACGTAGCCCGTTTTGTCTTCCGGTTTTGGTTGTGAACAATAAAGTTGTACAGTGAAAAATTGACGTAGAAAGCTCCACGGCGGCAGCAGGCAGAAATACAACACATAGACCTGAACGGACAGGGGCCTTGTTGACTTAACGATCACAACTGAAATAAATTGTCTGTTTTTTGCAATATTTTAAAGTTATGTCTGTACCACTGAAAAATATCCAAGGTCGATTTAGAAGCTGTTCTGGAGCTTTCGGTCATATCATACGATTTTCATCAGCAGATGAGTTTTTAATGGCATTGTAGATGGGTGAATTTCTATTTCTCCAGAGTACTAAGGATTTTCTGTTCACTTTGGCCAGGAGTTATCTTTAACTGCTCAGAAATAAATAAATAAATACAATTGTCGAACTTAACTGAGGAAACTGAAAGCAAAATAAACAATTAAGTGGACCTTGGCTTAATATTTTTAAGTGCCTGAGTATTTAAATCATCTTCTATAGTAAAAATAGCAGCACCACAATGTAAAAATACTCTGTAAATGATTAAAATACTGCATTCAAATTCAGTAAATACATGGTGGTATTACCAGCAGTCTACTCTCAACCACTTAGTAAAGTACATACCACATGTGTAGATATGTCTTGCTTCATATTTTCACTATGCAAAATGTATTTATTCTGAACATACATTTGTTTCATTAGAGTGAGGTTTAATGCACACTTAAGTCATCTTTTATGGGCTAATTTGATGTACTGATTTATGTTCCAGGCTTTAAGGACTTTGACTGCATTACTGACAGTTAATGACAAATTATTTAACATTTTATGTCTTTATTGGACAGTTTATAATCTATAGCAATGCAACATTTTTCATAAACTGATCAGCACTGTAAGTGAATAAATATTTATATATTTTATCCCATGCAACAACCGAATGCAAGCAATGATGACTACTACTCCACAACCAAAAATATTTGCATTATAACATTATTTTATTTCATGTATTTACAAAACGAAATAGTATCACATAACAGATGTATTTTTTTAACGGTGCTCTGGGCATTGTTTATGTCGGCCCTGAGTGTTGAATAGATTGCACCCCCCTTTATGGACCTCTACAGCAGCCTCCCCTCAGCTGTGTGTGAGCACATCTGATCTCTTTTCATGGCTGACTGAGGCCTTTCACAGTGCCCCTTTATGATAAAGTAATTGATGAGGTGATGGTCATGTGCTTTCTAGACCTCTCTCTATGGTATATGGGCTCACTGGCAATAGAACCTGTTGAAAAGTAGCTTCTGGAGTAAACAAACCCACCAAGCAAATCATCAGGTTGTTGACGTTTTACTCAGCTGTGCATCTGAATTAAATCTGAATTTCTCTCGTCTCCTGAAGAAATATCTAGCACTGTCTGTCATGATGTCCCTTGAATGGTGGTACAGTGATCAGATGGTTAACACCACTCCAGTGTTTTTCCCAATTCCTACCAAAGAAAATGTCTTCTGCACATTAAAAACACCAGGAATCACAAGTGAGCACTTTGCACAGTAACTCTACACATTGTTATAATCACTGTAACCACAGCAAAGGCATATGGGAATCATCATCTCAATCACTTCAAATCAATACTTGGGAATGAGGGATAACACTGCTTTACATGTTAATAACTAATTAACTCGTTAAGTTAGAACCATCAACAACTTGGTGTAAATGTGGGACAATAGCAAAAATCATATGGTTTTAAAATTATAATCTTAAATGCTTAGCTGTATGATAGCAAAATCCAACGACCTAAAACAATAAGTTAAAGTATTTTTCCCCCAAAGGCACTGCTTATGCCCGTGAAGTGATTTCATAAGATTTTACTATGAGGCTAAACAGTGTTGTAAAAACAACATGAAAATGACAGTGGTATTTTCTTTTTCTAAAGGAAGGCTGTTAAAAACTGAACCAGAAAGGAGCCGTGACAACCACTGACAAACTAAGGCAGAGATGTTGAAATGCTATTGGTTGTGCGATCAGAGATTTTGGACAGAAGAGAGTGTGGTTGGTGTTTGGTGTGTGTGTGTGTGTGTGTGTGGCTTGTGTTGTTTTTAGTGCCTCCTTCCTGTTGTTCCTGGATCCACACACCTTCTGCTCTTGAAAGAGGGAAGAGTGTCGACGGTCTGGTCACACTCCTGCCTAACCTCTGCTTCACACTCCCTGACTGCCGTTGAAGCAGAGTGACCCTCTCGCTCTAGAGCTTCTGATAGGCCGTACCTGCTTCCTCATCACATGATGGAGCACTGCTCTGCGGCCCCGGCCCCAGGGCCTCCTGAGAGGTTGAGGGAGTCCATATCAAAGTTAAAGCCTGGAGGCTGGAGGGGGAAAAAGACAGAGCAAGAATGATGTCATGTCTAAAATACGGTTAGGAGATTCAGACTTTTGACTATCATTCGTTCAGACTTTTCACTATCATTTATGCAGTGGTAGATATTGCGATAATATCTGCTTTAAGGCAAATCTTTTTAAATTATTTTTTAAATGTATTTTTATATGACTTTTGCACCAATATGATGAAATACCTTTCGTAAGTCAAGTTAAAGCCATGCTTAATCCATAACAACTTTTGCTTTCAAAAAATGTACTATATTCAAATAAGTATTGTTGCATTAATGAATGTATTTAAATATGTATATATAACACATACACCGTTTGGTTTTTGTGACTTACCGCATCACCTGCTAACTCTTTGGGTGGTTGGCCCAGGTCTTGCAGCTGAGAGTAAAAGTATCATAATGTGTGATGAGTTTCATTCTTAACAAACCAAAGTCTATTCACAACTAAGTAAATATTAAAGTAACAAACAGATTCATTTTCTTTTTCTCCATTTCAATTAACCATTCGACAACCAAGAAGTCACATGCAGCGTGTCTACCTTTTGCATCAGGTCCATGATGCTCTCAAACGTGCCTTCTTTATCTGCTGCCCCCTGTTCCTCCTTCTCAAATTGCTGACAGATCTCTCCCATAATACCAGCCTGCTGCTCATAGCGCTGGTAGTCTTCTGGGCTAAGGCTTGGCTTATTGGCATCCAACCATTCTGGGTACTGTGAGGAGCAATGACATTTCTGAGGGACACACAGTGGCAGACAAACTAAAAACAGTAGCGATCAAGAGTAAAAACAGATGCAAACCTTAGCAGTGATCTCTTTGAGAGATGGATAAAGCACTTCCTTAGAGAGGAGATTCTGCATGATAGACTGCATGATGGGCAAAATGTTCCCATCATCACCGCCTCCTCCTTCGCCACCCTCTTCCAATCCAAGGCCTTCTAGAGCCTTGACAAGGTCATCTCCAGCAAGTCCCGTGGACTGCAAGAAAACAGCTCAAATAATCAGTCAACTGTTCTATGCTTGCATCGTGATATACAATTTCATAACAACTGATCAATTCTGATTTACCCACCTGCAGGTTGTCTGCATTTTTGGCGAGACCACGAAGTGTGTCTTTAAGACAGGAAGTGAATTCTTGTTGGGAAGCGGTGTCAGTTCCTATACAAAAAGCACACGGATCACATTTAGACTTCAGGAATGAAATCACAAGCAGAGGAGCATAACAGAACCACAAAGAATGCGACATGTAGACCTCACCAACTTTTCCTGCAGCCTCTGACAGTTTATGGAAGTGCTGCAGTAACTCTGGCTCCTCATTGGCCAGCTCGGTCATGGCTTTCTCCCACTCCTCCTTGGCTTGGTTAGCCATGTCCCCCTCGAAAAGACTCTCAAAAAGTTTGCAGTCTTCAAGTAGGGGTGGCTGCACAGGTAAACAGATAGCATGTTAAGTTAGGGAATAGTAAGTAGAATGTATGTAGTATGTAGTTCATAACCTCTCATCCTGGTCTGTAATGATCAATAACTACTAAAGAATTGATATTACAATTTTGATTAGGTATTATATCTTTCAGGGTTAAGTCCTCAAACAGTACCATCACCACAAAATGACAAACAGACCTTCTCTGCACCACTCTTGACTGAGGAGGAAGCAGCTGCAGGTTCAGGGGCTGGAGGGACAGGAGTCTTGTCAAAGTCATCCAGCGCACCTGAAAGAAAAGGACAACATTAGAGCCAAGCCGGAAAACTTTTTAAAAGTTTTAGTGCAGTAACCCAACAACATGAATGTTAGACTTTTGCCGTTATCTACTTGTGCCTATATCAGTTTAAACCCTAGCTGCAGAAAAGTAATACATTTGAACAATGTCTCCAAACTGTGCAACAAATTCTAAACTGTTCTACAACATTTAAAAGCTTTACTTCTTGTTTTTTCCTCACTGGTAATACAGTGTAATGGGCCATCTAAGGAGCAATCCAATAGATGTTTACACTCCTTTACAGGAAAAACACCAACAAATCAGTCTTATAAATTAAGACCAAGATCAAGCTACAGCTCTGAGTTTGATTTAAGAACAATAATAAAAAAGGGTAAAAGGTTAAAAAAAAAAAAAAAAAGTATACTACTTTGAGAAATCAGTCAGACAGTGGCTTAACAAGAAGGTAGCTATACTACTCCTACTACTACACCGACAATCTTTCACTTCAATTTTGTCTTAAAGGCTCCTGTTGTTTTTCGGACAAAAACATAACCGAGTCACTGCTGTGGCTCCCTAACATTACCCTGCTTTATATCCTCCAGAAAGTCCCCAGAAATAATTGAAAATATTTTAAATATTTAACACATTTTAAAAGACAATGTAAGAAATAAGTCACGTGTAATTCACGGGAAACACTACTACTGTCACCCAGTTACTGTCAGTTAATCTGGATCGCAGCTAACTAGCTAAGTTAGCTAACATTAGCGCAGTGCTTTATCACATAGTCACATGCGATGACAACTTCAAATAGATTGGTTTGTCGAATAATATCACCAATTGACCGACTGTCGTTGATAACGTAAGCCTTAAACCATCGTATTTGGGACCCAAACGGGAGGTCCAACCGAGGGAATAAGCTAACCCCAGAGGGACAACGACATGGAGGTCAGATCCACAGCCGTCTTTAACGCCAGAAAAAGCCATGCTCTTGTGAGCTCAGAGTGGGTCCATGTAAAACCTTAATATCAACACTTACTGTCCAACAATTCGTCCAATTCGGCATCATGCCCGGTGGACGACTCTCCTGTTCCCGACGCCATGACAATCCCTTCTGCTCCAAAGAGCCACAGTCAGACCACCTGAGTCCCTGAAAAATGACGTTTCTGTTGTGAAAACTGTCGCGGACACTAATACGTCATACCAACGAGCCCGAATGTGAAACCTGACGCCATCTGGTGGTTGTATAAATAATAAAGAAATCATTTATAATTTCATATATTATGTTGATCACACATATAGTAATAATACTATAAAAATTATAAAAAAACATAATAAAAAACAGGACAAAAACAAGCGGTAACTAAACACGACTAACTGTTTTATGTTTAGTGCATTTAAATGCTCTTATAAATCTGTCTGGTTTGGATCTTGTTTCTTGGGCATGTATGTGTATATATTGTATATCACATTGAGGTCATACAGCTAAACAACATTCACTGTAAATGACAATAACATCTGTAGCACACTTATAACACTGTAGCTTACAGTAACTGTAAAGACGTTTTGTGATGGGTTTATTGGGTCTTTTGTGGTATTTAACTGTAAAAATTCCAGCAAAGGTTAGCAGCCAGTGTCAGGTGGGTCCATCATCTGTCAGCCTTTTGTCACTAGCTGCTTTATTCTGCTCACTTGTTTGTCTTTCACATCGTTCCAGCACTCTGTTGTAAATCACAGTGTGTTATATCCTATATGGACTCTGTTTGTTCTCCCCTGAAAGGAAATTTAAGAGGCCATCTATCCTCCATCAGAGCTTCCCTCTTCTTCAGCTGCACTGGACTCACAGTGTGTCTGTATCTTTACCTTATTACATTTATTACCAATACATTCATGCAGTCACCCCAATAAAATGACTCCTGCTGTGTTTAATGTGACTGATGAATGTAGTTCCCATTCCTGTCATTAGATGGTGAACTTGTAACGTGCAGCAGGGCTCTCAGGCCTCACTGTCTGTATTTATAGCACAAACAAAGACACTTTATTGACAGAAAACAGTAAAAGAGCAACCAACATTTTTAATGCAAAGTCAGAATATTTGTATATAATATAATATATATTATATTCACAGCCACCTTTGGACGTGTCTTGCATTTTGACCATGGGACTTGCAGCTCAGCACTTGGTTATGGTGCCCTACATGTGCTGACCCTGCCTCTTACAGGACTAGACTGTCTCAGGGACAGTCATTTAGCCACTCTTTGCACTCTTTGGTCCTTGTTTGGACCTACTCAAATCCTTACACTTGCCAATTTTCCTGCTTCTTACACATTAACTTTGGGTACAAAATGTTCATTTGTTGCTTTATAATTCCCAGGTGCCATGAAGCGATGACCAGTATTGTTCACTTCACCTGCAGATAAGAGCAGGCTGTAGGCTGTTAGTACGACTCATAACCAAGTGGCTGGCATAGTGTGGAGGAACATCCGCACTGAGTATGGGCTGTAAATGTGGCACAGCAATATATATCTTGCAACCTATCTGACAAGGACTTTTATGTTTGTGTTTCCACCCGGTATAAATCTAGACTCAGTGGCTGCTCTGTGATGCTGCTTTGGATGAAATAAACTCCCAGATTAACATCCTCATCCTCAGCTACTGGATCTACTGATCGTGGGCTCAGACCTCCGAGAACAGGACAGACTGGTCGCATTGGGTAACCCAATGCGGTAATTACAACTTCCCATGAGGAGTGAAATTAGAGCTCAAAAGAAAAGTGGGATTTCAGGTAGCCAGGGCTGACCTGGGTCATTGTTGGACCAGAAAGAGCTGAGGGGCCACAGAAAAAAGAATGAAAAGATCTGGAGCATGCTCTCAAAAATACGACACATTTTTCTCTCCGTTCTTGTTTGTTTTTCATCATCATCATCATCATCATCATCATCATCATGCACAATCCTGACACAGAAATCTTGAAAAAAAAAACATTTATTTTTCTCTAAACTATATTAATTTTGCATACAATACAATCAAGTTAGTGCATTTACAAGGACTGTATAAACATAATGCTGTCAGTGCTTCTATCATACAGGTGTACCCACTTTGTTTCAACAGAAAATGATAATTTGTGCCACTACATGTTGTTCATTAGTACTTATTACCATCAATCAAACTTAATCACAGTTAATCAGGCTTTATCTAAAGTTTTGGAAATACTGAGAACATGGGCCTCACCAATTTCCTCAAATGTTGACCAGAAAAAAAGGAACGAGGTCTCTAAATTTAAATTTTTCATATTTTCATTCAGTCTACTGTCAAATGTACTTTCATTATATTTTATTTACCAACATGAAGGTCTGAAAGCCTTTTATGTACTGCCAGGAATGAAATCATATCTCCTATCTCCATCCAATTGATTAACTTGTTATTAATCTATTATTTTCTGACCTAAAAGTAAAATTCAAAAAAAATTCAAATATATTGAAAGGGTTAAACTGTATGCTTGTTCAGCTCATAGCTTAGCAACCACAAATCCTTAAATCTACCACTGTTATTACTGTTAACTTCTTATGTCCAGGTGCTAAATAAAGCTTTAATGGAAAATACGTGAAAACCCCTCTGGAAAATACACCTCCATTGTTTTAAATTCCAGGAAGCTCCACGCCCTCATAGCCCCACCCACTGTCTGTCTGTCTGTCTGTCTGTCTCACTTCACATGAAACAATTATGTGAGAGTCAGACGTCTGTCAGTTTTCCACATCGTAGATAACATCGTGCACGATGACCTTGATGTTCAGTGTTCGTCTTTTGTGTCTCCAGTGTCATTATGCTGTAGCACCACTGCACGGAAAAGCTCTGCATCTCAGTTCACTGACCCAGCATTTCAGAGATCTCTATCTTAAAACAGTGCTCACCTGCATTTAGATTTGACACCCTGATATATTTTCAGGCCCACATTTGTGACATAACACATCAGTAAGTCTTTTATCCTTGCGTATTATATAAATTTAGACAACTCACTTAAGGTTTACATTCCACACTTCACAATGAATTAACTGCGAGCATTGCAGTGGGATTACTCATTGTTCAGCACCAACTCTGGAACATCCTGTGTGCAGTACAACACGTAACAAGTCAAACTTGCATGTATGTGTAATTACACATGGGTGAAGTAAAGGAAAGTATAGAAAAGCTTGTTTGACTTACAAGCATTAAAACATGTCCTGCTCTTAGTTAAAGCTGTGAAAACCATGTGAAGTATATATGCATGGAGTGCAGCAGTAAACAGAATAAATGTCTTACTTTTTTCCAGAGTGAAGCAAAAAGTGGGCCTCCCTTTGAAGCCGTCACTGCGTTCCTCAGGTCTCACAGGAAAAGCTCTGAATTAAATCACTTCCTCTTACATTGTGATACCACAGCGGATGAACCACTTTCTGTGTCCACAGATAAGCCTAACGCTTTTTCTCTAACACACACATATAAAGTGTCTCGCTTCAGTGCATTTAAAGGAATAATTTGACATTTTGACAAATACACTTTCTCAGCAAGAGGTAGATGAGAAGATTAAACAAGAAAATGGAGCCAGGATTGTTTTAGTCTAGTTTAGCATAAAAATAGCTTCATGGTCCAAGGGTCCATGGGGCTTGATATAAACTGACATTGGCAATCGGAGGCAGAGCAGATATTTTTTTCTCCATAGCAGGAAAAAAATATTGTCACAGAGATGGTCCAGTGATGTAATTCTGCATAAAAAATCTAACATATGCCTCTGTTGGTTGCAGAGAGAGCATGTATTTTCAGAACAATGATGTTTCAGGGTTTCAGGATAACAGTCCATGGGGTAAACAGGCTTTCCAATGGGACAATGATCAGCAGAAATATGTGAATTAACCAAAATGACAGTTTGTGTTCATGTAAGACCTCATTACTCGAGCTGAGAAGCTCATTGGAAATATAGTCAGGACTTTAAACACACAAATATTGTGAATGGTTCACATCTTCTTATGTAATTCTTGTCAATATAATAAAAAAGCACAAAATGTTGGAACTGGTTCTTTAATATTGCATCACGAGAGGCTGACATTCTCGTATTCGCCGTGGTCTGAGTCCTCCAGTTCGATACCTGGCACCAGGCTGTAGTATTCAGTGGACTGGGTCAGGTAAGCCTTCTCTCTGTTAGCTGAGTCTTTCATCACCTCGGTCACACTAACTGAGTCCAGGTCTGTCTTACTGGCCCCGTCGGGCCCCTGGGGGACCTGCTTCCCCTCTGTGGGGCTGGAACAACGTGAGGACTGTCGTGGCAGAGACTCCACTGAGCCCAGTTTAATCTCCACCTCTTCGTAGATGTCTCTGGTGCTGCTCAGGAGGGTGGATGCCGGGCGCAGCAGCAGCTGGTTCTTCAGGATCCCCTCATTGCCACAGTTTGCAGCTTTACTGGGCTCTGTGGCTGCAGGCTTCTGCTTGCTGCGATGCTTCTGGCCGTTGGCACTGGAAGCTCTCTTTTTGGAGGTGCTCACAGGTGCTTCCTTTTTCTTCCTCCCACAGCACCAGCAAAGCAGCAAGGCAGAGAGGATGAGAAGAGGGAGCACGATGAAGAGAGCAGTGAGGCCAGCTGGGCGGCATACATTACTGAGCCTTACAGACAACACAGTCCTGCCAGCCAGGTGCCGTGGAGAGACGCAGGTCATGTTCTCCACCAGATGCTGCAGCTGAGTGGTCCTGTTAACCTTCTTGCCCTCCTCCAGGCCTTCCAGTAACAAACAGGAGCAGTCCCAGGGGTTCCCATCCAGCTCCAGTGTTTGCAGACTGGGCTTCTGCAGCAGAGAGCGATGGAGGAAGCGGAGCTGGTTTCCCTGCACATAAAGCTTCTGAAGGGCGTCTGAGTCCTGAAGAAAACCCTCAGGAAGCTCCTGAATCTGGTTCTCGCTCAGATCCACCTCCATCAGACTGGGCTGGCTGGCCAGAAAATCCCTTGGCAATGCTGTTAGTCTGTTATGACCTAAGTAAACCCTCTGCAACGTAGAGACGTCTTTGCCACTCATGTGAACAGAGCTGATATTACAGAAGGAGAGATCCAGGGTCTCGATGTTTGTGTCATTGGTAAACACAGACCAGCGCACATGGCTGAAAGCCGAGCCTGAGTAGTTTAAGCAGCAGACGTCAGCAGGAACCTCAGAGGGGAACTGGGACAAAATGGTGGCTGCTGGACACACACATCCACCCACAAGTCCCATCTCCAGCAGCAATGTAAAAATCAGCAGGACTCCACACTGGAAAACCATCTCTGGAACAGAAAACACAGTGAAACACAAGACTTCATCAGCTTATTGCTCCTGAGGTGCCCCGGCCTTACCTGCCTCCTGGTCTCTCTCTGGCATCCACTTTATGTCGGCTCACAGTTGTAAACCAACCTAGCAATTTCTCTGAGGACTCCCGGTTGCTGTGAGGATCGTGGGAGTTGGCATGGCGACATGGGTCACTAGGGATCAGGAGTCCAGTGTTTGGCTGTTGGAGAGGAAACAGATGCTACAGTGACTTCACGTCAAGGCTGCGCCGTTAACTGGAGGAGGAACTTGTACAAATATTACCTGAAGGTAAAGCTGGAGCATAAAGTAGCAGGATCACATTTAGACTGTGAACCACTCAAATCTGAGGATCTGCTCCAAAATATAAATATTTTCATTCATTGAATCAGTGTTTATGCTCCAATGATATTTTAACTTCTTTTAAAAATGTATGCATTAATGCTTTAGTCTGGCTGTATCTATATTTATTATTGTTCACTCAGTAAAGCACAATGATGGACAAATAAACCCAAACTTTGTTTAAGTAAAATTACCCAAAACCCACCGACAACAATTCAAAACAACCTGCTCACATTGCAGGACTGTATTGACAAGACTTTAGATAGGTAATAGAATGCAATTTTATTATAGTTAATATAAAATAAAAATTTGATCACAAAAAATATATTATGGTTTTTGAGTCTGTAGCTCACCATAATGGACACCTACTAAATTACCAAAGAAAAAAGACACAGCAGCAAAATAAATACTTAAAACAAAGCAATAAAGACTGAAACATTTGTTAGAAATGCTGATTGCACTGTTAACAAAGTAGGTCTGGTTGACAGAGTGTTTACAATGGTAAAATCAAAATATCTATGTCACTTGTATGGGCCGGGCTTGTCCATCAAACTACAGCACAGAGGGCAGGTTCACTGAAAATTAAAAGGAACAAACAGGCAAGACATGAAAACATAGTTGAAGGCCACAGTAGAAAACAGCATAAATGACCTTAACTGTGTTCAAGAAGGTGCCTAAAATAATGTGAAACAGCTTAATTCCACTGTAATTTCATGTAGAGTAGTAGACGTTACCCCTGTATAACTGTTCCCAGGTTTCATTCCCACCATGTGTCTGCTTGGGAAAGCGTGACATGACAGCCTGCGGGGAAACTAATTGCTGGTCACTTCCTAAAACTCCCATGTACTGTGTGATGCTGTCTGAACATGAAAGCATATCTGGTCGACATAAACAAGGCCTGTGTTTTATGACTTTACATGTGAAGCAGGCCGGAGGAGCGTGAACGCTGGTCGTCACATCACTCTTCCTCACACGCCACACTAGAGCTGAAACCAGCTCCACAGTCAGGAGGCAGGAATGCATCGACTCCACAAACAACAGAGCCAAGTCAGGACCAGCGGAGCGTTTAAGCAGGCCTGCCGATGTCATCTGTGATAATCTGGACCTCTTAAGCACAAAAAAGGTATCTCACTTCACCTGCTGATGAAAATGAGTCTTTGTAACAACAACAAGATCAGAGGTAAAATGACTGAGTGATTTTTGATTCCAACAAATCTCAACAAGCAAACAACAAAAACAAACATCAACAACAAATTCATTATTTAACTCTTTTTTTTTTTTTTTTTAGAAAAAAATCTTATTTATTTTCACTTAACTTATATGATATTTACTGGGTTTCTCAGTCACTGATTATAGGAAACTGTATATCTTTTAATTTTGGATGAAATAAAAAGACATTTAAATATGCCAGCTCAAACAGTTAATCAGTGAATGGAGAAAATAATCAGTTTTCATGGCTCCAAGCTCCAAACCCAAAAATTGACCTTTACATGAAAAAAGGGAGCTCCTCAGTAACACAATCAAGAAAAATCTACAAAGAGTAAGAACAAGTAAGTCAGGCTGGACATAAGGCTCATGAGCAAACACGGGAAGTGTGTGTCAAAGGAAAGAAACTGTAACTATTTGTTGCTCGCAGATATAATATAGCCAACAGGTGAAGAGCGTGTTTGACAGGAGGATGGGATCTTGTACATGTATAGAGTAAAGTAAGAAATTTGCTTTATTTGTATCAAAGAGCCTCCAGCATCATCCATCCATCCATCCATCCATTTTCTACCGCTTATCCTCTCATAGGGTCAGGGGGGCTGGAGTCTATCCCAGCTGTCTTAGGGTGAAAGGCAGGGTACACCCTGGACAAGTCTCCAGTTCATCACAGGACACATAGAGACAGACAACCACTCACACTCACATTCACACCTACGGTCAATTTTAATTAACCAATTAACCTAATCCCCATGCATGTTTTTGGATGGTGGGAGGAAGCCGGAGTACTCGGAGAGAACCCACGCAGACACGGGGAGAACATGCAAACTCCACACAGAAAGGCCCCAGGCCGGGAATCGAACCCAGTACCTTCTTGCTGTGAGGTGACAGTGCTAACCACTACACCACCATGCCGCCGCCTCCAGCATCATGAAGAGCTGTAATTCAGACTATGGAATTCTCTGAGAAGTCAGAAATGAATCCAGAATAACAAACAACTGCTAATTTTTCTTCTGTTCAGGAATGACAGGCATCTCAATCAAAAAAATAATAATTTGCTATTTTTTCAGATTTTTTTAAAACAATAAATTTGAAAATTCGTGGATAACAACAATAATAATTATATTTTAGCATTAAGGATATAATTTAGATTAAAGAGCTTGTATATACTGGTGGATGAACCATCATAGAATCATGGAAAAAAATGGTAAATATTTCTTTTATTTATTCCTATTGTTCTAATGCGTTTGTGCTAAGCTCCAGCAAGAGGACATTTAAAGTCGAGCGGTCCAACAGCACTGATGACAACAAGAGTTTAGTTGCAGAACACAAAGTTATGAATGGGAGTTTGTGATATCCAAAACTGCAGTTAGTAGAGACAATCTCTGCTGAGAAGTTAATATAATAAATACATACAGATGTAACTCCCTGCTCTGCAGCTCACTTTGTCTGTTTGCCGTTTGGCATTGAGCAGGTAGCGTACAGCTTTTTGATAGAAAACAGCTGCCTGCTGCTGGACATGGTGACACCGTTGAGACAAACCAAAACAGTAAAGCCGTGGGATGTAAAAAAACAAAACAACTGAGCCAAACAACGTGCTAAAAAGCTCAGCAGAGACGAGAGGAACTGCAGAGTTAAACGATAGTTTATCATGAGCAACCTCTTTCACTTACAAGTGACCTTGTGATCCCTTGTTAATATCAACAGTATCCATTATAGAAGCTTTAATGTCACACGTGTGACTTTAGTCGTTATGTGTTGGTCAATTTCTGTTGTGAAACTTCATTCATTATAAAGCAGTGATTTATTAATAAGTCCTCCAGAAAAAAGAGAGTGCAATCATGTGAGGTGAAATGTATTCCTTGTACTCCTTGACAATCACTGGAGGTTAATGCAGCTGAATGTGTGATTAAAAAACAATAAAGCATTTTCAGATAAGCTTGTGTTTGCTTTTAATCCATAGTCTTAACCATGTGAACTGAGCCTCCTGTCAGTACACAGTGTTTAATTGTCATTATTTGCATGCTGCTCTGCTCTGTGAAAAGCGTTTGTCCTAACTGATAGCCATCAACAGAAGCTATATTCAAAGCTCGATCACTCTAAAGAGGAAAAAGATTTACGTGGTTGCACGTACATAATAATTTGCTTAGATCTGGAAGGTTTGATTGTCTTTTTCTAGTTTTAAGTTTAGGATGAAGTAAGACTTTTGTACATGTTTCTAATTCTGTAGGTTGACCAGTTAAGATAACTCGACTCATCTCAGCCTGTTTCTGATAGAAAGAGTCTAAAGGTGAGAACATGTTCCAGAATCTGACAGCTCAGGAAAATCTGAAATCAATCACTCTAAAATATTGACAAGTGGCTTCTTTGGATTCTGAAGTTACACACAAGAGACAGTTGTTGACAGAAGTACGAGTGTGAAGCCTCTTCATCCAAACAAGAGGGATTTTCATCTCTCAGGGTGAGAGGAGCGAGCCAGGTTTGAATCTGGTGGAGAACAGGGGTGATCTCACTCACTAACAATGTCAGTGCTGCTACATCCTCTCCAGCAGCAGAGCTTCCTCTGGAATAACGGTCTCCATTCTTCGCTCATAAAGCAGTTCATCAGAAGACATTGTATAACCAGGGCTGCTGCGCCTTGAATGACTATGGGAATATACAGTATATACATATATATTTAATGTCCAGTAATCAATAATTTAATTTGATTGTGATTCTCTTACATCTTATGAAGAGCTAATTTAAGTATTATTATTAGTGTCATATTGTCAGTGTGTTGAGGTGAGGTACATAGGGAAAAAAAACTTTACAGAACACAATCAAACATTTCAATTAAATAATACAGAAACCCCCCAATTAAAAAGATCATTTGATGTACTTTTTGGGGGTTGAATTAGGTAAGACTTGAACCAGTGACCTCAGTACTGGTCATTATCTTGCTGTGGCTCTGCACAAAACACATCATAATGTCAGGATTTCAAATTATAACCAGACAGAACTGCAGCTGCACCCTACATGGTTGATTGACGCTCTTACAAATAAGCAAAATGTACATATGAACACCTCAAAATATGAATGCACACCTGTTTGAGATATAAAAAGTGTGTTCTTACCAGGGAGTGTCATGCCTGCTGCAGCCCTGCTGCTCTCTGTCAGAAGCTCAGGAGAGATCTGATTGAGGAGCCAGCCTCCTCCTCCTCCTCCTCCTCTTCTTCTTCTCTGCATCCCATCAGCTGTCCCAACTGAACTTCTCTGATCTGAGGGTGTGTCTCCCTCCGAGAGGAATGTGGAAATACAGCCTCCATTCAGTGTGTGTGTGTGTGTGTGTGTGTGTGTGTGTGTGTGTGTGTGGAGAGAGAGAGTGTGTAAGGGTGTAAATCATGTTTATTCACTCACACAGCTCATCTAAAGTGTTGTTATAGTATATGTGACTGAAGATGACAGATCTGATCTCCAGAGTTCAGCTGCTGCCTCCTGGTGGCTCAACTCACCCTCTAACACCAAACTGTTCAGCAAAAATCACTAAAAATAATAACAATAAATACGTTCAATTCCATGCAGCATTTAAAAACTAATTTAAGCATGACACTGGATTATATGTTTTAATTCTATTATTTATCATCATATAAAACATGTAGTAAGTTTGAATATGTGATATTATTTTACATAAAAAATCAAAAATACATAGATACATAAGATAAGTATAGATTAGATTAGATTTCTTGGAATGTATTTCACACATTGCATCATCTATTTCTAATGGACTTGCCAAGTAAACTTTCTCATTCAGCGTTACCACTGAAGGTCAATTTCACATTTATATTTTAGCTACCTCTACTATTTTTTTATGTATGATTGATGGATGACAGTATTAAGCAGCTCTCAACAAACTCAAACCATACCGTCAACATAGAGCTACAGACTGTCAAAGAGAACATGCTGAAATTATAAATTGGAATAATCAGTACGGTAAAGGACAGATGATGAGTTGGCTAATTTAAAACAAAAATGCCAAAAACAGTAGCACTGATTATTGAGCTTGATATAATAGTGAACTAAATATCTCAGATATTTTGCCAGTACAAGATATTTGAAGATCACTTCAGTCAAATTCCAGTTTTCTGATATTTTACAACTGATTAATTAAGAAAAGATCATCAATAATGACAGTAAGCATTAGTCGAAGCCCCAACTCTGACAAACACAAACTATACAAACAATTTTTTTTTATTTAGATATAAAAGACAGACTATATACACTGTTCAATGACAATAATATCTCTGAAATGCTACAAAATCAGTGTAAACATATTTTTTTTTTCTGGTTGGTCATTTTCTTAAACTCTCTGTCATGTGACAGAAAAGAGTGCAGAGAAGTTATTGTAAACAATGCACACCTCGCCCTCACCGAATATAACACTGATACTACAAAAACATGATAAAGAAACAAAAAGAGACCATATAAAAAGGAGATTATGCCACGGTCTCATTGATAGGTTACACTTATTGAAATGTTTTTGTTGGCAACTCTCACTTCATAACAGATAAATGACAGAGGACACATTTTAGTGCAGTTTTTTGTGTGTGTGTGTCAGTTTTAAGTGGCAGTTGTCCACACTGATCCACTCTGTACCACCACAGTATATGTATACGGCCTTTCAGACACTTGGTGACAGCATTGCTCCAGTTTACTGTACGCTCCACTCTCAAATTAACCAGCAGTTGGTGGTTTCTCAGTAACACTTGAGTGACACATGGCAACCTTAAAGGAACAGTAGGACATTAGGGAAATTGGGGCACTTATTATCTTTTTGGCTGAGAGTCAGATGACAAAAGCATTTACATTCCCAGATTCAGTCTGATTCAGTCATTTTTACTGCTTCAGTTGTTTTGTTTACCATATGTTGATTGTTGGTTTCTCAGTTTATTTGGTCGTTAGCAGGATAGCTGGTTTGTTGGCTGCAGCGTTTTCAGCATACAGACGAGAGTGGTATCAACCATATTATCTAACTGTTGGCAAGAAAACAAATATTTCCTGAAATGTTACATTCATCATCCATTAGAACATAATGGTTCCACCCTTTTTAACCTGTGACACCCTTAAATGAAGCTACTTCCAACCTCATCTGTGAGTTTTATGTTGAAACTAAAAGTGCTGCTCAATTCTAACCTTCTCAGATTGTTTCAAATTTAATTATGGACCAAAAGAGAAAAAAAACAAAACTCCTTCAAACAAACAAAAAAAAAAAACACTGTAAAATTTCTTAAGCAGAATTGTGCAATTTTGTTCTTTGGTATCTTAATTATAATTCACCCCAAACAGATATATTTATCGACCCTGCTACTACATTATAAAATCCCATACTGACTAATGTAATGTGTTTTGACTAGCTAGAAACAAATGAAAGCTCGTAGCTCATCCTATCTAGATCACATGCTGTGGTCATCTCTGAATAAAAATAGTCACCACTATTCACATTTATAATTTGACCAGATTTTAACTTTGGTGGCAGCTCTGTCTCTAGTCAGTTCTATTTTTGTCTGCACCATTAAAAACGACAAATTTTCTGTCAAGAGCCATTCTACCAGATTCCACCTTGAATAAACAGTATATTGTTGGTGTGATTGTGCGATCACCAGAGTTTTGTCCTCAGCGAAACAAAGTGATCACTGGTTGAGTTTTTTGGGGTTCTGGGTGGCTCATCATGAGTCCAGGTAGATGGAGTAGATCTGGTTGAGGCAGCGGTCGACACCTCCTGCCTGGAAGAGGAAGCTGTCGTCTGAGCAGGGAGACAAGGAGTAACCACCGCCTGCCTGACCCTGCAGGTCCTGCAACAAGTCGAATCCTGATGGGAGGAAAACTCAAAATAAATCTTTTTATACAGCACATTCTTTCTTTGATGTGAAGGACAGTGGGTACTGCAGTTATTTTAAGAAACAATCAAAGAGCTCATTGACAGATATAACTAAATCCTCTTAAAGGTGCAGTATGTAGGATTTGGCGGCATCTAGTGGAGAGGTAACAGATTGCAACCAACTGAAAATGCACTAAGCGTGTTGGAGAACTAAGGTGGCCTTATCCAGCTAACAAACACAGCAAAATCTGTCCAGCTAGACAATAATTATTTTGTATGATGTACTCACCGCGATGTTGTCACCGCAAAAGTCGGTAGATATGATAACTGAGCAAATTTTGAGACAGTTTCTCCCGGAGGGCATTCATAGATTTGTAATCGATTTTTCAAATTTAAAGTTTCATTTGAGGCAAGAATGAAAAAAAAAATAGCCAGAAGACAGGTGCCTCTCCAAATCCTGTGGCAATTTTAAGAAAATCTGCAAATGTATGCATGTTTCTATCCAGTTCTGTTATAAGATTATTTAGAGTTGGTTCGTTGAGATGAGCAGTAGGTGGCACTAATGCCATTAAACCAGTACAGAAGAAGAGGGTGCAACAAGATGATGTAATAACTTTTGAGTGCAGGCCGTTTTATAAAACAGAAAGTGCCTTGTGCCAGCATTTTGCCCATTTTGAGTCATATTTCTTGACCCACAGAATATTTTGTATTATGTCTCTGAAAACACAGAATAGCTCAAATGAAAGAAGAGACTCTATTTCTTCATGAAAAAAATGTTTGTTTTTACCTTGTTCCTTTCTTGTTTTATCAGAGGGAGTAGAGGCCACTCACACCCTAAATGCAGAATGCGTCCGTTTTGCTCTCTAATCTCGATCGTCTCCACTTCCTGTTTTGATCTCTATGGTGTATACCGTCTCTTTATGCTCAAGCTACATCTTCCAGAAGCCCCAAAATTACCAGCTGCCGAAAAACCACTTAGACATATTATTACGTCTATGGCACTCAATCGCCAGATTTTAAATGATGTTGAAATACATCAATGGCACTCAGATACCCCTTTTCCACCGGGGTGGTTCCAGGGCTGGTTCAGGGCCAGAGCCTGACTTAGCACCAGTTCTTTGTGTTTCCACAGCCTAAGCACTGGCCCCTGGTGCTTAACACTGGGGCCACGTAAGCACCAAGTCTTTGCTGGTCCAGAGCTAAGCGCCGATTATGTCGGGGGCTTGGGACAGGGTTACTGCCGACCAGAGTAAATACTTCCTGGTTCGATTGCAAATTAAATGTACTGAAAGGACTCCCGGGAAGTGTTGCATAAACTGTTACTCACTGAAATCCTGATCAATATTGTCCCACCAGTACTGTGATGGATGTGCCCAGGCAATAGGCGACCTCTGTCTGGCTGGCAGCCGCGATACAATCTGTTCACAAACAGACTCGCTGCTCGAAGCGATTGGTAATAGTTATATGGCATTATATTTGTGCCACATTCCTGAGTGAAAAAAGACAGATTTTGAGCGAAATATATTCTGTGCTTAGTAAATTTATTTTTGCCACAATCACTGCTGAGTCTGAGTGTTTCTCAGTGGATTTTTTGCAAAAACTTGTTTTGATTTCACACCGCACAATCTTTGCCGGGTGAAAACTAAAATGCAGTGACATACTGACGTTTTGCGGTGATGTAATGATGTGGCTCTGACTGGGCTCTTTACCAGTGGAAAAGTGACAGGTTTTCAGGAGGAACGCAAGTTGAACCAGCACTAGCACCAGCACCAAACTAGCACCAGGTTCCTTTTGGTGGAAAAGGGGTAAAGAAGTTAAAAGAGCATCAGTCGATGGTGGGAGAGTAATGTAGAAAACATGAACATAAAGAACAATACACCAACTCTTCAACCTGAGACAAACAAACTATCTTGCTGCATTGTGAGTTTTTCCTCCATTAAAAATGCACATAAAACAGGTGGATGGAAGGCTAGAGTCAGAAGTTCAGTCATATTTTTTTCTCACTTCCACAGATCTGGTCAATTCCAGCAAAGAATCACTCCACATTATGACACCTTTACTCTTCTGTCTTACCTGTAGAATGAGAGGAGGAGGAAGAAGGTGTGAAGTAACTGGCAGGTTCGAAGCCTCCATCGCTGACTGGTTGAGCCGCCTTTCCTTCTCCGTACAGACATCCTTGAGAACCACAGAGGAAACGATAAAAACAGCAGAACTAAAAAACTCTAATCTGATGCTTCTGTTGACATGTGTTCAGTGGACTCTGCACCTTGCTGCTGTGAGAATGCTTGCTGGTGATTGTAGGTTTTATGGTAGCCCTGCAGCTGGACGTCCACTTTGTTAGAAGAGGAGCTGACTGGGCCGACATCAGCAGACATGAACAACGATGCTGGTCTGTTCCTGTTGACAACACAACACCAGGCAGCTGAATTACTCTGTATGGACATGACCAGACGATATACTATACATACAGCCATGGTGAACATAAGCTGATCAGACATAACCACTGACAGGTGAAGTGAATGAGACTGATTATCTCTTCATCATGGCTCCTGTCAACAAAAATGTTCCAGCATCAGGATTTGAGTGAGTTTGAGTGATGTCTAGAGGACTGGATCAGAGCCTCTCCAGAAGTGCAGCTCTGGTGGGGTGTTCCTGGTCTGCAGTGGTCAGGATCTATCAAAAGTGGTCCAAGGAAGGACCAGTGGTGAACCAGAGACAGGGTCATGAGAGGACAAGGATCACTGATGCTGCTGGTCCTGGTGGTCTGATCCAACAGACCAGAGGAGTTAATGCTGCTGAAGATAGAAAGAAGTCAGAGACCACAGCACAGCTTCAGGGCTGTTTTAAGGTAAGCTAAGCTAAGCCGTCCACAGAGGGGGAAATTTGCATCATTGTGTGGATAGTGCAAAATTATAAGAAGGGCTTATCATCAGTAGAAAAACAATAAAAAACTAAGGCATCATATATACAATATAAGTGAAAAACTAAGGTTTCATATATAAAACAGAAGTGAATGGACAAAATTAGTGAACACAGTGGACTGGTGTAATAGAGATAGGACACTGAATGATATAAATGGGAAAAAGTGGATCCAACACAATATTTTTTCATCAAGGGCCATTGCTATCACAGCCTTGGACTCACCTGTTACACTTTTTTATGTAATTTCTTTACTTGTAGTGGTAAACCATTGCTCCTGGGCTCAATTCAAACTAAGCAACAGCTTTGTCGTTTTTATTCTACTGTAACTCTAGACTCACTAAAGTTTCTCAAACAATCTCTTCAGGCAGATAACCATTACATCTGACAGCGTGGCAGCAGCTGTGTTACCGGACACAAACATGCAAATACTTAAGACTCTTGTACAAACAGAGCTGTTTCTACAAGGAAGCGTTTCCACCTCGAGGGGGGTTACTGTAGACGGCCTTTGTGTGGAGCCGTATCCATCGCTACGCTGCAAGAATGCGCTGACTGTGCACAAACGCTCTGACTCAATTTGGAAACGAATGACTCAGACGAGCCAAGTCGACAAGAAGGAAGAAAAAGCGAATATCTCTCCGAGGAGATGCAGCTGAACCCCCCCCATATGGTATGTGACCCCCCTCTTGCTCCTTCTCGTTCTCAGCATCTCATGAGAACTCTCCTGGATGATGTAGTGTAGGATATGGGTCCCCAGAGAGCTGGATGGCCTTGGTTTCTGCTGGGCTTCATAAACAAGCCAGGCCTTGTCAGACACACTGATAGCTGCTGGCTCAAAGTGCCTTCCATATTCACAACTGACCAGCTATAAAACAAAGGAAATGTTTGCAGATTTCTTTACATATCTATCATTTATCATCCCCAAGTCTCTTTATTGCCCATTTCCCATGTCAAATGCTATTATATTTAATTTAACAGTCTCTGTGTTCAGTGGAGAAGCACAATAAAAGCCAAAATTAATCAGAAGGACTTTTTGAAACCTAAACTGATATAACTTACAGATGGCTGTGGCTTTCCAAGGTAATGAAGACCAGGCCTTGTGTAGGATTATGTAAACAAAGAGGGCTTTGATATAGTACAACTGTTGAAATAAATGTACTGCGATGACTACAAGCCCCAAGAATTCAACACTTCTTCTGGACCCCCCTCCTCACCCTGGTGGCCCCAGAACCATCAGAGCTGACCTCTACTATAAACAACCACGGCTGTTCCACCGCTCACATTCTTGCGATGTTGCAACAACATAGCTGGGATGTCTGAGCCGTGGCGTGCGTGGCCCTGCTGGGTCGATCTGTCGTTTTGTGGCCAGCGTACCCAGAACTTCTCGAGCTTAACGGAGAGCCCACGCCTGAGGGAGCGGCTGTCATCACAACCTAAGGAAACTGTTTCTCTGATCATATTTTACCGGCCGAAACCCCTTCATCTTTTTTCTTTTCTTTCCAACTAACTGCAGCCAGCTGCCCTCCTCATAACTGGAATGAGAAGAATCCTGAATTTAAGCTGTTATGTTTATACACATATTTTACTGTGTGCAACTCTCGTTGCTGTTTTTTTAGCAGCAGCACACTTGGACTGGATGGAGAGTGGGGATGAGTCGATTTACAAAACTATGTCATATTTTTGGCGGACGAAAGATGCTGTGACATATATTTACTGGATCACAGAGGATCATGTTAAATGTATGTAACACTGATGGAGATTTATTGTGATCTGAGAGCTACCAATCAAGTGCTTAAGAGAAACTAGAGCACACTCAGGGAATGTCGGAGATACAGTAAATGCAAAAAATGTGTGGACATGTCAAAACATTTCAGTTAAACCATCCATTTGGATCCGATGTCAGACGGAGCTTCTGCAAAGTAAACTTCATTACTTCCTTCAAATTGTATAATAGTGTTTCTGTGCGAGAGCCATCCCGTTTAGTGTGCCTCTATCTGATGGAGACGCTGCTCTAAAAAGCTAATCCAGCTCTCCCTGACCGCAACACACACAAACACTGCGCGTCACAAATACTCACTGATGGACAAGGCTTAGCGCGGGGCCTCTGAATCCCCCAAGTATTAAATAATTAAAAGAAGTCAAAATGGCTCGTCTCAGCCAGAGTAAACACACGCCTGGGTATGAGGTCAGAGCCTGATGCCGTGAAGCACAGATAATTTACTTTCACGTGTTTAACGTCTCGCTAAGTCATTTGGGGGAAAAACAAGTGCTTGTCTGCTATTGGCTTTGGCAGGCCGTCATGTACTGCGGGCACCAGAGGGATTCTATGACATCCTCAGTGTCTATAAAGAGGCGTCAATGGACAGATTGTGCAGAGCGTCATGGAAGCTCTGGCTGCAAACCTTGAGGGGATGGAGGCTGAGCGATGCTGCATTATAGCAAGTACAGTTATAAGTCCTGAAAACACACTGACACTCGTCCTCTGTGTGTGGACTTATAGCTCTACTAAAACATCACCTTGTTTGGCAAACACCAGCATTTTCAAGTACTGCCTATTGTTAATTGCATAAATTAAATACTTGAAAGGCTATCCATCACTTTAATTTATTTTGCTCCAACATTTGAGTTTTTTCAAGGCCTGTTTGAGGTCTCCACACCCACAGAAACACTGGACAAATGACAGTATGATATCTGTATTTGCATTGTTTTCAACTTAAAGGACCCTTGAGACCTTAAGGCTATAGTCTGTCATTCTGTTCAGAAGTACTTTTTGTTCTACTGGGTGAAATGTTCCTTCCACCCTGAGAGCAGTCAATACATGATGTGTTCAGAAAAGGGAATGAAAAGAATCAGACCTCTGTGGCAGCTACAGGACTGTAAAAACTCTGACCAATCAACTGACTTAGGTCCGAATGGAAAGAACCAATCAGATGCCTTCATTTCTCCTCCTGCTCATGTCCCCCTCTGTCCCTCCCTCCTCCCCACTGTTGCTGGAAATATCCAGCACACTCCTCTGCAGAAATACAGAGTTAGCAGAATAATCTGTTCTGTAGGGAACAATGGCAGAGAATTTGCAGCCAAAAATATCACTTTCAGGATTACTTGTGACGACTCACCCTGCTAAATAGACAAAGAGAAGAAAGAGAGGCAGAAAAGACTGAAAAACAAAACTGGATAAAGATAAGAGGACAAACCAGAGTGAACATCGATGCAGGCTTTGAGCGGTGGAGACAACTGAGGAGGAAGAGGTGCCACTTTCAAATCTGGCTCTCTCTTTTGCTATAGCTCTCCAAGATTACCAACTATACCTTTAACATAATTATCTCAAATAAACAAATCCAGGGGAAATCATTTAAAACTGACATTATGTCATATTCATATTCATATTGCAATTAATGTGTTTTTTAATTTTCTTTATACATTTTATATTCAAGAACATCCTTAATCTGCCTTCACATAAAGGCTGCAGGCAACAACAGCAGTTGCAGTTCATTGGTATGAAAGGTGAACAGCAAACAATTTAATTTGAACTTGAGAGATGTGTCACACTCCCCAAAAATTTGAAGAGTGAGTGCAGATCGAGTGGCTTAAAACGACACAACATTTAATTTAAACTGACATGCCATAATCCACCATCTTCCAATGATGTTCAAGTATGAACAACAACAACAATAATATACTAAAATTAACATTCCAATATCACATTTGACAAAATTTAGCACAAAGTTCAGCATAAAAAAAACAAAAATTGGTTGAAAATTTAGTTAAAAAAAGGTTTTCTGCAAAATGGTTTTGTGCTAAGACTTTAATAAGAAACTATTATTTTCACGGTCAATAATAAACCTTCAAGCTGAAGCCTGAAAAGTCTGAATTTATGTACAGAGAAAAGAATCCATCTTAACTCTCTTTTTTGGCTTCTCTGCCAAGACATAAAGCCCATTTGAAAACAACACTTCGTGGAAATACTGGACTGGAAATTCCTGTGAAATTCCTGTGATTTTATATCACTTATTAAACCACAAAATGTTATTTTGGCCCTTATCGACTCTTTTTATTGGATGGGCTGCCTTTGTTGTTACCGTTGTGCCAATTAAAGTGAGTTTACGGGCGATTCTTTAGTGACCAATGATTTGAGCCCATGTTGTGAAGAAACTGCTGCCCTGCAGACCTTCAGCTGTATCATTTTAGCTTTGTGTCTACTTTTATACTGGGCAAGATAGAATGTGTCTCAGTTTACTGTACACATAAGTTCTGTGGCCTCCAACTACCCAATCAGTGCAACCACAGAGCCAGAACTCCATCTCTGGTGATAATGTTGCTGGTTTATTCAAGAATGCACAAGCTCACATCACTCCGTTTCCAGGCTTGTGCTGCTTTTCGGACGAGAGAAAAGTGACGAAGAAAAGTCACATCACAATGGGGTTTCCATGGCGTCCATGTATTCGAGGCTTGACATCACACAGAGGAGAACGGTTGAGCAGATTAAAAGTGCTTTACTACGTATAGATTCGCCAAATGAATGAAGACTTTGGTTCAAAAAACTTGCAGAATGCACAGAAGGACAGGAAACTGTGGTCAGTTTTCACTATTTTTATCTTTCGTAGAAAATAGCTCTGGATGAAAACTGCCAAATGCAAATGAAATCCCTCTCAACTCCATTGTATGGTGCTGGCAGCAGAAGTCCCTGCAGCAGATAACTCAAACCTTTGCCAGACACCAGGGGTAAGAGGGAAAATATGTTTTCTTTTGAGTGATTTGGATGAATGACCATTTGAGTTTACCTCAGGGCACATCATTAGTAGAGCAGTAGCACAACACCCTGTTCCTTTTTTTAACAGCTGCATCTCATAATGTGAAAGGTCATCTTTTTTGACGATGACGTTGGTCCACGGAATTCAAAATGGAAAAAATAAACAACACAATCTCTGTAAAAAAAAAACTGCTGATGATGTCCATGAGCAAGGCACGTGACGTCTAATAGCCAGTTTGAAAAAGTTTCAAGGAGAATAATGTTTATATAAGTGCAGCATTGCTGAATAATGTGTTTACTACATACAAATACACTATTGACTTCAGGCTGTAACATGTTTAACTTTAACACTTACCCCTCCCTCATGCTGCCTGTGTTGGTCAGTGAAGATATTGGGCTGTTGGCATCAAAGTTTCCCTCCAAGCCCCGATACCTGGTGCAGGTGTCCGCTGGTGGAGGGAGAAACTCAGAATTTGCCCTGTTGTGGGTGGAGCTGCTGTTTGAGTACACACCTGAAAGAGATTTTTCAAAGGATTACTTCACCAAAAATCAATATTTTTAAGTATCAACCCCACATGCAAGCTTGAATGGCAGAATGGTTTCTAGGTTGCTCCTACAGTTGGATTAGATTTACAGTGAGTCCAACAGCAGCCCAGAGCATCCACAGAAACATCCAAAACTTAGAAATATGTTTAAAAAATACAACTTTTTGCAAGCGCAGCTAATGGTTTCTGCTGTAATACTACTACTAATTCATCAATTAGATTATACAATGCCAGAAGAGAGGTAAAGTGTTCCTAAACACCAAAGGGACATACTTGTTTTTTTTTTCTCACCAGCTGTCCAAAACATCCAAATAACTGACAATGTTATTAAAAGCAGCAGATCCTCAAATGTAAAAGAGCTGGCGATTCTTATTAATAAAGGAATTATTACAATTCAGCAACACAACGCACACATAAACACTTGACAAAATTAACTACACTTGCAAAAAAATAAGCTATATTTAAACATATTTTAGATTTTACTTTGTCAATACAAGTGTTTAAATATGTTGAGCACATCCATGGGCAGAAAGATGTGGATAATGTTTTTTTAGGAATGTATTTTCTTCATAGTCATGTCTAGCTCAAATCTGAGTTCCTTCCAGAGAATCAAGCTACAAACCTTTCAGAGACATGTTTGAGGCCACTGTTTGATACTAAAAACACACTTTTTTCAGAGCTGTTCATTTAAAGCTGGAACACAAATACCAACAGAGCTTTCAGCGCTTGGCTTTGGGTTTAAGAGGGGCTGATGATGATAGCATATGTCACCTTAAATCCAGCACACACGCACAATAACACACATACGCAGGTATATACATAATAGTTGGAAAGTAATGTTTGGCCATTTCTGATAAGGATAAAGTCCTCTTGGGACATTTTCAAAATTAAACACTGACATGCTTGTTTCACCCTGAATAAACATAGCTGGTAGTGTGCCGTTTGAGGCTTTTCCCTCAAAGTCTTCTGGGTAAAGCTGCAAGTAGTCTGAAGTAATAGACATGGACAGCTCTCCTGGACACTCTCCACTCTCTTTTGCCAACTGAGCCTCAGTGTACCTGACAGCTTCTTGATCCCGGTTCAGCCATTGAAAGTGAAGGAAAAAAGCTTGGCTGGAAAACCGGTTTGGAGAAGCTGAGGGACGGGCGGGGAGAGGGCCAACATGCCCGCAGTCAGTGCCCGGTAATTGGACAAGGTAAACACTGGCAGGATGAGCTATCATCGAAGGAATGGGAGAGCAGGGAGAGGAAAAGGAGCAAATGAGGCCATGGGAGAAAATGAAAGAGACAGCTTAACAGCCCAGGTGTTTGGGCAATTACCCCCTCTCTTTGTTTTCACTCGTTTCCAGAGAGGTGTTACGTAGATATCCATTTGCTTTTGCTACCGTTTCATCTGTGCATACCTGTGAAGTCATCTAAGCTGGGTAAAGGTGAGCCGTTTCCTTGGTGGAGATGCTGCCTCGCCAGGCAGTCGCTCAAAATGTCAGATTCCAGCATTGTGTGCACCTGAACCTGTCAAACAGACCACATTTCACAGATCAAAAATGTTCATATGGATGATACAAGTTCACCGTGTTCACTTAGTGTGCTTTTTTCACATTGGTGACCGTGTGCAGATGCTTGCCTGCAAGTGGGGATGAGAGTAATTTTGTTAAAGCTGCAGCTTAGTTGTCTTCCAATAGTGTTCTGCTGTTGGGCAACACATGGAGCTGCACTGCACTTCCACTTCTCTTTTGATTACATACAGTAGATCAATTGAAAAGGCAGTGGGATCTCTGCAGGCACTTTTCTACTGTTCATTTTTCAAAGCAATGATGCTTGAACCAGCCTGGTTCTTGTTTCGTCTCGCGATCCAGCTTCTCAAAATCCACAAATCTTGTTAGGCAATCTCATTCCAAGATGTTCTAACAAAGTTAAGGCAAGACAATTTATTTTATTATCCAGCATTAACAGAGGATCCCCCAGGACTTTCCAAAACAATTTATGGACAACTCTGGGACTCGCTGAGAAGCTCGTGAAGGACACCCAGGAACCACAAAAAACATATGAATAATCAGTGAAAAATGTGCGCCTAAAACCAGTGTTTATGAAGATGCAAACTTCAAGAGCTGTGACGCATCAGCTCGGAGAAATGTATAACCGTGAGGAGTTTATGAAGTGCATGTTTAATATTTCAAAGTCCTCCTTAGCCCCACAGGGTTTACTGCAGCGCAGGGCGTGTTAGCCATGTCACAACTTACGAGCACACGTGTTTCTGTTTAAAGCAAACAAGGCATGGGAATACACAAAAGCCCCAGTGTCACTGACGGTCCATCGAAAGCAAACAAGGCCCAGATAACACTGAACAATGGGCTCCCTATTCTGACTTCCAGGGAGTGTGTGTAATATACTTTGTTTTCTTGTATTTCATCCTACTGAATCATAAACATGCTTACTCTCTCCTCCTGTTGCTTTCAGAAACAAGAAGTCCTCATGCTTCTCTGTGGAAAAGACTCATCAAAAGGCAGGAATCATTTCACTTAATTCAAAAAGTGGGGACAAAAAGACCATATTTAAGCGTGTATCATTTAGTTGCTGCTATATTGACCATTATTAGACTACATTTTGAGGCAATGCATAACTCAAATACTCTTAATAAATATCTTTTCTGAGTGTCTCCCTCTCCTTCACTGCCTTTACTCTTGCTGCAGTCTAATCAGGATATCTAATACGTATTATTTCTGCCCTTGCAGCTCTGACCAGCTCTCCTGAGTGTAGACTTTCTGTGTATGTGTGATCTCACCAAGAAACACCTTGAAACATGAGCCACCAGTGATCCTTAGTGCTATCCTTTTTATGCTTTCTGCATATGTTTTAAAGTCTGTTTAATGACACTTCACATTTGCGCTCTTTGTTTTGTACTGCAACTTCTGCACAACAATTTCCCTCTGGATTAACAAAGAGCTATCTATTTTATTCTACATGTATCAGATTATTGAATCAAACATGGAGATAAAGAGACCAGAAGTAACACTTATTCTTCAGATCTAATATCAGAATTTGGGAACTTACTAAACTTACACTAAAATTGACTGTATTTTTTTTAAATATTCTGTTTATCTTTGAATTTGACCATTTCCATAAAAAGGCATACATTATGGTTTGTATATTGACTGTTATAATATCTATTTGGATCCTGAAACTGCACAGAAATCAAAACTACTAACTATTAGGGTTAACCACTAGATGGACATGGATTTTATTTTCATAAAAAATAAGTAAATAAAATCTCAATCGAAATTTTGACATGACCGTTGAGTAATAAAGAAATAGTTTATGGAGACTTTGTGGTGGACTAGTGGTTTCAGAGCCTGACCATGGAACCACAATGCCACTGGTTGAAGTCCAGCAGTGTGCCATTGTTGTGTACCATTCTCCACTGTCCCCTGTCCAATAAAAGCTGAAACATGCCACTGAAAGTCATAATAACTACTTTTGAAAAACAGAAAAAAAATGTTCACACAGACCCTTTTAATTTCTCGCCTTGCCTTTCCACCACATCTCATCTAATCTATCTTCAGAAGCACAGGAAAGTAATGTGTTGGTGATCAACCATTCAACAAGGAGGAACATGAGTGCTGCTGTTACCTTGACCTCCCTCTCCTGAAGGCCTTTGGCTGAATGAGCTTTGACGTGTTTTCGTAACGAGCTGGGATCAGTGTAACGTTTGCTGCATCCTGGGATCTGACAGGCGTACGGCTTCTGTGAACCAACCGTGACGAGGACGGTTTGAGAAGAGCGAGGAAGAAAAAAGAGGAGAGAAAACTGTGAGGGAACAGAGTTTTTATGTCCAAAAATATAATCTGACTATATACAGTAATACATAGGCCCCAAAACACACAACACATCCCTTATGTTCATTTCATTTCATTTATGTTCATTTGTTCATTTGTATTTTATGCTCATGGTTGATAACATTAGTGGTGGTAGAAGTACTGAAATCTTTTACTTAAGTAAAAGTCTCAATACCATAATACCCTACTACGAGTAAAAGTCATTAATTTAAATCAAAATGTGCTCAAAGTATCAAAACAAAATACTATATATATATATATATATATATATATATATATATATATATATGTGTGTGTGTGTGTATATATGTGTGTGTGTGTGTGTGTATATAGTGCAGCACAGATCTTTATGTGAAATGTTTCGTTAATCTATCCAGCACTGTGCTAACCATAATGATCAAAGAAAATATATTTTCTTACAAAAATACATCACATACACAAATGTGTTGTAAATATGACATAATCCTCCAAGAGGTCACAAAATAAATCTGAGGGGTTGTGAGATGATTAATAGGGTAAAAAATAAAACAAAAACAAATCTGTGCTACACATGTCTGGAAATAGATGTGACTTTTCCCTAATCTTTGATTTTGTATTGTCAATTGAAAATTAAAATATGAAAAATGTTGGGGGTCAAACTAAACCAGCCAACCACTGTAGCAATCACAGCGGTAAAGTAAATATAATGGAAGAGCTGCATAAAATTATTTTTTAAAAAAGTACGAGTGCCTCAAAACCTAAGTAAGTAAGCTTTACTAATACTGCGCCTGTCACAAGGCACTTTACAATTACAACAAAACTAAATAACAAACAGTTAAAAAGTACACACACATTTAAATTTAAAAGGCCAAAACAACTCAGTGACAATCACAGCAGCCCCAAGACAGTTAAGCAAAAGCCTGAACAAATAAACAGGTCTTTTGAAGGCATCAACAGACTCCATCAAATGCAGAGAGAGTGGAAGATCATTCCAAAGCCTGAGAGCCTGGGCAAAGCTCTGAAGGTTAAAACCTATTAGAGTGGGACAGAATTCTCACTGCAGAGTATTGGCAAGATAGCTCCTTCTATTATTATTTGCTCTAGACTCAAGACTTTATACATCAGGTTCCAACATTCACCACATGATGTGGATTATAGATATGATGCCAAACAGAAAACATATTTGTGTATATATATATATATATATATATATATATATATATATATATATATATATATATATATATATATATATAATAGTCAAATTGAGTAACATCCAGATGGTTTCCTGCGTACAATAGTCTACACAACAATAAATGTGGTTGCTTGACATGACATCTGTACTAACGGAGTACATTATGTGAACATTTTACACAACGCACTGAAAACGGAGTATATTTACCTTTTATCTGCAGGCTTAGGAAGGAGAGAGGAAGAGAGAGAAGAGTTAAGAGGAAGCGCTCAGATATATTCTTCCTCCTGATCAGCCATAAAGCAACTAATTCATTGATTAAGTCAAATTTAGCACACTGCGATCAGTGAAAACAACATTTTCATTCCAGCCAAGAAACTCTAGCCTTTCACAACAAAGGTTTTAAAATAAAACACTTTATATTGAACATAAATAAACATGCTTTTAAATGGTTTTACTGTAAACACTATTATTTGAACTATTATTGGGGAGTTCTTTCACATAAATGTTTTTTCACTATTTAACTTAAAATGTCTTTATTCCACAATCTCATCAAAATTTGGATGAGTAAATGAGTCTATTTAATTCATTACAAACTTTTTCCATTTGGTGGAGTCAATTAAGTTTTCATGAAAAACACATGAACATTATTAATTATATATTTGATTGATATTTTTATTTGATATATGAAGATATATTTCAGAAGTGCATTTACATCAGAGCAAATATTGAGCAATAATCTTGCTCTTGTGAAACAAATTCAGAATAATATTCCCTGGGAGGTGAGAAGGATGATGAAGTGTTAAACTCTCTGTCCTGCTATGCTTCATGATTTGATTTCATGCGTAGCGGTTATGTCAGCTGCTAAAAATTAAATTGATGGATATACATGTCAGAGTGTAAATACATGTCAAAATTATACAAATATTGAAATACATAAATCGCCATAGCTTAAACAAAGCTTTCCTGTGTTGTAATCCAAGATGTTATGACTAAATTGCTGAAATTCATGTTTTATTTGCTGTTTTGATTAGTCACTTATTATTTCACTATTCTTGTCGATACCAATTGTTACTGATTTATTTTCATCAAGAAAGTCGATACAACCAAAAAAAAAGAAACCACAGGGAAATAAATCATGCAAAAATCCATATTAAGCTAAAACTTCAGGTTATTTCAGTTAAGACGTCATCACCTTAGAGACCTCATTTTGGAATCAATGTTTTCATAACACTCCATTATTCATAATCTACATAAAATACAGTACAAGATATCTAATCTAACTTGAATACGTTGTATTGACACCAGTACCGGCTTGTTATGCTATATTCAGCAACTATTTACTGGGGGCTCAGCGATGGCGCCAGATGTGTCTGATCCTTGATTTGTGACGCAACTGCAAAGCCACTATTAGCCAGCGTGAAACCACAAAAGGGAGAAAATAACTTTCTCTTCTTGTTGTAATAACACTGGAGTGTAGCGTACAGCTCCATCTCACCCGTGTAATAAGAGATCTGATTTGCTGGATTACTGCTAAGTACTCGTCGCTTGTCAGCAGGAGTAAAAATAACTGTGGGTTATAGAATAAATCCACAGCAGGTATTCAGTTTCACAGTCCTAAAGAATGTCCTGTGCTGTATATGCTGAGAGAGGAAGAAAAAAGAAGTAGCCCCTCATTACCAACTAAATATTGTATCATACAGAGATCTATGTATTTAAAGCCTACAGGAGCTTCATTTAGATGTTGAGGTAACAGCTTTTTTCATTCATTGGTGGCTTTTATGTAAATGTTCCTAACAAATGTATGCAGATATTAAATGCAACAGAAGATCCTTTACATAAAAGAGTACTCCACCAATTTAGTAATACGTTCCTAAGAATCAATGCAATTAATGTAATAAAACCAGTATCACTGTCTTTTTTTATTCCACGCTCTCTTTATCAAAATCTCCTGCCCACAACCCAACAGCTGAAACTAAAATCTAGTAGTATTACCACAGCTGTCAGATAAATGTGTAAGTATGAAATTGCCTCTGAAATAACAGTGAAGTGGAAGTAAAAAGTAGAATCAAACGGAAAAACAACTTACTTTCCACCACTGGACATGAAAGCACGTTGAAAGTAAGAGCCACCATACTGGCATGATATTTGGCACCTGCAGGTCACCTACTGTACATAGCTGCAAAGTTATCCAGACGAACTATATTTAATCTCTCTGTGCATGTTTTATTTTGTGCCCCTGCAACCTTAATCTGACATTAGTAGCTTTTTTAGGACTTGTGTGCAATATTCTAATATTATACTATTAGGAATAGAACAAAATTATGTTCACATATGCATGCATGCTAGAATGACGTGATGTTTGGACGTAAGGATAACCATACAGCCATGTGTAGTGTTACTGACCGTGTCCAGATGTGTGCGCTGGTGTTTGGCCCGGTCACTGGAGTTGCTGAAGGCCTTCAGGCAGCCGGGATGCTGGCAGATGTACGGTTTCTCTCCCGTGTGACTCCTCAGGTGGATCTTCAGGTTCTCTAGACGTGAGAACGCCTTGGAGCAGCCCTCAAACTGACGAGCAAAATACAGAGTCTTACTGTCACCTGACACATCCACCATGTGAAGAGTGACATAATATAAAAGAAAAGGTCAGTTAGAATAGGAGTTAGGTGACATTTGTTGTGGACCTATAAGATACGTATGTCTGCAAAACCTCATACAAGCTGCAGGGCCTTCATTCATTAAGTTTTGTCACAGTTCACAGTGTTGATAACAATCTTTGGTGTTCATTTTGTACATAAAAATTGCAGGACAACTCAACCAGGAACAAAATGTGATAATGCAAAGTGCAGAGTGGTTCACTGGACATTTAAAGGAGACAAATTGTGCTACTTTCCAGCTTCATACTTGCATTTTGTGTTTCATGGTCTTCCACTGTGTTAATGTTCAAAAAATTACTTCTCATACTGTATTCACTGTATGTATTCACTCTTTTCATGGCAGGTTCCCTTTACGTATTTTATATTTGTATACATGTGCTAGTTTTATTTCACTACTGGTGAGGTAATAAAACATACAAAATTCTTATACAAATCATATATAAACTCCTTCTGCACCTTTTAAAAGCATCCTAGCCTGTTTTCATGTTACAGATGAGTAATGTTGTAGTCTGGTCCAACAAAAATACCTGGCAAAGTGGTGATGTATCTCACTATAAATTCGTACATTTTAGGTTATTAAATCATAAACTTCAGTTAATAGCCTTTTCCCAAAGAGCAAATTGGGACGAAACCACACACACACACACACACACACACACACACACACACACACACACACACACACACACATCAGACTGTGGTAGGTTCTGGTAAAAGGGTTTCTGTTGGACTTGAGCCAGACAAGAAGCAAATATCATCAGACTGCACACTGCAGGCCGTAAACAGAAGCTTTATAACTTTACAGGAACTGTGTCACATTCAATCTCACAGACTTAAACTGACCAGTGTTTTCATTTCTGGCATGTAAGTCAAAGTTTAAATGGAAATATTTGTCATGGTTTGATTTAAACCTCCTGGAACTCTGACAAGGAGGCAGAGAGAGAACATTCAGACGATCACAGGAGAGGATATTAAAACATTTTCCACAATTCAAACATTAAATCCAACACGGGTTGGATGTTAAGAAGACATTTAGTATGATATTTAAATGGATTTATTTTAGGGGTTTTAAAAAATATTTATTTTATGATTTCTTTCTGAAGAGGATTAATACTGTTTTCCTAGTCTTCAAGTAAGATCCTGATCAGATTTTTTAAACTAAAATACAAGAATAAAGTGTTTAATCCTTTTAAAACCAATCCAGAAGAAAATATGGAAACGTTTTTTTCTACCCAACAGTCATACCAGGCATTTATTAGGTCTTGCTAATGAGTAACTAAATGTCAGTCACCTCGTTTAGTTTAATAAGTCTGTACATAAAAAACACTACATCATAGTGAAATGAATCCCAGGTTTGGAATCGCCTTGACAAACAACAAAAAAAACAAAAACAGAAATTAAACATGACCCGTTAATAAAAAAAAAACAAAAAAAAAACGACTACTCTACTATTCAAACTCTCAGTAGAAGAAGAGTGATCTACAGGTACATCAGCACACCTTCTCAGATGATGGGAAACTGAGGTCATAACATGCTGGATGTGCTTTACTGAGCTCATGCGCTGAAACAGTATTTGGAGTTGTTTGAAACTCTTATGTGCCTTCAGTGTTGCTTGCCAGTTTACACAACGGTTAATGGCAATTAAAAGATTATTTTAAAAAAAAATCAAAGAAATGTAATCCAACCCTTGTTTGAACACTAAATAGAAACAGATTTCAGTCTTCAGACAGAGCATAAATACAAGCACAGTTTTAGTCAAGTTTGGTTGCAGTTTATTATTTCCTGTATCTCCCATAAAAATGTGGGGATGAAAATAAATTCTGAAGATCTTGTACACTGAGCTTCCCTCACATCGCTTTTAAAGAGGTTTATCTTTAAATTTTATATGTAGTTCATTTAATGTTTTACCACTGTTTCACATTTTAATTGTTTGATTTTTGAGTGTGTGCACTTAAAGGATAAAAGGTGAACAATACGCTACAAAAGGCCAAACCAGCCATGTGTTGCTCCATCTGTCAGTACGCTCTGACTGTGGCTCTGAGCTCCGAGCTTATTGGTTGGTTCTGGTTCTGTAATTTTTTAAAACAGCTGGGCACTGTGTTTTTGAGCAAACATGACTGAAACAGGAGAAAATAGTGCATGTGTTGGGGTCTATTGTCAACTGTGGATAAATACACATTTGGAGCTTTTGTGAGTATTTTAGGCAGCAGATCATCTAAATTAAATGTGAAAGTGTGCAGTTTGTAACCACCCTTTATAATGAAAGATCAGCAGGACAACATCATTTGTCTGACTTGCAAAAATTGCACATCACCGTTGGAAACTAAATAACTGGTTAAGGTTTGGCTAGGTTTAGGTTTTTGACAACTTGACTTGGTTTAAGGAAAGACCATGGTGTGAGTTAAATGACTACTTTGTTAGGAAGCTCCTTCATCATGGTTAGGAGACAATTGTGGTCGCACAATAAAAAAAAACAATGTGGACACAAAAGGTCACCATTTGGTTGACCCATACAACCCAGACATCACCTGACTTCCTCCTTTGCACCCATCATAATTATCCTGCTGCTATAGGGCTTTGTCAGCATTGAACACTATAAACACACGTCTTATGGGGCACTTGCTGACTGACATTTTTCTGAGGAAGACAGCCTTGGCAGAGTATGTGACTCATAATGAAGGTTATTACATAGCTTTGTTGAATACTCAAGTCTGATTGGTCAGTTACTGCATTTATTTTCATTTCTTATTTCTTTATAGCGGGCCACAGACCTTTTGTTATGGGTCATGTCTAAATGGTACCCCACAGATTCACTACCTGATGACCTATCCTTACTTTAACTATTCCAGGTCTAACACACACAAAATATTCTAGACACTACAATGATTTAACTGTATCTGCACATGAAAGTCATTTCATCACCTTAAAGTTTGGCTGATGACTCTACCACGTGGCTTAAAGTGCTTTAGGAGCTGGTGTTCACAGCCTGGTAACACCTGTCTGATCTGAGACTTGACATAAGCAGCTGGTAAATGAGGCTGAATTCATTAGCACACACTGACTACATTCATGTGAGAGATTCATTTTTCCATTGCTGCACAGGGAATGACTTAATTTACATGTTTTGGCCTGAATGCTTTATGAAAATAAAGTGACGTTATTCACGTAGTTCAACTGCAACTGACTGCTTTTTGTGAGAGTTGATGTTGATTTAATTTTATTAATCTGTTTCTCCACAGTAATATATTTACAAGCTGACCACAGATTAGCTCATTTAATGAACTAATTCATTTAAATTGGAAGTGTGTCCCTGAGTGAAGATTTCTGAATGAATTATTAATCTCAGGTTGATGACAGCGAGAAGTGAGGGGGATTTGAAGTGAAGGTCATCATGGGACGGACGTGTTCAAGCAGCAAACATTGTGTTTTATAAAGTGACTCGTGACAGAAGTGATGCAGGGTGACGCTGAGCCGCTCAGTCACTGTTGTGATGGTCAATAAAGGAACTTCACAAGCTCAGATTCTTCAAACTTAACCCAGTCTTATCTTTAATGTGCGTCTTCTGTTGTATTTTTGTCATGTTAATAGTCTATAACTCTTACAAAAACAATCCACAAGTTAAGTAAGTAACTTAATTTTTTATTCTTTAGGATGTCATGTCATCATTCCCAATTTGTGACACTATTCATGGTTGGCGTGGTTACAAAGAAAAGTGACAAATGCTCACATATGAAAAACATTTTGCTTGGAAAATTAATAAACCATTGAAACATGGCCATGAATTATCACAATAGCTGTTGATAAATTCTCAGTCAAATGGCTAATGAAGGCTGGTCCTGGTGGTCTGATCCAACAGAGCAGAGAAGTTAATGCTGCTGAAGATAGAAAGGAGTCAGGACACACAGAGCAGAGCAGTTTGTCACATATGAGGCTGTTTGGCACCCAAACAGACCATCACAATATTGGGCAGGTGGTCATAATGTTATGCTTTATCAGTGTGCATTCCTGCTCAAAAAGTGTTTGCTGCACCAAGAATTCTGGGACTAGTCTTAAACTTCACTTGCTGTTACCACGGTAACCACGGGTTAAATCAACAATCAGGAATGCAGAATTGAAACGTGCAGACAAACGTGCGGATATGCATGTTTCAGAGGACAAGAAAGGCCAAAAGACAGGAAAGAGTTTTCTCTGGAGGAACGTAGTTTCAGCAGGAATGAATGATTTATAAAATCACTTTATAAAATCACTACCACTATAAATTCATTCCGCAGAGCGATCAGCAGGTTTTAGGGAGCTCAGTGCTACAGACACTTCCTCCATTCATTCAACACTGCCATGTTTCTTCCTCTCATGCATGAGTAAGGGAAACCTGACGTGAGAGGAGGAAACTGTTTGATCATCTCTCTGTCTAACAGGCTCTTGATTAACGGGAGCACTGTCTGAGAAAAGTCCAGACAAACTGTAAGCAGCGTAATGCCTTCAAAACCCACTTAAACCTCTAAACTGAACATCTGAAGGCAACACAGTATTGGAAAGGATGAGATTTGTTTTGACTGACTAAAAATGGTAGCGACAGTATAATTGGTGTTGAGCTGCAAAGGTAGCAAGTTTGATGAATCATGGATGAAATGGGTTAAGAAGAATCAGTAATGCACCCAAAAAAAGTTTGGAATTTGTTGTTTTTCATGATGTAAGAAGAGGAGCTCACACTGGCCAACACCTAGACTTGTCTGGCAGTATGTACCCAGGTGTGTGACTAGGAACTAAATATCATTTAAAATTTTTACAATTTTTGTTATTTACAAACTTACGGTTTGTGCATTTTGTTGAATACCTTAAATTAAAAGTTTCCTGTAGAATTTTCTTTCTGTACAAGGACATTAAGATTACGTTAAAGGGGATGTTCTGCTTTTTTACAAATTTCTGGGGTAAAATACTGCCATTTACTCACCCATTTCACTTTAGAGTCATTTGGAGTATTTCTGATGATATTTGGATGTGATGATATCCATTTAACAGGAGTGAATGGGGCACTGAAATGCAGCCAGTAAATGAAACAAACTTGACCATTTTTCAAATGACAGATGTTTAATAAGATGGGCTACACTATTATTATTCTCATTTAAGTCTTTTGTCTGTAACTTGAGAAAATTCAATCTGTAAACAGACTCTATTTCCTGTGTATCATAGTTTACTACCCTAGTGTCTGCCTATGTGTCCTTCACAGTACCTGAACTAAAATACTTATTTCTGTCACATACACATGCATGCTTTGTTTTAGTCAAGTTTGTGTCATTTACTGGCTGCAGATCACTCCTGTTAAATGGATATCGCCAAAAACAAAGATCGTCAGAAATACTCCAAATGACTCCGAAGTGAAATGGGTGAGTAAATGACAGTTTTTTTATCCCAGAAATAAGGTCCAATTTGTAAAAAACAGAACTTCCCCTTTAACTAAATTTGTGTGTCCGATGTTAAGAGCATTTGATATTTTATTCTTAAAATATTTGCACCAACTTTAATGTATTTAAACCTGCATTGATTCCTATTTTCTTGTAGCCTGGTCTTGTAGCCAGACCCTCGTACTATCGTACAGAGGGTCTGGCATTCCTCCAATTGCTAAGGTTTGGTCATGACGTATGTAATGCGCCGCTAGCAGCTCCTTCGCCACTAACACAGGTGAATAAAAAATAAGAGTTTTCCTGAACCGTGTGGGCAGCAATAAAAGCCAGCAATAAAACTGGTTAAATTCCTCTTGCTCCGACTTCAATTGCTGAATATTTGGGAGCCTAACCAAAACAGATTGAATGGCTTCCTTCACTTCCGTCCCCGCCGCCATGACCAAACTACAACCAGCTAGACTACAACACAAACGCTGTGCATTCAGCATCATCATTAACACCCGCCTCCCCCCATCCCCTACCATTCACTGATTGGCTGGGATGGAATTCATCCTGAGAAATCGAGTACAAGGGGATCAAACCCAGACGTAATCTGCAGGGAAATGATAACTGAGCGAAAGATTACGGAGGGCTACGGCCAGGCTGCCTCTCGGCTGGTTAAAACATGATAAAATGTCCTCTTGGGTGGCAAAAATGTGTGTTTTAAGTGCCCTCAAAAAGACGCTGAACTCTTCAGTGGTGAGAACATCCTGTAGGTGCCCTTTTTCCTTTTTGCCCTTGCCCTTTAAAAAGTCTTTACATGCCACTGATTATAGCAGATATATCAGTTAGCAATCCCCTTCCCTTGAGAAACAGTGATGGCTCTGGAAAGAAACCATTCATTTCTCCCTTTTCTCTGACACAAAACATTTTGACTGTGTTGGAAATATTTTATCTTACAACGACTCGTTTTATGTGTAAAATGGTAAATTATGTTTCTCTGGTTCTGCATCATGATCAACCAGACAAAAGCAAAGCGACTCACCATGCATTTATTGGGTTTTTCTCCGGAGTGGACCCTCATGTGGATGAGCAGCTTGTAGCGGGCATTGAAGGGTTTGTGGCGTCGCACGCAGCCGGCCCAGAAACAGGAAAACTCTTCCCCTTTACGCTGGTCGATGTGCACCTTCTCGATGTGTCTCACCAGCTCTTCCTGGCTGCTGTAAGTGGCACTACAGTCGATCCAGTGGCACGGCTGGTCCTGCTGGTCGATCGTGCGGTCCTGGCCTGAGGCTCCATCAAGCCTCTGGAAATGAGGGGTGCCGTCCTGACCTTGGGGGGGCTGGCCCACATGGAACAGCTCCCCCTGCTGGTTGGTAGTTTGAAACAGTTCCCTCTTACATGGCGAGAAATCATCTGCAGGCTCTTGTTTTATAGAGTGACACTCTTCCTGTATCTTTCTTTGCAGATGTGGAGTTTTGTTGCCACCAGGTGCATCCGAAAGAGGCAAAGAAGAGGCAAAATATAAAGATGAGGAGGAGGAAGAGGAATTAGAGGAGGGCAGAGAACCAAAAGGAGGCAATGTGGCACAGCTGCTGAGCATGTAGGATAAAGGGAGGGAGGGCTGGGGATAACAACTGGACTTCTGAGTATTGTTTTTAGGATCTGTGTGCGCTATGGTAGCAAAATCCTCCATAGTGTTTTCTATGTGTGTCCCAGCTGTTTTACAGGTGAGCAAGGGGGTGAAATCCCGGCCCAGTGAGGACAGGGACAGAGAAGTCCTTGGGAGACAGCAAACGCCCAGACTGCCAGAGTGTATGGAGGACTGACAGAAGCCACCAGAAGATGGTGGCGCCTGGAGGTCCAAGGTGTCCTCAAACACTGTTCCAAAACCAGGAAGAGTCAGCTGGACGTCTGGGGGCCCCAGGTCAGGGGGCCACATCCTGGCCCCCCGCTCGCTGACTGCCACCAAGAGATCCTTTCAGTAAAATTTGTAATGCTGACTCTGTTGGAGCAACTAAGAATCCATTGGAGGTAAAATCATCCACAGCATCTTTGAGTTCTCAAAAGTAATCAAATTAGGCTCATTTTCAGCGGTTAGCATCTTCTCATTCAACATGTGCAATCTTCTGTCATTTGTTCCAAACTGCTGCGTGGTCAGTCGTCATCTCTCGTGCTGCACTGTGGGAGACAGAAACCAAACCCAGATGAGTCATCTTAAAAGACGAAACAATACAAATAATACAAATCACTTTCTGAAAAACAACACTTAAATGACTTTCGATCGAAGGAGCAACTAGATCCTTGACTTATGGAAATGTACCAAAACAAAAAAAGTTTAAGTCCTGCGAGTGAAAGCTCTTGTGTTTTATCAGCAAAGTGTTCTTAAAGTGTCAAAAGAAAAAAAACAGCTTCTGTAGCTGCTGGATCACAGTGCTGGAGCTAGATGAAACTACTTTATGTATAGTTGGGTAATTTATCCCAATAGTTTACAACCTGAGGGGATGTGTGATTATTAACGAGAAAACAGAAGAAAAAAAAAAACTTCCGTCCTGCTACGCAAATCTGTAAATTTACTTTCCGGCCTTTTATAGTTTCTCTTTTTTTTTATCAACAAAACCATGCGAGAAAGCATATGCATACCAATGTATTTATAAGATTGTAATAAAAAAGGGAAAAAAGCATAAAGCATAAAATAATCCAGGACCAGGCACTCAAATTGGGTTGAAAAAGTAAAAGGCCTTTGATTTGATGGGCTGGAGTCATTAAAAACACACCAACACGTGTCGACCTGCACTTTCTTCAGGGTGTGGAGACACAATGGGTGCTAAGATACTTCAACTCTGCTGTACAGTAAAATATTAAATACTCATGAATGCATGAGAAATAATTATGCAATAATACATTAGTAAAACAATTACAGGGGTCATTTTACTGAATACTTTAAGTACATGATACTTTAAGTACATTTTGTTGATAATACTTATGAGCTAATACCTAAGAAATATTTTCAATACAGGACCTTATAATGTATTTCTAGAACTGTTAATTTTATTCATGTCAAGGATCTGCACACCTCTTCCAGCCCACCTGTGGAGCACAAACATCTTTTTACAATGTTTTTTTAATCCAATCATACTCCCCAGCAGCCTGTGAACAGTTTGATGTGTAAAATCCCCATTTAAGTACTTGAGTAATTGTGCATAACACACCAATGTCACTTAAGATTTTTTTTATTGCAATGATGTAAAGCCATGACTCAGCTGCTGTGACAACTCTCTGTGCCATTCGAAGGCTTGATACATAAAACCCCAAAATGTGTCACACTCTGAAAGTTATTCCTTCATTTCCAGCCATCGCCAATACACCATTCAGTAGTTGACAACAAATGGACCAAGGTGAGCAGCAGAGAAGGTCCCAGATGAAGTAAAAGCAAAACAAACAGTGTGTCTGACTGCCTTGTCAGCAGGCTTCAGTCAAACAGCGCTGAGTGCGCCGGTGCATTGAGTGTGTGTTTGGTTTCCTTTGAGCGGCTCTAACAGTCGGGGCTGATTCATTACTGCAGGCATTAAGGCCACCCTTGCAGCAAACAGCCAGTCGTTGTGTGGCAGCAGATTGCCTGGAACCTGGTCCAGATGCTTGTTAACAGGGGACGAGTAATGGACCACATCTCTCTGCTCGCTAGTCCTGCAGGACAGGGAGGCTGGAAAAAGCACTGGGTCAAACAGAAGTTCCCCCACCCCTGTCACATATACAGTAGCTCTACTGTGCAACAGCTCTTGAGTGTTTATTAGAAAAGACTTGATTTCCACTGTTTTCTGCCATCTGCCAGATATCGATGATCTAATTTACAACAGGATGCCTGCCATGTGTAATTAGCCTTCGGAAAGATTCAATGGGAAGGTTAATATAGGAGCCAGGAACCAGCGCAGCAAAGATGATGAGTAAGTTCACTTCTGTAGTTATATTAGCTGATGAAGGAGTCACTAAGTGTAGGTTCATGCGCAAAGTTTCCTGGTATAGTCTGGTTTACAGTTTTATGACTCTTCCCGTAAATCCCCCTCCTTCCCTCCCCCACCAGATTCATGTAGCAGTGCAGTCATGGGAACTGTGGTTGAATCTTAATTAGAGAGGTTGCAATGTGTCTGCGTGTCAACAACTTGAACATGATTAATGATTCTTGTGGAGCAGAAGTGGATGACATGTTTGAAACATGATAATTGCAACCTAGTACCTGTTGGCTTTGAGAGCTAAAACCAATATTAGACTTTTGAGGGCAACCTGATGGATTTCAGATGCAGACAACATATTAGAGTCACAACAATCCATCTGGTAAATAAGTGCCGCTTTTTCCACATTAAACCCTACACATGTAGACATCCACTCCGACATAAATCCAACAGAGTGAAATGCAGCAGCAAATATAGAAAAAGATTGATTTTATTTTAGCAGTGTCTCTTCACAAACCACGTTGGTGCTAATCCAGAAAGAAGAGTCAGACAGTAAAACTAAGAAAAGTGTCCCACAAAGCCTCAACTGAGCCAGCAAACTGAATAAAATAGCAGGCACATCTCATGTGGTGTCTTTTAAAGACTCACTTGCTGAGGTTAGCTAAACACAGCTGTGGCATTTTAAGACAAGCAAATGTGTACTTGTCTCAACAATGAGCACTTTGGTTCTTGAATTACAAACTTTTTTGGTGCTTTTTGGTTCAAGTGAAACATGGGAAAACGATCCTTACTGAAGTGAGAGATGTGAATGCACAGAGTGAACAAAACGCAGTGTCCTGGTCCTTCATAAATAACCCTTGATCGTGCTGCAGAGGCATCGTAGTGGATAGGCAGTTACAGCTTAACTTGTATCAATACTGGTAATGTCTGTTACTACGAATTTCTACAGAGGAATCTGATGTTTTATTCAGTATCTCATTGTTTGTGCAAGGCAGAGAACAGCAGTTATCACTTCATCAGATACATGTGAAGTTCATTTTTTATGATTATTTATTTAGGCTTTTCACTGGTTATAACAGCGACCAGATGTTTACAAATCTGGGAACTTTTTATGGATCATACAATAATGGAAAATCATCATAAGGCTGTGACAGTCGTCATTCGTAGTTCAGTGAAGAATCCTCAAGGGAAGTTCAGGAACATTTAGCATGCAAAGGCTTTGTGATCTATTCTGCCAAATAGGTGGTGGCATACACTCTGGGGTGAATTCTGCATTTTTGTAGTCACTAAATCTGCACAAATAAGACAAACAGAAACCTCTGCTATTTGTGTATATTTTAAATTAGATAGTATGCATATTTTGTAGTGCAAAATTGTCCCAGTTAATGCAAATCAACGTCAATAGCATCACAACAATCAGTGCACAACGACAAAGCAGGGAGTGAAACTATCTATCATCTATCTTCAGACTTTCCTGTGATCATGGCACATTGAATCTCCAAAGAGTCATATTTAAACACCTCGTCAGTCAGGACCTGCGGCTGGCGTTGCGATCTTTTTTTTTTGCCTTTGTTCTACTGTGTTCTCGTCACTTTACTTTGCCAGATAGTTGTTGATGTGGCGAAAAAAGGGGCAAATTGAACTCAGCTGCAAAACTCTGTGGTCATGCTTGTGCTGTAATATCATTAGCACAATATCTTTTCCAAATCAAACTTTGAGACAGGACAGATAGCAGTTGCAACAGATGTCAGATACGTCTTTGTTTGCATGTTCAGTACTTCAGCAAGGAGTTACTATCACATCACTACCAACAGCAGGATCACAGAGACATAAGGAATTAACATCATATGCTTCCAGGTACTGCTTTTTATGACATTTCTTTATAAATCATATAGGATTTTATGTGTTTGAAAGGAAAATAAGTGTTGTAAATCCTAGTTCCTGGATTTAAAAAACATGCATGGTGACAAATTGTGCGGGTAGAAATGCCCACAGGAATGGTATATTTCAGGTTAGGACAATATGTTTGCAAGAGGACAAACTCTCATAAATGTGGCTGGCCAACCATTAAAGAAAACAAGCGAGTTGCGTAACTAGTTTCACAACTGCTGCGTGTGTTTTTATGAACGACATGAGAGACTTGTATCCCAGTAACAGAGAAATTTGGCCGCAGGGTGAGAGTTTACACTTCTCTAAATAATTTGTGGCTCAGGGCGTCCATTTCAAAATAAGTTAATCCTGTCAAACCGATTATTTGGGCTATGAGTATGCTAATAAATCATAATTTACTCTACTTTCTAGTCATTAATGTTTATTTATCCAGAGGAAATTGAGTGTGCATAGCCGTCTGCTTTACATTCTTACACTTACATGCATTCACACCTTGGAAACATACAGAAAGACTACAGTTTTCTAGCGGTGCAGGTGGAGATTAAAAGCAAAAACAGTGGAGCGTTTCTTATTCATTTTACCCTACTACAATTTTTCAAACATTTTAGGAAAACAAAAAAGTAACACTGTAGATGTTTTAAAACCTCTAAACTCTTCAGAAAAACTCAATATTTACTTCAGCTCTAAATATCAATACATTGAAGGTACTACACTGATTCCCTGAGAACAACTCATTTTAATTTTCATTCTATAAAATATTATCTTTTGCCGATGTCATTTTATTACAGATGATCTGGTATTGCTAACATTTTGGCATACAAAAAATACAAGAAATGCCCACTATAGAAAGAAAAATGGTGCAGGCTGGATGTAGTTTGTACACCTGTGAGCACTGACGAGTTTAATTTTTAAATTTAAACTGTTACACATCTTGGTTGCCATTTTAAATAATCAGATTAATATTGGCCATCTGTTTTCATGATGTCTTTTACTGGCCTGAAAAGTCTCAATCTTATGATTTTATACTTTTCATAACGACAAAACAAACAATGTAATATGAAACTACAATAATCTACACACATCAGTCATAGTGTCAGTAACAGTATATTGTACCTGAAGCTGTGTCCCAGACAGTTTTCACCACCTAATTACTTTAAGGCCTTAAAACGTGATGCTTTTCTCCATCTCCTCATGAGGGCGTTACCCATCGCAGCTCCACAGAAACAGCTTTTTTAACAACTCTGGGAAATCACTGCACATATTGATCACATTATCTCCATTAGAAGAGACAGGACAAAAATATAATATATGAACACAACAAGACTAGAAAGGAACCGAAAAGGAAGCTAAAGCAGCACCATTCTGCCCGCTGTGGGATGAACAGCTGGATTTTCAGTTCATTCCAGGGGGGTCAATTTAGGTCCGACTGTTATGGGATATGCAGACTTTGTCCTTCCAAAAACAGGCAGAGCTTTGAAAGTAATATGCATAAAATCTGAGCAAAATGTTCTGTTTTTGTTGTGTCTTTGACACCATAAAAATTTCAGAGCAATTCGAGCTGTTGGACAGATTCAGCTAAGAAACCTAAACAAGGGGTTCATGAGGTGGAGGCTCCTGAAACATTTATTTATACTGAGGGTAGAGGCCCAGTCTGAAGCCACTGAGCTGACACTGAGAGCTGCAGAGCTGCACAAAGACGCAGACTGTAGATTAGAGGTGAACGACACCTTCTCTCCTCAGAGAGCAGTCAGTGTGTGTGGAAAATTATCATACCACAGGGACACTGACAAAGATGTGCTCAAGTCTTACCACTGGGTGATGTTTTCTGTGCAGCACACAGCTTATCTATCATAATAGAACAGAGCCACTAGAACATGACAAAAACACAGAATAACTGTAAAATTGTGAAGCATCTGCTGTATCAACAAAAACAACTCGACTCTTGCCTGTCAGGAGCAAAGGAGGAAAGAGAGGGTTTTTTTCTTTTTTGAGGTGCTTATAGAAGAACATGTTGGACTTTTGCTTCAACAGCATTGGTTTCTTTTACCCATGACTGTGATCATTCTTAAACCTTAACCAGGTTGATTTTGTGCCTAAACTTAACCAAACCTTACCGATAGCAATGTCACATTAAAAAAACAGATATATTACAACTGTGTCACTCTGAAGGGAAGCTACAAATGATGGCACCACTCACATTTTTCATGTTTCATCTGTACAAATCTGACCACAACAACTGGAAACATGCATTTGAGCAGAGTTTTTGGCTGACTTTCACGAATATTAAATGCTTACTGTGAACAAGAGGGCTTCAAAGGGTGGATGCACAATATATCTGCATTAATATCGGAATTAGCCGATGTTCCAATGAGTAAAATTGGGCTGATATTAACAGCCGATGTTCCTTCTAGTTGCTGTTTTTGTTTTATTGAGGCAGCTGGGTAGGAAGCATGAGTGAGCATGTTGTGCGCATTTATTACAATTATTATGGTATCCAGTTCGGAAGCAGAAGCATTTTGTGCACAAACAGAACAACAGTTATAACGCTAACCGTTCGCTACCATAATAACTGTGATAATCTCCCAGCTGGAGATGGAAATTCAGAAATCTGGTCACCTTAATTTACAATCCAAACTTTCTCACATGAGTTTTGTCTGTTGAGGGAGATAAAGTGTACTTTAATTTAGTTACACACCTGCTAAAAGTGGTAAAGGTTGCTAAAAACTAACACTGTTGGTTACTTATGGGTAGCCCTGTTACCTGGTTATTTGGAAGTAAAACACATTTGAAAATAATCAGTTTGCAAGATTTTCAGTTTGTACACAATTTTAGCATCTCAGAGACTTTTTTTTAACATACACTATATTGACATTGGTAAATGTTGGCTATCGGTCCTAACAGCAATTTTCATTTAGGCGCATCCCTACTTCAAAGTCCATTTACTCCATGCTGATGTCAAACACCTGTGAGCAGTAAGATCAAATATAAAAGAGTCTGAAGACATTATGATCTCTGATGAGTGAACATGGCTCAGTACAACAGTCCAGGTAAAAAAAGACGGTGCTGAAATTGACAAAAAAAAAAGGCGAGTGATCAGAAGCTGACAAAATGTGACGCTTTATGTCAGTGCCACATCGGGTGAGGCAGTCATCCACTCAGCGAGCCTGGGCCGTTAAGTGTGAACACCTCAAAGACGCCAGTCAGCGGCTCCAACAACAACTGAACATCTAGCCTGCTAAATATCCAGTTAAGTCATGCTGACGTAGAAAGAGCTCCAGCCAGTGAGAGCAGACATGCACATGCAGCAACAACTTTTCTCTTTTTGTTCTTTCACTGGTAGCGCACAAACATCCCACTAGGGCTGCGTTCTATGTCTATGTTTGCAATGAAAAGTTCGCACATTTCCTGTGTAACTTCTGGTGTGAGTTTTTGAGATAAAACATACGGCAGTTGGCCCATCTGCTGATGAACAGTCCTGTAGTGTGAACACCTAAAGACTCCCAACTAGACAACACAGAGTCGCATGGTGTGAACAGGGCTTAAGCTACAGTTTGAGGCTTTACTCAAGTGACAAAACCACTGAGGACTGTGGAACAAAGCTTGAAAATGAAGTGAGGCATGTAAAACCATCTAAAGACCTCAACAGAGCACGTGATTACTCTTCCATGGCCCGTTATAGCAATACTCCAGATGGAAGAGGCAGACATGATGCAGGAGGGAAAGGCTTAAGGTATTTTTCCAGAGTTATTCCTCTGAACAATAAGGCACAAATTGAGACCCAACAGATGGGGACACAGGAGAAGAACAATCAGTGAGTCTGGAGCATGCACCACCCCATAGGTGTTTTAACACTGTTTGACCTCAAGTCATGGATGTGATCGATGTGGCCACACTCTGTTGAAGACTTCAAACTCTCACAGTGTCTATCCTGGTAAAAATCTCCTCGTTATTTTGATAAATGAGATCATTTGTATCACAGATGTGTGAACCATAATACTGGAGGCTACATTGTTTTGTTTGATTGTAGCAAGGAAAAGAATTCACGAGCATTTCCCAGATATTGGGAGTCAGTTTGGGTCAAAGTAAACTCAGTGGGAGCAGGTGAATAACACAGGCTCATGTTGCACAAAATAAGAATGTGTTATTGGATCACAATTCATGCATGTCATCGAAGGAAGAAGCTTGAATTGCTGTTAACCCCTCCATGGTGAGGCAGTGAATACTCCAAATAGTGCACATGTGAAATCTCATTGGAGCTAAAAGCAGAGTTTTTCACATCACATATTTTTATTACCTCTGCCAAGGAGGTTATGTGTTCACCAGGGTTTGTTTATTTGTTGGTTTGAAAAATAACTCAAAAAATTGTGGATGGATTTTGATGAAATTTTCAGGATTGGTCAGAAAAGGTCTAACTTAAAACTGATTAATTTTTGGTGGTGATCGGATCTGATTCAACAGCACCAACAAAAATGAATCAGTTTTAAGTTAGGCCATTTCTGACCAATCCTGAAAATCTCATCAAAAATCGTCCATAAATGTTTGAGTTTCTTTGCAAACCGACAAACTAACAAATACACAAGCCCCAGAGAAAACCGAACCTTCTTGGTGGTGAGAGTCACTTTAAATAAAAGGTCTGCGCTCTCTGAGTGCTTTTCTAGTTGAATATTCTTTCTTCAGATTTTAACATTTTCCCTTTTCTGTGAACTCGTCAGAAACCTTGTCATTGTTTGAGCATGACGTCCACACAACCAAATGCAGAAGGAGGAGGTACATTTCCTCAGATTTTGCACTTGACTTCAATTTTGAGGCACTTTACTTGAGTATTTCCTTTTTATTCTAATTTATACTTCGACCACACTTTGTTTCAGAGCACAGCTGGAGCTGCTCAGCTGGAGCTGCTCAGCCAGGCTGCGCTGGTTGAAGCTGTGGATGTGGTCGTTGCTCGGACTGTGGCTGCAGCTGTGGTTGCATCCATGGCGGTATGGATATGTTTACAGTAGCTGTATTGTGACTACTCTTTACATGCTCCTGTTAACATCAGCCAAGAAAGGATTTGACCATGGAACACTTTTATCAGACATGACAGATGTGGCACAGGAGCGCAGGACTACAGTAGCTTCAGTACAGCCAACTCAACCGTGTCAATTCACTGTGCACACACACTCACACACACACACACACTATTGAGTCATAGTCTTTCATTTTAAACAACCAAAGCACGACTACAGCCACAATCACAACAACAGCTATTGGCCAAAGCTATTTAATGCGATAACTACAGTTATAATCAGAGCCACAGTGTGTCAGAATCAGCCTCTGCAGCAGCCAGGTATGTACTGTATACAATGCATAATACAATATTAGTGCCTAAGTAAGCTGTACTTGAGCCTTTGTACATTGTTGTAATGCTACTTTTATTCATGCAGGATCTGAAAACTTCAACCACAACCACAGATCGGTACGTACAGTATCAAATCTAACCATAAGAGTGAGTGCAGGGAATAACTTGAGTGAAAACGTTTCAGTGACTTTCTTAGTTGATGATTTTTATCTCAGCATCAGTAAAAGTTCAGTCTTTAACTCAAACCAGCACTTTTTAGTTGTCTAATCGCTCCCTCTTCCTCCATCAGTGCTCACCTATCCCTCCGTTCTCTCCTCCTGGCAAACCGAAACATTTACAAGCAGGTGTGGATCTGTGAGAAACTCTGTCTGAGCGCAGATGGCAGGAAATTCCAGTGAAATGACAGTGGCTCTGTCCAAACCACAAGACAGTGTGAGCAGAGCCCTTGAACCAGATACAACGGGACCAGCAGCGGCGGCAGGAGCGCCTATGGACTCGACTTGGACTCCCCGGCCTTCCAGCGTCTTGAAATAGGAGCAGCTTCACAAGACGTCTGCTAAACCTCTTTTGCGTTGGACTGAGTCTGGTGCGGTGGTGGGTACTGACTGACTTGACTGAACGCATCTTTCACGGATGGTATTTGGTCTGTGAAACCTCATGAAAATAGATTATGTTTTGCATCTGGTGGTTTTTCGCTACGTTTTGTGAAACATGAATATTTCTGCCAATAGATCAGGCAGGACAATATCAAGCAATACTTTCCAGCTCTTCATTCAACACTCCTCCATATGATGTCATGGGAGAATTTATTTTACACAACCAGCAAACAAGAGTGAGGAAGTCTCAGACAGGAAGACAGGAATTAAAGTTTTTAGTTTACTTATTATTAGAATGACTATTGCTGTAGGATGAATAGATAGTCAAGTAAAATCAGGCTACCATCTGCTCACTTTACTGACGATGTTAAGGTAAGTGAGTATTAAAAGTCATTTTAAGTAGTTCACACAGGAAGGAGATTTCCAAAGTTATTCGCCCACCTGACCAGCTGTTCTAAAGTTTAAAGCATACAGACACTACTGATTAACCTAATAACCACCACAGATTAAGGTATTTGCACAGGCAGTAACAGTGGATGTATTAAAAAGGGGACAGGGGCACACAGAGGCTGCTTAAGTACTGTATGAGGCCCTGATTTTTCTTCGAGACCACAGATAACAATAGCTTTCTAAAAAAAGGACAAAGAAGGTTTTGGAGTCATGTTGCAAATACATTTGGGATTTGAGGGGAAGGAATGAAGCTGAGAGAGTGCGGTTAGGAGGAAAAAGTGTAGCAAATCATCAAAAAATGAATTAATAATGTAAACATACACATGTGCAAAGTTAAGTTTGAAACTTTCCAACTGGTTTTCCTGCCAAAACAACAATTTTCTTCCTGAGCATCGTTGAAAACTCAGATTTTAGGAGCTATTAAACACTCCTCCCTGTGTTTCCAGCTAGGCCCCTGAATCCTTTGAAACGCTCCTCTTTGATTTTTGTTGTACTAAAACTTTGAAATGTAAATTCACATTTCCTCTGGGAGCAGATGAAACGAGGAAAGCTATATGGGTGCTGAAGGAAGACTGCTTTGCAGATTCTGCAAGGAGTCATCAATCTTGACAGATCGCTTTAATTTAACTGCTCTATTTGTTATGCTTGCATGTTAGTTTAAGGTGGCCCCCAGTAATAATATTTAAACTTTACTGCAACAAATCATACATGGTTCGTTCTTTAGTGTACGCGTCCCAACACTAACTCTTGCAAAAACAGTACATTATGTTGATACTGGCTTTGAAGACGTACTCCTTAAGACATACACTTTTAATGTGACATAATAATATTCTGATTTTATAAGATGTTTCATCATGGTTGCTGAGTTTATTTCCTTCTATGTATGCTGTAATATAGTTTGCTGCTGCTGCAAAGATTTAATCTAACGCTCATCATTATTTTGGTTTTGTGGCCCTCAACTTTACTGGTTTTGTTCACTCTCACAGTCATCAAAGCAGCAAAAAAAAACAATGCTCTAATAAAGTCCACTGTACAAGACCTGTTCAGCACCGAACATCAGACAGCTGTGGAGAGTGAATGGACCAGTGGTCTGTATTGGGGGGGCATCGATTGTTAAAAAATGCATGCTAAAGTGCCCTCTTTTGGAAAAAAATATCAAGCACTAAAGTGCCCTCTTTCGAGGCAAAAAGTTGTGCTAAAATGCCCTCTTGGGATGTAAAAAACATGCTTAGGTGCCCTCTTGGGAGGCAAAAACACATGCTTTAGTGCCCTTCAAAAAGTCTATGCATGCCACTGGAATGGACTTACATCCATTAGGTGGCCAGAAACACAACTCTAAATAAACTCTAAATAAATGCTAAAGTTGCTCTTTATCTGCTGGATTTTGGGGTCATACAATGGTTTTCTATCAAACTTTATCATCTTTGTCAAATATATATTTTTCAGCTAGTTTTTCTATCCACTATTACTCAGTGACAATCAAACTGAGCTTGGCTCCTGGAGGAGCACTGATAACATCACTCAACATTTGCTGTTTGTCCAGTATTGGACAAATCATGTTGTCTTGCTGTTTTCACTTTTGCTAATTTTCTCAGGTCCTAAATGCCTGCTATTGACCAGGTATTGTCCCCTCCTCAAATAATAATGTAAATGAGACATACTTGACAAACAGCCAGTCAAATTGCAGCAGGGCAATAGACAAATTAGCTGTCACTCCAGTCTTTAAAGCATGATTTGAAAAATATTATATCAGCCACTGTCCTGAAATTGTAGAGTAGACAAAATAAAAATGTTTTCATCCATTCATCTCAAAATAGCTTAGTACAACTAAAAGTTTTCTCAGCTGCTGGCAGGTACAGCTTTTCCCCACTTGTCCTGAGTTTTCTGTAGCACCTCTGTACAGGCTATACTACATAGACATGTGACCCTATATACTGGATACACACATATTAAACTACTCTTGTTTTTTTCAAAATTATATTTTTGTAACTTATGCTATGAGCTATGTAACTTTTGCTGAACATAATGGCTGTGCAAGACTTAAGCTTGTAATGTAATTACTTTACACTGTGGCATTGCTACTGTAATTAAAGGATGTGAATACACCTCAGTCCAGCAAATCATACAACCAGGAAGAAGAGGGGTTTTCCTGCAAACTAAAGATGGAAACAAATCTAAACCAAAGAGGCTAGATACACACACGCACGTATCTTTTATACATTTGTTTTGTGTTTAAGTATTGTGAGAATAACCCCAAGCGAGAATCTGGAGTTTATAACCATCATAGAGATAAACTACCTCCATGTACAAACTGGAACCTTTATAGTCCCACTAATTCCCTGGACTATGCCAAGAGGAAAAAAGTGCTGGGACTTGAAATAATTTACCAGATTAAACATGACTTAAAAAGACATTTGCCTGCAGTTAATACACACCAGAAACAATGTTGAAACATTTACCTCTGATACTTGCACTGGGTCGTATTACCCAGCTGTGTCACCCGTGGGTGTTGCAAAAGACTACGCACCTCTAAGCCAGGAATAATATTTCTGAACCAAATCACAATGAGCTCTGCTTTTAGGGCAATCACTGTTAATGTCCATGAAAGGTATGAAGGGAGCGGGCAACTGAGAGAAAAAACAAGTGACAAACCATTTCATCAGCATGCTATGAACCCAGGCACACTGTCGTAAAACAGCAGTTAAAACTAGCATGCGATCGGATGTGACAAATACAGACTCCAGGCTTTTGTTCATAGCAACAAATATTTATGCAAGACAGAGCAAATTTGTTTCTTGCCTAACCCTAATAAGTCCCGTATGATCGGAGGCGCTCAGTGACTTTGAGCCCTTCATTAAATATGTTAGGTCATCTTGGTAAACATGATGAGTATTGAAGGGGAATTGGTAAATAAGCTGCGACTTTAAATGAGCTTCATTCGCCAGCAGAACGAATTACAGTAACAGGTTGCGACCATCCAAACGTTGCTCATATTTCAATCACATTTATGAAAGTCAGCAAAAGAAAATTTGTCTCAACAGGTGTTTCCATTAGCTGTTTTTCTGCAAGTAGTAAGAAGAGGGTGTAACAAGATTACATAATCAAAAGGTCCCCTAAAACTTTCCATAAAACTCTAATTTGTTTCTTCTTAATGTTGTGTTTTTCATTAGATGCCATTTGTGTTTTTAGTTTGTCCGTTTGCTGATTAAAGGAATAACTTGACATTTTAGGAATGGTTAAAGTTCTTGCCAAGAAATAGATGCCTCCCTCATTATTTATGCATGAAGTGCTGTGCTAGAGACACATGGTTTTTAGCTTAGCTTAGCATAAGGACTGGAACCTGGGGGAAACCGTTAACAAGCATGGCTCTGTCCATAATCTATATCACCTTTAAAGCTTAACACATGCATATCTTCATTTGAATGGCAAATAAATATACGGTGATGGAAGAAGTTCTCAGCTCCTTTACTTAGGAAAAATTAGTACGCAAAACAATGCTGAATTGTTTCAATAACCACATTACAGGTTTGATTATGCTGGGTCATAATTTTGTGTTGTTTGGGGTTCTGTAAACATTCATTGTGTTGGCTCATTGTGTTAGGTTTAGGAAATGCTACATTTGTACAGTGAATGATGTGAACATGGGACACTGACAGCTGATTACTGTATATTATCATAGTCAGAGCATGATATTGAGTTTTTATCACTAACAAATCCATGTTAGAGTATGATTGATTGTTTTACCCCATACAGAAAAGAAACAGAAAAAAACTTATTAAAAAAATGTATTGAAATTCACAAATAATATATGATTTACTCTTGAAAGTGGCCACTTTTGCTTTCTTTTCATACAAGATAATAAAAAGAAGTATAAGGAGATTGTATGTATCATTCACTGTTGAGTTTCATACAGAGGAAATCTCTTTTGTATGAAACTTGTATGTAAAGCATACAACAGTGAATCTGGACATGAGATCCTTAGTAAATTTAAACGAAATTTAACTTGTATGATTTGGATATTTATCAGAATAGAATATGACAGTAATGATACATACAATATCCTTATACTTCTTTTTATTATCTTGTATGAAAACAATGCAAAAGTGGCCACTTTCAAGAGTAAATCAAACACTATTCATGGGTTTCAGTACATTTTTTAATATTTTTATCTGTTTCTTTTCCATATGGGATATTACTGAATAGATCAGTAGCATAGTACTGCATCATGTGCAGATTAAACAAACAACATAAATGTCAGTTAGACAGTTTTAGAGGTGCTTCAGACAGAGCCAGGCTAGCTGTTCCCCCCTGTTTCCAGTCTTTATGTTAAACTAATTTAACCATCTGTTTGCTGTAGCTCCATACTGGACAGATATGAGCTTCTCATCTGACTGTCAGCAAGAAAGACAATAAGCCTATTCCTCAAAAAGCTGAATTGTTCCTTCAAGTGGAGGCACACTATGGTGGCAAAAATGAACCTATAATCATCAACCTTTTGCTTGATAAATATCGATATGCCAACTTGTTCTTATATTTAGGTGTTTTCATCATTGATCTAATCACAGGTCCAACACAGTCACTCATCATCCTAAATACAGTGCGGATCATTTGGGGCAAGCTCAATTTACAGTTTCTGCCCAGCGTCACATTTCATTCACTGATGAAGATAGTGGGGTTGAAAACGCCAAATAAAGCTTCTAAGTGACCTTGATTTAAGGTATTTTTCTATTTCCAAGGTCAGGAACATTCATAAAATGTCAGTGAACAGTTTTGACTCAAGGTCCACTTACTTGCTTGGGAGCATTTGATCGTATTACTCAGCCTCCAAGGTCAAGAATGAACTGGACAAAAGTGTTGCATCACAAATTGTGTATGTTATGAAACCGTGCTTTCCCTTACAATGTGTACTCACTTCACCTTTCCAAGTAATGGATATCCTCACGATTCCTGTAGAATCAATGGGTTCTGTTTTGGGATTTTCACTTGTCATCTGATGGAATATTCTGCAACCAAAGTTATCATTCAATGAAACTGAAATGCTTCTATTATTTTCTTCCTCTGGTGGAGTCAAGCCAAACATACACTGCCAGGGCAAACAAATATTTTTTGAGGGGTGCAACAAATCTTGGCTCACTGCTGCCTCAAGCTCGTAGCAACATGCTCCATCTGAGCACTTGAGCAAACAATGTGGTGAAATATTGATCAACAATGATCGACCCCCCAAAAGGCATATTAAGAGTGTCAATTTTGCACTCCACAGAACAGCAGAGGTCTTGTATATTACCCCATTGATTGCCACATATATAAGATTAAATGAAGTAAATGATGACATTAACTGTGACTCAAGCCCTCAGTGCACACACCTCTGTGCAATGGGAGCGCTGGCAGAGGCCTGCGAGTATAAACCACGATTCCCCAGCACCAGCTCCATGTCAGTGATACCATGAGACTAATGATTAAAACAAGCCTCCTCATCTGTGTGGCTTCCAGAAAACCAGATTTCCACCCCCTGCGCAGCACTTTTCATTCCAGCAACATTACATAAATCATTGAACTGCAGAGGAGTGGAAAGGAAGAGTCCCATAAGTAATAGGAAGGAGAAAAAATACATCATTTCTTGGGTAAGAGTTCACTACAGTATTGAGCAGCATATCTATTAATTGTCTTCTTCAAATCCTTGTTGCACAATCAAAACAAGTTCTTGAGTAATCCACAGATGTGCAATTAGTCCTGATAATAACTTCTCTTAACAACAGCGTGGAGCTATTTTGCTCTGTATAGGGAAGTTTTTCCCCATCCATCACACACTCCTGACATGCTGCCTACTGGAGTGACTTTGACTGTTTACAGACAGCTGCCAGCATTTCTAATAAAGTATACTTTGTATATTTTTTCCATCATGCTTAATGTCAAAAGAGAAAAAGCAGATGTTGTGGTGATCTAACTGCACAATCAACGCTTTCTACAAACTGTTTATTGTTTAAATACAACATACAGCACGAGGTCTCCATTGTCTCCTAAGGTCTCCATGGCAACCCGGTTCCTACACCTTCATACGTTTAAAACGCATTATAATGACACTGAGGTTCTTACCGTTATGCGTCCAGTCATAGCTCTACTACTAACAGCTCGTGAGCAGGTCTTCGCCTCGCGCTGGCTGCACGCGGATTGTGCTTCCCTCTGTCACAGCAGCTCGAGCTCACTGTCTCACTACATCTGCACTGCTGCGCGCGCACACTTCGCACATCAAGGCAATCATTTTTTTCGGTTTTAATAAACAGAAGATGTGATGCATCTCATTCAACCCTCAGTGAAAGTATCTCTGCTATCTTAATAAGGATATTTATTACTGCAAACAACAAATCGGTGTTTCCCATTTCCTATGCTCCCACACGGACTCTTTGGAGAGGTGGAAATAAAACTACAAGTACTACTGTACATGACTATAATTTTGAGGAATTATGCTTTGAGTATTATCATTTTACTTTATACTACATTTGAACTTCTTACTACTTTTCTACTGCATTTATTTGGCAACGTTACATTAGTTAAATTTGCATCATTGATACAATTAATTGTGTATGTTAGTATTGATTAAGACAACCAGCAGTATGAAAAGCAGTTACAGTTAGCTCCACCTTTAGCAGTTTCAGCATTAAATTGACTAACACATAAAAAAAATAATAAAATGGCATTATGTACATTACTGTATTTGACTTGATTTGTCAGCCAGTCATAATCAGTGATAAGACAGAAAGCTATTGATTGCTCATGTAAACTCCTCCAATAGATCTGCTGGGCAGCCACATCAAAATCCGTTAATATTGGCTTGCTCATGAATATTTAACATTATTTACAACTTGCTAAGTTGCTGCGTTTTTTTTATTATTAAATCATTATTTATACAGTTAATCTCATTGGAACACAGGGTCTAATTCTTTGTAGACAGACACACAAAGAAACGTGCCTGGACACTAATCTAACACAGAGTTACAGACAGATATGTTCATCATTGAACATCAAGCTGTACATACAAAAGTGCCAAAACCAGAACAAGTTCCAATAGATGATCTTGAGAAAGGCCCTTGAGAAAGAGTTTGAAATCCCCAAGGGGAATGAAGTTGGATAGTTTATAACTCTGCTGCAATGGGTTCCAAGTTGAGGGGGCAGAGAAAGAAAATGCCATTCTCACAAGCTCTGTACACAACAGTGAAATTAATGAAGTCCTGAGAATGTAGGCTGTAGCTGGGATGTTTACATGTCATGTAGGAGCATAACTGACTATGTGACAATAAAGATCTATCAACACTATATTGCCAAAATGGGATACAAAATTATATACAAAATTGTATTCACTCACCTGCCTTGACTCGCATATGAACTTAAGTGACATCCCATTCCTAATCCATAGGGTTCAATATGACGTCAGTCCACCCTTAGCAGCTATAACAGCTTCAACTCTTCTGGGAAAGCTGTCCACAAGGTTTAGGAGTGTGTTTATGGGAGTTTTTGACCATTCTTCCAGAAGTGTATTTGTGAGGTCACACGCTGATGTTGGACATGAAGGCCTGGCTCTCAGTCTCTGCTCTAATTCATCCCAAAGGTGTTCTATCGGGTTGAGATCAGGACTCTGTGCAGACCAGTCAAGTTCATCCACACCAGACTCTGTCATCCATGTCTTTATGGACCTTGCTTTGTGCACTGGTGCACAGTCATGTTGGAAGAGGAAGGGGCCAGCTCCAAACTGTTCCCACAAAGTTGGGAGCATGGAATTGTCCAAAATGTCTTGGTATGCTGAAGCATTCAGAGTTCCTTTCACTGGAACTAAGGGGCCAAGCCCAGCTCCTGAAAAACAACCCCACACCATAATCCTCCCTCCACCAAACTTTACGCTTGGCACAATTCAGTCCAACAAGTATCATTCTCATGGCAACCGCCAAACCCAGACTCGTCCACCAGATTGACAGATGGAGAAGCGTGGTTCGTCACTCCAGAGAAAGCGTCTCCACTGCTGTAGAGTCCAGTGGTGGCGTGCTTTACACCACTGCATGCAACGCTTTGCATTGCACTTGGTGATGTATGGCTTGGATGCAGCTGCTCGGCTCGGCTTCATGGAAACCCATTCCATGAAGCTCTCTGTGCACTGTTCTTGAGCTAATCTGAAGGCCACATGAAGTTTGGAGGTCTGTAGTGATTGACTCTGCAGGAAGTTGGTGACCTCTTCACACTATGCGCCTCAGCATCCACTGACCCCGCTCCATCAGTTTACGTGGTCTACCACTTTGTGGCTGAGTTGCTGTCGTTCCCAAACACTTCCACGTTCTTATAATACAGCTGACAGTTGACTGTGGAATATTTAGGAGCGAGGAAATTTCACGACTGTTGCACAGGTGGCATCCTATCACAGTTCCACGCTGAATTCACTGAGCTCCTGAGAGCGACCCATTCTTTTACAAATGTTTGTTAAAGCAGTCTGCATGCCTAGGTGCTTGATTTTATACACCTGTGGCCATGGAAGTGATTGGAACACCTGATTCTGATTATTTGGATGGGTGAGCGAATACTTTTGGCAACATAGTGTATCTATAATGGGCAGCAGACCAAGGATGGATTCGGAAACTGTACCAATGGAAAAGTCTGTACTGGACAGTAAGGGTCAGTTAACCAAGGAATACAAAGTGATGTGTAAAGGATTTATGGCCTGTGATAAATTGTCGTGCTCCATGATAGACAGCATCCAGCAGATGAAGAGAATGAACCAAAGCATTAATATGACAAGAAGGTGGCAGCAACAAGCTGCTTTCTAGTGTTGACAAAAAAACAGGATTTGTTCCTTAAAAAAGAAGTCTAGTTTAAGTTTTGATTTCTTTACAAAAGCAAACATGATTGTTTAGAAAATGGAAAAAGTGCAGTTAGAACAGGTCACCCTGGAAGCACAAGGTTGGCGGTTCAATCCACAGCTCCATGAGTGACACATTAATCCCAAAGTTGTTCCCCAGGTGCTTTACAGCAGCCAACAGATCCTACATGTTGAAGTGTTAAATGCAGAAGTCAAACTTGTAAGTGACAGTCCAAAGAGCAAAGACTGGGCATGCTTGATGTTTTTCTAAGCTCTCATCAAAGAGGGTTTTTTTCACTTCACCTGCGGAACTAAAGAAACCTTTTTGGATGAGAGGTAAAACTTCCTGGATGACAAAGAATCTTCACAAACACAATATGTAACAGGGTTCTGAATGGTAAACATCTTCTACTAAGTTTGTTGTTATTGAGCAAGACATTAAACTTCAAATATCTCCTCATGCAAAAGGGTTGTAAGATTGTAAGTCAAACCTGCCAAACCAATATAATATTGTAATTATTATTTCCAGTGGTATCCCTATAATTTTGTTCAGAGTGTTTGTGGTGTCTTATACTGACTATATTCTGCTTTTTGTCTGACAGATTTTCCTGTGGGATCTCTGTCAGCTCTGTATAATGTACACTGTGGAAGAAATTACTGCTAGATATTACCCTCATCATATTCATAAGGTGAAGTAAGCACTCTGTCCCTCCCACATGTAGTACCAATCACATCAAAACTTGGACAAACTGTACAGTATGACAACCTGTCAAACATCTGACTGACATAAATACACAAAGGAGGCACAGAAACCTGTTTATCTGTGGATCTGATTACACAGTGAAACTGTAAGTCAGAGTTGTATTTCCAATTCCTGAGATGATGCACGGAGCTGTAAACAAGTCCTCTGGGACGGCGCTCAAAACAGAACCAGCTGGGCGAAAACAATTCACAAAAGAACATATTCTCCATGAAAAATTGCAGCATTGTAGAGATTTAACCTTTTAACTAGATGCAGAAAACAGCTGGCTTTGGTCTGTTTTGCTTGACATCCCGTCTCTCTTTGTCTCTCTTCCTCCTCAGGTGCTTTTCATTGCAGGAAAAGTGCAGGTGTTAAAAAATAAAAAATTACCTGCATCTCTGTTCAGGCGCCCCAGTAAGTCATAACAGTGTGACAGTGAGCCAGTTTGAACAATACCAGCACCCTGAAACTGGAGCAGCTTAATGGGATTCACCCATCGTTCATTTTATAGGTAGCACCTGCAGCTTTTTGTACTGAGTTTTCTGCCATAAAAGGACGTTTGGTATGGAGAGAATATCATTCACAGGTCATTGTTAAATACAAAAAGTTGAAGTATAATTCAATCAAATAAATGCTGAACATTTAACTAGAAATGACATGCAAATTAAAATGTGCTTCATCCTCTGCTTTTAATTTAAAGCTTATTTTGAAGGATTTTGTCTAATACAAATTTACAGACACTGTAAACCCAAATGGATAAATGCAACATGTGCAACATGTGACGAGGTGTCGTGTGCTTCATTTTAAAGGGTCATAAGCCAAAAACAGGATGGAGACACCTGTCAGGACAGGGATAGTCAGCACAGGTGTAATTAATAACATAAATAATGACTGCATTATATTAAGGTGTGCTGTATGGTTCAAGCCCCACTTATGCATGCTGGCTTATAGGGACAAATGCACACAAGTTACACATCTACATTCCTCATTGGACAAGACAAACGGGTGTGCTGTGAGAAAGGTGTGCATTCCCGTACACTAGATGTCCTCAGTGAGTGTCCCACCTCTGCTGATCATGAGATCTTCACTGCATGGCTGTAGCTTATTTAGTCAGTATTTCCTGCACATGTATATAGAAGATAGTTCCACTGCTGCATTTCCATTAAGTTTGCAAAATGTGCCACTTGTGGGTTTTAAGATCGAAAACAAATTGTTTGGGTGAGATAAGATAAGAGCTCATGACAATATACCAGCATGTTTTCCATTGTTCTGGCTGAATGCTCAGAGTCAATGCCATGGTTAGATCCTGTGAGATCATCAAACTTAACATAGCTAATAATAAATGTGTAAGTAGTTGTCAGTAGCATGGATGTGCTGTGTGCGTGTTGAGGCTTTTAAATGCATTGCTTGATGTAATTCTTATGAAATGTCTTATCTATCTTTAGATGAGGAGCCTGAGCTGTGGTCAAATGAAAATCACACTAACTGCACCCAGTCAGTACCAGCCAGTAAGTGGGGCATAATCCTTTATTCTGACTTGTTTTTCTTGTGGCTCATGGCCACTCATCGGTTTATAAAATATGACTGTTCTTGTTTGGTAAATGTGGAGTTTATCAAAAATGTCTCCAGTGTCACCGATAATCTATTTTCAAAACAGCAGCACCACCTCTTGACTACTGGTAGTAATACAGCAGTGGCTTGTTGCTTTGTGTTCTTTCTGTCCAAGTGTATCTACAATTGAATTTCATTGTATTATATTTTGAAATCTTACCTGCGTTGATCCGATGTTTGGGAAGATGAACGAACCAAGTTATCCCACTGATTTGATCAGATTATTTAATGTAAGAAGGGTTTCTTCTTTTGGAAATGTTACGGTTTATTATCCTTGGTATTGTGGAGTTAAAGCTGTTTACGTGGTTGTGAAAATACCTCACAAAGCGGATGGGAGTCATAATTAATCACAGCTGCAAATGTGGCACATTTAGATCATTAGATCATATTAAATTCACTGCTAATCAGTTGCACAGTATGTGACTTATTTCAAAAATGTCTGGGCTCCAAAGTAATTAATGAACTGTTAACATTTAATGTGTTTTGACATAAATGTCTTTAAAATGATACCATATTTTATGTAGCATGGAGCATTAAGTCCTAAATAGTTATATGAGAAGGTGAAATAATAGTCGTAATCATTAAGTATCTGATTGTTGTCTGTTTTTTTGTTTTTAACATAAATCTGCAATTGATACTTGCTATTGATAAAAAAAAGTCTGTTTTTTAAGCCAAATAAAGGTGAATTCATCTTCGGAGGCTTTGGTTGGGTGTTGGGAGAATGTTTTCAAAGGAAAGTCGGTGGGTTAGTCTTAAGTATCAGACCACACCGGCATATGTTGTTAATTTGATTGCTCAGTGACCGACACCGCTCCTCCGGACTGCTCTGTAACAGAAAACCAGCCCCCCACCCAGTTCTGCGCCATCGCCTGTGACGTTAGCGGCTAGCTCGGTGGCTAGAAGAAAGCTAACACGCTATCAAGGGTCGCATCGCCCGTACGCAAAAAGGACGACATAAACTAACATATTTGACCGATTTTACCGAAAGCAAGCCATTTTACTCGTAAAGGTCGTGGTGAGTATTTTGTTCCCACACTTTTTTTTCATTTTTCCTTCCTTCTTCTTTTCTTTTTGGATTTTTTTTTCAACGATGAATGATTTTTCTTCTATTTTGCGACTGGAGAGAACGTAATATGCTAGCTAGCGAGGTAGCTAGCTTAGCTAACTCAGCGACGCTCATCCCCCTCAAAAACACAAACGCTGGTGTTGTTTTTTAGCTACTCGACGCATTTGATGCACTTTAGCTACAGGTTCATCTGTTTTGGCAAGTTTGTGTTGCGTTGTTTTTATAGCGTTTATTGCGAAGACTTTCCTTGACGGGACTGATTTGTTTTTTTGGCACACTTCTCAGTCAGCCCACCAGCTATGCTACTGCTAGCTAACAGCGTCACAGGCTCATTTGGTTTTGTTGCTGCGTCTTCATTCCCTTACAGATTATCAGCTACACAGTTATCAGGATTCTGCAAGTTTTTTTTGCAAGCAGATGAACCGGTCTGATCCGTGAATTTTTATGCTTTTTTGATTGGTGGTTGGTTAACGTTAGCCATGCTAGCCGGCTTTGAGCACAGGGCCCTTGTTCGCACTAAAGACTGATGGTGGCGCTGTCGGAATCCCGGCGGTTGTGTTGTGGATTGTTTAGGTAATTTTTGATCCCCCAGATTTTGCTTTTCTGGCCCAGTTTGTGTTTTTGAATTAGATTTTTAACGTGTTTTTCCCTGGATGGAAGATTATTTTCTGACTTTTTTTAAGTTTCGGACTGAAAGATGCCTCAGTTTTGTCACAAACGTTACAAACACACTTATTATTAAACGTTTATTGCTCTGAAGGAGTATTATGGCTGTTTTATGTGTCCATCCTAAGCCGCAGGGTCACCCAATATGCCCCATGTAATCTTTTCACTGGAGACAAAGGGCAGTGAATGAAAATACATCACAATCCAAAACACACGGTGGTCCCATAACATTATGTATGCATCCAGTCCTGATTCCTACTGGAAGCCCAATATTCTCTGAAAGTCTGTCTAAATGCCTTACATTTATTCATTTTATATGACGAAACAACTTGTTTGCTTTGTCATATCATTCTTATTGTTTTTTAGTTATTCAGTCAGTAATCTCTTTCTATATAATTGTACTGATATGCCTTCATGTTTAAGGAGTATGACATAAATGGGATGATTTTTACTCTGAATTATAAATTGGCAAAACACCCATTTAACTGGGTCGCTCATCGGCATACCTCCAGTTGCCATAGTTTATTATTATATTGACCTCAGTGATGTTTTCTTAAGTGTACGGGTCACGTTAAAGTAAGTCAGTCCTGTCCTGGATTTCCTGTCCTGACCTCTTTAAAAGACCTTCACTCACACTGCTAATATAGTATAAACTGTGCTTCATCAGGGCTACACAAACAAGCATAAACAACCCTTAAAACTCTTCTTCGTCCAGTTGGTGTTTGTCTCATGTCCAGCTGCTTATGTTTAGTAGCATTACATATTACACTAAAACATGCATCAAGGTTGAGTTACAGTCCCTAGGTGGCTGGTTGTAATGGGATTTTCTTAGAAATGCAAACTTTTTTCTCTTTAAGAGCTGTGTTACAGCACTTTCCTCATCACTAAATTCTTGTACGCACAGTACCAGGTAAGACTGGGTACAACATAATGCTCAGCTTGACTGAGGTGTGTTTTCTGTCACCTCAGTATAATTCGCGAGGGGCGAAGGTCGACACCAGCCCAAACTGATCCCAGCCCACAGCGTCAGACGACAGCAGCCCTGCACACAGACGCTATGGAGTGAGTGAAGATTGTTTGTCCCCCTGTCAGTGACAGGGTTGAGTTTTCTGAACATGTGTAGCTGCTCCAGTAATTGTTTCACCATCATATTCACCTGACTGATCCCCACAAAGCAAAATCACCCACCCCGAATTTAATACTGAATAAAAGCACCAGCAGACTGAAGAGTAAGGACTACCTCACAGCTTTGGAAAATGAGACTTGTTGGTACACATTGTTGAAAGAATGGTTTTGACAAGCTCCACATCATGCTATAAGCTCTGTAATACAAGTGGAAAAACCGGTCCTGTTAGTGAAGGTAAATATCCTGTAAGGGGTAATTGTGTTCATATTATAAGGGATTTTGAAAGAGTGTCATCACTTCACAACACATGACTGACTGATTGTGCTTTGTTGCAATCCAACAGGCTATTCAAGCTCACTTATAAGTTATTCAAATACAGATAAATTAGGCCAACGTTTAACCTCCTGTACGGCTGCATAAATCTCACAATGATACTTTATTCCATATGTGTGACATATGGAACAAGTGCGTGGTATGAAAGAGTGCTGTATTGCAGGCATTTGATAACCCACCACATCATATCCTGGAAAAATGGTGTTAATAACTGTCTGACTTCAAGGTTTGTATGCTACTGCTACTTTAGTTCTTAGGAAATGGGCTTTTCTTTTGTTGAGGATTAAAATTCATTTGATCCCACAAACTGTCAGGTCAATATATCTGTATCAGCATCTGTTTTAGTTTGCTATACACCTCAAATATGGGTGGTTGTTATTCTTCATTTCTTCGCGTCTTCTGATACAGAAAAGGCTAAATGGCCTCACCACCTAGAACTTCTTGAAAGCCTGTTGCTCATGTACGCTCTTGTCCTGATTCACAATTCTGTGACCCAGCGTCAGCAGGAGTAGCTCGAAGGGGTGAACATTAACTCATTCTGCCACTAAATCTGGGGTTTGTTTGTGTCTTCCTGCTTTAGTCGGTCACCCTCCACCTCCAGCCACATGGCCAGCAACGTCACCAACAAGAACGACCCACGCTCCCTCAACTCTCGGGTCTTCATTGGAAACCTCAACACCCTGCTGGTCACCAAGGCAGACGTCGAGGCCATCTTCTCCAAATATGGAAAGATTGTTGGCTGCTCTGTCCACAAGGGTTACGCTTTCGTTCAATACGCTAACGAGAGGAACGCTCGAGCTGCCGTCGATGGGGAAGATGGAAGGATGATTGTCGGCCAAGTACTTGGTAAGGATTAAATTTTTAAGGCTTAATAGAAAACTGTATTTAAGCAGGTGGGATGATTGTTTCCAGCCTTTTAGAGTTTATGACCCCCCCAGGTGCAGTGTATAGGGTTTAGCACCTAGTGGTGAGGTTGCGCATTGCAAACAAGTGAAACTTCCTGTGTGGCAAACGTGGCAGGTGTAAGAATGCAGTTGTTCTAGTCTAGAGTTGGTGCTTAGTTTGTCTGTTCTGGGCCACTGTACAAACATGCCGCTCCAGCTTCTTATTTTCAGGTGCTAATACAGCACCTGCATAGTCAATTATACAATTATACATATTATAGTCTGCTAATAGATCCCCTTAACTTACACACACACACACACACACACACACACACACACTGTCCTTCATTACAGGTGGCATAATGCTTAATAGTGAGGGTTATTCTGATTGAGTGGAATGATATTTAAGACACTAGGAGATGAAATAATCCTAATATCTGGTACAAGAAGGAAGCAAGGAGTATTGAAAAGTCAGAAGAATTTGAACAGGATTTACCTTGTAACGCCCCTGGTGGGTTTCTTGTCTCCAGGTGGGGAACCTCTGCAGTAGGTGTCAACGATGCCAAAGCTATGGACAAAACAAAAACAAAATTTACACTTAACTTTTCAAGTACAAGATAACCTTTCAAGGCTTCAGCTCTGCAGTGTGAAGTTGTGGTGCTTTTAGCTCAAAGGCTTAGCTTTTTGTTTTGGGGGTTAAAGATAAAGAAGATTCTCAGGGCCCATTCAGACTATGCATGATGTATGAAATGTGCTATTTCAATAAAACTTGATAAGTACGTTTGTGTTGGACAAATCTCAAACAAGGAGTAATGAGACGCCGGGTGGCATCAGTTCAGTATTAGTCTGTCTCATTAATCTGCATCACTCTGTCATTGATCTGGTTTTGTTTTTTCTCAGACATCAACCTGGCTGGAGAACCCAAACCACAAAGGCCAAAATCAGCCAAACGCTCAGCTGGAGACATGTACAGGTCAGTCACAATGACATGGATACTAACAACACTACGGCTGTTACACTTCGCATAAAGAATACCACGAGTAGGGCTGGGTAGGGCCGAACTGTGATACTTTTGTAGCACTGACCAAAAAGCTCCCATCCTATCAGATATCAAAAAATTAATAATTTTTGGTGCCAAATTCTGATACCCCAGTGTCTGTGAGCCATGCTCTCTGATGTCTCCATGGACAGGGGACATGTCCCCTTCAGATTCATAGTGACACTGATCTGTCCACCCACTTTCCCAGCTTAAGGAGACAAACATCACCATTAAAACAAAGGAGTATGTCGTTACAGCAGCATTAGGCGCTTGGCGGGTGTGTTTAGGGTTATGGTGCGTTCAAGTTAGACATCAATGTTGGAGTCCAAGCTCCAGATCAGAACCCCCTGGGAGCACTAAACTGAGGTTACGTTGATTAGAGCTCCAAGTTCTGACTTCCAGTGAACACACCATAAGGCAAACTCTCACTCCCCAGGGTCCTGAAGAGGAACTGGTAGCAGCCCGCGCCTGTTGATCATAATCAGACCATTGTCTAGTATAGCTACCATGATAAAGTCCAAATTACACTAAACTAACCTTTTTAAGTTAAATCCTAAAATAATAATAAATTAAAAATAACGATGACCATGATTGAAGCCCAAATTACACAAAAATAACTTATCGAAAAATGTATAATTCTGGAAACGGTATCGAAACAAAGGTATCACATTTTGAGCGATACCCAGCCCTAACTACTAGTGATCCTCAGGGGGGAAAAAATAAGTAAAAGCTCAGCTGATGCCAGGATCCTTCTCTGTGTTTCCTCATACTCACTCTCTTGTCTTTCTTCCTGAACAGCAGTTCCTCGTTTGAACTCGACTATGACTTTCAGAGAGATTACTATGACAGGTGAGTCAAATGTTCACTATTGTTTGGCCTTTTGAAAGAATGATAAATCACCTGGCACTCGTCAGTTTCCTGAATTCTTCCCATCATTAATAGCAATGATGTTGTTTGTATGACCACTTTGGTCTGCACATTGCAAAGAAATTGTTTTGTTACATTTTCTTTACGATAAGACGAGTGTGAGTGACACATTTATTAAATGCAGTTTTAACCTCCCTTGAATAAAACTCGCCACCACAAACACTCAGAGACACCGGAGTCTGTTTGTCTCAAACCCAGACCTGTGTTTGTTACCAGAATGTACTCCTACCCATCCCGTGTTCCCGCTCCCCCTCCCCCCTTGTCACGGGCCGTGATCCCGTCTAAGCGCCCACGGGTCGGCATGAGCGGAGGAAGCAGCCGGCGAAAGGGCAGCCTGTCATCTTCCAAGAGCAGTCAGAGGACTTCATCATCCAAAACAAGTAAGATTATCTGGAGCGTTACTGATTATTTTGGGGGAATTTAGGAGGGGAGGAGCGAAAAATGTTTATTAAAGTAGGACAAAGTTTAAAAAAAAAATTAGCCCCTCAAAGGTTTCAGTAGATGAAAATGTGCATATGGTTTGTACAGGCTTTTCAAGCCCTGCTATACAGGTTCTTTATACTGTTAGTGTTAAACTAATCAGAAGGTGCTGCCACTGTTTTCTGTATCTGTATCAATAACTATTGGTAATTATTAGTCATAGTGCTGGGCACGATTGCACCATTTTCACCAGGTCCAGTATATGTTTATATTATATTATTTCTATACATGGAATGTTGTATGCAAAATATTTCTTTTATCTTAGTAAAAGAACTTTGTCTCCATCATACCTGCTTCAAGTTATGTTTTGTTTTTTGTTTTTTTTTGTTTTTTCTCCTCTACAGTGAAAGTGGACGAGCTGCAGACCATCAAGAGGGAGCTGACCCAAATCAAAAGCAAAGTGGACAGCCTGCTGGATAGCCTGGAGCGCATGGAGAAGGACCACAGCAGGAAGTCAGGTAGGGGGAGAGATACAGTATGGTCTGATATTTTTTTTTGTTATTATTATTTTTGAAAGGGGACTAGAGAACATATGGCTGCTTCCATCTTCCTATTTACTCTTGATGAAATAGACAGGTATTGGACAAGATGGGTAGCACGAAGCCACGATATAAATCTTGATTGTGATTTCTGAATCTGCGGCAGGAGCTAAGAGTATAAAAACAGAGCCAGGAGAGGTGACTTCACCTGTGCACCCCAGCAGCAAGAAGGACGAGGGGCTGAAGAGAGACAGGGAGTGCCAGATGACCGATGAGGACGACGAGGACGAGGGAGACCTGCTGGAGGAGGAAGAGGTGTTTTTTGTTGTTTTTTTGCACGGATGCTTTTTATGATGTTTTCAGTGCTTACACCAAATTTCTAATAACAATGAAATATCCATTTGTTTGACATAATTTGTAGTTTTAATATCGTTTATGTTTTGAATTGATGCTCTAACAAAACTAGTCATTTAAAGACTTAAACTCAGGCTCTGTGATGGTACTTTTGTATTAAGCTCGATGATTGATTAACCAGCCAGCAAACTTGAACTGGAGCCACTATTAGCTTATTGCGCATATTGTATCTATATGACAGTCTAAACGTAACAAGAAACGAAACTGTCACATTACCTAATTTGTAGTGCTGCACGATTATGGCCAAAATGATAATCACGATTATTTTTATCAATATTGAAATCACGATTATTATTCATTATGTAAAACATATCTTTTGTAAACAAACTGTATGTAAACAAGGCTGTCGATCCGCTACGAGGCACTGGCCCTTCACCTCCAGACGCTGCCTTACTAAATTCCACTGGTTGGGGAATGACGCCGACGTCCATTGATGTCCATCGACGTCTGTCAGCCATCAATACGCACCAGAGCTGCCGGACAGCTGGAATCACGAGATTCCTGCTACCTGCCCTGAAATCATGCACCGTGTGCCGACGTCCGACAACAATAGAAGCTCTGTCGATTTGTTTTGGCAAGCGTCAGCACGTCGGCGGCATTCCGCATTCAGTGGATATTGACACATTGCTCGTTGCAACAGAGCCCGCTTTTTAAATGTTAATATCGCAACGATCATCTTAATTTAATCGTGGCAGCCAAAATCGTGATCGTGATTAAAATTTGATTAATCGTGCAGCCCTTGTGCCGTAGAGGGTGTGAACAAGTTGATTTTTACACTGTAAAATGTGTTGCACAGTGGAAGAAGTATGTGTCCGATATAGGGGATCTGTATGAAGATGTTCTTAAATTCTCATATATCAAAATCATACGTTGTATCCGTCAGGCTATATTGAGATGGTTACCACTGCTATAGATACTTTTCACTGTCAGTTTGTGTAATCCTAAAAGTTCTCTTCACACACACACATTTTAACACTTTTACCTTTTGATGTTGATGCCGTTCAGTCTCGGCTTTCTCACATTTCTTCACTAAATCTGTCGCTCCACCTGCAGGTGAAGAGTCAAGAGGATGATGAGGAGGAGGAAGGAGAGCACGTGGAAGGCGACGACGAAAGCATCAACGGTGAAGAGGGCTTGTAAACATGGACCGCATTGACACATGCAGCGTTCACACTACTTCCAGTAGGAAGTCGGACTCCTGTTTTAACAATTTGTAGAGCAAACACACAAGCATGGTGCACACACTCTGTCGTCCCATTTTCCCTAAAGCCAGGTTGTTGGTTTTTTTTGTCAATTGTTATTTTGGCCAGTGTTGCTGTAAGAAATAAATTACTGTAGGTTTCAGTTTGTGTTTTTTTACGGCATCGTCACTTGCCTCCAGGAGAAGACGGAAACACAAAACTGTTGATGTTCTCAGAGACGACAGCTCGACGGACATAATGAGAGGACAAAAGATCAGCTACGAAAGACAAGTTTTAGCTTCACTGTGTTTTTCTTCATCATTGAGTTGGTTTGATCATGTGTGTCTGTATATTAATGTCAGTTTTTTTATACTGCTCAGTTTAAGTTTAACTGTAAAGGAATAAATTGCAATAAAATATGAAATATGAAAAGTTTTTTCTACTTTTTTTTACACAGACTACAGCCAGCGGTGATTGCTATAGTTGCAATGGAACCACTCTTCATTTCCCCTCCCATTAAAACCAGCTTTTAACCAGTTTTTAACACGTACAAGAAGAGCGTTTCCTCCTGCATTATAGTACAAGTTCACTGGAACTGTACTGCTTAAACTAAAAACATAGTTTATTACAATTTTATTGCTTTGGCCACCATTTCTAGAAGTTATGACAATCCTCTAATCACACAAGAAATTAAGAGATTTTGAGCTAATATCACTAAAAAGCACCAAGGAGCTAGTTGCATTTATTTGGCGAGAAAGCAGTAAGAGAACAACCTGAACTGTTCTGCGTCGACGTCCATAGTTTGAACTCTCCCTATCCCACAGTGCCTTGCTTCACTGTAGGTGTGCAGGTACGGTTTTCCTCTGCAGTGACCTGATAATTAAAATCATTTAAGGTGCACTCACTATGAGATTTACATCCAGTTCTCTTGCATAAACAGCTGGCTCGTTTTTAAAAATAGTGACTGAGAAAAATGTTAGTTGCAGCCCTAAAGTCATGTGTACTGTGACAGGAAGTGTAAATCATTATGTGGATAAATATCCAGTGAATGACATGACACAACAAACAAATATACCACAGTTTCAAATTTATTATTTTAGATTAGATGGTACGTAAGAATTATTTTACAGTCACAGGACATTTCACATGTAAACAAACAAAGTAATAATAATAATAATAATCTCACTCTTAGGTTGTTTTTTGAGGGAAGCTGTTTGTCAGGTGAGGCCTGCCAAGACATTGGGTAAACAGCTTAAACTCGTCCGACCAAAAGTCTGTCACGTAGTATTTACAGAAACTGCTTGTGATGCCAGATGGGCGGGTTTAGGAGGAAAAGCTGACACAAACGCAAAACCGTGGCGTATATATATATATATATATATATATATATATATATATATATATATATATATAGGGCCATGCAGAAAATTCAATGACTAAAACCACAGGAAGTGTTTGCAAATGCTGCATGAATGACATTTGATTCTTTGTGAGAGTTTCAGCTCAAAGTACAAACAGTGCAAAATATACTTCAATATACTTATACTTGGGGCGGCTGTGGCTCAGTAGACTAGAGCAGGTCACCCATCAGAAGGTCGGTGGTTCTATTCCTGCCTCCAGTAATCATGTGCTATGGTGTCCTTGAGCAAGATACCTAACCCCAAATTGCTCCCAATGCTGCACGCCAGTGTATGCATGTGAAAAAAAACTTGATGGTTGTTTCCCACATAAGTGTGAATGTAAATGTGATGTGTAGTGTAACGTAAAGCGCTTTGGGTGTTCGGAGGACTAGAAAGGCGCTACATAAGAACAGTCCTTTTTCAGTTTACATTTCAAACAGGTCTAAATAAGTTTAATAAAATATTCTATACATAGCTTGACACTCAGTTTTCTCTTCATAGTATCCCTCAGATCGAATCTTCCTCCTTTCAGGCTCCCAACATGAAGACCAGCGAGATGACGCTCAGCAGGATCAGCACAGCTGGCAGAAAGAGAGAGACAAAGGGCGTTCATCACAACATGTCTTCCTCCTCTCCTCTTTAGTCTTTAATCACATGCTGGCTGTGTGCAGCGACTGGTATCTTTCTATCCTCTATCTTTCCATCCTTCCACCTCTGAACGGATGACCTCTGAGTCATCCAGAGGACATGAATACCTTGATGTTGCTGGTGAATGGATCATTTTGTAATATTTCGAGCACCACAGATCAAACTCCATTCATCTCCATTGTGCTTGGGAGGTGACAGGAATTGATAAATATCTCCAAAAAAACAAAATTATTTTCAGATTTAGTTTTAAACGATAACTAGTAATATAGTATTTTTAGTGTAATTTATTTATGTTTTTATTATCAACCAGCTGTTATGCACTGAATAACTGAATAGTGGATGTGTGAAACAATTTAGTTTTTGTGCATAGTATGAAAATGAGAAATAAAGGAATGTCCAAATGTGTCCATCTGTAATAATAAATTATAGCCACTGTACACTGGCAGCACTGAGAAAAACAGATTCATGTTCCTTCTCTGTAACACTTGTTTTATGGGTATGTAAATTTATTTTGAAATTTCTTGGAAAAGGTAATTTGCCAGTAAAAACAGGGAAAAATGAGTTATCTTGCTTTACTTAAATTGAGTTTTCATTTCCTGAGAAATTGTGTGAAAGAACTACTCCATTTACACCAAAGTAAATATTCAGTCATTACCCCTGTATTATATATCCTGTACTCCTTATTTTGTTCCAAATTCCTTTTTTCCCAGGAACTTTCTTATGAATTAACAATTAAATATCAGCTACTTTCTAAGATACTATAGGAAAGAATGAGGAAAATCAAGTGTTTCCTCCATGTCTCGTTATCTTGTTACTACAGTTGATGTATTATTGGGACATTGAATCCCTGTGAACCAGAGCAGCTGAAGACCTAAATGTAAAGTGTAAATACATAATGGCATATTTACCATGAGGCATGACAGCTGCACTGCTGTCATGAGGTGTAGCTGTGGGTGCTGCAGTGGTGGTGGCGGCGGCAATGTTGCTGGTCGGGTCGGAGAGGTTTAGACGTGCGGTGGTCAGAATGGTGTTGAAGGGACCAAGGCCAGCTGGACGGTTACAAGAGGGAACAGAGCAGAGAGAAGTCAGGTTTGGGCGAGAAGCTCAAAGTGAAATCAAATCAACATTTAGAGTTGAAATTCTGTCATGCCACCATTTTTGTTTGGACAGCAAATGTACTTTATGTTAAATAGAGCATCACAGTGTGTTATTGTGGGTCCGCTTACTGCTATTGTAAGTCCCATTCCCGAGGATAATTTGGAAGTCGGTGCCGGCAGTCCTGGTGGTGACGGTGGTGTCGGTGGTGTTCACGTATGGGATGTCGAACTCACACTTGATCACATTTCCATCAACCATGCCACGGATTTCTCTCACGTTCTAGAAAGGGATGGAGACACTGATTAAGATAAGGTTGATCTAGAGATGATTCCTCATCATGTGTCTTCAATTTCACATCTCTGCAAGTTGATTCAAATTAGAATTTTCAATTTCTTTCTGTAGGTTTGTTAAGTATCTGAACAGTAAGTGCATTAGTTAAGATGCATTCATTTCTTTTTATTACAGGCAAAAATATTTTTCTTCTATTTGTTGAATATGGCATGGATGGCTATCAGAGCTGCAGGTTTAGCAAATTTCTAGCTCTGCTTTAACTGGCGAAACCGAGGACCAGTTTCTGCTTGGTACGTTTTTCTAAATCTAGTGTACTCTTGCCAGTTTCTTAAGTCAACCAGTTTCAACATTAAATCTGAGGCCTTACCCTCTCATTTGGAGTGAGAGTTTGGTTCATGTTGTTTTTGTCCCTCGTCCTGAAGAAGAACGACCCATTGTTCGATGTGTTTTGAACGCAGAGGAAAAGCATGGTGGAACCCTGAAGAAAGAAATCATGGTTAAAGGATGCGATTGCTTCCTTGATTAGACGACAATGACAAATTCCAGCAGGCATAGTGTCTTTGTTAAGGCTGGAAAAAAGCCAATAAAGTGATGAGTTTAGTTTCCTGCTAGGCTTGTTTTTTCTGTGTGCACCTGGGATAACTTCATTTTTTGTCTGCTTCCCTGTTGCATGTATTTCATGTCTTTGTGCTTTGTGTTTTGTCATAGTTCTGGAAAATTACTAGGTTTGTCTTTGCTGACATGATAAGTTAGGGTCGAACGTGAAAGCAATCCAAAAGTGCGGAGAGGTCATGATGAAGTACCTACGTGTTATCTGTTAGTTTTGTGACTAATTGTTGCTTGTTAGCTTTGCGCTAAACAAACTTAAACTTCAGTGATGACAGGTGGAAGTTTTTCTTTTGTTGAAGTTGTAGCTTTAATGTGCGAAACAACATTACCTTGTTTGGCAGGTGAAATATCAAAGGATAAAATTATGAAGACTACAAACACAGGACACTGTCCAGTGTTTGATGGACTCTTCAGACAGTCCTTATCAACTAAATACATACTGCATCATGTCAATAAAAACCACATGGACATAATGAACAGGTATTTGCATTCAGGTTGTCATGAACTGAATTGTACTAGATCAATAAAAGTGTAATAAAGAAGGAAGTCAATTTGCATTTGCTGGGAGCCAGGACATGATGACTGGCCTCATATAAAAAAATGTATTCAGCATCAAGATGCTTGTCTGATGTTGATAAACCTGTATACAAAGGTATCATTATCAGTTTACCACTGGTATTTACACGTTGATGTTACAGGTTAACTTCCTGGAAGAAATATCTGACTGGGAAGACAACATTTAGTTTCTGTGAAACTAGACTCATTAAAGGAGAGGACATAATACACACGGTTTGTTTAGGACTTGGCATGTCAAAATATCTCTATTCTGGAAACCAGTGTCCAGGCACATACTTGTCTACTGTTTGTGCAACGTCGCACATTAAAGGAAAACACACATGAGGTAAAATTAAATGTCAAATTTAGCAAAACGATGTATGAAATTTGCCACCAGCGCTTTGCCTTTTTCATGTCTTACCATTGTGCTGTTCATAGTGAGTCCCATTGCGATGTATCCCATGGAGTACCCTGCCAGCTCGATGGACAGGGTTGTGCCGTTGGGGGGCATTGGAGTACCGGCAGTCACAGATGCAAACTGACACATGCGGTTGTTAGTGGGATCACAGTCATCTGGTGACTCCACACACAGTTTAGTGGTTCCACAACCATCTCGAGTGATGTCCACCTGGTGGACACACAAATAAGGTCATCAGCTGTGCAAACACTTCTCTAACATTTCAACAGTAACACTACAGCCAATGAAGCTGAAATGTGTTATTTTCTGCACTCTAATGAGCTGTGACTCACTAAATAAGTCACTTGTTCTAGTTCAGAGCTCTCTAACCCACAGCCCTGGAGACATATGCAGCTCATTAACCCCTCTGCAGTGGCTGCTTCGAGCCCAGTAATATAAATACAATTATTATTGAAGAAAATACACTTGCAAAAATCAGCCTTGCAACGCTTTGCATTACAGGCATCTACACATATTTATATAAGAGATAATTCAGTTTCACCAATTTAGATCAGATTGGAGCTTCTGGCTTTAAAAAAAGACATTTAGTTTTATTTGAATTCTATTCATTTATTTTGTTGCACAAAACATTTTGTCATTTGAAATATGCATCTCTCACTACAGCTATGATCTGTGCCTTTTTATCTGCAGGCAGCTGATCTTTTTTATATACAGTATAACTATATACAAACTTTAGAAGCTGTGTAATATTTTGTGGCTCATTAAAATGTAATGTGGTGGATGAGGAGCAAAATGACGCATCTGTTCTAGCTGATTCTGCATTTTATTTGTTTTGATGTGAAAAATGCAGACGTATCTGGAGAACTTTGCTTATGTCAACAATTTAACGAGTGAATTTTACTTGATGTGTGACTCTTAATGTCAACAAAAAAGACAGTGAGTTGGAAGTAGGATCCAGCATTTGGATATTGACAAGCGACTAACAGTCAGAATGTCTCGACTTCTTCTTCTACATCCATTTTGATCATAATTTATCATAATAATAATTTATTTAACTTTATGGACGTGCAATACCGCATTGCTTAAGTAGCCTTTTAAAACCAGAATTATGTTTCAAGCTTTAGTTAAGTTTGACATTTAGTTTAGGAGCTCAAATGCCGAACAAATTTAAAGATCCGTCACAAAGTCTTGTGTTGGTTAGATGTTGTTCTTATATATCGTTAAACTTTGAGTGTGGTCCTTAAACAAATATTATATTTAACTGATTAAAGAACAAGAGCCAAGCAGATATTGTGGTGATACACACAGAAAGAACTGAAGTGAAAGAAATCCAACCTCTGTATTATTGGAAAATGACAAATGAGAAGTTCCTTGAACATCAGGCACCACATAAACCACCAATGCTGCAACCAATAGGATCAAGCCTCGTTCCATTCCTGACAGGAAGATGAAGAAAATGTTAGTGTGAAACACTCATTTAAGCACAAACATAACAAAGTAAACATTTCTATTTGTGACAAAAAAACAGGTTTAGTGAATTCACAGAGTAGAATTTACAACAAAAATCTACATTTATATCTACGCCATCACACAGTCTCAAAGGTCATATTAAACAAAACTTTTCTGTGGAAAAAAAAAAACAAGATTAGCTAATGATGCTATATCAGGGACAATGAACTCCCTGTTTAGTCAGTTATTAAACTAAAAAAGCAGTAAAAGCAGCTAGTCGTAAGAGACTTACTTGAGCTGTAAAAGTCAAATGCTGAGCTGCAGGGCTGTTCTTCAGTGATCAGCTGTTTTTGCTTCTCAGTGTGCCTATGATCCTTGGGGGAATGATTTAAATCAGCAAACATCAGTTGTAGTGATGCAGGACAGGTGGGCGGCACTTTCTGCAGCATCCGGAAGAGGGTGTGGCCTCTACCTGAGTTACTATCTGCCAGGAAAGTAAGTGATCCAGGAAGCAAACGAGCCTAATCATTGCTGAGGGGAAGTCCATCGCTAGCTTGCTGAACAGGATTTCACCTGCACATAAAGACTACCACAGGGTGTTCAAAGATTGGTTTAGAGATGGCTCATCCACTTTATAAAATGATATAACTTATTATCTTCTTTCAATGTGCTCTGTGATGTTGAGACGCACCCAAATCATTAATCACAAACTTACAGCGCGTTTCTGCATGAAGTCAAATAAGCCTTTTCGACATGTTTTCTCAAACAATTCAATCGATTATCTGCATGTTCATATAAAGTAAATGATTTTAGGTGGTTTTTAAGTATTTTCTTAAGGTGAGGTAAGTTTTTTTACATATCCCCTCCGTGCATTTATTTATTTTACAATAGCTCAGAGGTGCATTTTGGGTCACATTAATCAGTCTGCAATGTGATTCATCATTGCCTAACAGCGCAAGTCACATCACAGATGACAGAAACTCGACTGGTTGGTATCATAATGCCAAATGACGTTTGGATGGAAGGTACATTGTGATCTTACATTCCACTCAGATTACATACTTTCAGTGTTGAGTTTCTAGGTATGGGCATTTGTTTCCTGAAGTGTCATTGTTCAAAAATAATAAGAGCACAACACAAACACAACAGTAACAAGGTGCAGTATGAGAGATTAATCCAGTCTGATGGCCTCCCATGGACTCAGACTAATAAAATGTCCTTTGTTGTTTCCCCTTCTTTAAAGTAGGACCTACTGCTGCTCAACAACAGGGGAAACTCTGCAACTGAAGAATTTATTCTCTATCTTTGTGTGGAAAAAAAATCTCCAATATCTTAACCGTAGTGATTTGTCAGCACTATAAGCACCCTAAACAATAAAGGTAGTATGGAGAGACAGAACCCGCCTCTGCTTCTCCTGAAACTAAGTCTCAAAGAGAAAGTCAACTAGTCGACAGATTCTTTGGTGATACAGTGTACCAGAGCGAGCAAAGGTACAGCATCCATGCTAGTACACAGTGGAAACAGTGTATGAGTAGTTGAAGTACTAAAGGGTAACTCCATTTACTAGATTCTGGGACTTCACTGTCACTGAAAAAGACCATGAAATGTATTTTTTTTCAAACCTCTGAATACAAGAATGTTGACCCAAATATTAAAGCTCCAACTGACTGGGCTATAATAAGGCTGCGTAACTTTGGTTTCCCAGAAGCTGTTAAGTACGATATTTCAAGGCAGACATCTGCTGTGCTTTGTTAACAGCTAAAAGACAAAAAAAATAAACAATTCAGCTGTGTTACTACTCACAAATGTAGCTTAAATGTCCTGTATATGCTAACTGTGTGCTACACTAGAGTTATATATATATATATTAAATAACTCACTGTGGTAGCATGAGTACAATAAATAATTCTGACATACTGAAGCTATAACCACCATAACTTAATATGTGTGAGCTATAGTCAGGGCCAAAGGTTGTTTGATTCATGATGTCATGATTTTCCCTACATGAAGGTCAAACTTCAGCCTCTTCACTGAATCCCTCATTTAGTTTTCATTGTTGTTGATTTAAAGATGAAATCAAAGCCTGACAGTCCCCTCACAACATGACCGTATATGTCTGAGTGATGAAAGCAATGTGTTCAGATGCAGTTTGCTTATTTAGTCCCATTCTGCCTCAATACAGCCACTCCCATGCAGCAAACACACCCTGTAATATTGTCTCAATAATGTAATATTTATAAAAATGACCACATCACTGATATATTGTTATAGAGAATCTTAAACACATAAAGCACAGTTACATTGATTTAGTCATGACTCATGTTGATGTGGCTATATCGAACCGTCACAACCCTGCAGTCTCTTTGCTCTGCAGGGTCTGGAAAGTTTAATCGAAACACACACCTTAAGTAAGCCCTGAGTGTTTGCACTAAGTAAACAGAGGGAGAGCAAATATCAAGAAAAGAAACAGAAGTAAACAATAGCTAAACTAAAGAGGCATTGCCTGAACTATATGTGTGCCATATACAATGAAGCTATTAATGATGATGGGAATGATCACATGCTCATTCACTGTTAATGAGTCTGTAATCCTGAGAATTTTGAAATTAATTAGGGATTTGTATTGTATACCTGGGATGTGCTGACTATCAATATAATAAGAATCAACAGGGTCACTAATATCAAAACTAATGACTTTTTTAATAGATTATCTCCCTTTACTTACTTAAAGCTGCAGTCAGTAACACTGAGAAAAAAATATTCATTATTATTAATTAAACTGTCATTATATCCTGACAGTAGTGTATGAGAAATAATTCATGAGAAGAACAATGTACTAACCCGTTTCTCAAAGCCTCAAATGTTTTTAGAAATATATGTCAGTGCACCGTTCAGCCATGTTGAGAATAATCAAGCCAGAACCAAGAACCTGCCACCAGGCAGAGCGAACATCTGACAGCTAAACAGTCCGTCACCATATGTTTCTGAAAGCATTGGAGGTGAAAAGAAGATGGTTAGAGAATCTTGATTCGTATGTCATCAGCACTGCCTGGTTTCACAGTTTGATTTGAGGTAGTGGACTAGAGACTCCTCAGCTGGTTGTTTTTCTCAATGTAAGCATCACCAATGTTACTTCATATAATGTCCTAATCCAAAATAATACATCATAATTTAATAGTTGATTTATTTATATTTTGACTCTGCAAAATAACTAATGTTGTCAGCTAAATGTAGAGGAGTAAAAAGTATAATTGGTAGCTGGTATGAAATAGCATAGAATGGAAATATTCAAGGAAAGTATGGTGATCTTTGGCATGAGCATGTGAGCAGCAACACAGTCACAGTCATAATGATACTGTTCCTCATTCTGTGACCTGACAACAATAATCACTTGAACTGTGATTCTCCAGAAAGTGTGACGACAAACAAGTGGAAAACATTTCAGAAACCCATTTCCTTCTCTTCTAATCTGACCTACATCAGTCACCACTTCAACTGAGGCGCATCATCTGCTGATTTAATCTGACCGTTTACTTACTGAGCTTTTAGTTTTACTTTGCTCTGTGCTTAAAGTTTGTTTGGCACTTTTAAATGTCTCTTGGAAAGAAATAACATGCTATAGTTACAAAAATAATATATGTATATATATATATATATATATATATATATATATATATATATATATGTTCTGTGTGTCATGAAACCATATAGAGTAGAATTACCTGTTGTTTCAGTGTAGTCCATCATATTATCTGTAAAATAGACATAAAATCATATTAATGTAACCTTTCTTAAATAGACTAAATGTTGCTCATTCTTCCGATTGATAACGTGACTTCTCTGACGACCAGGATTATTTTGGCTCTGAAAATTCACCTGTTTTAGGAAGATTATTCAGTGATAATTCCTGCACACACCCATTTCCGTTTGGGTAAAGCTCATACACACCCACAGTAAAACCATGCAGGTGTTCTTAATTGGTTTGTTTTTAATCAACACCTTAGACCACAATAACTCATCGCAGCTCTTTCAGCACTTCAAATTAATAATAGAATAGAAACAACATTATGTGTGTACTTAACGTTCACTCAGTTGTCGGTTTTAACGAATTTATTACTTTAGCCTTATGATTTGCAAAATAGGCTTCATTCATCTGCAGCTTATTCTTAATGAGCATCTTTTTTATACAAATTATTATCTCAATCAGTCTTTATTTAAATACATCTTTTCAATATATTTGCAAGTACCTCACTGTATTTACTGTACTAAAGATATCAGCAATGCTTTAAATGTAAAACTACATTTCTACAAGGTAAAATCCTGCATTCAACATTGTACAAAAAGTATACAAGATTTATCAGCAGCATGTAAAAGTGACAGACCTCAGTGGCTCCTAGGGCTATTATATGTATTATTATATGCAGTATTATAAGGGTTCAACAAACACACAATGACTTTCAACTGGGAAACCAGTGTTTCGTTTAATTTTAGTGACTCTTTTTTTTTTCTGGAACATATTTTGGTTTACATGCTTAATTTCAAAAAGGAGTGCAAAATGTGACACTATCTCTGCTGGACAGACGGATGGGTCACGATACAGGGTCGTTTCAGATGTATTGACATTTAACCTGAATGTTGCTCCACATTGTGTATGTCATTTTGCTCAGGTTAAATCCTGTGAACAGCCTCACAGGTGGTTTCAGCTGTTCTGAGAAGATCTCAGGTCAGGTTGAGTCTTTGATGGGAATTTTTTTTAGATCACAATTGGATAAACTTTATAGACAAAGGTGTGGTTTGTCTCGGTCCAACAGGTTCTACAAAGCTAACAGGAGACTCAAGACGTCACTCTGTAATTGTCAGTTCACACCCATTCATTCCTGAGTGCAGGTCCTGCCAACCAGACTAAACTGGGTTACAGGGTTCAGACTGAGGCTTGAACATACTGAGACTTGAACATACTGAGACTTGAACAGACTGAGACTTGAACAGACTGAGGCTTGAACATACTGAGACTTGAACAGACTGAGACTTGAACATACTGAGACTTGAACATACTGAGGCTTGAACAGACTGAGGCTTGAACAGACTGAGGCTTGAACATACTGAGGCTTGAACATACTGAGACTTGAACAGACTGAGGCTTGAACATACTGAGACTTGAACAGACTGAGGCTTGAACAGACTGAGGCTTGAACATACTGAGACTTGAACATACTGAGGCTTGAACATACTGAGGCTTGAACAGACTGAGACTTGAACATACTGAGACTTGAACATACTGAGACTTGAACATACTGAGGCTTGAACAGACTGAGGCTTGAACATACTGAGGCTTGAACAGACTGAGGCTTGAACAGACTGAGGCTTGAACATACTGAGGCTTGAACATACTGAGGCTTGAACATACTGAGGCTTGAACATACTGAGGCTTGAACATACTGAGGCTTGAACATACTGAGGCTTGAACATACTGAGACTTGAACATACTGAGACTTGAACATACTGAGACTTGAACATACTGAGGCTTGAACATACTGAGGCTTGAACATACTGAGACTTGAACATACTGAGACTTGAACAGACTGAGGCTTGAACATACTGAGACTTGAACATACTGAGGCTTGAACAGACTGAGGCTTGAACAGACTGAGGCTTGAACATACTGAGACTTGAACATACTGAGACTTGAACATACTGAGGCTTGAACATACTGAGGCTTGAACATACTGAGGCTTGAACAGACTGAGGCTTGAACATACTGAGACTTGAACATACTGAGGCTTGAACAGACTGAGGCTTGAACATACTGAGGCTTGAACATACTGAGGCTTGAACATACTGAGGCTTGAACATACTGAGACTTGAACATACTGAGACTTGAACATACTGAGACTTGAACATACTGAGGCTTGAACATACTGAGGCTTGAACATACTGAGACTTAAACATACTGAGACTTGAACATACTGAGACTTGAACATACTGAGGCTTGAACATACTGAGGCTTGAACATACTGAGACTTGAACATACTGAGACTTGAACACAGCTCTGCTTCAGTCCTCACCTCCTCTCACATGCTCCCAATAGCAACAAATAGTGTTCAGAGGTTTTGTCTTTCATCATTTCTATTTTGTCAAATTAACTGCTCTGGTCTGTCCGTCCATGTATTTCTGCTGTACTGATACTGATACTTCATGATGACAGATCTCAATCAGCTCATCATTCACCACCCATCCTCTGCTGCCCCCCAGTGGTCATCAGCTGTTATAAGGCAGAGCACCATGGGAAAGATTTAGATAAATGAAAAACCTCAAGCAGCATCACATGCCAGTAATAATAATTTATTTATTCAATAAGAAACCAGCACCATAGAAGACATTTACCCTTATAAAAATCATACACTAGACATATAAAATCTTAGACAACAGAAGACACCAGTGATAAATATAGAAAGTAAACCATTGCACAATGTTCCAGAAACACGAAGAAGTGAATACATTAAAATATATTAGACTTGACATTAGACTTGGAGGCAACGTCTGGTTAAAGTGCACAGAGTGAAAATTGTCAGGATAGTTTAAGAAAAATAAAAACCTATGATTAATTACACATAAAGTCTTTTATCCATGTGTATTTACCAGAAGATTTTTTTTCTACCACCTGAAATATAACTGCATGAAAAAAAGCTATTTTTTCCTCTTACTCACACCCATATTGGTCTTTCAAGTGAAATAAAAGTTAAATAGATATAGAGAGTGTCTAGTGTTACTCTGAAACACCCAAACTATGAAAAGTAACCAAGGTCACACAGAAGAGCATGTGATGCTTTTAAATCTCTATTTAAATCTGCTAGATTTATCACACAATCAATCAGTGAAGGAGTCAAATTACTATCAGCATCTACACTGTATTTGACATAATTTGTAACCAGGTCAGATTTTGAAGGACATCTAATTTACAGATTTCTTTACAGATAAAGTAACAATAAAATAACTAGAGCTTTATCTTTCAGTAGTAAAAACAAAGGTACATACAATATTTGAGGTTTGTACCTTGTGGTAGTATCCAAAAATTATTTTTGCACAAGTGGATAAATGCAGCTTTACAGATAATATTTCTACAGGGTTTTTATTCTCCTCTGCAAACCTAAAACCTTTGATAGACTTTTCAGCAAGGCGCAGTGAACCCAGAACAGTTAACATGATTAAAGGACAGACTTCTTCTACCTTTACATAGGCATACATTAACATGCCAAAATGTACTGTAAAAGTGGAATTAACTGAGCAGATTTTCCCTTTCTGTCCTGTAAAAAGTCCTGAATCTCACGAGCTGAGTGAGCATGACTGAATCAGATTCACTGACCTTTTTCACAACGCAAACCTTGACTTCAGTTGAGGCTAAAAATAATCCAAATCTAACCCTTTAACGTGGTGACAACATGATAATGTTGAAAAAATGACACGAATAAGAAACTAAATATACAAACCATCTTCCAGCAGCGCCTTGGACTGAGTCTGAGAGCCTCGGCGGCTGCGTTCATGCTCTCTGTCACTTCCTCTCCTCTCTTTACCCTCTTTCCTCTTCCCCCTCTCCTCCTCCTCATCCCCTGCTCTCTCAAACCTCCTCCTCGCGCTCTCAATCCTGCTCCCTTGTTTCTCATCTCCTCTGTCTCTGTGATCATCATGTGGAGCTGTTCCTCTCCAGTGGTGACTCCTCCTTGAGTCATGTTCCTCCCTTCTGCTCCTCCACTCTCTTTCTGAATGCTCCCTCTTTGTCGCTGTTTCGTGGCTCTGATGGGACTCCCTCCTTGTATAACTGTTTCCATGCTCCTCCCTTCTCATCCCTCTCTCTGTCTCTCTTCCTTCTTTCCTGGGTTCTCTACCTTTTGCCATCTCAGCTCTCCAGTCTCTCACTCCTCTCTCATCCTCTGTCCTCCTCCAGCTCTCCTTGCTGTTGCTGCCTCTTTCCCCAGTGGTTTCTTTCCTTTCGTGTTTGCTCCCTCTTTCACTCCTGTATGGTTGATCTTTATCACTCCTGCTGCTGTGCCTCCTCATGACAACACTTTCTGCCTCTCTCTCTTTATTCACCATTTTCCATTCAGGCTTGATCTCGCTTTCATCCTCTCTGCTGCTCTTACGCCTTTCGCTTTCCCTCTCTGTCTTGACCACATTTGCTTTTCCACTTCGATCCTCTCGATTTGAATCTCCTGATCTTTTTTCTTCTGCCTGGTCTCGCTTGCTCTCATGCTTCTCTTTTTCTGCTGTAATTCGGTTCTCTGTTTCTTTGTCCTTCTTCCCTTTCTCAGGTTGTTCATTTGAAATTCCCGTTTTGGATACCTTGACACTCTCATTTTTCTGCTGTTTTTCCTCATCAGAAATCTTGCTTTCTCCCTTATCTTTTCCCTCCTTTCTTTCCTTCTTTTTCTCTGTCTTAGCATCTTTTTCACCCATTTCCTTCCCCATCTCTTCTTTGTCCTTCTTTTCCTCTTTCTCTCCTTTTTCCCTCTGGCTCTCCTCCTGTTTCTCCTTTGTATTTTTCAAAACTTCCTTTTCCATCTCTTTATTTTTCTTTTGCTCTCCCTCGACCTTCTTCTTGTCAAGTTTCTCCTCCAAGAGGTCCAGCTCCTGCTCCAGCTCAGCCAGCTTCTTTGGATCTGACTCAACATCATCGTCTACTTCCTCCTCCACCTCCTCAATCTCCTCATACTCCTCCACCTCGATGCCATCCATAGTCTTCTGCAGCTGCGTCTTCACCTTGTTCAGCTCCAGGAGGCCTCCCTGGAGTTCTTTACATACATCCCTGATCTTGGTGGCGAACTTAGTCTTGGCCCCCTTGCGGAGCTCATGGGAGTCTTTGGCAAGGAAGAAAACATCCAGAGCCAGGAAGAGTGCTGACATGACCCCTGTGGTGACGCTGATGGCCTGGGCAGCTTTGGCTACGCCTCCTGCAGCGCCTAAAACCTGCACAGTGCTGATGAGCTTATCTGTGTTGATCATCAGGGCTTTTCCAGCACGACCACCTTCCTTCATCACATGTTTGAGATTGTGGTTCAGAGCTTTTTTGGCAGCACTCTCTGTGTATTTCTCAAAGTCCCACTCTTGCAGGGTGTCCATACCTGCCTACAAGAGGCAAGAAGGGGAAAAACAAGAGTTAAGAACACAAAGGAGATGTCTTTTACAATAAACATTTTAGTGGAGACAATACGTAAGTTATCCCATAATTTTATTGCTTCCTAACTCTTTTCCCAGAACTTCTCACACACAGAATCATCAGAATGGTAGAAACTGGAAGAGACCAAACATCTCAAATGTTTCCATGAAAGCGTGTGGTGCTTGGATCCCAAAATGTCACAAGTATTTTTCCTGAGCAAAGGCATCATTGTGGCAAGGCATTGTGGAGAGAATTTCTAGGAAGTACTGGGACTTGGGATCCTGATAAACTAACCTTGGACACTATAACATCAAATAATATGCCATCTGTTACATTGGATAATTGTCTGTTTAAATTCAATTCAATTTAAATTAGCCAATTAACCTAATCCCCATGCATGTTTTTGGATGGTGGGAGGAAGCCGGAGTACCCAGAGAGAACCCACGCAGACATGGGAAGAACATTCAAACTCCACACAGAAAGGCCCCGGGATTTGAACCCGGTACCTTCTTGCTGTGAGGTGACAGTGCTAACCACTGCACCACTGTGCCGCCCTTATTCTGATACATGTGAAACTGAAATAAATCTACCAACTAACTGAACTTTCTTCCTGTCAAATTAGCTTGCTAAACAGATGACTTAAAATTGCTTTAAAACTTAACTTAAAGCCTGATAAATGTTGGAGGTTGGATCTACTGTATTATAACACATCTGCAAAGCCTGAATGAGGTAATCTTCTTCACCTGCACAAACTCCAAACACTCCCTGATGTCTTTGATCTCCTCCTGGTAGCCCTGGATCATCTTCTCCAGCTTCTTACGGTCCATGTTGGAGTGAACTGTATCAGTGATATTGGCTGTCGCTGAAGTGATGCTGCCCGCCGTCGCCACACCAATCCCCACCGCCGTGACAATAATAGAGGCACCAAATGTGAAAGGAGCCAGAATGAGCCCAGTGATTGTTGCCACGCTGCCTGCAACGCTGGCCACCCCTCCGCCCACTGCAGCCGTCACAGTTTTTTTGTGGAATTCATCCGCAGCATCGGCCAGAGCCATAAGCTCCAGGATCCGATGCTGTAAGGATGCCCCCCGCTTGTTGAAAAGGCGCACAAAAAGGCGGGCTGCCATGTAGACACGATCAGCTGCCTGCTCCATTGCCCTGGAGAGACACGTGAGAGCTATGAAGACTTGAAATTTACAAGACGGTGTGTTTGTTGAAGTATAAAGTTCAATGCTTGTAGGTCGAACAAAGTGACATTTTCAGGTGAACACAGCTTTTAAAATATTTACATCTATCATTTGAACCCCAATGTTGACAATAACTGGAAAACACCACAGAGCTTCCACCAAGTTACATTTAAAAACTTTTAAGACATTTTTAATATCATAAAACACCCTATTTAAGAACATATTAGCTAAAAGTAGTATGTAGGGATATTGTGGCATAGAATTATTATTTCTTCATATCACATTTGTTTCTGTATTTCCCAGCAGTGCACATCAGTAATTCCTAATGATTATATGATAATTTATTAGATTAACACAGCTGGATGAGCAGCAGAATATTAATTTAAGCTTATTTTAAAAAATATGTCTTTTGCCCATAATGAGCTGAGGAGCTTCCTGTCCCGCTAGCTTCAGTGATTTTGCTTGCTACAGACTACAGGATGACAATTTTTATGGAATTCTGTGGGTCACTGAATTCCTGTTGGACTCCTGTGAGATGGGAGTCAGTTTTGTTTAAGGGTATTTCTGTTCAGACAAAATAGAATTTCTATCTAAATAAAAATACCCTTAAACAAACTCAAAATATTTTTTTCTGCCTAAATTTGAATAAGAAATTATTATAGAAAATAAACTATGCTTACGTTTCCTCATCGGTAACATGTGATGTCTCATTCCACTCTGCCCAACCTGGAAACCAGCAGCAATAATACATTAGGAATGTATGACTGTAATAACAGTGGTAATTCTGGAGCAATACAACAAACATAAACAGTCCAGACAAATAATGTGGACACATCATAACACTGACCTTTGACTGTACTCCACCACTCCATCAAATCATCATTGTCCTGAAATCAGAGACCTTTGTCAGTGAAAGCTGAAGAGAAGAAGATCCCCTAGTTGTTACGGTAATTTGGTAGGCGACATGGTTGCAGAGCAATCAATGAAATTGTGTTCCTTCTATGTTTACTACTAATACTAATACTATTACTACTACTACTACTACTACTACTATTACTACTACTATTACTACTACTGCTGCTACTGCTACTACTACTACTACTACTGCTGCTGCTACTACTACAGCTGCTGCTGCTTACTACTACTGCTGCTGCTACTTACTACTACTACTGCTGCTGCTACTTACTACTACTACTACTGCTGCTGCTACTTACTACTACCACCACCGCCGCCGCCACTTACCACCACCACCGTTGCTGCCACCGCCGCTGCCACCGCCACCACCACCGCCGCTGCCACCACCGCCGCTGCCACCGCCACCACCACCGCCGCCGCCACTTACCACCACCGCCGCCGCCACCGCCGCTGCCGCTTACCACCACCGCCGCCGTTACCGCCGCTGCCACCGCCACCACCACCGCTGCCATTACCACCGCCGCCGCCACCACCACCGCCACCGCCACTGCCACCGCCGCCGCCACCGCAACCGCCACCGCCACTGCCACTTACCACCACCGCTGCCACTTCACCACCACCGCCGCCGCCACCGCCGCTGCCACCGCCACCACCACCGCCGCTGCCACCACCACCGCCGCCGCCACCGCCACCACCACCGCCGCTGCCACTTCACCACCACCGCCGCCACTTCACCACCACCGCCGCCGCCACCGCCGCCGCCACCGCCACCACCACCGCCGCCGCCACCGCCACCACCACCGCCGCTGCCACTTCACCACCACCGCTGCCGCCACCGCCGCCGCTGCCACCGCCACCGCTGCTGCCACCGCCACCACCACCGCCGCTGCCACCGCCACCACTTCACCACCACCGCCGCTGCCACCGCCGCCGCCATTGCCACCACCACCGCCGCTGCCACCGCCACCACCACCGCCGCTGCCACACCACCACCACCGCCGCTGCCACCGCCGCTGCCACCACCACCGCCGCCGCCGGCCACCACCACCGCCGCTGCCACCGCCGCTGCCACTGCCACCACCACCGCCGCTGCCACCACCACCGCCGCTGCCACTTCACCACCACCGCCGCTGCCACCGCCGCTGCCACTGCCACCACCACCGCCGCTGCCACCACCACCGCCGCCGCTTCACCACCACCACCGCCGCCGCCACTTACCACCACCGCCGCCGCCACCACCACCGCCGCCGCCACCACCACCGCTGCCACTTCACCACCACCGCCGCTGCCACCGCCGCCGCCACCGCCACCACCACCGCCGCTGCCACCACCACCACCGCCGCTGCCACCGCCGCTGCCACCGCCACCACCACCGCCGCTGCCACTTCACCACCACCGCCGCTGCCACCGCCGCTGCCGCCGCTTACCACCACCGCCGCTGTTACCGCCGCTGCCACCGCCACCACCACCGCCGCTTACCACCACCGCCGCCGTTACCGCCGCCGCCACCGCCACCACCACCGCCGCTTACCACCACCGCCGCCGCCACCACCACCGCCGCCGCCACCACCACCGCCACCGCTGCCGCTTACCACCACCACCACCGCCGCCGCCACTTCACCACCACCGCTGCCACCGCCACCACCGCCGCTGCCACCACCACCGCCGCCGCCACCACCACGACACCACCGCCGCCACCGCCACCACCGCCGCCACCACCACCGCCGCCGCTGCCACCACCACGACACCACCGCCGCCACCGCCACCACCGCTGCCACCACCACCGCCGCTGCCACCGCCACCACCGCTGCCATTACCACCGCCGCCACCACCGCCGCCATTACCACCGCCGCCGCCACCGCCACCACCACCACCGCCACCACCGCCGCCACCGCCACCGCCACCGCCACCACCACCGCCACCACCACCACCGCCACCACCACCGCCACCACCACCGCCACCACCGCCACCGCCACCACCACCACCGCCGCTGCCACCACCACCGCTGCCACCGCCACCACTACTACCGCTACCACCACCACCGCCACCGCTACTACTACTACCACCGCCTACTACTACTGCTGCTACTACTACTGCTACTGCTACTACTACTGCTACTGCTACTACTACTGCTGCTACTACTACTGTTGCTACTACTGCTGCTGCTTACTACTACTGCTACTACTACTACTGCTACTGTCTCCATGTCCAAGTGCATAACATTGCAACTCCAAAGAACCCCTGTAATATTGCTACAGAATCAAGTTAGAACTTGTTGGTATAACTTGTGTGAGCTCTTTCTGGCACTAGAAATATAATTACACTAAATAAAAAGCCTGATCAAATGAAAACATACATCCTCATATTCTAGAGGGCTGCCTTCAGTGGGATAAGCTGCCATCTCCACGGGCTGGACTTCTACAGTGCTCTCCTGGAAAACAAGCACAATAACACAATTCTGTAACATCAAATTCAGTGTGAAGGGTTTATAGGCGTAAACACTTTCATTATCACTGCTTCTGTGTGCCTGCAGGCATCATGGACAGTCCTATCATCTCTTAGTTAGCCAACTTTTACTATAACACACGATAATGCTATGTCAAGATTAAATTGTTAATATTTTATTGTTATTTTTTTACCTTCTTATGGTCTTGTTTTTAAAAATGAAAAGTGGAGCTGCATGTAATTTTAGATTTATTTCCATTGCACATTAAATATTTTCTGCCCTTGTTTTTAATAAGTGTGTTTTCAAATATTCAGACATGCTGCAGAGTTAATTAATTTATTCATTGTCACAGACTTTTGTCAACTAAAGACAGACTTTTCCTGTTCATTCGATTTCACAGCTGCATGATGAATCAAATGAACTGTTCAAGACAGGCTAATGAAACAGGACAATATTAAATAGTATTTTCTTTCCATAAATCTACTTCATATTATATCATGCTAACCTCTGCTGGCTTCAGCTCCTGCAGCTCAACAGTCTCTTCAATAACAGGCATCTTGCATGAACTCTAGGAAGGAAAAAAACAGCAAGTAATGTGAACAGTGTTACAAAAAATGTGAAACAGAGAAGAAAAGCAGAGAGCAACACAGCAAAGTGAACAGTAACTGAGGAACAACTCAACGACATAGGCACAAACCTGTGAAGGGAGTTTCTGTGTTGTCTTGACTCGGAATGACACAACCTGAGGAAAAAAAAAACAAGACAAGAAGAGAGAGCATGAGAAAAATACATTTAACATATATTAAACAAGTTCAGAGACAAAACTGTCCAACCAAGATGAAAAAAACATCTAAACATTTGTCTCATGCCACCATTAAGGTGTTACAAATGTATTAAGCATTTAGATGTACAGCTGTAGAACTTGAGTTAACAAAAACTATGACAAAACATGTTTGTCAATGCTCTTCTTTGTCTTTTTTAACATGATTAAGATGAGTCAAAAGCAGAGAAGCCACCAATGTAATTAAACACTAACAGTGATAATAATAATGATGTTGCAGATGAAAAAAGACAAGACTTTACCAAAAATTTCTTTTAAATTTTGTCACCTACAACCTCATCTTTCCTGTCTCACACACAACACGCTGTGGCATTCAGTGAGTATCTGTCCTGACAATTACACCACATTAATGCATTAAGTTTGTGGATCAGGTTTGAGTGGTTGATTAAGGTATATTTTTACTTATTGCTCACACAACAGGTCAGGTGGGTACAGCTAACTGACCGGAGCATCATTAATGGCCACACAATCAGGCTTTTACTGGGTAATGACAAGATGAATTCTTACACGAAATAAGTCTGACTAAAATTATAAAATTATAGGTTTTGGTTAAACTGAAAGGTTCAGTACAATCTGATGATGTGAAAATTACATTTTATTAAAAATCATCTAACACTAGACTAAAACTATGAAGGAAAAAATGATAAAATGTGACTAATGAGCATTTTACGTCTCAAGGTGACTGAATCTAAATCAGCTTCCCAAATTATCACTGGTAGAATACACTTTGGTTCTTGCTGCTGCAGCATCCTGTTGCATCTCTCATGTTTCTTTTAAGTGAAGAACTCACTCGTCTTTTCTTCTTGATGGTTCTCCTGCGTCTCAGCCCGCCTCCTTCTGGTGCCTCCATGTCCTCCCTTTCCTGCAAATGAAGACAGACATACTTGTTTCACAGCTACACAGACACGTAATCTAGGAGTTTATTTTTTTCTGCCTCTCAAAAAGCATGAACTGTTTCATGCCTGCTGAAACTACTTTGGGTTCTTGTCAAGTTGTTTGTGAGTTCATGCTTCACCATAGTAGATTTCCTCCAGACACGACACTTAGGATTAAGACAAACAAGTTCAATCTTGGTTTCATCAGACCGGAGATCTTGTTTCTCACTCCTGACAGGTGTCTTTTACCAAGGAGAGGCTTCTGTCTGGACACTCTGCCATAATCTCTGCCAGAGCTCAGCTAGAGTGACCACTGTGGTCTTGGTCCCTTTCACCCCTGACTGCTCAGTTTGGTCAAACGGCCAACTCTGGGAAGAGTCTTGGTTCTTCCAAACTTCTTCAATTTAAGAATGACGGAGGCCAATGTGCTCTTCAGTGTGAATCTACAGTGCAGCAGATTTTTTGGAGCCTTTCCCAGATCTGTACCTTGAAACAATCCTGTCGCTGAAATCTGGAGGTTGTTCTTTTGACCTCATGGCTTGGGTTTTCACTCTGATTTGCACTGTCAGCTGTGAGACCTTATATAGACAGGTGTATGTTTTTTGATGTTCAAGTGTAATTACTTGAGTTAACGAAACATTATACTTTTTATTAAATTAGCAAAAAAAATCTATTTTCACTTCATCATTCTGGGTGTTTAGTGTAGACTGATCATAGACTGTATATTAAGAGTGGTCAGAGCTCTCGTGATGTCACCCGTTGGTTTGTGAACAATGGCAATGAAGCCCATACAGAAGTAACTTGCATGTGTTGATGTCTATAGGAAAATGATAATTTTCTCTCCTGGTGTATTACCTCTGTTAACAGTGTAAACATGAGTTTATGGTGTCAATGATTAGTTTAAATAATGTTATAATACATCAGGATGTAGTGAATTACGGTCAAATAAATCTGGGGAAAAAAAAAACACATAATGCAGGAGCAGCTTTGGGGCGTGGCTACAGTGTGACTGACAGTCTCTGCTGTCATTACATCCTGAAGAGGAGCAACACTGATGGTCTGAGCTCTCAGCTCATGTTTCCTTCATCTGAGGAGACACTGGCACCGTTTACCGGTAAGTAACGTTATGTTGAGACATAATTAGCATTCCAGTTAATATCACTGTTCATATGAATCACGGAGGCTCATCGCTAATCAAGCTAGCTCGCTAGTGCTAGTGGTAGCTGATAATATAATGGTTGCTATGCTAACAAATGTTTTGCTGGCTGTTGGAGAGAATGCAAGTCAGAGAGTGCATATCATGCACCTCTGATAATACCTGTTGTTCTGTTTTGGGCGTCCTCCTGAACATTCCAGCAAACCCTCCTTTTTTCTCCTGTTTAAATAATAAAAAATTCAAGTCACAAAAAAAAATGTAAAAGCATGCTGAAAGGAGCAAACAGATTTATACACTCACCAGGCACTTTATTAGTTATACCTGCTTGTTAACACAAATAGCTAATCAACCAATCACATGGCTGCAACTCAATGCATTTAGGTATGTAGACGTGGTCCAGACAACTAGCTGAAGTTCAAACGGAGCACCAGAATGAGGAAGAAAGGGGATTTAAGTAACTTTTAACATGGCATGGTTGTTGGTACCACTGAGATTTTCACTACAACCATCTCTAGGGTTAACAGAGAATGATAGTTTAGAAAAGTGTAAATATCCAGTGAACGGCAGTTGTGTGGATGAAAATGCCTGGTTGATGTGAGAGGTCACAGGAGAATGATCAGACTGGTTGGAGATGTTAGATAGGCAACAGTAACTCAAATAACCAGTGCTTACAACCGAGGAATGCAGAATATCATGTGTGAAGCTCAACACTGGAGCCTTTAAGAAGACTACAGCAGCAGAAGAGCACATCTGGAGCCACTGCTGTCAGCTAAGAACAGGAAACTGAGACTACAGTTCACACAGGATCACCACAACTGGACAATTACAGGAACCAAAATCTGTGAGGTGTTTCCAACACATTGTTAAAAGTATGCCCCAAAATGGGGTCCAAACCCATGTGGCTGGTGAGTGTAAACTTTACATCAAAACTCACCTTTGTGCTTGTGACTTCAAGACTGTCGGCACTCTTCGATAATTCACCAGTGGCCGAAAGATTATCCTAAAAACAAAAAAACAAAAAAAGTTATTATTACTGATACTTTTAGGTGAAATGATATAACAACATTTAACACGGTCAATAACCTAGCTGTTTACTGAAAGTAAATATAAAACTATAATTCTAAAAGGAAGCTCTGCAGGTCAAATGATCCTTTGTTAACTCTTTGAGTGCCACTGACGTAATACGATGTCTAAGTGTTTTTTCTGCAGCTGGTTGCTAATCGCCGTCTCCCGCAGCTTGTGAGCTTCTGTGAATTGTGGCCAGGACATAAAGAGTTAATATGCGCCACAGCGATCAAAGCAGGAAGTGGAGATGATCGAAATGGATTCTGTACAAAAAGTGGCGACTTCAATGAAAGTGGCCTCTACCTCTGGTAAAACAAGAATGGAATAAGGTAAAAACAAACATTTTTTTCATGATGAAATAGAGAGCCTCTTCTTTCATTTGAGCTATTCATTGTTTTCAGAGATATAGTCCAAAATATTCTGTGGGTCTTGAAATATGACTGAAAAATGGGCAAAAATGCTGGCACAAGGCACTTTCAATTTGAAGCCTCTTTGGCTGCCACTCAAAGAGGCTTCAATATATAAAATAATAACACATTTCAAGAGATACAGAGTGTTCCGATCTCTAGATTTAATGTTTTTCTTTGATCCTTCAACCTGAGCATTGAGCAGCTCTCACCTTAACAGTTTCTGTGAGGTTGTCATAGCTGGCAGACAACTCCTTCATGTCACTGAGAGGGTGCTGGAAAACGAAAACAGACCAACATTTGTTTTCGAAGGTTATATTCGAACAATGTGAATACCAGTATCTTGAAAGTGTCAATGAGAGTTTTCACAGATAACAAAACAAATGATAAATATACACATCACCAGAAAAAAAAGTTCATTGGTCACCTTTGTAGCGATCGAACGTGGAGACGGTTTAGGAGATTTTTTGAAGATTCCTCCCAGTCCAGTCTTTTCCTATATGAATATTCACACATTATTAGTCAAACTTTAATAATAAATGTTAACAGGCTAAGATTATGATTGATATAAATGTGCACCTTTGATGTATTTGCTTCCAGCAGGTTTTCAGAACTTGAAGATAACTTCTTGTCCTCATTTGATTCCTGAGCGCACACAACAGAAAATAAAAATGTAAATACAAAGCATAGTCAAAAGGTCAAATGTGACAGGGTCACTAATGTACCTCATCTGTTGTAGTCCCCTCTGCTGCCTTAGGAGCCTTTTTAAACATGCCACTGAAAATATTTTTCTCCTGCAAACAGACATTGAAAACAGACACAACCTGAGTAAGTTACAGTAAAACTACATCAGGAGTATCTGGGCTGAATCAGACTCAACAAACTTAAATGTTCTATTTTTAAAGCAATTAATGGGAAACTACATGTTTAAGTTATCATAATGAAGATTTATCAACACTTGGTAGTACCCATGATCCTTTTTCTCATCACAATACCTTGGTGCTTTCAAACAGGTTTTCATTACTTGCTGACAGCTCCTTCTGGTCATCCTTGTCCTGGAAAAGAGGAAGAGACAGTTAATAAAATAGCGGTCACTACACAGTGTGATGCTAACAGTGTAACTAGTTACACTCCGACCTCTGCAGCTGCCTCGTCAGATGCTTTGGGTGTTTTCTTCTTCAGTCCACTGAACAAGCCCTTTTCCTGATGAGTGAAAAGAGTTGTAGATGAATTTTTAAGTGTTCCCATCAGACAATACAGTTCATTTTGTTGTTAATCTTCTCTTGTGAAAGCCTCAACGAGTGGAGGTTGATGGTTTAGCCAGATCCCTCAATTTGCATTTTATATGATTATGAGCCATATTTAAATGTATACTGTTGCTTTATTTTCTACCTTTGTGCAGTCATAGAGATCAAGTAAATGTAGTAAACCACAGTATAAAAATAATTTCTTACAAATAAAAGCCCTGTAAAAACTTAAAAACACACACACACACACACACACACAAACACACACTGAAAGTACTCCTTCAGCTTAATTAGAGTGAAATTAATAATGTCACTGTTGCAGATTATTGTTAATGTCAAGGTAGAGCTAATTTTAACTACTTAATATACAGTTAATATGTAGTTCAATCATAATTAATCTAACTGATCTGTTTTACATGTCAAATCCTGACCTGAAAAGTAACTACAGCTGTCATACATATTTAATAGAATAGAATAGAATAGAATAGTTTTTTTATTCATCCCCCTTGGGGGGAAATTTACCTGCCACAGCAACAAAGACAAAAACACAGACACAATAGTAATAATAATAAAATAGAATAGAATAGAATAAAAATATTTACATATTTACAATGAACTAAAATACAATGGAAAAATATATAGATATATATACTTGTACAGATGAAACTGTTTAAAGCACAATTATTATTGTTGCAGTGCACTTTTCTATTTTTTTGTGCAAAGTGATAGTGTGATGACAATGAAAATAACAATGACCGTGATGGAGATGGAGCTGAGTCCCGATTGTGGTTACATCAGCCAGTGATGCTGATGTTGTAAAGTTTTATTGCTGATGGTATGAATGACTCCTGCGGTGGCGCTCCTTCTTGCAGGGTGGAAGTCTCAGTCTGCAGCTGAAGGAGCTGCTTAAAAGCCTCCACAGTCCCATGTAGAGGGTGAGAGGGTTGTCCATGATGGAGGTGAGCTTAGCTAACATCCTCCTCTCACCCACCTCTCTATGGAGTCCAGGGAGCAGTCCAGGACAGAGCTGGCCCTCCTGACCAGCCTGTTCAGTCTCTTCCTGTTTCTCTCTGTGCTCCCTGCTCCCCAGCAGACCACTGCATAAAGACTGCAGACGCGACCACAGTGTCATAAAAGGTCCTGAGCAGAGTCCTGCAAACTCCAAAGGACCTCAGTCTCCTCAGCAGGTGGAGACGACTTTGGCCCTTCTTGTACAGGACATCTGTGTTGTGAGTCCAGTCCAGTTTATTGTTGAGGTGAACACCCAGGTACCTATAGCTCTCCACCATTTCTATGTCCAGGCCCTGGATGTTCACTGGTGCTGTCTGGGTGTCTTCCTCCTGCGGAAGTCAATGACCACCTCCTTGGTCTTACTGGCGTTGAGATGAAGGTGGTTATGCTCACACCAGCTCCGACAAAGTCAGTGATGACGGTCCTGTACTCCCGATCGTCCCCTCAGACACACATCCAACAATAGCTGTGTCGCCGGAGAACTTCTGGAGGTGACAGCTCCCAGAGTTGTATCTGAAGTCCAATGTGTACAGGGTGAAGAGAAAGGGGAGAGCACTGTCCCTGTGGGGCCCCGTGCTGCAGACTACCATGTCCGACACACAGTTCTGAAGCCTCACGTACTGTGGTCTGTTGGTGAGGTAGTTGATGGTCCATGCAGCCAGGTGACAGTCTACTCCCACACTTTCAAGCTTCCCCCTGAGCAGAGAAGGCTGGATCGTGTTGAAAGCACTGGAGAAATCAAAGAACATGATCCTCACAGTGCTGCCAGTGTTCTCCAGGTGAGTCAGTGATCTGTGCAGCAGGTAGATTACTGCATCATCCACTCCGATGTTTGGTTGGTAGGCAAACTGCAGCGGGTCCAGATGTGAGCTCACCATGGGGCGGAGGTTTCTCAACACCCGATCCTCTCCAGGGTCTTCATCAGATGAGAAGTGAGGACCACAGGCCTGAAGTGGTTGGGCTCCTAAAAGTGCGTCGTCTTTGGGACAGGAACCACACAGGAAGTCTTCCACAGCTGTGGACTCTCTCCAGACTCAGGCTCAGGTTGAAAATGTGCAGCAGCACCTGACAGAGCTGGTCTGCACAGTCCTTAAGGAGTCTGGAGCTGATGCCGTCGGGGCCTGTGGCCTTCCTTGCCTTCATCCTCTTCAGTTCACTTCTCACCTGGTCAGCTGTGATGGAGATGGTTTTGGTGGTGGTGGTGGTGGAGGAGGATGAGGTGAGGATGGATGGTGGTGGTGATGGGGTGTTGGTGCTGGATGAGGATGAGGTGGGGAGGGGTGGTGGTGATGGTGGGGTGGCAGAGGGCTGAGGTGTTGTGAAGAAAGAGCTGGCTGGCTGGTGCTTTGATGAGTGGGGAGGGAGTGGGGGCACAGTCAAACCTGTTGAAAAACAGATTTAGTTGGTTGGCCCACTCTTGGTCTCCCTTCAGCTCCCTCTCATGGCCTCTGCTGTGACCAGAGATGGTTTTTAGGCCTCTCCAGACCTCCCTTGCGTTGTTCTGTTGCAAGTTACTTTCCATCCTGGTCCTGTAGCTGGCCTTGCCCTCCTTGATCTTCTTCTTCAGCTCTCTCTGCACCCTCCTCAGCTCCTCTTTGTCCCCAGATCCAAAGGCCCTCCTCTTCTCCTTCAGCAGGGCCTTCAGCTCAGGGGTCACCCAGGGTTTACTGTTGGAGAAGCACCGTACTTTCCTGGTGGGTACAGTGTTCTCCACACAGAAGTTTATATAGTCCGTTACACAGTGGGTCATGGTGTCGATGTCCTCACTGTGGGGGTCACACAGCACATCCCAGTGTGTGGTCCTGAAACAGTCCTGCAGGGCCTCAGTGGCTTTCTCTGACCACAGCTTTACACACCTTATGGTGGGGGGTTGCGTCTTCACCATAGGTATGTAAATGGGCTGCAGTCTCACCAGGTTGTGATCTGAGCGACCCAGCGGGGGGAGGGGTGATGAGCTGTATGCATCCTTGGTGTTTGCATACAGTAAGTCCAGAGTTTTATTGTCTCTTGTTGGGCAGTCCACATACTGGCAGAATGTGGGGAGAGTGGTGGAGAGCGATGTGTGGTTAAAGTCTCCTGAGATGATGATCAGAGACTGAGGGTGAGATGTTTGAAGCTGGGACACTTCACTGTGGATGAGCTCACAGGCTGCAGCAGCATCAGCCGAGGGGGGGATGTAAACGGTGATCGTGATCACGTGTGAAAACTCCCTCGGCAGATAATATGGCCGCAGACTAACAGCCAGCAGTTCAACATCCTTAGTGCAGCGCTGTTGTTTAACGCTCACATGTCCAGCGTTACACCACCTCTCATTAACGTACATTGCAATCCCTCCTCCCTTCTTCTTACCACTCTCCCTCGCGCTCCGGTCCGCTCTGACGAGGTGAAATCCGTCCAGAGTTACGAGCGAGTCCGGAGTGAGTTCATTCAGCCATGACTCGTAGTTCCACTCAATGGAGTGGAACTACTCAAATAAAGAACAGGTACCTCAAAACTGTAGTTGAGTAGATGTTACATTCCACCACAGCATGATTTTGCAACCTTATTTTTAATTAAAGTAACATTATTTACAAATATAACAATGGTAATAATAATAACAACATAATAATAATAAGTGGTGCTTTAATATGAAGGGAGGATGCTGCTGGGGGTGTTTCACACTGACCTCATCAAACAGATTGTCAATGCTGGATGATCTTTTGAAGATGCCCGCCAGACCGCCTTTTTTCTCCTAAAAACAGACTTTTATCATTTCTCTCATTTCTCACATTCAGAAACAAAAGAAAAATTAAAGTGGCTCAAAAGCTGAAAGCTTTCATGTCTTCGACTATTTTTGTTTTCCACTATCTTTTATTGTCCTTTTTTATTATTTAGTTTTCTTGTGTAACTACCAGAACTAAAAAAAAGGTCATTTTTATTACATGCAGGTGTGAATGAAGCTGAAGGCAGTGCACAACAGGAACAATGACAAGACAAAGGCATCAAGTCATACAATCTGTGTCACTGAAACCTGTTCGGAGGTTTCGGCTCCTGTTGGCATGACTACAGCAGCCACAGTGAGACAGAAAAAGAGGGTTATTTTAAATGACGTACCTTCGGGACGGTGGTGTCAGACAGATTCTCAAAGCTGCGGGATGTCTGTTTTTCTGTGTTCACCTCCAGCTTCTGAATTCAAACCAGAAAACCATAAAAACAAGTATTTCCTCTGTCCTTCGTAAATTTAACAGCAAATTTAACAGGCCTTATCAACTCGCAGCACCTTCTGCTGGTTTCTGTGGCTTCTTAAACATGTTGCTAAACTCATTTTTCTCCTGAAAAGACATTTTCCTATCAAATGTTTGTTACGTTATACTGCTCACCTTAGAAGTTTTGTTCTCTGACAGGTCATCATTGCTAGTCAACAGTGCTTTCTGATCCTCTCCTTCCTGAAAAATTGAAATTGATGTTTCATGAAACCCATTAAACTGTGTCTCAGACACAGAAACTCTGTGTCCAGAAAACACTCACTCACCGGCGACTCTGTCCCTTCTGCAGATGCTTTGGGAGTCTTTTTGAGGAGTCCGCTGAACAACCCTCCACCTTTCTCCTGATGAAACACACAGGAAGAGAAAAGAGTTAATGCTGAGGTAGTGGAAGTCTTTCTAAATTAAACTTCAACATTCGTGTTGATTTGAATTCACTGACCTGTGTTTTCTCAGATACATTCTCAGTGCTGGCTGACAGACCACTGTCAGGGGATGTGTCCTGTTAAAGGTTTGAAAACGCGCAAATAAATGTCATCTAGGAGTATTAGACAAAAGTTGCTAAATATGATTTACCATTTAAAAATATATTTCTGGTAAAACTTTGTGGATTGTTGACAACAATTGATACATTTCTAAATAGAATATTTAAGGAATATTTAAGCAAGTTTTGCATTAGTATACACATGATCATATATTTGCCAGGTTTTCATTTGAAAATATTAAAATACTGAATCTGCACCCGCAACCAATCACATCTATCCATCCAGCCATTATCTACCTCTTATCCTCTCATAGGTTCACAGGGGGGCTGGAGTCTATCCCAGCTGTCTTAGGGTGAAAGGCAGGGTACACCCTGGACAAGTCTCCAGTTCATCACAGGACACATAGAGACAGACAACCACTCACACTCACATTCACACCTACAGTCAATTTAAATTAACCAATTAACCTAATCCCCATGCATGTTTTTGGATGGTGGGAGGAAGCCGGAGTACCCGGAGAGAACCCACGCAGACACGGGGAGAACATGCAAACTCCACACAGAAATGCCCTGGGCCGGGAATTGAACCCAGTACCTTCTTGCTGGGAGACGACAGTGCTAACCACTACACCACCGCAACCAATCACATCCATCCATCCATTATCTACCGCTTATCCTCATAGGGTCGCGGGGGGGCTGGGGCCTATCCAAGCTATCTTAGGGTGAAAGGTCACCACCTCATCGCAGGGCACATAGAGACAGACAACCACTCACATTCACACCTAAGGTCAATTTAAATTAACCAATTAACCTAATCTCCATGCATGTTTTTGGATGATGGGAGGAAGCCGGGGTACCCCAAGAGTGCTAACCACTACACCACCGTGCCGCCCCCAACCAATCACATGTCAGTTTTAATTCAATTTTTTTTTTTTAACTGAAATTCATCAAAAGATATCCTGGCAACCAAACAGGTAATTTCAACATTATCATAAGGCTTCACATGTTGAAAATAGTGACGCTTTTACCTCCTCAGCGTCTGCCGGTTTGACAGTTTTCTTGAATATTCCACTAAATATTCCTCCTTTTTCCTAAAACATACATATACAGGACAATTGGTGCTCTGTCTTTACGTTACTCAGGATCATTTCTTACTGTAATTATATTCAATACATAAAAAACCCTCACCTTGGCTTGCTCACCAGAGAGTTCATCGTTTTGACACTGTGTTTCCTGAGAAAAGATAAATACAATTATAACCCTCAGGATTGAAACTAGCGACCTCCTGGTCACAAGTCTACTCGCCTGACGATTTGGAAACTTGAAAACACTGACTTCCTGCTTGACAATTTTAAACAGATGACTGAATGGGGCTTCTTACTTCCTCTGAAGAGGGACTGTCTGTAAGTCTTGGCGACTTCTTGAATATTCCACTGAATGCACCTCCTTTCTCCTGAAGCACAGATGACATGTTTTATATACGTTTTATTAACATTCCCTCTATCAGACACAGAACATACACATATCTAAATGCACTGAGTTGTTGCCATGTGATTAAAAGTCTAACCTAATGTAGTGACTGGTGAGTGTATGTGTAAGAAAATAAGGTATTTTTATAAATAACAACAATGCTTTCCATCAAGATAAGAAATGCATTGAAACAACATCTAAAAACACAACTAATAAATAAAACAATAAAATAAATAAATTCTCACAAGAAAGAAATGCATTGTAGTGAAACTGCAGTCAGTTATCAGTTTTGGAAACTTACATTATAATACAGTACGTCTTAACAGGATATTGTCTATTATTGTTATTTTGATGTGTTCAGATTGCCATTTATTCATGTAACAATGATACAGTTTTTTTCAGGCAATCAGAGGGTATTGCCTGAAAAAACTGTATCAGTGTTACATGCAGACATACAGACATATTTTCTTACCACATTAACCAAAAGCAAGGCAGCAAAGAAAAAAATACTTTCTCCAATCATCGATAAATCTTTTGGTCTTTTGGTGTCATAAAATAGTGAAAAAGGCCTGTCACAATTTCCTGGAGCCCAAAGTAAATAACTTTCTACTGATGTCACTGAGTGTTTTTACAACCAAACTGACCTTTGTGTTGGTAACCTCAGACAGACTGTCATTGCTGGCTGAAAGATCTTTTTGTGCCGATAGTTTCTCCTGAAACAAGAATTCAAAGCGTGAGCAGCTCAGCAGCAAATACAAGGAAAATAATAAATGTCTGTCATATTTTAACTTTTGTTGTTCCTAATCACTTAAGGGATTTAAGTGCACTTAATCATTTAAGTGCACTAGCTGACTACAGGGAATAAACAACTACATACAGTCTCAGACCCTGACACACCCACAGATGTACATGCACAAGAAATAATTATGCATGCTTGTCTAAATATGTTTTATTGTTTTATTGTCTAAATATGTTTTATTTATTTTGAAAAAATAAATTTTTAAAACATTGTAGGGTACTGGTTGTCATGGCAGTTCATTCTGCATGCAAATTAAAATGGAGTGAAAACCACATCCAGCAAATCACCATTGCAACAATAGCAGCTGTTTTTACAGAAGCAGACAGAGATGACAGATTGCCTACATGAAAGCTACACTCGTGTTTGAGAAGCAGTACCTCTCCAGTGGTTTTGGGAGTCTTTCTGAGGAGTCCACTGAACAAACCACCTTTCTCCTACAAAAAGGCAGAAAACATGTCACATCAAACAGGCTTGTTTAATTTCAGAATGTATGCTATGGAGCTGCAGATACACTGGTTGTCATGTTGGTGGTGACTACATGGTGACTCATGTAGTTTCAGTGGGTGTGTGTGTGGAGGATCTGTCAGTCTGATGATGAAGACTCACCCTGTTCTCCACCAGGCTGTCAGCACTGGCAGACAGCTCACTGTGTAACAACTCAGCATCCTAAACAAAGCAAAATGTCACTCAAATTGTGCATACATGGGCAATGAAACAACAAAACAATTAATTAAATCAGATTTTATTATATTGCAAATAATTCCAATGCAAGCTGCTCAGAGAAATTGCAGTGACAGCACAGGGCCCCACCCACACACAGTCCTACTTATAATGCTAATATAATATGCCAAGCAGCTAACACAAATAGAGGTTGCATTTACTTGCATTATGTGTTCAAGCTCTATTTAGTAAAAATGAATATTGGGCAAAGGTAAATATGCCAATATATAAACAGACATTACAGAGAGAATTATGACCTGTGCAACTCCCTCACACTAACTCTAAGCAGCATATAAAACATTGTTTTGTGGCAGAGAGTGGCTCAGTTTGGGGTGTTTTTTTTTCACTTGCATAAAAAACTCACATGCATATGTGCAAAGTGTTCTTCATACTCAGTATGATACTCAGACAGTTTTCACAATGTACCACATTGCTTACAGTATGACAATATACTCAATCACAAACCACTATATTGTATCGCCAGATACTTCTGTATCCAGATTCAGGTACCCTGCACAGACTAAAGGATTCAAAGGTGACAGTTAAGTGTGTTATGTCTTACCTTCTCTTGTCGAGGAGCCTCAGACGGTTTGGGAGATTTCTTGAATATTTCACTGAAGACACCTGCTTTCTCCTGCTACATGACAAAAAAACTCACCGTCAATGTCTTTTCTGTGGTTTCCTTGTGACAATGCTTTGGCTAAAATTGTTTCATTGAGAGTTTATACCGAATACAGAACACAGAAATGGAAAAGCTATATAATTCAAATAAAACCCATGTATAACCCCCTTTATTGTACTCAGAAAATTGTAGTTTTCTTGAGCACCTGTGTTATCACAAAGCTCTCACCTTGTTCTTGCCTTTTTCAGATAGACTGTCGTTGCTAGCGGACAGCTCACTGTGACCACTCAGACTGTCCTGAAACACCGATGTGATATAAAAGAAAAAAAAGACCAAAGATTTAACTTTAACTTTAGATCATAATTTAAGAAGGACAAAGCCACTTCTGTCACTCACTGGTGCAGGTGTCTCATCTGTTGCTTTGTTAGATTTTTTAAGGATGCCAGAGAAGAGACCTCCTTTTTCCTGTAAAAAAATGTTTGTTATGATACAAATATGGACACACAAATCAGAGCAACCCAACATAAAGATGCTGCACAAAACAAAAACATCTCAAAAAATGAATGCATTTGCCAGTTTAGGAGAGGGTTTAAAGGATTCATCCTCCCTCCTCCATCTTAATAACCTCCATACAGTCTCTTACTTTAGTGGTGTTGTTGTCAGACAGAGTCTCATTACTGTTTGCTAGCTCTGTTTGCTGCAACTGTTTATCCTAAAACACAGGTAAACAAGCAGTGTGATGAATGTGTTAGGTTATCACCTTTCATATTTTACTTTATTGTTACTTGCAAGAACACAGTCCACATGTATGCGGATCAATGTTATATTATTGTTGTACACTCAAATTCACTTGCTCTAAACAGTTAAAAGATAAGGACGTGTAACAGCAGCAGGCTGCCACACATTTTAATTATTAGAGTGTCTAAAACACTTCTTTTACCTGCCCTGGTGTTCCCTCTACAGGAATTTTTGGAGACTTCCTCATGATCCCGCTGAAAAATCCTCCTTTTTCCTATTAACATCAGACAAATTCATTTACTCTGTCAGTGATTGTCACATAATGATTAACGTTATAACACCACAGTTAAAATCCAGTCACTTCACAGATGAATGCTTCTAAACTCACCTTGGAGTTTTCAGACAGATTATCATCACTGTCTGATAGATTATCATGTAGAGACTGTTGGTCCTAAAAGAGAAAATTAACTGATTCAATATGATGATCAAGCTACAGAATTAGACTAACACCATGACCTTTTCGGATTCGTTTGCTACATCATCGACATCACCTTGTCAGTTTGAGCAGCTTCTGTTGGTTTCTTCTTGAACATCCCGCTGAATATTCCTCCTTTCTCCTGAAACAGACACAACAGCGTTGCACAATGTCCAATATATGTAATATTTATTTTGGTCAAGGTCAATAAGGGGCCTTTTCACAGGACAATCTTCTGGTCTGTGTTTACACAGTAATTAAAGATAACCTTACCTGTGTTATCACAAAGCTCTCACCTTGTTCTTGCCTTTTTCAGACAGACTGTCATTGCTGGCAGACAGCTCGCTATGAACACTCAGACTGTCCTGAAACACCAACATGATATAATAGAAAAATTAAAAACTGCACTGCATAAAACAACAAAACATCTCAGAAATGAATCCATTTGCTCCCAGGTCTTCTGAAACCTGTCTGCACTTTTTATTAAATCAAATGTCTAAAAACGGAGTTTCACCCAGATGAGCCTGGTTTTGGAGGACGTAGCGGTGCACACTTTAGTGCTCTGAATGCAATTTGCTTTGATGAAAATGGGAAACTTGAACAGCTTAGGTGGTGTAGTGGTTAGCACTGTTGCCTCACAGCAAGAAGGTACCGGGTTCGATTCCCAGCCTGGTGTCTTTCTGTGTGGAGTTTGCATGTTCTCCGCATGTTTGCGTGGGTTCTCTCGGGGTACCCCGGCTTCCTCCCATCATCCAAAAACATGCATGGGGGTTTGGTTAATTAGTTAATTTAAATTGACCTTAGGTGTGAATGTGAGTGGTTGTCTGTCTCTATGTGTCCTGTGGTGAGGTGGCGACTTGTTCAGGGTGTACCCTGCCTTTCACCCTAAGACAGCTGGGATAGGCTCCAGCCCCCCTGACCCTATGAGGATAAGAGGTAGAAAATGGATGGATAGGAAGCTTGAACATTAGGCAAACTAGCTGAATAATACACACATACAATATGAGAATAGTTTATTTGATGCGTATTATTTCTTCCGTCAACTGTAGGAGGTACTGGAAGGAAAGCCCATAGTGACATTGGGGGCCTTGATCAATCAAATATACTGTGATGTGGATTTAACAGCTGTCTGTTGGGATTATGCTTCACTAGAGCTGCAAACACTTAAAAAATATGGATTGAATGGGTGAATCCACTAAAACAAAACTCACCTTATCTTCTGCCTCTTCAGAATCACTGTCTGCTTTGCTGACCTGGAGATGAAATAGGAAACAATGAGAAAGAGGCAAACTTATGATCAGAAAATGAACAAAAGAGTTGATGTTACCGTCACAGCAGGAGACAATGATTTCTCTTTCGGTGTTTTCCGGAACATTCCTGCGATCAGACCTCCAATGTCCTGAAAAAAATGTAATGACAAGCTGCATTTAAGGTTTCATTTAACAAAAATTGGGACTGTTGAATACTGACTTCTCCTGTCTACCTGCTGACATTTAAAAACAATGAAAGATTAAGTTTCCATTTTATTGTTCTCTGCCACTTAAATATCACAATAGGGACTGAACATTGATTCCATGTTTCTGGGAAAAGCAGAAGCAGAACTAGCTTGTTGTTAAACTCTCACCTGTTTGGCTTCTGAATTCTTTTCTTGCTTGATGTTTTCTTCAGATTGTTCTTTCTCTGAGCCGACGTCCTCCATGCTGGGATCTGGACTCGGCTCTCTGCTGGCCTTCGAGAAGAGCCAACAACCATCACCATGATATATAAAAAGATGTGCACAAAACCATCATCGTGAATAAATTCATTAATACAATGACACAAGGGAAGACACTAATATTTCAACTATATGCATATAATAAGTACAAAATACATCCTATTCCTTTCACACTATTTATCATCCCAAAATATCCCTAGGATTAAAAAGCTCTTTCTCCAACAGCTTAGAGTTCACCTCCACCTAACCCTGTTTTATTTTAAAATCTACAATGACATGGAATTTCAAGTGGGAAATAGGATGTCTTTCTTAAAGATCCAGATAAATTTGATGATAACTGAGAATCGATTCTAACTAGGGATGCAGAAATTAGCATGTTAATGTGATTTATCAGCGTTAACATGTTATCTTGCGCCACGGTGACTGAGCAGAGCTCCATTCAAAAAAAACTCAATTAAACTAACAACGCAGTCATCACTAACGATCAAACATGCTGATAAAATTAGATTAATCATTTTTTTGAATGTGTTCAAGCTTCTCCTGTAATTCAGCAAACAAATAATCCAACAAAGAGCATTGTTGAAGTATTAATTTGTAATGTGAAATGGACGAAAAGGAAAAGAGAAAGAGACATTCTTTTCACAAACACAGAGCTTATTAGAGATAATGCATCGCGTTTTGGGCAGTTTGTCCAAGTAGAGCTAGCGTCACCCATATTAGCGTGTTAGCGCAGACTAACAATAACGATAAATGTGGTCACTGCACTACCACCAATAACAACAACAGCAGAGAAGCAACAGCACTTCCATGTAAAAAGTTACCACGGAAAGACTAAATACTGCAGCCACCACCACCAGAAAACACCAGATGGTGCTTCATACCTTTGGTGAAGGCTTGATTTGCAACCCTTTCATTGCTCCCTTCAGACCACCCTGCCAATCACAGTCACATGTCACAAAACAGCTGATGGCACTGACAGTGGAACACGAACACACACACACACACACACACACACACACACACACACACACACACACACACACACACACACCGGTTTACTGCGAGGAGCCTGTTTATCCGATACATCGTCAGCTTTAGCTTTTTCCTCGTTGTCGAGGACCACGTAACTCTGAGGAGGAAAGAAACATCAGATTAAGAGTCAACAACAGCTGACAGTAGATGATGAAAACACCAGCAATCTATATCTATTTATACATTTATCCCATCATACATATTTATTCTTCATTTGTATTTTTTCTTCTATTTGATAATTATGAGACTGAGTCAAGAACAGCAACTTACACAGTACATGGTAACACACACCAGCTAAATACATTTATACTTCATGTGTACCAGTTTTAGAAACTTTTTATCAACTCATTTGCTGACAGCTCTATACTTATATTTTTTGACATATATAGACCCAGTCTGATATTCCAGGAGTCAGTGTAATGTTAAAAAAACTAAGTAAAATTAAGCTTTTATCAAAGCGACAGATGATTTATCTATCAAAATAGATGTTGATGGCACCATTTTCGTAAATGAATGTACCGACAGTATTTAAATTGTGTGTGGGGACACCTAAAATACGTTTCCGCTGTGTAAGAATTTAATTCCAGCTTTTGTCACCAGTTCATTTTTTCCAGATGAAACAAAGGTAAATTTAATTGAACATGAAAATGCTGTTTTTAGAAGGCTAACACTGCATGCTTTGCTGCTGCCACAGTCCACTGGGGCATATCATAAGCACAAAAATAAACATGTACAATAATTGAACTCCTGTCTGCCTGATGATTTACAGTGCAGAGAAGAATTACATAGTTACAGGTGCATTTCTTACAGTGAAAGATGGTGTTTTCTCCTTTTGGCTCCGTCGAAATATTCCAGTCAGCACCGACTGATCCTTCTACAATGGAAAGAGAGACATTTATTAGGGGTGTAACTATACATGCATTTGTAATGAACTGCCTGGAAGAAGACTATCAGACATCCTTTCTAGATGCCCAGTGACGCACAAAGCAGTTTCACCCAAAATATTTTAGCAGCAAATCAGACATTCAGTTTATTGCTATGAATGGTACAAAACCTGATATGGTCTAAGTGTTTTGATTAAAGTTATTTTCTGAAATTTCTTTGTTTTACCCTTTGTGCTGAAAATCAAGGTACATACTGAACAGTTCATAAACATTTTATAAAGTAAGTCAGAGCTGCCAGTTAATAACTCCAGCTGTAACACCTGTTTGAAGTCAGCTTCATCTTTGGGAACTTCAGACTGGCCCTGATGAGGAAGAGGAAGGACACAGACTCAAAAATTTATAAAAACAACCAAGGAGTGTGTGTGTGTGTGTGTGTGTGTGTGTGTGTGTGTGTGTGTGTACCTGTGTCTCCTCAGCCTGTAATCTCCTGCGTTGGCTGTATCTGGTTGTCTCATTAAGTTCCTGTACACATAAAAAGTCCAGAAGGGAAGAACAATAAAGGATATTTGATACAGGAAAGAAACATGAAACCATGTATATCTTCTTTACTGTAAACTGTTCTCACACTAGAGACTAAAAAGGTTGCTGACCACCTCTAATTTCAATTAGAAATCTTTGTTGACATGAAACAAACACAAAAGTTTTCATAACACTCCGTTATCATCTCCATGCTTGACTTTCAATATGAGAAACTTTTCCTGTGTGGAAGTTTCCATTAGCCTGACTCAGATGGAAAAATGTGATAATGCACAAGAAAAACTGTATCAGACTATTTGTGTCAATAATGCAAAGTACTGTATGAAGGCAACAGTAAGAGGAATATTAGTTAAAAATCAATGCACAGTGCATCTGGTAAGTGTTCACAGCACTCGACTTTCTCCACATTTCCACTGATCATCCTTGAGATGTTCCTATAGCTTAACTGGAGTCCACCTGTGGTAAATTCAGTTGATTGGAAATGATTTGGAAAGACACACACCTGTCTATAAAAGGTCCAACACTTGACAGAGCAAGTCAGAGCACAAACCAGGCATGAAGTCAAAGGAACTGTCTGCAAACCTCAGAGACAGGATTGTCTCGAAGCACAAATCTGAGGAAGGGTACAGAAAGATTTCTGCTGCTTTGAAGGTCCCAGTGAGCCCAGTGGCCTCCATCATCTGTAAATGACAAAGTTCAGAACTACCAGGACTCTTCTTAGAGCTGGCCAAGGGGGAGAAGAGCCTTAGTCAGGGAGGCGACCAAGAACCTGATGGTCACTCTGTCAGAGCTACAGTGTTCCTCTTTAGATATAGGAGAACCTTCCAGAAGGGCAACCATCTCTGCAGCACTCCTCCAATCAGGTCTGTATGGTAGAGTGTACAGACCGAAGCCACTCTTTAGTATAAAGCACATGGCAGCGCACATGGAGTTTGACAAAATGCACTTGAAGTACTCTCAGACCATGAGAAGCCGAACTCTCTGGTCTGAGGAGACAAAGCTTGAACGCTTTAGTGTGAATGACAGGCATCATGTTTGAAGGAAACGAGGCAGCGTTCATCACCAGAACAACACCATCCCTACAGTGAAGCATAGTGGAGGCAGCATCATGCTGTGAGGAACTGGAGAATAGTTCAGATACAGGAAAGATGAATGCAGCAATGTAAAGAAACATCCTGGATAAAAAGCTGCTCCAGAGCTCTGGACCTCAGACTGGAGCGACGGTTGATCTTTCAGCAGGACAAAAAGTGTTTTGAACACTTACCAGACGCACTGTAGTATGAGGGTTTTCCAATATGAATATACAGTCATGGAAAAAATTATTAGACCACCCTTGTTTTCTTCAATTTCTTGTTCATTCTAGTATCTGGTACCACTAAACGTATAATACAATGAACACAACAAAAAATGCAGCTGGTCACATAATACTTTATGTCCTATTTGACATTCTTAAGCTTAATTGATTCCCAGGGTATATAAGAGGCCATTTCATGTCACAAGCAGCACTGCACATGCAAAGGCCTAGAGTGGTTTCCTGCTTACATTCAAGCCGTAGCACAACTCAGAAGTTGTCAGCTCTCACATAATGCCTAAAACAAAAGAATTATGTGAAGCAACAAAGGCAGCCATCTTGGCACTGCTGGAAATTGGCATGAGTGAGAGACAGGTAGCGAAAAAACTGAAGATCTCCAAGACAGCCGTTCATTCCAACAAAAAAAAACAAGCTGAACATGGCACTACCAAATTGCTACCTGGCCGTGGCAGGAAACGTCTTTCTACCCCACGAGATGACCGTGCACTCATCCGTTCCTGTGTCAGGAATCGTCGTCAGACCTCCAGGGACCTTAAAAATGAGTGGGCACTGTCGAGAAATGTGACTTGCTCGGCAAGGACAGTTCTAAACCGACTTGTTGAAGCTGGTTTGAAGTCACACAGAGCACGCAAGAAGCCCTTCATCAATGAAAGGCAGAGGAAGGCCCAGTTACTCTTTGCTCGAGACCACAAGGATTGGCCTGTTGATGATTGGGCTAAGGTTCTCTTCAGTGATGAATCCAATTTTGAATTGATGCCCACTCCAGCCAACTTACTGGTTAGGAGGAAGCCTGGAGAAGCTTACAACCCAGACTGTCTTGCCCCTACAGTAAAACATGGGTGTGGATCAGTCATGATCTGGGGTTGTTTCAGTCTGAGTGGAACAGGGCAAATGCAATTGTGTGAAGGCCGAATGAACCAGGTCAAGTACAGGACTACCCTTGAAAACAGTCTTCTTCCATCAGCTGGAAAACTCTTTCCTGCCTCGAATGACTGGATTTTCCAACAAGACAATGCCCCTTGCCACACGGCAAGGTCAGTTAAAGCCTGGATGGAGAACCACAACATTCGCACCGTGCCTTGGCCTGCTCAATCACCAGATCTTAATCCAATTGAAAACCTGTGGAAAATCATCAAACTCAAAATGGAGAACCACAAGCCCAAAAACAAAGAAAATTTGTTTGAATTTGTCCAACAGGAATGGGCTGCTGTGACAGCAGAACAATGTCAGAAGCTGGTGGAGAGCATGCCAAGACGCATGGCTGCAGTCATCAAAAACAATGGTTATCAAGTAATCAAGTATTAACTCTTGTGTGTATCGTGTTTAAAGCAAACAGAAAAGAAAACATGGAATGCTTAAAAGTAGTGTTTTTGGCGGTACAATGCCATAGCTATTGATGTAAGAATTTAAGTAATTTTGGTTATTATCAAGAAAACCATGGAAAATGAATAATCCTTAGTTCTTAAATTAAACTCTCATGAGCTATTTTTGTTGTTAGCAATATAATTGTCCAAACAAATGTACCTTTAGTTGAGCCAGGCATTAAAACTAACAAGAAATTGAAGAAAACAAGGGTGGTCTAATAATTTTTTCCATGACTGTATATCACAATATGGTGTTCAAACCAAAGACCTTTGACACATCTCCTTTCCCATCTTTCTTTTCTCTCTGGCCCTCTTATAAAACATAAGCAACAACAATAAGGCTTACAAAAAATACCTCATCATTTGCTGCTCGTTTCACTCTGTATCGCGTCTGGCTCAGTTCCTGCACAGAAAACAAAAATCATATATTTAAAAGTTGAATTTCTTTGCAAATCAAACCAAACCTTCTGAAGATGCTCATTCTCCTATCTCCTCTCCTATTTCTTCAGTGACTCTAGAAAAACATTTTAGAAAGCTGTATAAAAAAAAACAAATGCTTACTGAGGAAATGTATTGCTAATGTTACATTGTTTTAATGTTGTGTTGATGGTAAATGTTGCATTTGTATAGTGATTTTCCAGTCTACTGACAGCTCAAAACACTTTACACTACATGCTCCATTCACCCATTCACACACACATTCGTGTGATCTTCCGATCGCTAAATGACAGTCTACTACCACTGAGCCACAGCTATTATTGATAATAACATCAGCCAGCTTGTATCAGTATTTAATAATATTAAAAGCAACTTTGCTGATACTAAAAATATATGGATTTGATGGATGAACTCTGTTTTTCTCCTCACAGTGGAAAATAATCCTCTCCATTGGAACCTAAACTAATTAAACTACTTAAATATTGGCAGCTGTCTTCTGGGACAACCATATTATAAACCCTGGCTGGACTTACAGTGTCAGTAGGCCGCTGAGGCACCAGAGGAGTTGCTTTCTCCAGTTTCTCGGGGTTCACCTGTGAAGAATCACCCTGAAGTCATCTTTAAAAAATATGTCACAGCACACACACTTCAAAAAACATGATTCATTTTGTTGCACGGCTAATCAAAGCTTTGGATTAGTTACCTCTGCAGGCTTTGGGGGAGGTTTTGGCTGTAAAAAGAGACAAAAACTTGAGTGTGTATAGTTTATATGGTACACTGGATTATATTTTCATCTGTAATATGGTCAGTTTGGGATTTTTTTAATACATTCTAAACCCTGTATTGTGCACTCACTGATTCAGTGTGTTTGTGTTGAATGTAAATGTTCTCACCGGCTTTGGTTTCTTCTTGATGTCTGACTTCATCACACACGCCTCCATCCTGTCTGTAAGAGCAACACAGTAATAAAGTCTGAGGAATAGTCTACAGTTTAAAACTGGTAAATGCCAACTGGGCCAGATGGAAGCAGGAGATAAACACTCGCTAAACCAACTGAGTTTGATAAGTTTCATATCAGCTTCTGTCTTTTGCGAAAAGACCAACTGTGCTATAACATTGTGTTATATTGTCATTGTGTTATACTATCAATTCTGTGAACATTCAACCACCTTGCACATTCCTAGGTTTTCAACATCTTTACCACACATCCATTGTGATACAGAGAGCTCTCTCCAAAAGATCAGGGAAAAGAGCTTATTGTTAATTTCCTAAGATCTTCCTTGAGCTCCATCACCACCGTCTACAATTAGTTACAACTAATATAACACTTTGTGGCCGTATGCACCTACTCCATTTCCTGGGTGCATTGCACAGGGGGGACTCAAGCATAGTGCATGCTCAGTAAAGTATGGTATTGTGCATTCTGCCTCATTAGTGTTATAAGTAACACCTGTGGTTTTCAAGTCAAACTGCCTGCTGTTTATACTGAGATATAATGAGTTTATACTAAGGCTTTGGTGTTTAATTTAAGTAAAATGTTGTTTTGTTGGTTGCTGTCCTACATACCACAAAATAAGAAAATACTATATTCAAAAGTATTCAAGAGTCACAGGCTTAATACACTTAGTTACTTACTGACTTAGTTACTTTGCCTGAAGTGACTGTTACTAGCAGTATGGAGTACAGTGAAAACTAATGGGAGTATAGAGAAATACAGAAAATGGTAATTAGTACCTCAAAATTGTACAGCACTTGAGTGCAGTTAAAGTACTTTGTTTTTTGGCTAGCATAGAGAGACAAGAATAGAGAAAGTCCGCTAATTCATTGTAGGGTTAAAAAGGAGGAACTACAGATACAGATACTGTATGAATCATTTGGAGAAATAACGGTACTACAAATTTCCACAGGCTGTACTTGTGTTAATCTCGGGGTTATGGTTGCTGAATATCACTGTTGCTAGCTTAACTGCTGAAAACTTTTAGCTAACGTTAGCTAACAGGTACTAATAGGCTTGTCATTTTATACAGACGGTTAATTATAAATGATACAAATCTAAAAGGATAAAAACATTAATCCGGTTTATGTCAGACTGAGCGGTTTGACCTACCCTGTGTTTTGAAGACAGTTCAGAGACACTTCATATGTAGTTTTAGACCAACTGACAGCACTGAGCACCAGCAGCTTCCTCCCTATCACGACATTCCCAGCAGTTTAACTTGACCAAACCTGCACAACAACATCTGCACACACGAGGCGTTCAGGTGCTCTTCAAAAAGCTCAGACGTCACAACGCTTCAGTCACATGCGTCAGTAGGCCTACTTGTACTTTTTCTTGTGTATTGAAAAATATTAATAAAAAACTCCAAGGCCCAGATAGGTGTTTTTTTTTTTTGATTACGATAGTTCTGTCCTATCTTAATATACTATTTGCTAAAATCTGCTTGGATTAATTTATTGTCTGTTGCTTTTTTTTTTTAGCTAACTTTTAAATATTTCATGTTTTCTAAAACAGTGATACGTTTGAGAAGTTGTGTCAAGCGAAAATACACACAAAAAATGCATAAAATATGAAACAGAAGCAGATAATATTATTTATTTCAAATACAGAACAATGGTATTCACGTCACTGGGTGATACAGCTTCCTGCTCATGTGCACTCCACCTGCACATCTCATGTGCTAATGTTTCGCAACAGTATTTACCTCCACGTGAAGTAATCCAAATATTTCCGACACCACCCAAAGGCAACGTCACTTACAGGCTGAACAAAGCATCTTAAACAAACCCAAACACGCCCTGAGAGCTTCTGTGCCGCAAATCCTCACAGTGATATCAAGTGTTGGATAATAAGGCGACACCATGAAAAAGAGCTCCTCGGCTCAAATCCCCATCTCATAATTATTAAGAAGATGAAAAGATGCATAGAAAGTCCAACATCCTACCTGCTGTTTGTCTGCTGTCAGAGAAGATGCCACATCTGAATCCTTTGTCTTCACTCTGGTTCTTTGATGGCGACTCACCTGGCAGGTGGGGCGTGGCCAGTTTGTGGTCTACCTGTGTGTGGGAGTGGAAAAAACGCGTTTCCCAGCCGGAATGACTCTGACTCATCAGTTTCACGGGTGTCAACAACAACAATGTGAAGAAAAAACACAAATGCTGGTCGAAAAATAGAAAACTGACACACAGTAGTCATCTTCTCCACTCTGACACATTGATATTGTGAAGTCTATAGATACCTGTCATCCAATCATGCTCAGTCCACTGAGCTGACTGTTGACTGTACTCAAAGTGAGAGATAATGCAGGTCTTTAAGTTCATCTGATAAAATCTGGATTATAATCATTATGGTTACAGGGTTATGGTTATTTAATTATGGTTATGGGTTATGGATGGATTTTGTCTGATCACCTATCCATAAAACTCTCTGATGTATTTGGTAACTTAAAACAGCACAATTTCAAGAGGAGCTTCACTTACTTCACTGTCCACTGCTGGTTCTAGGTGTAAATGTGTGTGCTGCAAACTCAACAGGACTGTGCAGGTTTGTGCTGGTTACCACTACCACTCTGTCTCATCTGACTCCACATATCATATTAGTATGTATATAGTATTATGCAAAAATGCTGAGACACTTGCAGCGAGCAGACCTCCATCTATATTCATCACAGAAAGGTAAACAGAGCTGAAGGACACTTTGACGAACAAGTTCATCTTGGTGATTATCTGAGTAAATACTAACTCAGGGTGCAGCAGTTCACTTAACAAAGCAACAGATAGCAGAAAATGTTTCTTTCACCTTTAATTTTCAATTTCACATTTATTACATACATAATATATTGCACTTAAAAGAGTAGTATTGAACGAACAGCTCCACCCCGAAAAATAAATACATAAGTTCATTAAACAGACCACAGAGCGGACATCATCAGACCCTGGCTTTGAAATTAGTGTTTAACATGTCAGTGAAATAATAAAAAGATCCTTTCAGGAGAGGTCCACTCAGCCCTGTGTCATGTCAGTGATCTATGGAGGGGCTATTTACCATGCTACAGGTGTTTCCATACATCTTTACAAGCTATGACATTCCTTAAGTTTTTTATTGTTGAATTCGACTGATGTATCACTAATTTGAAACTAGCTGGTAGCTAGGAAGAATATATTTAAGAATAGCTGGTGCAACCCCATCCTGCTTCTTTCTCATCACAATTATTACATTTCTGGCTTGTTCTTTCTGTAAAAACAATTTTAAAAAAAAAGTTTGTTACTGCAGTACCAGTCTTCAAAATGTAACCAATATCATGAAGACTTGAAGAAAACGAACAACGTCCCACAACAGATCCAAAGCCTCAAGCAGAGGATGAGAGGAAAATGGTTTTGTTGCAGCCCTGACAGCAAAATAAACGATATAGACATTAGAAAATGTAGTCTAGTTATGCTACATGATGTATTTCTGAGGCACTGTAAATAATAAAGGCACTTGTCTACACCTGGTCAGTAGAAGTGTTTCAATATGAATCAACACTTGATGAAACTCACACTTTAAAGTCTAAATGATCTCTTTAAATGATCTCAAACTGTATGACTGACATACATCATTTAGTTAAATAGATCATCATTTTCTTTCATTAATTAGTTTTGATCATCATTTAGTTTTTTAAAGACAAGATGGCAAATTCACATGTTGGCACAACAGCTGGAGAAGCAGATGTGATCCTTTCTGTACAATTGTACAAATGCTGTTCAGATTCAAGCAGTCAGGTCCCAAAAAGAAGCTTTAGAAACTGATTTCTGTGTTAAAGTATGCCTGGCAGCAGATTCTAACCAGCCACCTCATAGATGAACTGATTGCTTGAATCTTCCCTCTGAAACCTGAATAATGAAGCACAGTTTGAAGTTTCTCTCAAACGTATTCTCGGTTCTCGTAGTCTTTTTTAATGGCTTTTTTAATGCGGTCGATTTCATCTTCACTTGAACTGTCATGTTTGTCCTCTTTCTCTTTCTTGTCGCTGGCTACAGCATCTGTGTCTTTTGTGTCACTGCCTTCTGGTGTGGTGGCCTGCAGCTCCTCCCGTATCGAGTTGAGCTCCACTAGACCGTCGTGCAGCTGCGTGGCCACCTCCCTGATTTTGGCAGCAAACTCTGACTTGGCCCCTTTCTTGAGCTCTTTGGAATCTTTGGCCACAAAGTAGATGTCCATGCCTACAAAGAGTCCGGTGAGCACACCAGTGGCCATGCTAGCGATCTGGACCGCTCTAGCTGCTGTGCTGCCCGCCACATTGGCAATCTGCACCACACGCATGATCTCATTAGCATTGATGAGGATGGCCTTTCCTGCCATGGCGCCATCCTCATAGAAACTACTGCTGAGCACGGGGAAGTCGCGGTTGTAGGCGTTCTTTTTCATCTTAATCAGGTCGAACCTTTTGAGGTTCTCGATACCCTGCTTGATGAATTTCAGGCACTTGTTGAGGTCAACCATCTTCTCCTGGTAATCCTGCACAATCTTCTCCACCTTCTTGCGGTCCATTGAGTTGTTGACCTGGTTGGAGATACCTGCACCCGCTGATGTCAGACCACCCGCTGTGGCAACACCCAATCCCACCGCTGTCACTATCAGGGAGGCTCCCATGGTGACTGGGGCCAGAGCGAGGCCAGTGATGGTGGCCACGCCTCCGATGGCGCTGGTGGATCCGCCGGTGATTTGAGCGATCTTTGTGTTCTTGCTGAATTTGTCCAGGCCGTCTGCAATGGCGTTGAGGTCAATAACGTGCTGCCAGAGGCTCTCGGCGCGCTCCGAGAACAGTTTGTTGAAGACACGAATGCCCTTCTGCACCTTCTCTGCCGTCACAGCAAATGCCCTGAGAAGAACAAGTCAAGAGTGATTTCACACTCTGTCACTCTCTAGTTAGTCGTGCACACTGTAGTGAATATGTTCTCTGCTGCACAAAGCATTGATAAATTGCTTTTATCTTTTAGAAAAATGTTTACATTGATTACACAAACTACTGTCAAGTGTTTTCTTTGGAACAACTTTACAGAGGAAATTAGTCCCCATGAAAACTTCAGCATGTGAGTATAATGCTATTGTTTCTGAGTTTTCCAGTGTCATCTGTCAGTGTTTTCAGCAGCACAAATTCTTTTCTCCATTATATTGGGCTCATGGAAGCTGTTTCAGATGTGGGTATATATTTGAGGCTTCACTTACTTGGCCTCTTCTTTTTCTGTCATGTCATCATCTTTAGGCATGTCATCCCAGGCTGAGGAAGTAAAAGCAAGAAAAGAATGATTTTTTTAAAGATTTTTCATGATGATATACGGCCAAAAAAAAAAACTATGCGGACACCAAAACACCATATTCTAAAAGTGATTTTCTGTTCCGTTCTTGATAAGCCAGGTTAGAGTGAGAATCCCTCCCAGTGTAGTTTAGCATTCTTACAGAAGTGTTTTTCTGTTCTGTTTTCTAGTCAGGTTAGAGTAATGTATTTTGGTTTGTTTCATAAATTCCTTTTGTTGATACTTTGCTGAAGAATCTGTCAAAGACGAGTTCTAACACTGGTTTTAGACCTTTCAGATTTTGGAACCTGGTTACAGTTGAGCCCTCCACAAAAACAAAAAAAATTATCCCCAAAAAAGTGCAAAGACACTGTACGTTACTTACACTCCACATTGTTCCACCAATCCATCAGATTCTCCACATCCTGAAAGAACCCATGAAGTTTGTATGAGCTTGAATGTTTATGGTTGCAATCCAAAAGGTTAATGACGACACACCAGATTTGACTTAAATGTGACTACAGTGAAATAGTTTGCTTCAAAAACCAACCTGTCCGTCTTCAGGTTGTGATGGTTCCAGGCGGAAGTCCTCAAGCTGGTCAAACAAGCTTCTGTTTCCCCCTTCATTCTGAGATATCACAAATAAAACAGCTTAAAAGCCATCTATCAATACCCAGATTTTTTAAAGACAACATGCCTGTTGTCATGTTCACGGTCAGTTACATCCTTACTATTCATTGCTGTCTATAGTGTGTACATACTTATCCCAATACTTTTTACTTCTATTTTTATATACCATATTTTGTATATTATAGCATATTTCATATATATAGCATATTGCATATTTCATGCTGCAAGTGAAAAGCTGCTGGTCTTTTGTTGTTAAATGACAATAAAGATATATTTTGTAGCTAAGTGTGTCAGTGAAACAGTAAAAAGACTGAAGAACATGAAGACCAAGAATTTGAATCAACTTATCGAGCATCAAATATCCTCAGTTTCAGTGTTACACAGGATATGTTCAGATGAAGAGAGGGAAGTGATGGTAAAAGGGAGTCTCACTGTACTGCTCTTTTTGCAGAAGTAAAAAAAAAGTCCCAAATCTTCTATGGACGCAGGAAAAGGAAGCAGAAGAGAGAAACAAGTTTGGGCACGTTGCAACCTGATCTGATGTCTTGGACATGCACAAGCATTGTGTAGGGGTGTGGAAGTGGGTTTCTCATTGAGAGCAGGGGGGGAAACAAAACACAACAGTCTGTGCTAGAATCTAAGCTGACACCCTGGAGACAAACATAAGAGAAAGGTGGCTCTCAGGGACAGGTCAGGTGACTGAAACAGACCTTCTGCAATCCTGAACCACGATGAGTAAGAATACAACTGGTCAGACAGGCGGACAAATCTACTCACAGGTGCTGGGTGGGAAAAGGTTGTATTAAATGTACGCTCAATGTCAGAGAGGAAGGAAAGAAAGAAAGAAAGAGAAGAAAGATCGAACACATTTGTCATATTCAGTTTTATGATCTGTACCGTGTTTCCTGCAGCTCCGTCCTGAGCGTTCCTCTGAGGAACTCTGCCCTGAAACCAATGAACACAAACACACTGTTCAGTCATCTTTAACAGCAGTGTCAAACTCAATTTTATCCTGGGCCACATCAGTAGGGTGGTTGCCCTCAAAGGGCCAGTTGTAATTTAATATTTTAAAAATATACTCATTATTATTATTACATAATTGCTTTTGATTATCAACTAAGCCTAACTCTGTGCCCAGCTGCCTCAAAAATAGCTGGAACTGATGGTGATTCTCACAGAATCAATTTCACTGCTTTCATGACTGTCATCACTTTATCAAGTTTCATGGTGCATCACGCCATGGTAAGCTGTCAGAGGAGTGTGGCAGGAAGTCCCACCAGCTTTTCTCAGGGGTCATTTCATTCATTTTACTGACGGACTTCTCCACTGCATGTTTCGTCTCGTGTCTGGTGACCACATCCAGCAGCTTCTTACTGAATGCCCTCAAGCTTCTTCCTAAAAAATCTTTTTAAATATTTTTACAACCTCATCACTCAGCTAGAATGCTGCTGCTGATACTGAGATGCTGCAGTGCATGAGTTACAAAATCAAGGTGCATTGTGGGACATGCAGTTTACGGACACTGTGCTTCTGTAAAGCTGAATAGAATATGACGATAGAAATCATATTATTTGCATGTGCTCCTGGGCCACAGGATTTGGCTTATGGGCCTTTAGTGTGACACATGCAATCTATAATATCAAAGCACCGCTTTGCTTTTTGGCTGATAATGGTCCTCATATGGTCCAGACAAACACAAGAGACAGAGCTGTCCTGCAGGTAGAAGTCTCAGTGGAAAAGATTAAAAATGAGTTAAAAAAGCAAAAAAAACCCCAAAAAAAACAGTCAAAATATTAATGCCTCAATAACTCTTATCCAGTCTTCAAGTCAGCAACTAGGCAGGTAGCTCAGCGATTCACCCATAAAGGTACCATGTACTTGGAATTTCAGCTATGCTAACTTCATAACCTTTCCAAAATAACAAGGCACAACTGCACATTTTCAGTGAGCGGCAAGACAGATACAAACAAACAAAAACTGAAAAGAGTGGATGTGAAGAGAAGTGCTTCATGATAGTGACATGTAGTATTATGCAGGCCTAGTATTACTGTATATCCGTCTAGTCAAATTCTAGTTCCTCCAGTTCAGCAACATACAGAAACACACTGTCTCCATGGTGATAGACACAAGCTTAAAGTGCAGTTAGGAAGAAGGAGGAAGTAAGTGTAACAAGGTGTTGTTTCAAACGGCATTTTGGCTCCTATGTTAATCAAACGAGTATTATCATACAGAAGGAAAGTTTATTTCTACATGTCATGTGTTACCTTGACCCGAGGCAGGAAAGGATTGTGTCTCTTAGGCTTCTTGACTTTGGTCTAAAAAGAAGTATAAAAAAATCAGGATAGCTTTGAGGAAGATACAGGTCAGGTAAACATTTCTTCCTGATTGTAAAATGAAACAAAGGCTGTTAAAAGGTATAGGTTAAAATACCTCTGCTTTGTCCTTGCCCTCTTCATCTTTTTTTTCTTCTTTGGTTGAAGAATCGTCTTCCTCTTTCAGCCCTTCATCATCAGACTGAGTCTAAACAGCGTGAACATAGTAATGAAATACATAAGTGCAAAGGGGTAAAAGAGTAAGGTGGCAGATGAATAAGATAATACCTGGGTGCCAGCATGTGGCATAAAGGGATTATGGTGCTTGTGTTTTTTCATCTTGGTCTGTTAAAAAAAAGTACGAAAAGGCTGTAAGACAATGGGGTCATTGCAAATAATGAATTTCAGAGTGCAGTGGTGTCCTTTAAGTCACATGAGAAGCAATAACTGGAGGAGCTACATTTCATTAGAGCCGTTGGCGACTTGTATTTGAATGAAACTACTACATCTGTGGTTTGTGTGCAGTTCACAAGAACTCAAGTGTCTTAAGATAGAAACATCGTTCAGCACAGATGTTGAGCTGGATCAGTATGACACAGAGTATATTATTGTATAATTCCATCAGGGAGTAAAGAATAAATCAGAATAAATCAGTTTTTAAAAAGGAAAACTAAAGTGGAAATCTGTATGATAAGAGGTTAAATTGCCTTGTGACAAACAATCAGCTTTAGGAAACTGCCACATGTCATTAGCATGGTATGAAAGAAGTGACAAGAAGGGAGCAGGAAGTAGAACAATTAGATCCTGGCACAATACCTGAAGAAAACACTGTGTTTGATTTCCCCTGCATGCAGCAGCAACATCAGCAATTTGAATATTTTTCTGACTCACAAATACAGAGTATAGATAAACAAGTCTCTACTTTACACCAATCACTGTGTGTGCCTATCATTGTATTATCTTATGTATAAAAATAGGCTAAGAATAGTAATTAATACAGTTTGACCCACAAAGATGGAGAAATTAACCTACTGCTTTGCTTTCTGGAGGGTTCACCTTGTCATCCTCTTTGGCTTCAGCAGATTCATCTTTGAGGCCTTCATCGTCTGGCCGGCTCTGCAGCGCATGAAACATGTTTTAATCAAATTGTCATGATATTTCTATGTATTTGCACTAGTATGTGTTGGAATGAGTGCCTGTGTTTCTGTGTAATGAAGGATTATATAGAAAAAAAATAATATTATTGTATTCAAACTGTTCAGGGTTAATCAGAACTGCATTTCTTTTAAAATGATTTAAATAAAAGGGGATGCCTTGTTATGCACACAAAAACATCTGAATTATTTGTAAAGTCAACAAGAGCATGCTCATTTGAACATGTTTTAGCTCTGATTTAAGTCTCTAAAGTCCAAGTTATTATCTTAACAATAAAAAGACAACACTGTTCCATAATATCTGCAGTAATACATGGCTGTTAACCCTTGTGCTACCTGATGGTTGCTCCTCTGCTTTTGTCTCACTGGTCTGTCCAGCTCCTGAAATTAAACCAGAGCAGTTTCCTTAGCCCCAGCATCAACGCACAGTCAAGCACATCCGCTCCAAAACGGACATAAAAAGACATTATCTTCTAAACACTGGCAGCTTAAACTACCTCCTCTGACGGTCTGGCAGATCTGGACATCATGTCCTTGTCCTTGTTATCCTGAAGAGAATACAATAAAGCCTTTTTACCACCCTAGAAATAACTTTCCATGTACAGTATACACAGCATGACATTTAATGGTATAGAATGTAACATTCCTGCTTGCTGCTTGGCATCTTGAATCATTTCTCAACATGTAAAACAAGGAACTGATTTAACTTGTTTGCTAAGTAATATCTATATTCAGATATATATTCAAACTTGTGGAAGCACAAATATAAGTGGTACCTGTTTATCCTCAGTTCCTCTTGCTTTCACTTTGTTGTATGTGGATGTCTCCTTCATCTCCTGTGGAAAGATAATAGCCTTAACAACACGATACGACAGTCAGAGCAGAAGTCACAGTAGTCACTGAAAACCTCTTCAGCTGGTCTGGGTGGGACTGTTGGGAGTTTCACTTCTGTCCTTCCTCTCTCGCTGCTCATGTTGCCTTTGACCTAACAAGCCATTATCATATAGTCCCATCGGCTTCCTGTCACCTAAAACATCATGATAAGGATCATCTTACTCCCTCCACCATGACCAAACAGGATCACCAGCACTGTTACGTCTTATACAGAGTGAAATATATCCAGTTGGGACTCTAACTGTGGTGCTCTGACAGGAAGGGACACATCATTATTTTGGATTTGGATCTGCTTTGTCATCCACTACTGGAGCCACACTGGGGTCCATAGTTAGGACAATATGTTGGCCAATTTTGGCTTATAATATTGTATATATGTAAACTCTATACAGTATATCAGTATAAAAAGATTGTATAGGTAAAAAATAACTATTCTTTAAAGAAGTTTGAATGAAACTGCCTGTCAGCCCCTGGGGATCAGTCTGCACCCCTTGGTTTCAACATAAGAGGCTAACGGACAATTAAACCTCTTATTTTCGATTAGTAATGCGAAGACTACTGACGAGCCTTTTTGAGAAAAGTGAACACTGTGCATGCACCACAGCAACACTATAAATGCCACGTCATGTTTTTGGTTACACTAAAAAATACCAGTTTCTCCAGGCCTGCGGCACCATGGTGGTCTAGAATAGTGGTCCTCAACCACCAGTCATTGGGTCATTTGGGGCCCCAGTACCACAAAGAAAAAAAATATTGATCTGAAAGATGTTTTATTTTGAAAAATAACCTAATTCTCTCCCAGTTATATCTGCCTGTGACTCTTAACACAGGGCTGCCACTAATTCAGTGTAATTCAGTTGTTCTTTCAGTTGTATGCACTTTTGTTTGCACCCAAAAAGGTTTGGGACCAATGTTCCCACCCTCATCTCTCTACGCTGAACTTGGTAATAAAAGCATGAAATGCCCCCAGAATATTTACAATACTTTGCAATGCTTGTCTGGACTGCACAAAATAAGTCTCTCGAGATGAGCCAGCTATTTTGTTCCCTTTGACACTTACTAAAGGTATGACATTCTCAACAAGATCGGGCAAGACAAGTTGTCCACAAGGTGGACTGCAGACAGAGCTTGCAGGTAAAATGCTCCTCAAAAACCTAAACAGGACAACAAGTTTCACCAAGCCTCTCATTCACCCTCATGCACAAAAGAAGCTGTTGAGCAAGACACGAAAGCCCAAACTGCATCAAAGGACTCTGGTGTGGAACCTCACAAATCTTCCCCTTAAATAATAACAGCTAAACAAGATTGAGATGTTTTTTTTCTATCCCTCAATGAGGCTAGTGTCTGCTGAATAAAACTGACCAGAGAAATATCAAACAAGTTCTGGGAAACTGTTGAAATAACAGGAATGAGTACATGACAAAGCACCTGTTTGTTGCCTGATGACTTCTCGCTACTTGTAGGTGGATTCTCGTCATCTGACTGCTTCTCATGCTGCGGAGAGAACACAGAAATCATTATTGTATGAAAAATAGGTACAGAAAGCTGAACCATTGTCCTTTAGTACATCACTAGAACGCTATCAAAAGAGTACAATCTCAAACTTTCTTACTTTGTTCGCGGATCGAAATGGGTTCAGCTTTTCCATCGCCCCGACAAATTTACTCTGAAAACAAAGGGGAAATAATAACAACATACATATATTAAATTTAAGACTAAGAACATAAAAACTTTTAAAAACCTTACAAACCTGTTTGTGACTGGGCTGGCTCTCTCCATTGTCCAATACCTCCTCACAGTCAGAGTCAGAGTTCTTCTCCTGCAGGTGGAGTCAATATATGTCAGAACATACAAACAATTGCAGTACTAGTCGTGGTATAACTAGCTGTATATTGTATTTTAAATGTATGTATATTTTTAGACTTTAATGCATGAGATACTCTTAGTTTCAGAGGAGTGTGACGGAAAGATGAACTGTTCAGCAAAACACCTCTTACCTGTTTGTCAATTGAGAATGTGCTCTTTACCATCGCACCGAAGCCGTTCTAAAATAAGACAAAACAGATTAAAACCTAATTTCCTCGTTCGCTAACTAACGAGAGCTCGTGAATTCACATATAATTGCGCGACACAGTGGGTTGTAGCGGAGCGTCAGTGAAAAGAGAATCACCCTATGTCCATTATTATTTTATTTTGAAAAAAGCCTGCTACTAACATTAGAAAGCTGCCGTGATCCAGTTTCTCTGCAGTTACAACCCACCTGCTTGGCTTTGGGCTTCTCTGCAGTAGAACTATTCTCATTTGAGTCTCCTGACGGTGCAGTCTTTTCCTTATCCTGTCACAGTGTGATACACAGCACCAACATGTCATTAATCTCAAAGAATGACCAACAGCGTAACATTCTGGCTGGTAGAGTAAATTATCTGATTGCAGGGTAAAGTGTGAGTTAAAAATGACCTGAGATGAAGAGGTGAAAGGATTCTTCAGGATCTTTGATGCCACTCCAGCCTGAGAGACAAGTGAAAGCACTTAAAGTCACAAACAGATACCAGCTGTATATTCTTCTGTTAGTGTTGATGGAGTGTAGATGCAGGTCAATATCTCACCTTTGAAGACTTCTCTATGAGACTGTCACTGCTGGCAGAAAATTCACTCTCCATAGACAACTCATCCTAAACAGAGAGGCACAAAGTACCAAAAGATGAGCTAAACCAGGATGCCTGTATATGATCACACATAGACAAACTGTACAGTATCTGAGGCACAAGTATAACTGAAAAGCTGTCTTACTATGGGTGGCATGAGGCTCCACTGGAGGGTCTAGTCTACTGTATGTCTATATTTGCATAATCTTATAGAAACCTATTGAATAATAGGCCAGTGTGCTTGAGGAAAATATTCAGTTTTAGCATGACTGACTTGAGGCTCCACTAAAAAGGCTGAAATTGAATGTTTACATACTCTTTGAAATTCCTGAATTAGAGCGCAGGTTGGAGATCATGTGTGGCGACTGCATTAAAACCAACGAAGAAGAATATAGCAACACGCATGCGCAGTACGGCTCACAGTTTTAGCGACGACTGGCTGATTTACCAGGTGCTAAAAAGAAATCTTGGGGCGTGTTTGAGTCATCCGGCAGATACTCAGCCATTCCTTTCAGCAAAATCCACCGAAAGCAGACAGTTGTTGCTAAAACAAGAGCTATACTGTGCATGCGCGTGGCTGTGTTCTTCTTCGCTGGTTTTAATGCAGTCGCCATGATGCCAGGTGAGTTCAGAGGTCAGTAGCTTGTGCTAGAGTACCCGGATCACGTAAACAAGCCACCCCAGACATCAATGAAGGATTAACACAGGGGACCAAGCTGAAATATTGGTGAAATTAAAGAATTTGAAGACAGAAACTGCAGCGTTAGAGGCGGCGCTGTGTGTATGCCCCACGGACTCTGTTTTATGGCTATATGCTGCTCGGTTTTGGTTCTTAATTTCTCCCGAAGCACTTTTTGCATCACGAAAACATTCTGGGTGAGTAAATGGTTCTATTTCATGCTACAAACAATGTGAAAGCTGTACAAATGTAACTTCTCCTTTAAATAACCCTGAATCCAACGATAGGTCAGTGTGCTTCATACAACGCTCTGCTTTGTTGAAAACAGACACACTGTGATCAACGGTTTGCTGTTGCAGCTTAACGGCTCTAAATACTAAACCACAAACCAAATGCTCCCCTGAAAAAAATCCCTTAAATGTCCCTAAAGTGAAAGGTCTTTACCCATCCCTGTCTCTGGTTCCATTTCACATGACAAACAAAATGACAAACAAAATATCCCTCAAACAGCATACATAACTTTTTAGATTTAATCGTCTGTTATTGACGGAAATGAATGTCTTACCTGAGATTGAGATCTAGCACCTTTTTTTCTGAACACACCACTAAAGATTCCTCCTTTCTCCTGTGGAAAAGAACATAAAGCCATCAATTAATGTTGCTTCATTTACTCTGTGCTCCTCCAGGCTCACAGTGGCTGGCTTTCACAAACCTCACCTTAGTGTTTTCAGAAAGGTTGTCGCTGCTTCCTGAGAGTGCGCTGGCTTCAGACAGATCATCCTGAAGGTGAGGAATGAACAATAACCAATCAATATGAATCCTGTATTAAATCATCATTTAATGGTTTAATGGTGAGATGAATACAGCAGCAGCAGAACTCCAGAGCTCTCACCTGAGATTGTGTCCTCGCTCCAAAAGGCTTTGGTGATTTTTTAAACATACCACTGAACACCCCTCCTGACTCCTGGAAAAAGTCACATGAGGAATTTGATTAAGTATTCCTCTGGTTTCAGACATTAAATGGATAGACACACACTTCACACAACAGCCTGCAATTTCCTCCAAACATTCATGCATGCCAGTTTTCTTTGCTCATCCCAACAAACAGAAAAGCATATTTCTGAAATTCTTTCTTTATAGAAGGCAGATGTCTTTTATAAACCTCACCTTAGTGTTGCTGTTCACAGAAAGATTGTCTTTGCTGCCTGAGAGCTCACTGGGTGCAGATAAATCCTCCTGAAAGTGAGAAACAGTGATTATTATCTCCTCATAATGCAACACAGGTGAAAGTCAGACAGGTGATATGCTGTCATATATAACACAGCTCTCACCTGAGATTGCGTCCTCGTTCCATATGGCTTTGATTTTTTAAACATCCCACTGAACACTCCTCCTGTCTCCTGGAGAGAAAAAAAAAAAATTGGCTATAATGGAGAAATTCAGTCACATAGTTTCAGATGTGAGATGGAAAAGCACACAGCAGCCTTTGTACACCTCACCCTCCCATCATACACTAAAACAAAAACACTGGGCTGAGCTCGACACAAACAGCATCAAGGCACACACTGCCACACACTCAGCCCTGAAAAAGGATCCGATATCACATTCCTGAAGTGATTCACAAATAAATGTAGGAGAATAATGAATTTCAAAGCACAGCACATCTGAGCCATCTGGAAAATGCACCGAAATAGTCATACAAACTTCAGATCAAGTGAGCAATGGACAGAGGTGTAATATCACTACAGCTTTATCAATAGCGACCTTTGCACATCATGGAGGAATTCAGTAATCTCACCTTAGTTTTGCTGTTCGCAGAGAGATCGTTGTTGCTGCCTGAGAGCTCGCTGGGTGCAAAGAAATCCTCCTGAAGTAAAGAAACAACCATTATCAGCATCTGATAATGAGGACGACCCAGGGAAAAGTGAGACGCACAGCGCTCACCTGAGACTGTGTCCTCGCTCCAAAAGCCTTTTGCTTTTTAAACACCCCACTGAACATCCCCCCTGACTCCTGGAGTAAAAAAAAGAAACTGTTTTGTATTTTGAATGCAACTGTCAGATGGACAGAGAGGGATTCAGTTCTTCAAACACTGACCAGCAGTTCTTTCAAATTGCTGATGCACGAAAGTGCAAAATCTACAAACTCAATTTAAAATGTGAGTAAAATCTAATTTGAAGTGTTCACTACTTAATTAGTGTGTAACTTTTGACAAACATTTATGTGGTTTTGGTTACAGAAACTGACAAAGACACTGGTGCTTAATTTGACCTTAATCCTCCCAGTCACAAACATATGAACGATTTCATTATATTTCCTGACAAATTTCACTTGAATAAATCAAATTCAAGATTCATTACTTTATTGCCATTTTACCACAGCTGGTATGAATTTTGTTTGATGAGCTCACTCACCACAAAAACAAATTCAAAACCTCATATCACCTCAGACTAGTGATACATGAATATTATGTATGTAATAAAAAATCACTAAAGTAAGAATTCCCAATGGGAATCTGCATGTATGTATCTATTATAGCATTGCATATTAAGCCTTATTCTGGTTTAATTATCTGTTGTTTCCAATTGGTTGTGTTGTTGTTTGTTGTGTTGCTTATAAGACTCACCTTAGCTGCAGTGCTCTCAGAAACACTGTCGTTACTGGCTGTGAAGTCATTATCCAAAAGATCCTGAAACACAGATCATTATAAAACTACAGAACAGCTGATGCTGCATCACTGAGTACAGGATCGTGTTTCACCTGCGAAGGCCTCCGGACGTGTCCTGGTTTAGGAGCTCGTTTCAGGATCCCACCAAACACACCTGATTTTTCCTGAAGCGAGACATGCGTAGGAAGGTTCAGTTTCAAAAACATGATAAACTTTTGTGTGGGAAAGTCAAAAATATGACAGGGCAGAAAGTAATCTCACCTTTGATGACTTGTTGTCTGTTAAGCTGTCATTACTGGCAGACAGTTCAGGATTGTGTGCTGAGAGGGAGTCCTTCAGAAAAAATAAAAGATTTTCACTCTTTTTAACATGATGTGACACAAGAGTATGAAAGCATTTTAGATATTTATGCAATAAATTGATTTAAAAACTGTCTACTAGAATTTGATTTCTTGCTTAAGGACAACCTGAAACTATTTTTTTTATAAACGGCTGAAATAACTGTTGTTGACTCATCTTTTGTTGAATAAATAATTGATTAATTAACTAATATTTTTGCAATTGGTTGGACACGAGTAAAAAAAATAATTAAATAAGCAACAAGATGTACTGTAAGTTTAAGAAGGCTGCTCCAAACCTGTGTTTGTCCCTCTTTGGCAGCTTTGGGTGTCTTCTTAAACACTCCCTTAAATACACCACCTTTCTCCTGAAAAAAATGAATAAATAAGCCTGTCAAGCTAAAACATGTATAATACATTTCCTAATTTCACATTAGTTAGTGATGATCAGAGAACTTAAGTGAATAGTGAAAAATTGACAGGACTGTTTGCTGAGCATCACCTTGCTGTTGCCATCAGTCATACTGTCGCTGCTCTTAGAAAGTTCTTTGCTGACTGATAAACTGTCCTGTAAAGTCAAAACATAAGTGAGCAGAAGCACAGTCACATGTATATTCCAAGCTTTAAATCTAAATTATAGATATATACCTTACAAAGTAGCACTGAGTGTCATTTTAATTTTAATTCTGTCAACATCACCTGTGCCTGGAGAAGTGGTTCGGCAGACTTGGAGGATTTTTTGAACATCCCACCAAACAACGCTGCTTTTTGCTGAATGAGGAGTAAAAAAAAGAGAAAAAATGTCTGCTTGAAAAAAAAAAATGTATTTCTGCTTTCTATCTAAAATGGCTCAAAACACAAGACTATTCTCTGCCGTGGTTTCACTCAATGAGAGTGAACATTCACTGTCATGATCTGTGAGTCAGCAGCATGAATATGTCTCTAAAACTGGAGGAGATGCTATGACTGATGGTCAGATCACTGGTGAAAGGATGCATTTACTAGTTCACTACTTCTCACAGTCTGGCTTCACTTCCAGATTTGAAGTCTGGATTTGAAACCTTGATGACAGTAAATATGGAGTGACACAGGGGTATTATATTACCAGCATATTGGGTACAAGCAAACCACTATCAGCTGTTACATAATAAAAAGATGCAGTTAAATGGTTCTTGTAAAAAAAAAAGACAGAATTTTGTACTAATTATGGGAAGCATGGAGACAAGTTACATTTTCAACTAAATGAATTATTGCTACCATAACATAAGAAGAAATTAGGCAAGAATTTCAAGGGTTTAAATGGTGAAGTTCTTCCAATGAAATAGTTATTTCCCATAATAAGTAACAGGAAACTTCCAAATAAATTAGGATACATAAGTGTTCCATAAAACTAGGCGTGTCAAAATATTGATACTGTTCGATGTCAGCAAAAAAACAAGTATCAGATTATATCAATTATATATCTAAAATCTCAGATAGAAGAAGTCCATTCCAGATTATTCTATTAAATTATAGAATATGCTTATGTTGAAATTAAACTAGTGGCTATTTTGCACTTTAAAATATTGTTTTTATTTTTTTATTAGCATTAATGAGGTTATTTTTCAGGGTCTTTAAGTTTATTTTTAATTTCTTTATTCAATTGTAGCTGTGGGTCAGTTTTTCTCATACCTACTGTTGCTGACTATTGTTCTCTGTTTTGAGTAAAATCACTTGATCGAGTCTCTTCTAACACTCCACATTACAAAATAAATAATAAAAGTATGTAGGATTAGTGCTGATATTGTATCAGATTGATATCGGTATTGTATCAGAAATGAAAAAGTTGTATCGGGACACCCCGACATAAAACATTAAAACATATTAAGTCAATGAGCCAGATCTCAAAGCTTCCTATGAGTTGGCAGGTTTGGCACAGGCAGTGCTTCTTAGTGGGATTTATGTTTTATGTTTTTTGGGATTTGTTGACAATAAGAAGATTGTAGGTGATGTGTGGTTAGCACTGTCGCCTAAGTTTGCATGTTCTCCCCGTGTCTGCGTGGGTTCTCTCTGGGTACTCGGGCTTCCTCCCACCATCCAAAAACATGCATGGGGATTAGATTAATTGGCTAATTTAAATTGACAGTAGGTGTGAATGTGAGTGGTTGTCTGTGTGTCCTGTGATGAGGTGGCTCCAGCCCCCCGTGATCCTATGTGAGAATAAGCGGCAGATAATGGATGGATGGAAGAAGATTGTAGACTTCAGGCCCTTATGTCAGTGATCAGTATTTCAATAAAATGTAATACATACAAATAATAAATGACAAACCATCCAACTCATAGGAAGCTTCAAGATCTGGCTTATGGCTTACTCATATTATTATTACTATTATTATTATTGTTATGGGGTTGCCACACGGCACTGATAGATGGCCTAACACATGTTGATCTTAATCTTTTTCATAATATTTGTTGATATTAAGACAAAAAATATGGAATAACCCCAGGCTTATTCTTTGATTATGGAAGGTTGACCTTCAGTATTACTGTTTTCTTTTGTTTTGCTGTGGTTATTTAACCACTTCATATCACAGCTGCTGTGTGGAGATTAACAAAGACCCATGAATGTTAATCCGGCCATAATAGGCCTTCAGTTTCAACACTGTGCACTAAAATTAAAGCTGAAAGTCAGCATTAAACCCTCACAGTCATTGTTCAGTGTCCCTTGTTTTGGAGTCCAGAGCCAGTATACAACAGGGCACACTGTCTGCCAGTGCTGGTAGAAGAAACATCACAGTGTATTTGTATAAATAATCTGAATCTCTAGCTAGTCACTAGTAAATGAAGCTTTGTGGTGCTGAAATGTTAACCAGAAAATGTAGTTGACTTAGAGTATAAAGAGGCACACATGAAAAATGGAGATACTCAAGTACAGTACAGTATTTGTACTGACAGTTTCAGTCACAAGTCAGGTCAGTAAACTCATCAAGCTAACGTTAGCCATTTAGCTCTGAAAACACTATTTAACACAAACGTTAACTAGCTCTTAAGTTTTATACTTTACAAACACTGAAAGAAAACATGTAACGTTACTCACTGCTACCCCTCCTCCGTCACAGTCCAGATCCAGGTCCAGGTTCTCGTATCGATCCTGTCAAACAGCAGCAATGTTCAGTATTTAACATTAACCTCCTCATTTTCAACGACAGTTTGCCCCAAGGACAAGCGACAGAAAGACGAACATTTTCCATTTTTTAAAGATTAATTTACACGGTTACTCACCATGAATGCCACTCCGTGTAGGCTGCTGCTGTGAAGTGTTTGGTTATTTGGTTGTTGAATAGATTTGTCTCAGTGCTGGGTGGGAGTCTGGTGCTGTCGGCTGTTCTCCCTGTGGAGTTTAGGGTCCTCCCTGCTCGGTGGAAACAATAATAGAAAGGATAAAGGAAAAAGCCTGGAGTTCAGAGACGTCCAGCATATCCTTGTGGGTTTTTCATAACATTGTTAAAACCGGTTACTCCAGTTCTTACCTGCGTTGTCTTCCAGGGGAGGGTGTGCCTGACTCACCTGGGAGTTTGACATCAGCCTGATGCTGCTTTCAAGTACTGCTCGGAAAATTCACTTTCCTACATCCAAGGTATCAAAGACATCACGAACGCCACGTCCCAGTCCCAGTACAATGGTGGATGGAGGAGTCAAACCTCCACTAAAAGTAACGATATAATACTCTGTTCCTGTTAAAAGTACTCTAAGTGCATAAATGACCTATTTCAGAGTCAATATCTTAGGTCATAGTAGTTGGTGATGCATTGATGTGTACATCACTTTATATTGCCCAGCAACTTCAGTAATCTGAACCTGTGGAGTAACTAGTAACTCAGTATAATAGAGTATAATAATAATAGTAATATAACGGAGTATAATAAAACAGAAATACTCAAGTAAAATCTCAATAAAATTTGTTCTTCAGGATAGTACTTAGCAGTAGGTAATTAATATCACTAGAAAAACTGACAAAATAACAAATCAGACCACTTGCATACTACATACATGCAGTTAATTTTTGAATATGCTGTTTCTCCTCCCGCAATAAAATGCACAAAGGAAATGAGCAGTTGCTTGCAGATGAAACAAAATGTGCTTGTTTAACAAAAAAAAAAAACTCTTGTAAAACATAAGTATAAGTAAACATTGGTTTGGTTCCCAAATTTGCAGTTTAACTTCCCTCCAAAGTTAGACATGCTGCACAAGTTCTTGTTAGTAGGTATTTATTTTGTAATTACCTACCCAAACAGTAGTCTATGGTGATTATGCAGTACATTACATATAGAAATAGGATGTATTGGTGGCCAGATGTACACTGAAATACACAGCAACATTACCATGCCATTATTAATTGTCCCATTAGGGTTCACATTCATATTCATGGTGCAGCTGTAAATATAATTTTATTGCACTAAGTGTGACCCACAGTAAATAGAACAGGAGCAATTCAGTGCAGATAACAGAGCTGTAAAAGCATTAGCTGATAAGCTGTGTTTGCATGTCTGCTAGTCTCACAGTTCAACAAGGTCTGTTTCCACAAAATATGCCAAATCTACCTTTAGACACATTCATTCACACAAAACCTGACAACAGCAAAATAAAAGTCATGCAGCTAAATGTATCTATTACTTTTGTAGAATGTGGAGAAGGCATTGAATATTATATATAATATTTTGGGAGTAAATCCCCATTTTCTCATTTAAAAAAAAAAAAAAAAAAAATCAGCCAAATAACAGTTCAACATGCAGATTTGAGCATTTATTTATTGTCAAAGAAAAATAACATTAATGGTTATAATATCCACATTTCCACTTTCGACTGCCATAGTCTCATGTACATTCCCTTATAATTTTCAAATCAAAAGAAACCATTAATGTATTAGGAAAAAAACTATAACCGATTACATTTGAAGGCTTGTTTTTTTTTGCCATCTAAATTAAAGGCACATTAAACACATCTTTCTGACTATTACATAGGTGCTTTTAAATATTTCACATTGATTTATTTTATATATTTATTGCATATTCACTACCTTTGAAGCAAAGAGGAAGCAAAACATTCCCAGCAAACTTTGGTTACTGTAAGCTTTTAGCAATTTTCTGAATGCTGACTTTAGTGCATAATATTTATTATTCTGTCCAGGAGAGAAAGTAGAGCTTCCCCTGTGCATCACCACAAACCAGCTCATTGGGTTTTTCAGGGTGAACCTCCAAATGCAGAACAGGACCTCTGCACACAAACATGCCCACCTGCAGAGAGAGAGAGAGAGAGAGAGAGAGAGAGAGAGAGAGAGAAATAGTTACATGAAGATAGTTTAAATAAATAACTCATTATGAATGAATACATTAAATAAGTATGCTGCAAAAGAATTGAACTTTGGCAGTACGTAAAACTGTTTTCTTCCAAGAGTTTGAGGAAATGGAAATGAATGACACTACGCTCATATCTGTCCGTTAACTATGAAGCTACTGTGGAACCAGCTGGTTAGATTAGCTTAGCATAAAGACTGGAAACAGCAAGCCTGACTCTGTCCAAAAGGTAAATACCAGCATCTCTAAAGCTCACCATTTATTGCGCTTACTAAACAAACTGTCTCTTTTTTTGGTTTCCCTAATACATATTTGTGTAAATAGAGGCAGTAACTTGAAAAAAACATGCTGGCTATTTGATAGTTTAGTTGGAAATAGATTTCTGTTTAGGTGTATTGCCAGAAACTAGGAAGATGGACATTTATACCACACTCCAACAAGTAAAAACACAATCTAATAAAGGAAAAAAAACACACAGACAAAACTCGTGTGTACCCTGCAGTTAAAGTGATAGTTCAGAATTTTGGACATAGGGCCTCATTTCCAAGTGAGCTGGAGTGCTGCAGACATGTGGAAACAGTTTTCAAAAAAATTCATTCAGTCCTTCTAGTTGCAGAGTTCATTGGTGCTAGGCTAATGCAAGTCAATGGTTCTAGTTTAGCCTGCCATTAAAACCAGTCTTATCCACTCCACAGTGCACCCGAGACAAATCAGTTAAAACGCCAGACTATCGATGTAAACGTCTGTGTTGACAGAATAATTTTAGACATAAAACTAACCTTGCATTTTGAAGGCAGCAGCGGCATACTATACTTCCTGGTAGTAAGCTCGAGAGCGGTGGACTGATATCACTTAACAGCTAGGTTATCAGAGCTATAATAGTTTGTTTTCCTTGCATTCCTCCTCCGTCTGTATTTGTGTACATTTTCCACACTGGCACCACCAGTCTCTGGTTCTTCTGTCCTGGTTTTCTGCAGCTCCAGCAGGGACTGTCTCTACAGACGCTCTCTCTCCTTCTTCCCTTTTAGCATCCATCTCTCTCAGCTCTTCGTCTGTGTCGTCCAGGTACGGTTCATTGGAGAAAAAACTGCTCATCGTCGTCTTCAAAGGCATCGGAAAGTCCTCCAAACGTGGTTTAAACTGGTCTTCAGAACAGGCTTCTTCATGTACTCTACATCGTCTATCAATGACAGCTGCATGTAAACAAACTATTATAGATCCGGTAACCTAGTTGTTAGGGCCCTATATTGAAAATCCTGAACTACCCCTTTAAGTATTTTTTTTTTGTCTTCCGCCCAAGTATCTTTGCCTGGATTGTGCAAACACTTGGCCCAACACTTGGTGTATTTCCCAAAAGACGTGCCTGTTTCTTGGTGTTTCTGTCCCACAGCTTCACTGTCCTGTCGTAGGAGGCTGAGATGATGGTGTGTTCAGTGAGTTTCAGCACACTGATCCTGTCACTGTGAGCCTGCAGATAAAGCATCAACATCAACTTTAAAGTAAACAATCATTTAAAAAGTGAAACCTGTCAGTAACCAGCTGCTGGCTTCTTGTAGTTAACTTAATACGAAGGACATTTTTCTGCTGTCTTTCATTGTAAATTAAATACCTTTGGATTTTTGTCAGGCATTTTCACTATTTTGAAAAATTTTATTACCTAAATGATGATCATTGATCAAACACCACTGCAGCTGTTGTTGAAAGTAATTGCGATACCTCAATGAAAATATTTTTCTAGAAGTATTATAAACCAGCTATAGTTTTCTCATTCACTGAATGTTGCAATATAAAAATCGACACTAATGTTTCAGCTCTTACAGGTTTTTTTAACGAGGACACATCTGGAGGCTGGTTGAACCACATGTTGCCGTTCACGTCTCCACAAACAACAAACTCTGAGGGAACATACAACAAACTGGTTAATCACACAACAAACAAACCCACAGGAAGCTGGCAAGGAGAAGTATACTTGAAGTAAGAGTGTTAACGATAAAGATGTCAGTACCTTTGTCCACACATCCAGCTGTTAACTGTCTCCCCTTCTTTTCATCATCGTCGGCCTCCAGTTCCAGTGAGCCAAAAGCTGAATTAAAACTGTTTTTGGGGCCCATGGCAAACTGAGGAAAGAGAGGACAGAGACATCAGGGCCTGTAAATGAAGTATGTGGAAGCCTACACCAGAGGTTTGACTTCATCTGTTATCAAAAATGTAGCAGCTGCTTGGACTGACAACAAGGAAGTGTTCTTTGCATCATTTATGTATAGTGCTGTGCTTAACAAAGTTATACCTCAATCGCTGCCGTAAATTAACAGTATTACTGATTACCAAAATAGTTTTTTATGTTTCTGTAAAGGTTAATCTGCCAGTGTGTGCAAGCTCTTTAATCAAAATTATATCTTCAATGCTAAACTATAATTATTATTGTTAGCCATGAATTTTCCAAATTACTGTTTCACAATAAAGCAGGAAAAAATAGCAAAGCACATTATTATTTTTTGATAGAGATGCCAAATTACAGTTTTTTTACTGGCATTCCTGAAGAGAAATGTAATTTGGTGGTTCTATGTTATTACCTCTGCCAAGGAGGTTATGTTTTCACCGGGGTTTGTTTGTTTATTTGTATGTTTGTTGTTTTGCAAAATAACTCAAAAAGTTGTGGATGGATTTTGACAACATTTCCAGGGTTGGTCAGAAGTGGCCTAACTTAAACCTGAAATTTTTTGGTGGTGATCGGATCCGATTCAACGGCACCACCAAAATTTAAACAGTTTTAAGTTCCACTTCCGGCCAATCCTGAAAATTTAACATAAATAAAACAAAGCAAACAAAAACTTACATTTTTGAGTTGCTTGGCAAACCGACAAACAAACAAGCCCCGGTGAAAACATAACCTCCTTGGCAGCGGGGGTAACTTTAAATAAAAAGTCACCGCCACCGCCTTGGCGGAGGACTGCATTCTCTGAGTGCTTTTCTAGTTGTACATAATAATATTTAATTAATTTCTGACTTCTGCGATGAGGTGGCGACTTGTCCAGGGTGTACCCTGCCTTCTGCTCTAAGACAGCTGGGATAGGGTCCAGCCCCCCCGCGACCCTATGAGGATAAGCCTTAGATAATGGATGGATGGATAATTTCTGACTTTTCAGAGAATTCCACCACAACAACATCTCGGTGCATCATGAATCCCTTATGAATTAAACCTGATCAGTTTGTGGGTTCATTTAGACAAGAAGACAGAGACTCTTAGCAAACTGCAAAGCCGGGCAGAGACTACCACTAGAAAAAATAATATGGCGTACTGGAGCTGATGTTAATGTTAATGTCCAGACATGAATCCTATTGAATATATCTGGGATTTATTAAATAAAAAAAAAAACAGTTCATTCAAAAGTTTCCTCCGGAGTAAGTCTCTGGGAACAGCTAGAAACTATCTGGAACTAAAAAGAGACAAAAGAGACTGTGGAAAAGTAGATAAAGACAATGTCAGCAGGAATGAAAGAGGGGCCAAAAGAGGTCATAATATATGAAGATTTTTGGTTAACATATGTGAAAAGTACTATTTAGGTGTTCCAGTTTGTTATTTGTCTAACAAAGTTTGACAGATTTATAAAATGTTTGTGTTTCCTCATTTTTATGACAGGTGGTCAAATAAATTTGTTAAGCACTGTATGTATATTTTTTTAACAATAAATCTGGGATTAGTATTGTGTTTAGTGTTTTTCTAATATTATCAGGATTAATTAAAGATCAATTGGAAAAAACTCACAACGAAGCCAATTCTGACTTGTCCACTTTCTTCGCCCACCAGCCACAAGCTTTTCTCATCGTTACGGATCGTCGCCAAAATTCTGACACTCTGGTCCCAGCTACAATAAAAGACAAATACACATTATTATTTATGACTTTACCTTGCAGAAATAAAAACACTCAGTGCATAAGAAACACAGCACAAGGGCACAAAATTGAGGTGAACTGTGAGTCAACAGAAGCTGCAGGGATAAAAACAAATCAATTCTGTGAAGATGAATATGTATGTTTGCGATACCCTATCTAGCAAAGGAAAATATAATTTCAAGCAAAGATAATTCAAAATACCAGCAGTCAAATTTGATTAAAACTACTTCCAGATAAATCACCAGCAATATTCTTCAGTTTCCAAAACTTTCTGATCACCTCCACCATAAATGGGGTTGAACTAATTAACACGCCCTCTGTCTCAATTCAACAAAACCAGGACAAAGAGGATAAAGTGTGTTACCAAGAGACTGTGTAACTCCAGCTGTTATTCTCATCTTTAGTGACATCAAATATTGTTCCAGTTTCTGACACTCCCATCAGGACGGAGCAGTAGATGAGGCGGGCCACTCTGTCTTTTGCTGCATACGTGGTTACCTTCACCAGACTGGGAACAACACAAACATGGACAGAACACAACTAATTAGTGTGTAGAACTTTGATATTTTTTAAGTTGATTATCTACTAATAGGTAACAGTACCGCCTTCTGACACTGCACTGATTTTTTTTTTACCACCACAGAAATTGCCACAGTTTATATTGATTATAGGAGGTGTATTATTACTATAATAATTACTATATTCTATTTTATATATATATATATATATATATATATATATATACTGTATATGATGCCTTAATGTATTCGCTTCTGTTGTGTACACACACACACACACAAACACAAAAAAAAAACAACTTAGTTTGTATGGACCTTCCTTGTATTGTTGCACTATCCACTTTGCTGCTGTAATGATGCATATTTCCCCATCCTTGGGACAAATAAAGGACTGATGTCTACCTTGCAGTGCTGTGCTGTTGATTCCACACCGGCTTCCACACATCAACAACAAGCTTAGTGTAGCTCACAGCAAACTGACCATCAGGCATGGAGCAGATCGCTGCGACGGCGCCATCTGAAGCCTGACGCACACAAACAGGCACTCCATGTGGTAAACACAAAAACATGCATTGATTCAGTGTACATCATTTTTTCTGTCTGTCTTCACCTGCTTCTGGCCAACCAGAGACCTGTGCTGCCACAGTTCCACCAAACCGGATTCAAAACCAACAAGAAGCAGATCATCTCTCTGGGAGAAGCACAGAGCTGTGACCGGTCCCGTCAGAATGGGAGGAATCTCTGTAAAGACAGAACAAGCGACAGCCTTTAAAATACAGGTCTGACATTATATACTAGATGCAGTGCATCACAATGCAACCATGATCACACCTACAGGTAACCAGGTACTTTCTCCTTCACTGAGCAGTTACGTGCATGTGGTTAAAAATAATGTGGGTGACCTGGAACATTGTGACTTGATTATGGGATGGCAACAGGTTGGTTTGGATGTAAAAAAAAAAAAAACCCAAAACAAATCACAGTGTACATTGGTTTTTTTTCTGGGGGGGGGGGGGTCATATCCTGTACAGATTGTAAAGGTTTGGGCTATAAAAATAAAATTGACTTGAGTAGTGAAAGATATCAGGGCTGAGTGCAGCCTGAAAGGATCACCACAAAAATCTATGTATCTAAGACAGGACAGTAAAGCACAGATCTCTTGTCAGAAATAAGCATTTTCAACATGATCAGATGTTATACAGAACAGTATATCAAGGAAATTCTTAAAGCATTAACAAAAGAGTTTTACACAACATTTCTTTTTTTTTATTTATATACAGTATATAGCATTAACAATCTTGTCTTGGAGCAATGCCACAGTACCTGTTGCCCATGTCCAGCATCGCAATGAGCGGTCTTCAGAAACAGTGAGGAATTCTGGAAGACCTTCTTTGCAAACAACTCCACATATCGCCCCACTGTGACCCTGGAAGGTGCTGAAGTGCTCCACCTGTATGTAAAGATACAGAATGCCAGACAAGAGACACAAAACACAAAAATAAGAGACAGTATTCTCTATTTTGTAAAGTCACAGACCAAATTAAAGCCAGAGCCAAGTCATCCAGAGCCTGTTGCAGCCTTTTCTGCCTCTGACTTTCTTCTTTCTTTCTCTTGTTCCCTACAGAACAGATTCTCCTGCTAACTCTGCTAAGGACCATTTCACCCAGTATAACAAAGAGTGCCTCTGAACAGGATTACCATCTACACCTTAAATATGAATTAAATATTTTACTAAATTTTAAAATCAAATCCCATTTTATTTTTGACTGACCTGTAGTGGTTTCCAGAGCCGCACTGTGCCATCATCAGACGCTGTGAAAACTGTCATCTCTTCTGGGTTGACTTCTTTGCTGTTGTCTTTAAAACAAATAAAAAGAAATATTAACATAAAAATGAGGACAGATACATGAATGCATGTGTGCACTCATTTCTCAGGACATCTACCTTTAATTGGCATGAGAGAGCAGTGGTGAATACGCTGCTTGTGTGCAGAAATGTGGCAGATGTTTGTTTCCCAGTTCCAAACATGTAGCCCTCCCTCTACACAGCCGGCAATCACATACTGTCCCTGCACAGAGAAACACCAAGTCGACACAGACATAAATCTCTGACAGAGGCTGAGGGTTTATTACATGCAAGTCATGCAAGAAAGAAAACAAAGACACAACTGAATATTAACTATCAACACTATGCACAAACAAGGCGAGCTCATTTACACCACTAACACAACTAAATACTTATTGTAGTTTTTCAGGAAATGATACATGAGGGTCTTTTTAATCTGATAGATAAATGTAAAATGTTCTAACCAGAGAGCAGACAGATGTCAGAGGATTCCTCCAGGAGATTTCACTAAGACGTTGGCCTGTCTGCAGGTCCCATGAACAAAGCATCCCATCGTTTGAGGAGCTAATCTGGAACAGGAGACAAGTGTAATGTCTCTCCATTCAGGAGGTAGACCCATGTAATTCAGGTTCAATGTATAATGATGATTTACCACACGGTCTGAAGTCCAAACACAGCCAGTGATCCAGTCTTTGTGAGAGTGAGGGAGTGACTTAAAGAGAGCAGGAGACAAACTCACATCCCACACCATCAGAGCCTGAAACAAGGACACCTGTCAACGCATGTTTGTCCAATCTAAGCACATCTACATGACAACAGAAACACCTCTCTGTATAATGTGATACAGTTCAGCAGCATTACAAAATACACCCTATAAATTGAATCAATATCTCTCTAAAACAGTTTCAGCAGAAAATGAACATTACAATCTTCATAAAAGGGTGGATTTATTGCAGGGCTGATGTATTAGACTGTTTTAGCTAAGTCTACCTAATGAACTGGTGACTGAATGTAAATCATGACATAAATTTTAACTGTTGATGAATAAACAAAGCAGACAGGAAGGACTATTGTTTGCTAATTAAGCAAAGGAACTTTACACTGAGCCAAAAACAACAAAAATCCCAACATTGCATTACCAGTGATGGTCTAATGCACTTTTTATAGCTTTTTTCTTCCTCAGTAGCTCCCTTAGATATCCATCCATCCATTATCTACCACTTATCCTCATAGGGTCTTGGGGGGGGCTGGATCCCCACAGGATTCAGTCCAGTTCATCACAGGACACATAGAGACAGACAACCACTCACACTCACATTCACACCTACGGTCAATTTAAATTAACCAATTAACCTAATCTGTTTGTTTGCCATAGAGTTTATTGTCTTTAATAATCCAAAATCCAATAGAAAGTGGCTTTTGTTGAGGGAACAAATAAGATGGTAATTTCCTGGTTGGCCCACAAAAATACATCATTCCTGCAGAACTCTATACCCTATAACCAGCATCACAAAATACACAAAAATAGTCACAAACAAAAGTCTGTGTGGTCACACATATTAGTATTAATACAGTCAGTGTTTGTATCAAAAACAACAGTGTACAGTGTACCTTATCTTTCCCACCGGACAGCATCTGTCCACCATCAGGGCTGAACGCCAGACAGGTGACTCCTCCACTGTGGCTCCTCAGATACGCATGAGGCTCAACCAAGGGGTCGAGGGCCAGATCGCTCAGCAACCACAGAACGATAGAGAAGTCGTCTAATTTAAAGGAGAATATAGAAGGGAAACATTATGACAAATAGACATCATCATAAACACTGGGACATGTTTTTACTGTACCACCAGCAGCACTCACCTGAAGCAGTCGCCAGATATGTGGAGTTCTGTGCAAATGCCAGGATGCTGCCCGTCTGCACACCAAACATACCCCACATAACCAGGCCTCCCAGCAGTCCCTTGTCCTCCTCTTTTCTCTTCCAGACCCGCACACGTTTGTCACTTCCTCCAGACAACAGTAGCTCAGGTTCGGTTTGCTCTGCGTCCAAAGTGACCCACAACAGGCTCAGTATGGACACATCAAGGTCCCCGGAGTCCCAGATCTTCTCTCCTATGATTAAAATAAAGGAACAACATCTTCACTGTGTGCAACATTTATACAAAAATAGAGGCAAAAACTTGAATTAAAGGTCAGATAGGTTTAAGATTCAAGTGCACACTATTGCATCACTGTCTTTAGGGAAAACTTTGTACAATTTGATTTCATCTGTGGGGTGTATTAAGTAAATATACACCATAACAGATGTCTTAAATTACTTCACAGTTAAAGTTTTGGTCGTGGTGACGTTTGTTTTGCAGAGTAACAATGTGAGCTATTATTGACAAAGAGTTGTTTCTCAGGTTGTTTGATAAAAATCTGAGAATGTGAAGCCGTATTTCTTTCAGGCATCTGCATATCTGTATTTTTTCTGTCAGACTGGTGTCTTCCAGATTCTATCTAGAAAGGATGATGTTTTTTGTCTTTTCTTGCACCCAAACACACCTGAGTCAAGACTGAAGAGTTTGAGGCCATCACCGTGGTAACCCACAGCAGCATAATCTCCATTAACAGCCACGCACAGAGCAGCAGGCTCAGAGTTTACGGACTTCAGTTTCTTCCGAGGAGGCTCCTGCTGACACTAAACTCAAATGATTGGGAGAGAAGATTGTTCACCATATGTTAAAAAAAAAAAAAAAAAAAATCAAAACTCCTTTTACACCAAATGGCAGCTATAATTTTTGAATAACGGCCCATAAATTCAGACTGGCATGACGTTACACACAAGTACACAGATAAACAGGACGCTTACTTCATCACTTTTTAATATAGTAACTGAACGTCCAAGTCCTCCTGACCAGAGCTGGAGCTGTTTCACAAAAGGACAAGAAGACACAGAGAAAAGTGAGGCTCTTCATTTCAAAAATATGTGACAGTACTGAAGAGGAAACAGGTGCAGGTGCACTTGTCATGCACTAGACTCAGAAAATGTTCAGTTCAGTGTGTACAAGCAGTGATGCCTCACCATGTGATCAGAGCCGGCGCTCAGCAGCATGTTCCCTTCTTCCACGAAGGTGAGGGCCTCCGTGGCACCGCAGTGAGCCTGAAAACATCCCACACAGGTGGAGTTTTGCACTGACCACACCCTGACCTCTCCGGATACAGAGCCAGAGCAGAGCATGGTGGAGGATGGAGAGAAGGAGAGACTGCGCACTGAACGCTGGTGACCAGACAGGGCCTGAGGGAACAAACGGAGAACAGGGTGTATGAAAAAGAAAAATAATAATACAAGATCAGATTGATGCAGCAGGACCACAGATATGGTCTTTTTAACCACACACACATTCTTCTTCCTTGACAAAGTCTGCAGCCTACATGACCCCTGATACAACTGACCACTGACAAGAATCAAGAAGCTTCATTTGCAAAGATGTAACGTGTGTGACGAGTTAAATCAGATGGAAAATTAATCGCGATACCATTTTTAAACAGTGGAGGGCGTAATCTAGTTTTGATTTTAATTGATCGTCATACATCATGTTCAACATTGTATGTCACCTTCAGGTATTCAGACAGATGGGACATGGTGGAGACAGCGAGTGATTTTGAAATCGAGGATGCACAGACCAGTCTCAAAGCGGAGGGGATTTTTTTTTGATTTTGTCTATTTGGTTCAGTCATTTAGTTACTTTGATATTGGATTTGTTTTAAAAATATATTTTTTAATATTTTTTTGTTGTTAAAGATAAAATATCATTTCAGTTGCACTTTTAAGAAGAGCACATACTGTATGAGTTCTATTTAATCCCTGCTGACTGCAGTCATTGGGGATTCATACAACCGTGCAACTGTTGCAACCGTACAATACAACTGTTGTTGTATTGCACAGTTTACCCTACCTCAAAGAAATGAAAGGTATTCTCTTCAAGTGTCGTTAACCCAGTTTTGGAAATTGTATTGAATCATGAGTTGCATTGTTACATCCCTATTTATTTGCCATTTGTACCGTCATACGCAGTTCAGGTCCATAGAATTTTTTAGTACAAAGCTCACGAGTCTGCTCTGCTCTGCTTTTACTCCTGTTGGGTTTGTGGGCAGGGTGATGCATCAATGATAATCTTATTTGTTTATTTATTTGGGTTTGTTATGCTAGCAGTTGCTAATGTAGCCTTGAGCCACTGGTTTCGAGCAGTGGAGTGAGCTGCAGACGTCTAGTCCTTCAAATCAGATTATTTACATTACATTAACAGCTGATTTAGGTTCCCTGTACAACTATCTTGATCACTCACTGTTAGAGTTTTATTCCGGAGCCAGTTCCACACAATCACTTTCCCATTCCAGCAACCGGCAGCCAGCAGGTGACCTTCAGGGTCAAAGGTCACACAGTTTAAAGGACTGGAGCTGGGCAGGGCTGCTACCTCCTTGCCTTTAGTAGAGGACCACACCTAAAAAGCAAAAAAGGATCGAAATCAATAAATAAATAGGGAAATAAAGAAACTAAAACACCAGGAAACAAGTAAATGATTTTGCAAATGACACTCAAAAGTTATTTGAGACTAACTTTCAGCATGAAGTCCAGAGACACTGTTGCAAGGTGCTTCCTGTCTGCAGTGATATCGCTGGCTGTTATTACATTAGAGTGGCCCTCAATGAGAGCAATCCTGCAGGCAGAAGAAACACAAGTAAATCGGCAGTAACCTGTGATATATCAGAAAAAAAAAGACTTAGGAAATTTGCAGTCTGAGACGTTTTCCTTCCATCTCAGCTCTCACCTGCAGCCATTCTCAATGTCCCAGATCTCTATTCGTCCATCAAAGGAGGTGGTAGCAAGACGTCCATCCTCAAGAAACACGCAGCTTGAGATGCCGTCACAGCTGCTCACCAGCGATTTCACCTCCTTATCACAACCAAGAGGAGACATTTTATGACTATTTTTAAAAGCAATCTGATTACTGACCTGCTACATTTACACATTTTTTGCTCAAGTGCGTGAAGACTTGTTGTCGGATTTTTGTGCAACCCATCTTTTATGTATGTCAGTGAACTGTGTGTTAACTGAAAATGTGTAAATGTGAGGTCTATGGTCTATACCATTGCTACTCAATTACCAAATGAATGAAACTATGAATACAAACTTAAAAGGTGTGTATGATGGAAAAAAATGACTGGACGAAGAACACAGCAAAAGGAGACAAAAATAAAAATTGTACTGGAGAGTTTGTTTCTACCTGTCCGGTCTGTGTGTTGATGAAATGCAGCATTCCCTGTCCAGTGCCAACCACCATCAGCTCTCCACCTGTGCTCACAACCACACAGGTCGGTTCAGCGGAGAAGGTCGACACCAGCTCACTGCGACAGACACAAGACCATCAACGCATTGCTACACAGCACTTCTTTTAACTTTACACACAATCTGCTTACCTGGTCTCTTGAAAAACCTGTCCTTCATTATTTAGCCACTCAACAACCCGGGGCCCTCCTTTTCCCTTCAGGCCTTTTGCCCAGATGTGAGCAGGGGTCTCAGGAGGTTCGTTAAGGGCTTCCTGAATGAACAGAGCAGGCCAGGAGGAGAGCACAGAGCCATGACGCTGCAGAAAACTGTGACAGTCCTCTAGACAAGTCTGGAAGTCCACTGAGAGAACAAACAGACAGTTGTATGAGGGAGGGAAAAAAAACACATCTTTGGCAGGAATTTGTGAGTTATGTATTTTAAGCACTTACATAAGGGTGCAGACTTATGCTTGTTATCTACAGGAATGGCAAATGACACAAATAAACATCAGTTATCAAATGGACAGTTTGTTGAACAGATGAGACGGACACAAGGATAATCTAAAAAGAAATCAAACTGTCAAATGGTGTTACCACATTCATCAACACGCTCACCATACAAGCTGTAGATCTCCAGGAGGTGGTGCAGGAGGCCATGGTGCACATTAGCATACATGAAGTAGTAGCTGGAGAGCAGGAAGTGAAGCGCCTCCAGCTGGCTACTTTGAATCTAAACAAAGACGAATAAAGGCAGCGTGAATATCATAAGCAACAGATCATCAGGATTTTTTTTGAAGAGCATGAACTAAATTTCTCTGCAGAAGCTAATGGTCCTGACTACCTAAAGTACTACTCAAACACAAGTAAGAGAATTTGATTTCATTGCAAGAAAATAGTCATAATAACAGAATGAACAAAATGATCTAAAGTGAGAGCCAGACATGAGTAGGTAGACAAGACTTCAGTTGAGTCATACCTGGTGAAGGTCTGCCCCCTTATATGAACATATATTAAGCCAGTAAAGTGAGTGTAAGTGAGCGTCAGAGTGCAGGATTTCTGATTACATCTTAAAAAGTGCAAACACATAATTTGATTCACTGCCCTAACCAAATTAACCAGACCACACTGAAAAAAAACTTAAGTGGGCGTAAGCTTGTAATACAGGCTTTGATTCATTTATTTTCTTGTTGTTTTTTACAGTGGAAAGTCTGTTTTTTTCCCAGGCTTTGGTCCAAAACTGTTTTTTTCTGCTCTAACCATATACAGGGCTTATAAGAGACACTCACATTTACTGTTCATATTGTGTAGTTATGTTATGGGTGTTGATGAGAGATGACTAACCAGGCTGGAAGGCAGACCCATGACAGTGTTGGCCTCACAGTGAAGGAAGGTATCTGTGCCCTGTGGGTCGGCCAGTGCCCACAGATGAGCTGAATAAAGAGACAAAAGACTAATTAAAATAAACTAAGTGACTGACACTTATACTGTGTTGAAAAAGACAGTGTGTACTTTACCCGCCAGAATGAGGTGAGCTCTGGTCCTGTCACTTTCTGTTGGGAGGAGAAAGTGCTCAAAGGCCGTCCTCACCTCCGGGTTGGTTAGAGCCAGCAGGTCATCAGTGTTGTGGCAATGAGACGGACTAACCAGACTGATAATGATCCAAATAAGGTCAGTATTTGCTCTTTAGGATTGTTCTCTTCAATTTTACTTACATCTCTGTATCTAAACAGAAATGTATATTCCCTCTAACATGGAGGAAATCTGAAAGAACACTATTTATTTTTTGTGGAAAGAGCAAATAAATTTGAAAAAAAATACAAAAATGAAATAAAAATTATAGTAGAGGAGAGTAAATACGACTCTCATGGTCATTGTGTCAGGTTGCCAGCTTCTTGTATCTGCACTCATGAGATTCATACCTTTGTAAACTCTGCACTAGACAGGTGAATGTTGCCATGGGAACACGTCCTTTGGGCTTCCTAGACAGATGCAGTGCTTCCTTCCATGTGAGCTGTCCATCCCGTGAAGATAAGTCATTGCATGTGTTGAGCACAGAGTACATGTCTCTCTCCCTCAGGCCTGATGATCAAAAAAACATGTTGAGGTAACCAAAAACCATGAAATAAATCACCACTTCAGTTGCAACATCCCTTTAAATGTTCTAGTGGTTGTTGTATTGCACTCTATAATATTTAATGCTATAACTTGACTCATCTTACCAGTGGTGCTGACAGTGAGGGCTGCCAGGGCCCAGCGGAGTCCCAGCATGCCTCTGTACTGTGAGCACAGTCTGTCCAGGCTGTACTGCACCAACTGGCTCAGAGACTGAGGCAAGACCTGGAGGCTCTCCTTCAACTAAGACAAATTATGTTCACATGGTCACATTTCAAGGTTGAGGACATTACAATAACATGTTCACAAATAAATTAATGACAATGTCAGAATTTTTGTTGAAATATCTCAACGACTATTTCAAAGATTGACAAGTTTTTTTTTGCAACAGTTATTAAAGGCCCATAGAGGATTATGGTGACTGAGGTAGTCCTTTGACTTTTCTTCTTGCAGTTCACCTGACCTGCACAGGGAGAGGATCACTGTCGTCTTTTATTTAGCGCCATCATCTGGTTTAATTTTTTTTGTCTGATAGTTTGGTTTATGATCAAATACCTGTAGAACTAATGACATTCACATCATTTTGTATAGCAGTGATTAGCAAATGTTAGCATGCTAACTCACTGTACCACATGTAGCATCAGCATTTTGTCACCAATATTTCAATGATATCAGTTACTTTACTGGTATTACATAGCACTGCCACATCCAACACTGGAAAAACAACCAGTAACACCTGCAATTATGGATGTGTCTAAAAAAAAAGTGGTACGAAACCTTGTCAAAGGAGGCAAAGTTCCTCAGGTCCTCACAGGCCAGGTGCAGGTAAAGAGGATTCACTGCTCCTTTCTTCATGATCAGTGTCTGGAGCTAGATGAACGGACACAGCATTTAAGAGAAGATTAAAGAGGGTGTTAGCGTGAACTGTGCCGGTGGCAGAAGCAGAACTCAGAGACTCACAACTGCCACAAAAAATGTGAACACTGTGAAGTCAACAGTGCCAAACCCATAACAAGAACCTGGTTGTTGAAGGCAGAGTCACTGAGTTTCTTCCCGAAGGTGTCCAGTTCCTTCTGAACTATCTCCCTCCTGTCTGGCATGGTAAGCTGTCCCAGGGAAAACAGGACAGTGCCTCTTTTCTTGGCCAGAGTTTGAATCAGTGGTGCTTTTGTTGTGATGCTCACTACCAAACAAACACCCTGACAAGAAAAAAGAGTCTGAGTTTTACTGTGAAAGTCAAATGCCTGAAAATTGTATTATAAACAAAGCAACCAGTGTCAACAGTATATTGTTTGTCCTGCATCCATGTGACTGACCTGTGGAAGCTGCTGTGGGATCCAGTCAGAGCTGAGCTGACCTCTGCCATCTCGGAGAAGATCCACCCCATCAACAAGCAGCACCAGAGGTTTATTCTTCTCCATGTCGGTCAAACTGGAGTGAAATTCTGACAACAGGTCTCTGTGATCAAAAATGATTAAAGGCAGCAGCGGTTCGCGCATAGACAATATGACATGCCTGTCAACTGTTTTAGGACAAGTGAAAATCTAGTTACTTGTAAGAATGGGGAAGGGGTGAGTCTTCCTCAGTATCTTTCATCTTTCTCAACCACTTAACGACACATCGAAGCAGGTTTTCCACAGAGTGTGCTGATTGGCTGGCAGCTGTAGAGTAGGAGAAGATGTCCCAGACGAGCTTCTTCCTGGACTTAACTCCAGTCCTGAGGGCGTCTGCTAGTGCAGCCTGAGTGGAGAGAGAAAAATATGGCTAGCAATGTGGAGAACGTGCTCAGCTGTCAGTTTATTAGGTACACCTGGCTAAAACTGACACAGTCTAATACAACAGTCCCACAATACATCCTACCGCTAAAGTGGGTTTAAGATTATAATGTTGCTTTTTTTTATAAGCAAAAATGTGAAAAAAGAAGCAAATCCTCACAATCTTTTCTTAGTTTTTAATATAACTGTAAATTACTTTTTGGATTTATGGACGCTTGTTATGGGAACAAAATTAGACATTTTAAGATGTCATTATGGGTTCTGACAAATTGTAACATTATTGAACAACTAGAAAAGCACTCAGAGAGCGCAGACCTCCACCAAGGTGGCGGCACCGGGAACTTTTTATTATTTAAAGTTACCCCCACCGCCAAGGAGGTTATGTTTATCTGTTTATGTTGTTTGTGTGTTTGTTGGTTTATTGGTTTGTCGGTTTGCAAAGTAACTCAAAAAGTTATGGACAATTTTTGAGGAAATTTTCAGGATTGGCTGGACTTAAAACTTATTAATTTTTGGTGGTGCCGTTGAATCGGATCCGATCACCACCAAAAATTAATGAGTTTTAAGGTAGGCCACCTCTGACAACCCTGAAAATTTTGACAAAATCTGTCCACGTTATTTTGCAAACCAACAAACAAAAAATAAACCCCAGTGAAAACGTAACCTCCTTGGCGGAGGTAATGTTGGCATGGCATGACGATGATGGCATCTTAAAACAGAACTAGAACAACAAGCTGTCATGTGGTGTTTCTTGTATTCTGTCTAAACTCCTGTCCAGCTCTGAGAACAGAGAAGAAATTCTTAAAGACACGTACCATGAAGACAGTTTTTCCCTCTCCAGATCCTCCCTCCACCACCATCATCCCTCCTTTGGTCTGCGCCACCTCCACTGTCTCAACAGCCCCAGACAGCAGCTTCGCCCTGCCAAAGAACTGCCTCTGCAGCGCCTCCTGGTGCACCTCCTGCTCCATCACATCGGACAAAGCCTCAGCCTCCTTATCCTCCTGCCACATTGAGAGGAATGACATGTTTATTTACAACATATTTGACCTGACATATTTGATATATTTGTTTGTATATTTGGGTGTGAGTGTGTGTGTGCATACAAAAGTGTCCTTTGGGACCTCCGAGCCCATGTAGGTCTTATCAAAGGTTGTTATAAAGTCCTGTATCTTTGAAGGGGTGTGTGTGTGTGTGTGTGTGTGTGTGTGCATAAAAGCATAATAGTGTGACCTATTGACTCATTTATTTCATATGGTAGGTTAATCTGACCTGGAAATACTACAGATTATAGCTAGAGTGCATTGGAAACGGTGATAATTAATTTGAAAAGAGTAAATTTAAAAATTACGTGGAATTATGTCTGCTTTACAGACTTTAAACTTTTGGAGGTAGATATTGTGCTTTTTTACTCCACTACATGAAGTTTATTCAACATATGCACTGTGGTCTGTAAAAGATGCAGTATATGTCCTACAGCACAACACTGTGGTGGTTGAAAGCAGTTAAAAGGACCTCAACCAGATACAAAACTGAAGTACGTTACATATTTAGAAATCAATGTTAAAGCTACAGTTGGTATCTTTAATCATTTGTTAAAACTGTCATGATATCCTGACAATAGAACATGTACTTCCTGTCTTTAGACATTATATTTTTTTATGGAAAAGAAGCATGTTTTGTTATCTTTGTTATCTATTTAAAATAATGTTTCACAATAAAAAAAACATTTGAAACAAGTTTGGTTAATAGGATGTTTATGAGTGACTAACTTCAACAAACTGTTTTACGACAGCCGTCCATAGGTCTTCCAGCACGGCCTTGCCAAAGCCCTCCAGGTTTTTCAGATATGGTTTGCCCTCCACAACGCCTCCCCACTCACATGAGTAACTGGGGCAGAACGTAAAATAATATTTAATAATAATATTATGGTTTCATTTCAGTTTTGTCAGTTTTTTTCCAAAACTATTCTACTTCACCAGTCTTAAGTGAGAAGTTCTCTGAAACAACAGAGAAATGCTGTTTTAATAATACAGCTTCGGTGCAGAAGAGACAGAGACAACTCACTTTTCAGTGACTTTCACTTCACTGGCTTGGATCCTTTTCTTCAAAGACACCATTTTAGACTCAGCCTCCTTTGACTCAGGGACAAAGTCAGACCTCCAAGCCACAGGAATAGATCTGAGAAAGAATGAAAGAAATTAAATTAAAACAAACAAAAAACTTAATGGAAAAGAAAACAAATGAAAAAACATCATATGACTGTTTTTAAAATTAACTGGAAGGGAGCAGTAATTAATTTACTAATTTATTGAAACTAGAAGTGTGGAAGAGAATTAGACGAAGTGTGAGCACTGGTTACTTGGTGACGTTTGGATCTCTGAAGTAGCAGAACATTCGCTGTGTCACTGTGTCGGGGTAAAGAGCCTGGAACTGACGGATCTCCATCTCTGTGATGGACAGACCAGCTGGGGCCGATGCCAGCTGCACACAAAAATAAATTATGCTTGTTTTTATTATTTAACAAATATGTTAAATTCAAATCCATCTTTTAAAAACAGACAACATTCCCTTTCACATTATTATTATTGTGCCGAAAAGTTAACAGCATTTGATTAGTCCATTTTGTGCTACAAAAACAAAACAATTCTTATTTGCAGTTGATTATATAAGAACAGGTTAATATTATGTCACATTCCTGCCAAAATATCATCCTAAATGCTTAACATTGGCCCTTTAACTTATTGCATGTTTTTTCTTTTTAAATGAAAATAACCCTAATGGAAAAATAATACAGTCTGACGAATTTTATTAGATGTTGGTAGGGCTGTCAAACAAGTAATTGATTGAATTAATTATTTTCTTTTTAATTTTTTTTTAAATGTAACATACATGTTTCTATTTCATCCCTGCTGACGCCAGAGGGCGGTGCTGAAAGCACTGAATGATCCCTTCGCGCATGCGCAATTCGAGTATGCATACCAACAATGTCACTTGTGACCAATGGGTGACTCGAGAAGGCAATAAGTTCCGGTGTCACCAGAGGTTCGGTTCCTCTTTTCTTCTCGCGTGCCATTCGCATACTGCTGGTTACAGCAACACTGAAGAAAAAGAAGGAATAAGCCTATACGGCGCCTTAGCTCCGTCGCTGGTAGCCTTGTGACCTAGTAGGTAGGAGCAGCAGTGTTCCTCCCTCCAAAGGCTGCGACGATATTTTCCTCTCTTGTATTTTGGAAGTGAGTTAACGCCGCTTGGCGTCTCTTTTCGTTTGAGTCCGGTACGTTCGAAATATTTCCTAACCTCTACCGACCTAAGGTAAGGTTATTGAATCAGTTTGTTTATTCTTTTCAGAAGTGGTTTCCACAGGTGCGTCTGAGTTGTAATTTGATCGGTGTAGACAGCGTTTCGCTCTCTTCCCCCGAGTTTCGCTGGAATTCCCAGTTTATTAGTTGCAGGGTGAGCAGTATTAGCGTCGAGCTACCGTTTTTCTTTCTGACTGTGCACTGTGGTAACCCGTAAACTTGCGGAGTAGCGCGTGGGCTGCCTTTCCGCTTGTTGTTTGATAGTCAAGTTAGCCTAGCGTTAGCGCCCAGGCTGCTCGACTCTCTCCTCTGTTTTATCAGTTTATGTCCGCTGGGTTAGACCTCTTCCCGGCTAATCGGTACAGACTGTGTCCACTCAGTGGGACTAATTGAAAGTTTTATAGTAGTTCCTGCTGGCGGAGGCAACGTTAGCGTCCCCTCTCCCAGCGAACGGTGTGACACCAGGAGGACGCAGCTCTCAGCTGGTCGACTCTTGATAGTAAACGGTGTATTTAATTGAAAGCCTCAGTTTGCAGCGATGTTCTGAGGCTACTGGGACACTTAATTGGCCTTGCGCTGCGCAGAAGCCACGGGTTCTGCGCGACTTGCTTCTGCTGTGTAGGCGTAGTTTGCTTCTCCTTCCCACAGCTTATGGCATACTGACCTGGGCAGGTTCTGTTATATTTCCCTCCCTCAGCGTACACGGTCTCCACCGTGTACCGTAACACATATTGATCTTGGGTTGCGTATAAGCCACTTGTGCTGCGTGAGGGCGTCTGCTGTGCAGGTGGAGTTTGCTCCTCCTTCCCTCAGCTGATCGCATACTGGGCTGAGCAGGTGCTGTTATATGCCCTTCACTCAGCTTACACGGTCTCCATTGTGTACTGTAACACATATTGGCCTTGTGTTGTGCATTAGCCACTGTTGCTGCGTGACTGCATCTGTTGTGCAGGTGGAGTTCGCTCCCCCTTCCCTCAGCTTATCGCATAGTGGGCTGAGTAGGTGGTGTTATATCCCCTTCCCTCAGCTTACACAATTTCTGTCATCTACTGTAACGTATTGGCTCTATGCTTAGAGAGGGGCCTATCTGACAGCCCGTGTATGAATTGCAGCTACATGCCTCAGGCACTGAGGGTTGCTAGACTGGAGCAGTTATCCTCTGTTGGTGACGTTGACCGCTCTCCCCTTGAACAATTGCCTCCGTTCCGTTCCAACCGAGACGCTCAAAGCGTCATAGTGTAACTACTCCTGCAGAGCCTGGCCCCTGCAGAAAAAAGGCGAAAGCTGAGCGACAGCTTGCCTCAGATGTGGGTCGCTTATATGCAGAGCTGGCTGAAGTGAAGGCCCTCCTGCAAGAGCGTCAATCTACCACTCCTGCAGACAAAGCAGGGTCACACACCCTGTCAATGCCAGTGCTTGCCCCAGAGGACGACGTCATCTCTCTGCCGGCCTCAGCCTCTCACTTCCAAGACGATGAGGGTGGTCAAACCCCTGTGCTCTTGGACCCAGGATCCCCATCCTCTGCTCGGAGCTCATCTAGTGAAATAGTGGGGAGCTCAATGCAGGCTATCATGCGCACAGCCTTGGAGCGTCTGCATGTGGATATGCCACAGCAGACCCAACCAGCTCCTGAGAGTGCTTTTTTCAGGCACAGACAGCCCTGTCTGTTTTTTGCAGTTCCCCCAGCAAGGGACTATTTGACAGAGCTACATGCTTGCTGGAGACATACTGGAGCCCTCTCCAGACTCTCAGCAGATGGCCGTGCCCTAGCAGCCATGCATGATGCAGCTGAAGCCGGCCTGGAACGGATGCCCAATGTTGAGCCAGCCATAGCATCCCTCATCGTGTCCCCAGAGGAAGCCCTTCGGCCAACTGTTAGGTGCCCTCGCCCCCAATGCCGGGTGACGGATGACCTTCTCACACGTACCTATAATGCTGGTGCACGAGCTGGGCGCATTGGGAACTCCCTGGCTCACCTTATGTTTGCTCTGTCTGCCTCCCTGCATGAAGGCAGTGCCATAAGTTTTAACGATGCAGCTTCACATGCTTTACTCTCTTGTCAAGAGAGCTTGGGCGGATGATGTCCCTACTAATTCAAGCACGCCGCCAGGTGTGGCTTGCGCAGTCCCCTTTGACAGAGGCATCTAGGAGGACTCTACGGAGTGTTCCGGTGGAACCGGGGGAGCTTTTTGGTTCTGCCGCGGTGGAGGCACTACAGAGAACAGCGAGAGCTCGTGAAACTAGACAGCAGTTTTCAACCCTTAATAGGGGGATGGCCCCCCCGAATAGACCTAGGGGGCCTTCTGCTGTTCACCGCTCCCACCCTCCACCTCCGGCTCGCCGCATGGGGAGTTATGGTCCCCAGCGGCCTGTGCAAGGACCAGCTGCGGACTTTTGCACCTCTGCCCATCTGCCAGCCAGGCTTCCCCGACCTGCAGGTCTTGCCCGTCGTCCCTCCGGGGCCCCTAGGGGGCCCAGCCATCCCCTCACCGAGCAGACGATGTTCGTCACCTCCTCAAGCTTTTCCAGAGGAGCAAATCATTACCGTATGTCACTTTCCTGCAGCTCTTAGGCAAGCTGACATCCATGGCAGCTGTGGTCCCGCTGGGTCTGCTGTCATTGCGACCTCTGCAGAGGTGGCTAAACGGCTTCCACTTGGATGCCAGGTGGCATCGTCACTGGAAGCTCAGGGTGTCACGGCGGTGCCTCCTTGCCCTGGCCCCGTGGGCAGACAGATCTTTCCTGACAACAGGCGTCTCACTTGGTGTGACCCCAGCCCGCCGCGAGACCGTCACTACGGATGCCAGCCTCTCAGGGTGGGGTGCTGTTTGCCAAACAGCACAGCACAGCACAGGGGCGGTGGTCTGTACAGGACAGCACCGATCACATCAATGCCCTGGAACTGCGGGCAGTGCACCTGGCCCTCAAGCATTTCTTCCCGCATTTGAGGGGAAGACACATACTCGTACGGTCAGACAATACCTCGACCGTTTTCCACATAAATCACCAGGGCGGTACCAAGTCCGCACGACTGTTGCAGGTATCTCAGCACCTTCTCGGGTGGGCTGCCCCCCGTCTGGCCAGTTTACGGGCCATATACCTACCATGGGATCAGAACCTGCTTGCAGACTCCCTCTCCCGTGGGAATCCTCTACCAGGAGAGTGGCGCCTCCACCCAGAGATGGTGTCCACAATTAGGGATATTTTCGGCAAAGCAGGGGTCGATCTCTTTGCCTCCAAGGAAACGACCCACTGCCCCCTTTGGTTCTCGTTGAGGGAACCCACCAGCCCTCTGGGCCAAGATGCGCTGGCGCACGCTTGGCCAGAGGGCCAAGAGGGCCTCCTTTATGCCTTTCCACCACTCCCTCTGATCTGGCCAACACTTCAGAGAGTTCTTCGGGAGGGCCACATGCTGCTGCTGGTGGCTCCCTTCTGGCCAGCTCGAACATGGTTCCCCCTACTGCGCAAACTCTGTTGCAGCGAACCATGGCGTCTCCCCAGCAGGAAAGATCTGCTGTCACAACAAGGGGGTCAGGTTTGGCACCCCAACCCTCACCGCCTCCGCCTATGTGTCTGGCTACTGAAGGGTCCGTACCGCTGCTGAGCAGCTGCACGGAGCCTGTCAGGCGGACCATTCTTAATGCCAGAGCGCCGTCCACTCGCCTGCAATATGATAACAGGTGAAAATTGTTTACAGAGTGGTGCAGAACCCATGGGGAGGACCCAGTACTTTGCTCGTTACCCAACATTCTGGAGTTCCTGCAGTCTCTCCTAGACAAAGGAAGGTCTCCATCCACTCTGAGGGTGTATGTAGCAGCCATATCAGCCCGACATGCCAGAGTCGACAATAGCACAGTCGGGAGCCACAACCTGGTGTCGTTATTCTTCAAAGGGGCTCGGAGGCTTCACCCCCCAAGAGCCCTAAGAGCCCTGGCATGGGACCTGCACCTAGTGCTGGAGGCCTTGTGTCTGCCTTCCTTTGAGCCTCTGTCAAGAACAGAGCTGCAGTGGGCATCGCGTAAGACTGCGTTCTTACTGGCCATTACCTCAGCAAAGCGTGTCAGTGAGTTGCACGCCTTGTCAATCAGCCCACCATGCCTGAAGTGGCACATGGATGGTTCAGGTGTCACACTATGGCCAAACACTGCCTTTATTCCCAAGGTACTGTCCAATTCACATTCTAATCAGCCTTTAAGGCTTGCACGATATGAACCTTCACCAGGGGATGGTGGAGATAGGCCAGAGCTCTTGTGCCCAGTTAGAGCTCTGAGATTTTATATTGAAGCTACTGCAGGCATGCGTACGTCTGCACAGCTTTTTGTGTGTTATGGGGGCCCTAATAAGGGCTCAGCTCTTTCAAAACAACGCTTGTCTCACTGGATCGTGGATACAATTCGCCATTCATATCAGATGTTAAACCACCCCCCACCACCAGGTGTGCGTGGTCACTCTACAAGGAGTGTGTCCACATCCTGGGCTGCCCTGAGGGGGGTGCCCCTGGAGGAAATATGTGCTGCTGCCTCATGGACAACACCTGGTACCTTTGTCAGGTTCTACAATGTGGATGTTGCTGCACTCCACCCACTGAGCGTAGTCCTTCGATCCTCTGAGGCTCCTCAGTAAGGTTGGTACCTGGGATTCCTCGTGACTAAGCTGGGATTAAGTCATTCAGTGCTTTCAGCACCGCCCTCTGGCGGTCAGCAGGGATGAAATAGAATGAGAGTTACGAATGTAACTACGGTTCAATGAATCCCGAATGACCTCCAGAGCACTCGGTCACTCAGAATCCTCGTGTTCACGCGAGAAGATTCTGCAGGAACCGAACCTCTGGTGACACCGGAACTTATTGCCTTCTCGGGTCACCCATTGGTCACAAGTGACATTGTTGGTATGCATACTTGAATTGCGCATGCGCGAAGGGATCATTCAGTGCTTTCAGCACCGCCATCTGGCGGTCATTCGGGATTCATAGAACCGTAGTTACATTCGTGACTCGTTTTATTGTATGTTTAAAATTCTATTATTTTGCATTTCACTGCCGTTTTTAGATGATATGTAAATCAACTATTACCAGTGAATCTTGATTGGGAATCAAGGGTAACAAAGAAAGTTACTTCATTTGGACTTTTACATTTATTTCAAATCCAAAGGAGTACAATGAACCACATATTAGCTGCACTTGCATGCTCAGCTCGTATGTGACTGCTTAAACTTGAAGTACTCAGGTGATATTTTGGCTCTGTTTTACACAAGGTGCATACTACATTTTATTTGTCGACTGAGTCGTCAAAGAGTTTGCATCATTCTTCTCCATGACTGCAGGAAGGAAACTTTTGTCAAAGCGACAAAATAGGAGCATACAATAAGACAACATTTTATGCTTTGACTATTGGTGCCGAAAATTAATTTATGAAAAAAAAAAAAAAAGAAAAGTTGCATTGTGTTGTGATCTAATTTTGATTAACATGTTAGTGTTGACAGCCCTAGTTGTTAGTTTACAGTTTAACTTTCTGTTTATATACACTTGCCTGGCAAATTTCTGTGAGTAAATTTCACTCCTGGTCTCAACAAAACAGGTTGCTGCACAAAATAAAGCATCAGAACTTCATTCATAAATTTACTCTGAGCACAGAGTGTACACGGCTCTATCTATTCATTATAGATTTAATTTGAATGTCACAACAAAAGGTCTTACCCAGCTGTACTGAGGCAGGTCAGGGAGGTCAGGTTTAGGAGGCACCAGACCGTACCTCTCCCCCAGGATTCCTACCATCATCTGGCTGCGACACACCTCAGACAGGCACAGCTCAGTGGCCCTCCCCGACTCCTCCTCTGTCACACCCCATCGCAGCTCCACCTCCTGCAGATAGAGGCAGTGCAACGCCGCACGATGCCGGAGCTCCGGGAACACGCTCCGCACCAAGACGTCTCGCTCTGCATGCATGTCTCTGAAGGTGGAAGAGATGAACACACGTACGCCTCGCCACCTGGTGACAGAGGAAGTAATTCAGTGTTAGACTAGAGGACGTCTCCTGTCCCTCAGCATTATGCAGAAAACTCTTCAGATTTGCTTATGAAATTAAAAAAAAAATACCTTAACTTGGGGCTGGCAGGTATCGAGACAACCCTGTTTGTAGTCTGAGGGCCTTTATCTCCCTCTGGTGGTGGGACGTTGTACAGTTTGTCTAAATGCTCCACATGGTCCAGTAGCCGGGATGATCCTCGTTCTGCAACAAACCTGGCCACATAGTTAAAGAAGCAGTTGAATTATAATGTTTATTCACTTCACTAGCCTGGCTCCTAGCAAAACCTCTACCTCCCAATAATTAACATGTTATGTAGTTTGTTTCCTCCATACAAAAAGTGAGGTGCAAAAGAGTAAGTCACGCTTTACTGGAGGTTATGGTCACATCAGATGTCACATTATTTCTTGGCCAGGACAGTGACTTCCTGGAAATTTTCAATTTTGTTTTTTGTTCAGATTATCTAAACAAGATCACATTAATTCACGCTGATTAGTGAGCTTTGTGAAGGGGAGGTGGTAAGTGGATTATGTTACCATAAAAGTGAGGCAGTCTAGCTGTTTCCAGTCTACGCTTACTGGCTGCTGACTCCAGCTTTACATATAAGAGCGACTTTGGCAATAAAGTTCCTACCATTACAATTATATCATAATCAGAAAGCCAAGAGTTTTGCTTTAAAGAGCAATGTAGTGTGTTTTTGGATTGAAACAAGCAACCATGCATGTTACCTCAACATTTGTTCACTGAAGCCTGACAGCGTCACACAGTTCCTGTCCAGAGTGGACTCTGACTCTCTGCAAGTGGACACAACAATAAATCCAATCCAGATAGAAACAAGAAGGATGACAGAAAGTGAATTTTGCTTGTGGTCATAAATATGTCGACATGACTGTGCATGTTTGCAAAAAGCAAATACTATAAAGTACCCATCAATGAATATTGATAGAAAACAGAGATGGTACATTTTAGAGGCCCAGTAGTGATTGGTTTGAGCTTCCAAACACTGTGAGATATAGCAGGAACAGCAGCTACAGCAGGAAAGTGGAACATTACCGTTGTGACAAGAAGATTTGAACCACAAGGGCTTTGTTATTTATTTCTCTCCTGTAGTTGTTGATGGCCCACGTGACTTCATGATTGATCCAGTAGTCAGTCAGCACGATGATGTTGTCTACCTGAGAAACAAATGCATATGAGGTCAATGATCACAAATAAGCATATTGTACTGCTGTCTAAAGCAGCTGCCTTTGACTTTTGATAGGCAAAGTGTATCGTTAATGTACCAAAACTCAGACACTAGCCCACCAAATATCATTACATTGCACTGGATTTGACCAGTGCAACTCCAATTTCATTTGCATACCGGCACCATCTCAAGCATTAAACAGACACTGTGTCATTTTGTTCTCCCATCTAGTGGTTAAATTTGACTGTGCATGCATTGCAACATGGTTGGAACTACGGTAAGCGGAACGGATCAACTCCCGGGTGGCCACTATCACCGTGGATCCCCGGCCCGGAGCTCCGGTCATTTTATGGAGATGAAGATTTGGCGTGGCATAAGTATGGTCTTGTATTATGACCAAAAGTGCAGGGCAGGTTTTAGTTTAGTGTCGGGTAAGTAAAACCAGCATCTTCACCTTGCTTCTCTGTGAAAAGTGAATCGCAAACTGCAGAAATTCATTTTGTCCTGTGGGTACTAGCAGGTAGTGCTTTATGTCCTTCTTGGCAGTTTGTAGTTTTTGATAGACCAGAAAGACATGGAAGCCTCCGTATGAGCGACCCGCTCTATGTAAAGACAGATAACTGATTCTTCACCCAGGAGGATAAGTCAGATTGTTGGCATATGTTATTTTACACCAATGAGGATCTATTTATGAATGAAGACGTTGATTTGAGGTAATAAAATACTTAAAAAATTACATAGTGTCCCTTTAAACATTAGTGGCTTCTTTAATACTGCCAAAAACGCATGTATTTAGGAATTAGTAAGCATCTGACTGGATAAATAAGATTTGTGTCACACCTTTGTTGTATGAGAGTTTGTGAAGAGGTGTTTTCATATGGTTTATATGCAGTATTTTAAAAGTTCTTTTTGGTGAAGTATTCCTTTAACACCACTTACCTCTTAGCTAACTGTGAATTTATTTTAAGATGTAAAAAATGATACAATCAATTTTATACTCTATTAATGTGACACAAATTTCTCCCCTAAAATATTGAGTACATGCATGAAAATAAATAACATGCATACAAATAAACTAACCTTGTTTTTCTTGGTGAGCATCCTGGAGAAGCAATGCCTGTCCTTATCTTCATGTGGCATCTCTGAAAATTCCTGTGAGAGAAGAAGTATTCATTAATAACACTAAAATTCAATGAAGAGAAACGTATTGGAAAAATATTTCAGTTGTTTTTGTCATTAATATTTACTAATTATTCTAAATAACCTTCTTGGGCATTAAGGTGCTTCACTTCTGTTTAGGATGGTAGTTAAAGTGAATGCAGGTGAAAGGAGTTTAAGTTTTATTATATGAAACAAAGGATGGATGTCACAGAGAAAAAGCTCTGACCTTATTTTGTTTCATCACACTCCTGACATTTTCCAGAAGAACATCAGACTCCAGCTTGACTTCGTAACTGTGACGCCAATCCATTAAGCAGAGCTGACAGTCCTCAGCACTGCTGTCAATCATCAGAGAGAGCAACACTGCCATCTCCATAACCTGAGAGTGGGGAGAGTTACAGAGTTACAACAAGTAAAAACAGTTCAACAACATACTGACTTTAAAAACAGTCAAATAACGTGTCTGAAAAAACAGGTCCTCACAGAAGGCGTGAGCTTGTCATCCTGCTTTTTACTCTTCCCTCTCCTCCTTCTCCTCCCGCTCTCTTCTTCGTCGTCCTCATTGTCCTGTCGCATGGGGTCTGGTGGGAGGCAGAAGTCCTGTTTCTGACACCAGTCGCTATTCTCCGTCATGTTAGAGGAAAGCACGATGACAGTCCGTCCAGGGAGCGGGGGCACGTTGTAACGACAGGAGAGCTGGACCGCCGTCTCCAGAGCTTTGCGGTAACGGTCCAACAGAGCTACAGTGAACTCCCTCTGACTGAATGCACAGACACAAGAACAGTTATTTAACACGTGCACTTTTGTTTTTAATCCATGAGGATGCCAAATTATCTAACAAATTTCCTATCCAAATAAAAAGGTGCATCTTCAGTGCAGCAGTGTTTTTTGCACCTTCAACATCACCTGTCATGTTGCATCTGCAGTTTAGAGTCAGTTTCTGTTTGAGTTCCTATAGGTGCTGCTGTTTTCAGCCCCAGACAACAAAAACAATTATTTGTAATCTAAACTCAAATAAATGAGGAAAACGACAATGAGAAAATTGCTGAAACTCTAAGGAAATGTCCATACTTGGCCTTTAGGAGCTGGGCCTTCTTTGCTCGATATAGTCGATAGATGAACGGCACTCCGAGCGTCACCCTGATCCGCCTCCTTGGAGTCGTCTCCCATTCGAGACGCTTGAAGCGCTTGCTCTTGGGGATCTTGCTCAGTATGCCCTTCAGGATGTCTTGGACGGGGGGAAGCGCTTGCTCTGATGCTGAGGCTAGAGGACAGAGAGGCAAAGAAGAGGTTCTCTATGAGCCCATGGTTGTAGTATGTAAGAGGTGCACTTTATTTTAGCTTTGGTTTGTTATTGAACCCTAACCCTGACTGGGCAATCATTAAAACACTGCTGATATTAAATGATTTCTTAGGATGCACTTTTCATTCTAAAAACAATTCCCATCCAATTTTGGATTGTCGGTCAGACAAAATGAGACGTTTGAGGGTGTGACCTTGTGCTGGAGGATGTGGTGGACAGTTCTCACTGTTCAATTAATGAAGAAATTAATTGGAGGATTAATAATTATAGTAATCATTAGTCACAGCTCTAGTTTTACATACAACGTGATTTGTTGAAAAAAAGAAAAACATATATCTGCTTTATCCTTCAAGGATCACATCAACTCAACATGAGTTTCCAATTAAGTTAGATTAATTTTGCTACATGTTATTTATCGACTTTCAGTTAAGAGTTTCAGTGCCACTTGATGCATCTCACCCAGCGTGTTCAGCTCCATGATGACTTTATAGGCAGCGAGGAATCTGATGGGAAACTGCCGGCTTTGAATAACTGCTTTCTGTAAACACATCAAGAAAAAAGCATAAAGAACATAAATTACACAATAAATTTAAAAAAATGACTCTTCCTCTGACACAAAAAAACAGTTGTAATCCTCACAATGAGGAAGTAGGTCATGCTACATGCTCCATTTCACTCTGCTGGCTCTCACCTTATTGGTCAGCCTGCCGAGGACCTTCTGGTGATGAGCCTCACTGATGCCTTTAGTGATCATGTTTCTCAGGTTCCTCAGCATGGCCATGAATGGAAGAGACTTATTGTCTGCACAGTTGAGACATTATTTGTCAGCATGCGTCATGTTTCAGTATTCATAGTTGTATTAGAGTGCAGGATGCATACAGTAAGTTAATGCTTAATATTCATGTCTGCACTACTGTATATTATCAATAGTCAGTTTTTCTGATTTCATGTACACCAGCGAGCAGTGAAAACCGTTCAAACAGTACTTGTAAACCAAAGATGAAAGATTTTTGTGATTACAGAGAACACTTGTTCCCTCGTCGTCACGCACTTGGAGCTGGCGATTCAGGAGATTTTTTTTTTTATTCTTTTAAACTAAACTAATTTAAGGAACTTAAAAATGTCTGCTTAAAGTATCAGCTTGACATTTTAGAGACAGTTGCAGCTGCCAGTGTGTACTCAGCAGACCTATGAGCTTCTCCCAGGTGGCAGCCTTGTTGCCCTCCAGGCTGAGCAGCCGTTCCCAAGTCTCTGGCTCTTTGAGCTTCATTCGCTTCCCGGCTCTCTCCCTGTCCCACTTGCCCTTTAGTCCACTGTGGCTGAACGTCTTCAGGTCAGCTGGATACCTGGGGACAGACGTAACCACATCATGTCTCAAAATGGAACCAGAACATGGCCAGAAACAGCCCACTGGTGAAGTTACTCACCTCCAGGCCAACAAAGAAATCAATCCAGGCCTGACACTGACTCTACTTTTCCATCTTCATATTCTAACAATCAATTAATAAAACACAGTATGGAGCTTTTGTTTCCAGGTAAGTGGGTTATTTTGCATTTTCATTAATTTAAAAGTTGCATTTGTGTAACATAAACCTCAAAGACACTAGATGCAGTACACACAAATTAATAATATAGCATCTTATGTTATGCATTCTATTGCATCTTTGTTTCCTATTTATTGCCCAGTGTATTATTTTAAACATACTATGTGTATTATTTTAAACATACTATAAACAATTTATCAAAGGTTTATATGCTGCTGGATGATTAACAAAAGGGGTGGGGTTAAAGTAAACTGGAAATGAGGAGTTCTTGAATAAACTGCGGTAGAATGACAGTTCACAGATGAATGTCATTATGAACTATTGTAATTAATCTCAGGGAGTCATCAGTGAGTGAAAGCATGCCTCTGTGTGGCTTACTTCTTTCCAAGAATGGCCATAACGTGTTCAGCCGGTTCTTTAATGTGAAGCCTCTTGATCATCTTCTTTATACTGAACTCGCTCTGCTTTTTATCCACCACCGTTTTGCTGCCTTCTACCTGCAACTGCACACACACACAAAAATATCAACATTTAGTTTAACAATCTGCAACAGTGCCATATCTTCCATATCATACACAGCAGTGATGGATGTGAAACTAAAACTATTCACAAAGCCCCCCTTCAAAAAAAATGAATAAGACACTTATTGATGAGATTTTTATATACATAAAAAAAAATAAAAAGGATACATCCACAAAGCTTAAAGACAGGCTTTTAAAAAATAAAAAAAAACCATTATGATATGTAGTGTGAGTGGTTGTCTGTCTCTATGTGTCCTGTGATGAACTGGAGACTTGTCCAGGGTGTACCCTGCCTTTCACCCTAAGACAGCTGGGATAGTGGTAGAAAAAGGATGGATGGATTATGATAGGTAACAAAAAGTAAATCAAAATCACTCATTTAGTGGCACAATACTGTATACTGACTTACAAACTTCGTCAGAATAGATGCATCTGATCTGAGCAAGTTGGCCCACTGTTTCAGCTGCTGACCAGTCGGTTTCTGAAAATCAAAGACAGTGTGTGAAGAACAAAGCATGGAGTAATGAAGCCAGGATATTTCAGAAACAGACACAGAGTGTTAATTCAGAGAAACTAGCCAATCATACTCAAATAGAAACCGAATAAATATTTTACCTATATATACACGTTGATACCTATGTATCACGGTGAAAGCAGAAAACCCCTAATACTGACAAAAAGTAATGATGGCTGTTATTAACTGGGGTATAATATTTGGATTATGTGTATCATATATTTGGTTAAACTTAACATTGAGTTAAATTCTGTACCTTAGCTTTGCGCCTGTTGCGGTTGTGTTTGCAGCGCTGTTTGCGTGTGTTGTACTTGGCCAGCTGATACTCATTGAACTGCTTGAACTTGTCAGCCATTGCCTTCTTCAGGCACATTGGCAGGGAGTGACTGAAGCACTGGAAACAGACAAACAAGGTGTTAAGGCTGGACAGAACTGACGCATCCACATTTACCCACACAGTAGATGCTCATAAAAACTTACTGTACTGTAGATTCTGACTACTTCCAGCCAATCTGAGGGCAGCTGTATGGCAGCACAGAAGTATCTGCGGACATGCGGCTTGGTAGAAGGCTGATTGGCAGCAAGAGCCAATAAGAAGTTTGCTGTGATGCGTATGTTCAACTCCTGTCGAGTGTAAACTGCCACCTGGATGGTAAAAGAATGTATAAATGTGAAATTAAAAAGTCCCATCATGTAACAGAGCAGATTAATGTTTTCTGGAGCTGCATTAAACTGGAACCTTTCTGGCAAGAGGTGAATGTATATTCAACCATAAAAGAGCAATAGATATGTCAAAAGAAATGTCATCTTATGTCAGTTGTCATGTGAAGTATCTCAGAAATGTCGAGGAGGCTTCACAAGGAGATACATCACAGTCATTTTAATTGCAAGAAGCAAAAAAAAAAAAAAAAATAAATTAAAAAAAAAAAAAAAGCACACCTTGAGAAGAAACTGTGGGTCACAAGCAGAAATGTCCTTTGCCAGGTTTATGATCTTGGTCCAAACACTGTTTTCTGAGTCCCAGTCCTTCTGGCCTGGAGCAGTGCTCTTATTGACCAGAGAGCAACACACCAAGTTCAGCAGGAGATACTGAGAATGAGAGAGAGAGAGAGAGAGAGAGAGAGAGAGAGAGAGAGAGAGAGAGAGAATAAATCTCGAGGTACATTGGTCATATACATAAAGGTAAATATTAAGTTTGACATCTGCATTTAACCCATCCTTAGCAGCTGTAGCTCAGCAGGTTGAGTGGTCACTTTTGACCCCCCCACTCCTACCCTCTATAAGTCATTGTGTGCTTGAGCGAGACATTTAACCCCGAAGTTGCTCCCTGGGCGCTTTGTACAGCAGCCCACTGCTCCTTTACAGGATGGCTTAAATAATACAGAGGACCAACTTTGAATAGATGTGTGTACCTGTGTATATGTATATGACAATAAAGACGACTCAAATTCAAATTTTAGGAGCAGTAGACTGCTGTAATGCGCCACACTTTGGGGGTTCAGGGTCTTGCTCAAGGACACTACGACATGCAGACAGTAGGAACCGAGGATTGAACCACCAACCTAGGACGATCACTCTACCCACTGAGCTACAGCAGGAATAGCATTTGGGGGAACTGGGCAGAGAACTGCTAAACTTGCAAAGCCAGCATCAAAGAAAATTAACTCTTTATATAACATAACAATGCAGTGTAAAATAAATGCTCCTACCTTTTTATCTTTCAGCTCCTCCTCAACTCTTTCATTTCCTCTATCAATCTCAGCAAATTCCTCTTGTCTGATGATCATAGTTTGTTCAAGTTCCTGGTTGCTCAACTCTGTTTCCAGAGCAGGTAACGCTACGTCTGCACCAGCATCCTTCTCCTCCTCCTCCTCCTCCTCCTCCTCTTCCTCCTCTTCCTCTTCAGGCAAAACATAATCATCCTCGGAATACTGCTGATACAGAAGAAGTTAAATTGAAACAGTAAATCCACCTAAATGGGATTCATCAAAAATTGTGCCAATTATTTTAAAAATTAGCAGCCATTGGCATTTTATTTTCAGTGTGCAACAAAAAACTGTAAAAAAAAAAACAAAACAAATGAAAAAATATGTCATATACCTCGCTTGTTTCAAAAGAGGACTGCATCTCTCCAGATGTTTCCTCTTGACATTCCTCTCCTCCAGCAACCGTCTTTTGTTCTCCACCCAGAGCATGATGGAGGGACGGAAGAGGATGAGCAAAGCGACTGAGCAGAGCACTGCTGGTCAGGGATGTGGAGAGCAGAGAGGCAGTTGTAGAGGGGGTGACGGAAAAAGAGAGACCAGTCGAAGGGCCAACTAGAAGCTTGTTTTCAGTGCTGAGGATAGAAGAGGTGAGGGAGGATGAGAGGGAAGAGCCGGGAAGGGAGGATGAGGTGGAAGACAGTCTGGAAGGCTGAAGAGAGGGACAAGAGGAAGGTTGTGGTGCAAAGTTTAAGAGTAGAGAGCAGGGCTGGGCTGTCAGTGTGGAGGTCTGGGCCAAAAACTTATTCTCCAGACTTGGAGGAGCATAGTTGGAAGACAAACTTCTCCCACTTGTGGTCTGGTGCTGCCCTCCTTGGGCCACATTTACCTGCTGCAAAGTCAGGGCCTTCATCCCTGCAGAAATACATCAATGGGAGGGTCAAAGGCTGTCACAAACACAATCTTAGCATGTCATATTTATACAAACAACTCCAGCAGCATTCCTTCCACTGATTGAACAAGCAATGTATTCTGTAGTTAAGGGTGTGTGCTGCTCAACTCAAAGCATTCATAAAAAGGAGCAAAGTCTGGAGACAATCAGCATGAGGCCCCACAGGCTTTTAACAGACTTTCTGACTTGACACCAAAGAGTTAACTGTGCAAAGAGCAGGCATATCAGAAAGAAACTTATATCAACATCGAGACAGACACTACCATGGATGAACAGAAATGAGACATTAGTCAACATTAGTCAAGATGTTTCATAGCAGTCATGGTTATTATACAGTGACTCAAGAGTTTTCAAAGGCGTGGTGTTGGTGAGCTATGAACGCCCAGACAAGACAGAAAACTCACCGGAAGAAAACACAATTCAAACTGCAAAGGCCAAGCGCCACCCTGAACAAAGGGGTCTTCTTGTGTATGGAGCTGTTGTTTGATGTACTGCAGTGTTAGCATCTATTTCTGAGGTATTCTGGGCTAAAAGTAGCTCAATATTTACTGGAAATACGCTCTTCCGTGCAGCTGCCTGACTACGTAGTTGTCTTCAGAGCGCTGATTGGTCAATATATTGTGTACTTTTTTACCGTAATAGCACATATAGTGGCACCTATACACAAACTGTCGAACATTAAGTCGAATGAAGACAAAAATGCATGGACAGGAAATCCTAATAGCTATAAAGAAATGCAAAGTACACCCGAAAGGTTGTTTTTAAATATTTAGATTACGAATTACAAACTGCTGGGTGCCATGGTGACGCTATCGTAACTATTAGTGTACGACTCATAGGAGGAAGCGAAAACGGTCTATTTCCGCTGCAGCAGCAAGAACGGGCACGTCAAAAAAGAAAGAAAAATGTGGACAGTAAGGGCAGTCTGAGGCGAGAGAAGCAACACCGAACCACATATATCGTCTTCGCCAGATTCGATTGCTTAGTAGTTGCTATTATTTAAAGTTTACAGACGAATATTTGACTGTTTGAGGGTCGTTTCGAGGTTAACTGACTCCCCTTGTTCTGTGGTGGTTCGCTTTTGGGGAACAGCTCGGCTCGCCAGCTGAATTAGCTAGTTAGCTTGCTAGAGATGGGGACGAGAGCAAGTCGCCTACAGGAAGACCCGATTCCTTCTGCTTTCGGAAAAGATGGCACAAAGCGGGATTCCTATCGGCGACCCCGCTGTGCCAGGCCCACCAGTCTCATGGTCGACTTCTCGGGGAGCTTCGAGGACACTGAGGCCAACCGGAGCCGATCGGAGGAGGGCAGCGACTCGGACCTGGGGCAGCATGGGGCGAGCGTCGACGGAAGCCCCGCTGACCACCACAGCATCCCCTCTAGCATTAGCCAGGCGTCACCTGCGGACGACAACAACAGCGAGGGAAAACCTGAGGAAGACGGGAATATAAGCCCGGAGCCCCCAGTGGTAGCGGAGCATCAGTCCGGAGAGGAGACAGGCCGCACACCCCACCGCACTTTTTCCGAGCGGCTGCCCGGGAATCGGCACTCCTCCGCCCGCAGCGTAGGTGCGAGATCAGCCCGGGTGCGAGGCACACACCAGCGGCCAGTGTCAGAGGCTTGGATCGGCCTTTACCGTGTGAACAACCGTCACGGCAGTAAGTTAACATATTTACATGATGCGTGTATTCTCTGTGCTTGTAATTTATGATCACATATGGCGCATAAACAACACTTGCCATAATTAATATCTGGGCTCCATCAGCAGCTTGTTATTTGATGTTTTAGGATTTTTTACACTCATGGATGACATGAAATCTATCTATGGTCTTCGAGCTTGCCAGTAATAGCTTAATTAAATGAAATAAAAAATTAAATTGGGTAATGATTGATACATAACTAATAGTAATATGAATACAAGTATGAGGGAGGAGATGTCATTGTAATTGTGGTCATCTTTACCAAGCCAGAATAGTTAAAAAAAAAAAGTCAGATAAACATCACTCCAGAACATCATTAAGGCCAAGATAAATATATAAGTTGGTGTAAATATTACACAAACTCAAAGACATTCAGCCTTGTTTCACGCCATGATTTTTGCTTTTAATATTTCCCAGTACAGCCCTCACTCTACCAGTCAGAAATTAAAATGGATTATTTGTGGAATTTACATTCCTGAACAGATAATCTCTTTTCCAGTGCCGGCATACTGAGGAAATCATCAGAGACCCTATTGTATGAAGCAGAGTCATGGCGTAAAACTGGAAGGGGTGACTTTCTGTATCACAAAGCCTGTGTTGACAGTTATTGTCAGTCACAATCCTGCAGCATGTGAGTTGCAAACATTAAGTAACAACCACTTTGCTGTTAAAGCGCCGAAAAATGGGAACTTGGGAGTCTGCAGAGGAAGTGAAAGGCAGCACACTTGATCTGCGTTAGACAATCGACATTGCGGAAAGATTGTGGTGATACAACGGTAAACATGAATTGCGAGCCAAAACACACAGTGTGTTGTGTTTCCTGGGCCAGCCCTCTAGCAACTGTAGGGAAATGGGTCAGGACTTCACCGTTGGCAGCAGCTCATAGATGGAGGAGGGGAATGTAGGGCAGCAAGGCACAGTGTCTGGCCCATCCACTCTTGGCTCCAGCGCTGGCTGTATCCCGTCAGCCACTGTACACTCAAATAAAGTTTCAAACTATTTTGGGTCGGTTACACTCATGGTCACATCATTCACACCATCTCTGGGATGAGAATAACTGATTATGTTCCAGTCTGCTCTTTCTGTAATCCAGATGTCCAAACATAGCTCTCGTGCGTGGCATGATGTACGCGCATCATCTATCATTTATGCCTCGCTGTGACACACTGTGTTAATCTCAGCTCTGGTTTGTGTCTGCTCTGTGCAGATATCCGCTGTCCTTTCTGCTCAAAGCCCTTCCCGGGGGGTCGGATTGAGGATCACCTGTTGAGCTGCCTCACGTCTCCTCCCCTGCCATACAATAGTAAGTATCAAATCACAGAAATGGCAAGGCACCGCTCTTTAAAAAAGAAAAAAAATGCTAGAAATACTTATGGTTGCTTTGTGTGTGTGTGTGTGTGTGTGTGTGTGTGTGTGTGTGTGTACAGCGGACGTGCTCAGTAAAGACAGCGGAGAGTGCTCCATCTGTTTGGAGGATCTGGTACAGGGAGAGACCATTGCCAGACTGGCTTGCCTCTGCGTTTACCATAAGAGGTAACAAGGTTCACTCAATGTATTTTCATGATAGTATAATACAGATAGAGATGCAAATGTAATGCAGGTGAGATTTAAAGCTGGTGTAGCAGGAAATAGCTATATGTTGGCTGTTTCCAGATTTGAAAAAATAAAATGTGGTAACTATGGTAAGGATTTTCAGAAATAAGGAAGCAAAGGTTGTTTTGCACTAGTGCACACATCCCTGCACATTTCTGGTAATTTGATAGCCATTGTTCTTTCCCATGATGTTGTTAACAACCACTGCTGAGTTATTGTCATGAAGAACTCTTATTTTGAACATGAGACAGATTCGACGAGCGCAATCAGTGAAAAGAAAGAAAAGATCAGGAGCAGTTTGTGTGCTGCGATCCTCTTAGCTACAAGTTGATTTGAGTGTTTGTCACTAGAGCTGCATGGTAACAATAATAATAATAATAACAACAACATCATTGTTACATTTTTAAGTAGAGGTTGTCATAGACAATACTGCAAAGAGATTTTGGAGTGCTTTGAAACTTCTACAGTAATTTACATTTTCAAGGTACGCTGTAATGTTCAGCGCTTTCTTTTTTTTTTTTCCCAACTTTCAAGCAGCCCTTGGATTCCTGTAATTTCAGAACAGTATGAGATTAAACTTGTTCAGACTTGAAATCCACCAGGATTAGCTAATCTGTCGTCGGTAATATCCTGTCTGCTATTTTTTTCTGACATCATTAGGTGTCATAAATGCTTATTCATTTGAAAAGCTACACTCTGACTAATCACCTTGACAGCAATAAAATCAGACATGACGCTGATGGATAAACATATTTATAAAATATATAAACCTTTTAGTTCTGTAGGTGTCATGAAATCCTGGTCCATTGTATAGAGCAACAGATTTGGGGGAAAAATCTGGAATTTTAGAAAGTAAAAGACACCTTAAAGTGTTGCACAGTTAATATTCACACACTTTACACAAGGAAATTACTTTTGAGTATTTTGATTAGTAGGTGTATAAACATTGCCACTCCTTTAAGTGTCACGCATGGGAAGGAAAATGCAGCAACTGACAAGGTGCAACAATGTTTGTCGTTTTTACCTCCGCCAAGCAGGTTATGTTTTCACCAGGGTTTATCTATTTGTATGTTTGTTGGTTTGCAAAATAACTCAAAAAGTTGTGGACAGATTTTGATGAAATTTTCAGGGTTGGTCAGCAGTGGCCTAACTTAAAACTGATTCATTTTTGGTGGTATTTGGAGCCGATTCAACAGCACCACCAAAATTTATTAGGTTTAAGTTAGGCCACTTCCAACCAATCCTGAAAATTTCGTCAAAAAACATCCACAACTTTCTTAGTTACTTTGCAAACCGACAAACAAACAAACAAACAAACAAACAAGCCCTGGTGAAAACATAACCTCCTTGGGGGGGGGGTAACTTTAAATAAAAAGTTGCTGCAGCTTAAGCCGAGGTCTGAGTGCTTTTCTAGTTGCTTCTAAAATAACTTAAAAGATTCATTTGATATCAAAATAGTTGCCCATTATGTTGCGTGACTCAAGTATAGAAACATTGTTTGAACTCTACATCAGTAATAGAGGTAAATAAAAGTAAATAAATAATCAGTCCACTGCACTTGTAGCATCTTCCCTGTGGTCCTGTTGCACTGAACGACTGAACAAGCATTTTTAGAGCTCTTAAACTTATTCACAGCCTCTTGCAGTGATGACATTTAGTTTGGTTTCATGTTGTCAGTAAGTAGATTAAGCCTTTTGGGAGACACCACATCCAAAAACCCACCACAGAGGTTCTGGCACAGTGTGACCTAATGGAAATGTCCTGTCTCTGTGTCCCCTCTCTGGTCTCCAGCTGCATTGATTCCTGGTCCAAGGTGAAACCCTGCTGCCCTGAACATCCCTTCGATTGACTCACAGGTCACATGTATTCTGCACAGTGACCAACTCGACTCAGGTATGTACCTTTCTCACTAAATGACCAGAATGTACACGACAATTAGTATATTTTTTCAGTAAGAGTGCCGATACAAGATCAGATTTTTGACGTTAATACTAAATGCTCCTTTTTTTAGATGGATTGCTCACACTTCATGTACCAAAAGTAGTCAAAGTTTGTAAATGTAAACTTAAGTTGGTCAGATTTGTATTGCAATCATCTGATGGAACACATTTTGCACTTTCCCCCCAGAAAAGTTTATAGTGAACACTTAAGTATGGTACTTATAGGTAACCATGATATGGTGTGTTACACTGAAAAATATCATATTGAATTCAACCATAAGTTTAAATGACTTTGTCTAATGTCCACTCTGTCTTTTCCACCCTTACAGGAGACTATACTGAAGCCCAGTAAAATCCCAATAAAAATGTGTAATTGAACAAATCCATGTCCACTGTCCCTCCCAGACGCACACCTGTATTTGAGTGGAGAACCGACGATCTGAAGAAGAAGCTCCTGTTAGCAACGACAGCCGCTCTGTTTGGACTGGTCCATTTGAACTGGGTCCAGGTCATTTCAAGCCAAACTTCAGATGCTCATCACATCTCTGTCGAGCCTCTTTTTGGAACACAAGTGGAAGGGTTTCCTTTTTGCAACTTGGCTTGAATTTGGAACACACACACACACACACACATATATATAAAGTTAACATTGTCATCCTGGAGTGATGGAAGTCACCCCAGAAAGATCTTGAACTTGGGGAGGAACACAAAAAAAGTAAAGTGTGACTCTGGATCCTCTCCTGTGTATTTTCCCCCCTCCCTCCCAAACAGCATTGGTCATTTTATCCAGTATTCTGCAGAGTGTTGCTCCATGAATGTTTTCTTTACCCGGCTAACCCCAAATGAACCAACCTCACACCGAAAGCGTGAACTGTTACCACATTAACATTGCTTTATTTTGAACCAGCTGGAGGTTGAGGGCTTGTTTTTGGTGAATGGGGATTGCCGTTGCTAAATCTTTTTCTTTTTTCTATTACTTGTAAACATTTCAGGGGGAGTTTGGGGGCTAACTGTTTTTCCGAGTAGGTCAGTTTTTAAGTGGGTGATTGATTGGTTTAACGTGCTGCTACTTGCTGAGTGTTGAGGAAGGTTGTAGGGATTTCATAGGGCCATAGTAGCGCTGGTGTTGTCACCATTTGAGCACTTTTGTTCTTCAAGGCTGATTTTTTTTTTTTATTTTCTAGGTCTGGGATAAGGTTGTGTGTGTGTGAGTGTTTGTGTTCAAATGATGACCAGGGACGGTAAATGTCCTGAGCATGACTGTGTATTTAGTAAAGTGTGACTTTGTGTGTGTGTGTTTACTGTAAATTGCCCAGACGTCTGCTTGGTCAAGCGGGTTATCCTTTAAATTTTAAATGCTACTTTTTATGGCCAGTCACGCTGGCAAACGTCCTGTTACATGTGGCATTGGTACGCAGCGTGGCCGGTTTGGGGATTTTTGTCCTACTCCCACTGTCTCTCCTTATTCTCAAACACTGTCTTGGGGTTTTAGCCGGATTTTTGGAGCAGACCTCAAGCGACGGTTTTACCATCTGGTTCCATCAACGCCAGACTGAGGAGAGACAGACGGATTGAGGGATGAATTATCGGGGGCATGTTTACACCATGTGGCCTCTCTCCCCAACACTGGAGGCTATGGACAGCTGATGGTTAATTATTACATAACTAGCCCTCACCCCTTCCTCCTCCCTTTTTTTAAGATTTTAGATATTATATCATCACATTATGATCATAATTATTGCTAAATATGTTAAACGGCTTTCTTTTGCCTTTTTTTGTGTGTGTGTTGATTGCCTTTGCCTGGTGAAGGGGTTCTTAAACAAGCAGGTATTTGTGGTGTTTTTAGGGCTAAACTGATGTGGAAGCCCAGCAGTAAGGCTGGTCAGCAGATGTTGCTTGATGCAGGTTGTTCACAAGCCAAGAGGAAAGAACAAAAACATGACTTGATTGCTTTTGCGGCCGATTCTGTGCGTTTAAAGCTCTTCGCTCACAAGTGTTATGAATCAGGTCAGAGGTCAACTCGGTGCACTGGTTTCCTTTAGGCTAATATGTTCTCTCTAGCCTTTTTTCCTTCTCTCTGGTCCCTGATGTTCTGCAGTCTGAGGTGCTACGACCTGTCCAGCCACTAGAGGGCAGCCCTGTGCATGTTTCTCATTTTTTTGTATTGGAGGATAGAAAAAAAATGCCAAAAGTTTGTGTGAGAGAAGAGTGCAGAGGATGGGGTGCATTGATCATTAGATGTTTGTTGTGGTGATAAGTTATGATGTTGTATACTTTGGCAGGGAGGGGTGGGGGGGTTGTTTGTTTGTGTGTGTGTGTGTGTGTGTGTGTGTGTGTGTGTGTGTGTGTGTGTGTGTGTGTGTTGAGGGGGGCTTGGTGGTGGTCCTTGGGTTGTCGATAAAGATAGCAGACAATCTAAAGCCCCACATTACTCTCTTTACTTTCTGACCCCCACTAAGCTGTGTGGTGCAATACCTCAATCTTTACCAATGCTAACTAAACGCTCTGTGTGTAAACTAGCTCCTCTCAACCAGGGACAGTATTTTGTATAAGTGTCCCTCAATCCTTGGAGTTGAATATCAGGGCACGGGTCCCCTGCCTGCCCTGTACGTTTGAGGTCGATGAGATAGATGAGAATGTTTCCTGAAAGTGTCACCACAGCGGTATCTGCACCCCCAAGATATGGACAATCTGCCTTTACTCTGGTATAAAAAAACAAATTGAATTTTATTTATTAAAGTGTATATATGTAATGCAATTCAAGAAAATGGCTTGGTCTTTGTCTGTTCAATATACTGTTTCTAAGCTCCGATCTTTTGTATGTCTCAGAAATTGTTTTTATATGTATTTTTTACAATAAATATGTGTGAGAGATGTTTTGTGGTGTCTGTTTTTTTTTTTTTTTTTTTAAGTGTGTTTTGTTGTTGTTTGCGCTGTTCAGTGCCACCTAAAACGGCTTTGTTTTATTATTGCACGGCTTTGTTTTATTATTTAAATTGCACTTTACATTAAAATTATTAAATTATGGGAAAATATTTTTATATAACTACTTTTAAAATAATGGCACAATATTTTTTATTTAGTAACTGACAAAGTAATGCTTGCTTTACCCTTCTCTTAATATTGAAATAATTAAAAATGAACTGGAACAGATACAGTTATAATTTTAAAATTGTAAAATTAATGTTTTTTAGGCTTTTAATATAAATTATTATATTATTACACTCACCGGCCACTTTATTATGCACTGTCCAATTGCTTGTTATAACAAATACTTAATCAGTCAGTCACATGCACTCAATGCATTTAGACTTGTAGACGTGGTCAAGACAACTAGCTGAAGTTCAAACCGAGCGTCAGAATGGAGAAGAAAGGGGATTTAAGTGACTCTGAATGTGGCATGGTTGTTGGTGCGAGGCTGGTCTGAGTATTTCAGAAACTACTGATCTACTGGGATTTTCACTATAACCATCTATGGGTTCACAGAGAATGGTCTGGAAAAGAGAAACTATCCAGTGAGTGGCAGTTGTGTGGTCAAAAATGCTTTGTTGATGTGAGAGGTCACATGATAATGATCAGACTGGTTGGAGATGTTAGAAAGACAACAGTAACTCTAATAACCACTGGTTCAACCAAGGAATGCAGAATATCATGTGTGAAGCTCAACACTGGAGCCTTGAAGAAGATGGAGTACAGCAGCAAAGGAGCACACCTGGAGCCACTGCTGTCAACTAAGAACAGGAAACTGAGGCTACAGTTCACACAGGATCACCACAACTGGACAAGAGAAGATGGAAAAACATTGGCTGGTCTGATGAGTCTGATTTCAGCTGAACATTCAGATGGTAGGGTCAGAATAAAAACACAAAAGCATGGATCCATCTTTTCCTTGTATCAACAGTTCAGTTCAGGCTGCTGCTGGTGGTGTAATGGGGTGGAGTATTTTACATTTTGGGCCTCTTGGTACCAACTGAGTGTGGTTAAAATGTTGCAGCCTACCTGAGTATTGTGAGTATTGTTGCTGACCATGTCCATCCCTTTATGACCACAGTGGAACATCTTCTGATGGCTACTTCCTGCAGGATAATGCTCCATGTCACAAAGCTCAGATCATCTCAAACTGGTTTCTTGAACGTGACAAAGAGTTCACTGGACTCCAATGTCCTCCACAGTCACCAGATCTCAATCCAGTAGAACATTTTGGGATGTGGAGGAACGGAGATTCTCATCATAGATGAGCGGCAACTGAGTGACGCTATCATGTCAATATGGAGCAAAATCTGTGAGGAACGTTTCTAACACCTTGTTGAAAGTATGACACCAAGAATTAATTATATTAATTAATTTAATTAATTAATTATTGATAAAGCTGCATGTTATTGTTGTAATGGTTAGACAATCCTTGTAATGGAGTCTGGACAGACCTGTTTTGCTGCAGACTGGATTACTGACAGGAGGACCCCTGGAAGTCCCCAGATCCCACTTTTCTGATCTTTGACCAAGTAAGAAGCAACAGTGGAGTTTCCAGTTTCCTCACTGATTCCTTGCAGACTTTTTTTTCACATTACTCATTCTGTCAGGAAGTGAAACTCGCTGGTAGAATAAATGACACCACTCACCAGGCGAGGTGTGCTTCTGTGTTTTCTCCTCACACAGCAGTGTGTGCTGTCATACTGAAGTAGAATCCAGCAGAAAAGGTAAGCAGCAGTACATTCTTAACTTTATTCTCTCTTATTTATTCCTAACTTGTTAAGCACTTCCTGTTTACTCTGCTGCTTTCTTATTTGCTTTAATTTGCGGATACTTTCAGCAGCAAAACATTTGTTCTATAATAATCATTTAAAGCTTAACTAAAATAACAAAAAACAATATATTTTTTTTTTTAAATTTACTCCTACTGCTATCTGCTCGTGCAGAATCAGTGGTAAACACCTCAAAACACCTGCCAAAAAAAACAACAAACAAAGCACTCATATGCTAAATACCACTGTGGGTACATCACATTTTTTGTGTGTGATTTGATTGAGCTGACCCTTTAACATAAGTATAACTGCAACTCTTAACTACCTCTGTCTATTAATTTGAGTTCAGTTTTAGATTGTCGGGTAAAAGAGTACCTTTAGATACTTTAGATAGATATTTTAGCACTGACTACTTCTGTACTTCAACAATGTCACATTTGGACCTTTACTTGTAATGAAGTATTTTAGTCCATGGTGTTTCTATAACTAAGGGATCTGAGAACTTCTTTAACCACAAAGACACTACAATAAGCCATCGATGAGGTTATTAGAAAGTTAAAACGTCTTCTATGAAAAGGCCTTTTGTCTATAACTTACTACTTTTGGAAATTCAACCTTGGATAAATTCTGGGATTTTTGTGTGGCATCAAAACCATTTTCACACAAGAAAACATGACATACAGTCCATGTGTTTTGTGTTAACCTGTGTTTTCCCTGAAATATTTGCTGAGTGTCAGAGAAGTGGCACCACAGCAACTTACTTCATGATGTTGATACCATTCTTGGGAAAGAAGAGCTGGTCTGGTTGAATTTTATCTGATCTTTTTCTTTGACTAAACCTAAGTATCCTCCAGAATGCCAGATGCAGCAGACTCGCTCACATCCACAGAGACACAGGACACTCCTGGTTATGATCCTGTGTCCTCACCACCACCACCACCACCATACGCCAACGAAGAACAGAAACCTCCACCCTACTCTGCAGCACCGACAATGTACACTCCACTCAAAACTGAGACGTCTTGCATCTATCAGACCAACAATGGATACCAGTCTTTCCAGGACATCATCCCAGAGGCCTCGTCAGACACAGTGCCACTGATAGCCTCATCTTCTTTTGATGACAAGACAGTGAGAAGAGCGTTTGTTAGAAAGGTTAGTACGACCTGCTAACTCGATGTCATCAAGCAGAAGAGAACTCCAGGGATGCCACAAGATGTTTAACAGGATAAGAAGGCAGAAAAATATTAGCCTAGAAATCTAGACGCATCCTAGCGGCAAAAATATTTGATGTCATAGTCTGGCTTGTCAGGCTAGAAAAGTATATTTTTGCAGCACAAAACTGAACAAAGCATGTTGAAGCTCAAGAGAGTTCGGTCAGATGTAGTAAAATGTTGGAATGATCTCTCATAATAAACATTAAGTGAATGCCTGGAAATGGTACATTTTAATCCATAAATGTTCACAGACCATGAGTGGCAAAATCCAAGTTGTTTTAGCTGAAATGAAAGTCCTCTTGTTCATCTTTGTGTGCAGGTGTTCAGCATCCTGACTCTCCAGCTGTTGTTCACCTTCAGTGTGGTGTGTGTGTTCACCTTCTCCAGCGTGGTCAAAGAGGCGGTGCAGACCAACTTGTGGGCCTATCTCAGCTCCTTCATCATCTTTGTCGTGGTCGCCATCACACTCAACTGCTGCAAGTCTGTCAGTCGGCATCACCCCTGGAACATTTTGGGACTGGTGGGTAACATATATATTTAAAATAAACATACAGTCATGGAAAAAATTATTAGACCACCCTTGTTTTCTTCAATTTCTTGTTCATTCTAATATCTGGTACCACTAAACGTATAATACAATGAACACAACAAAAAATGCAGCTGGTCACATAATACTTTATGTCCTATTTGACATTCTTAAGCTTAATTGATTCCCAGGGTATATAAGAGGCCATTTCATGTCACAAGCAGCACTGCACATGCAAAGGCCTAGAGTGGTTTCCTGCTTACATTCAAGCCGTAGCACAACTCAGAAGTTGTCAGCTCTCACATAATGCCTAAAACAAAAGAATTATGTGAAGCAACAAAGGCAGCCATCTTGGCACTGCTGGAAATTGGCATGAGTGAGAGACAGGTAGCGAAAAAACTGAAGATCTCCAAGACAGCCGTTCATTCCAACAAAAAAAAACAAGCTGAACATGGCACTACCAAATTGCTACCTGGCCGTGGCAGGAAACGTCTTTCTACCCCACGAGATGACCGTGCACTCATCGGTTCCTGTGTCAGGAATCGTCGTCAGACCTCCAGGGACCTTAAAAATGAGTGGGCACTGTCGAGAAATGTGACTTGCTCGGCAAGGACAGTTCGAAACCGACTTGTTGAAGCTGGTTTGAAGTCACACAGAGCACGCAAGAAGCCCTTCATCAATGAAAGGCAGAGGAAGGCCCGGTTACTCTTTGCTCGAGACCACAAGGATTGGACTGTTGATGATTGGGCTAAGATTCTCTTCAGTGATGAATCCAATTTTGAATTGATGCCCACTCCAGCCAACTTACTGGTTAGGAGGAAGCCTGGAGAAGCTTACAACCCAGACTGTCTTGCCCCTACAGTAAAACATGGGGGTGGGTCAGTCATGATCTGGGGTTGTTTCAGTCCGAGTGGAACAGGGCAAATGCAATTGTGTGAAGGCCGAATGAACCAGGTCAAGTACAGGACTACCCTTGAAAACAGTCTTCTTCCATCAGCTGGAAAAGTCTTTCCTGCCTCGAATGACTGGATTTTCCAACAAGACAATGCCCCTTGCCACACGGCAAGGTCAGTTAAAGCCTGGATGGAGAACCACAACATTCGCACCATGCCTTGGCCTGCTCAATCACCAGATCTTAATCCAATTGAAAACCTGTGGAAAATCATCAAACTCAAAATGGAGAACCACAAGCCCAAAAACAAAGAAAATTTGTTTGAATTTGTCCAACAGGAATGGGCTGCTGTGACAGCAGAACAATGTCAGAAGCTGGTGGAGAGCATGCCAAGACGCATGGCTGCAGTCATCAAAAACAATGGTTATGCAATCAAGTATTAACTCTTGTGTGTATCATGTGTTTAAAGCAAACAGAAAAGAAAACATGGAATGCTTAAAAGTAGTGTTTTTGGCGGTACAATGCCATAGCTATTGATGTAAGAATTTAAGTAATTTTGGTTATTATCAAGAAAACCATGGAAAACGAATAATCCTTAGTTCTTAAATTAAACTCTCATGAGCTATTTTTGTTGTTATCATTATAATTGTCCAAACAAATGTACCTTTAGTTGAGCCAGGCATTAAAATTAACAAGAAATTGAAGAAAACAAGGGTGGTCTAATAATTTTTTCCATGACTGTAGATATTGTAATGAAAATTTAGCTCTGTAGTGTAAAAGGAGATTTATATGCGTTATGAAAAACATGAGGTCACACAGTTACATCCTGGAAAGAGAAGTGAAGTGAGAAGTGAGATATTTTGGTCAAGTACCGAGCTGCTGCCTAAATATTGCTCAATAGAGAGCACTTTTCTGGAAAAGCTACTTGTGTGGAAGTAAAAGTATTAAATGTAATTTTTTAAGGTATGTGAGAAAAATTATTATAGTACAATAATTACAGTTAAAGTTGTAAAACATGTTGTCTATTTTTATATTTACTGCTCCACCTTAAACATTTAGACTTCTATCTATATTTAAGTATTGGTACATTTTATTTATATTTAAGTATTGGTACATTTTGTGTCCAGATGAAAGCCTCAGTTTCCTCCCGAGTGGCGTTCACATGCTCACAGATTCAGGTTGAGGTTTTGTTGACATTTTCAATGAAGCCTTCCTGTTTTGTGAGCTATAAAAGGTACATAAAAGACAATTATTAATTAAAGATGTTAACGATACACATCTGTTTCTCTTTGAAGTAGTTGAACTTGTAATACAATAAAACAATCTATGTGTGAATCTACAAAGCAAACACTTTCTCTGATGACATTTAATAGATTGATGGCTGTGCCGACAGGTTGTGGTCACCCTGAGCTTGTCATACATGGTGGGAACCATCGCCTCTTTCCACGATACCACTGCTGTTGTGATCACCATGGGAGCAACGCTGGCCATTTCTATCTCAATCATTGCCTTCTCTGCACAGGTCAGGGTAGAAAAATGATCTGTATTTATTTTAAGCAGAATTCTGTGCAGACGTTTCAGTTGCCTTATTTTACTTTTTCCTTTGCTTTATTTGCAGACTCGCTTTGATTTTACTATTTGGTACGGTGTTCTGCTCATTCTGGCTGTGGACTTGCTCATGTTTGGGTTCTTCTGCACCTTCTACTATTCCTACATCACCGAAGTGGCCTATGGATGTCTGGGTGCTCTGCTGTATGCAATGGTAAGGGAAAAAAGTGATAATAATACAGTAAAAAGAACAACATCATATCAAATACACATACTTCTGTTGGCCTGGTCACCTCAGTATATTAAAAAGGATTATCACTTAAAAACATATATTTTGCTTCAGACAGAGAAACTAGCAGTTGTACAGTTTCCTGAATAAAGCTGTCTGGCTCTTCAGTTCTGTGAAAAAAAGGAAGCGGTGTCAAAATACACAGTACCACTTCATTTAAAGTAGGTTTTACTTTGAACCTAGCTGAAGGCACATCTAAGGCTCTGTTCAAAGTTGTGTACTGACATACAGTATGTACATGCACACCAACTGAGCACATCAGTCTTTCATGTTCTGCCATGTTTTTTGCATACGTTTGGCATTTTGCATCTGGACTTTTTGGAGGTTGGAGTTTAGATATTGTAACTAGGAAAAGTCTAACCTTTGAGTTGTCTGGACATACTCAATTGCCCAAAAATGCATTGTGGCTGATCAAAATGTCCAAAGGCGGACTGCGAGGAAGACTTTGCCTGGAAGATATTCAATTCAATGGAAGATAGTTGATTTACAATTATCATTCATCTGTAACTCGTACCGATTTTGTCATGTGACACAGGGAGGAAGCATTGTTCGAGTTTACTTCTTTGTGAACAGAATACTGGTACTCTATTTTAGGAATCATCAGTCTGTCAGGAACGATGGTGAAAGGGAACATTTCTACTGTCAAGTCCTTCCTTCTTTGAAAAGATACTTGAATTGATGACTCCCAAAAAGGACCACATTAAAGTCTGTAACAGGCTTTTTGAAGCAGATATTTTGGCTTGTCATAGTAGAAAACATTAACTCTTTGAGTGCCATCGAAGTGTTGTTTTTTTTTTGTTTTTTTTTTGCAGCTGGTTGCTGATTGTGGTCTCCCACAGCCTGTGAGTAATTTCAGGGCTTCTGTGATTTGTAGTCGGGACATAAAGAGTTAATATACGCCACAGAGGTCAAAGCAGGAAGTGGAGATGATCGCATTTAGAGAGCAAAACAGATTCTGTACAAAAAGTGGTGATTTTGGTGAAAGTGGCCTCTTTTCTTCTCCAGATAAAAAAAGAACAGAACAAGGTAAAAACATTTTTTTCATGATGAAATAGAGAGTCTCTTCTTTCATTTGAGCTATTCTATGTTTTCAGAGACATGGTCAAAATATTCTATGGGTCTAAAAATAAGACTCAAAATGGGTAAAAAAAAATGCTGACGCAAGGCACTTTCAATTTTAAAAAACGTCTGGCACTCAAAGAGTTAATAACATTAATGATGGCTCTGTTACAGTGATGTGACCTGTGAGGACGCTAAAGCGCCCTCTCTCTGTAAGCAAAAACGCGTGATAAAGTGCTCCCCGGTTGACAAAACACACTAAACTGCCCTCTTGTCTGGTTAAAACATGATATGATGCCCTTGTGGCAAAAACATGTTTAAGTGTCGTCAAAAACATGCTGAACTTAAGTGCCCTCTTCAGTGGTGGGAACATGCTGTAGGTGCCCTTCTCTTCTTTTCGCCCCTGCCCTTCAAAAAGTCTATGCACGCCATTGCTCTGTTCTATTCAGCAGGAAGTCATGACAGTGTGACGATGAGCCAGCACGAACAATACCAGGAGCCTGAAACCAGAGCAGCCAATAGGAAATCAGCCATCATTATTTAAACCTGTGCTTTTTCTGCTGTGACAGGTCCTCCATTATAAAATAATGTGTCTCACCTTGCCCTAACTCTTCCTCCCTCCCTCCCTTCAGTTCCTGATGGTCGACTGTCAGCTGATGATGGGGATGATGAGCTACCGTCTGGATCCAGAAGAATACATCAATGCTGCTCTCATGATCTACCTGGACATAGTCCTCATCTTCCTCTACCTACTGGGGAGGAGGTGAAAATTAAATAAATTTACACTCGCACAAACAAAGAGACACTCCCACAGTTAAAATGCTGTTTTTTTTTTATCATTATTATATGTACTGTAACTCTTGTTTTAACTGACAATGAACAAAAATATAAACTAAAAATGTTGTATTGTATGTGTTTTTGCATTGCATGTTCACCCATACAGAGATTTAACCCAAACAATTATCGAAACTAGAGTTAAATCTCTGGTTCGTGGACATTAATAAGGTTTTCAACAGAATTTGGGTAAGTATTCTGTATGAATGCTCTCTGTGAAGTGATTTAACATGCTTCACCCGACTCCCTGACCCAAAAAGAGTGAAGATGCTGCGTGGTATTAAGAGAGAAAAACCACTGTAGAAAAAGTGTTCTTGTTCTTTCACGTTTCACAAACTTTGGATCAGGGTGGGCATCACTGTGGGGTTGTAACTATCAGCACAGACACAAACAGTAGTCTTTGCTTTGTTAGACAGGTTGCAATGACATCATTAGCCTCTTACCAGACTTGACTGTTATTTAGTTTCATAGTCTGTTTGCAGATTCACACGCTGAGAAAGAGGCTATGCAAATATATATGCAACGTCTGCTCCCCAGCAATATATGTATATATATATATATATATATATATATATATATATATATATATGTATGTATATATATTATATATATATATATATATATATATATATATATATTCCCGAAGACAAATTATGTCGATAATAATGTGTCCTAAATTGTCCCTTTGACGTTGTGCTGATTTGGAGTGACAGTGAACCTTTTTACAAAAGCTTTTTTGCTAAATGTGTTTCATAGGTCCTCCTTTTCAGTATGCTTTCAGTGCACCACATATAACATTTGTCATTATTATTATTATTATGATTATTATTATCTGAACTTACATGAGACAATGGTAGCTTCATGGTGCCAGGAAGTGAAACTCTACACCACGCTGTAATGACACCAATCACCACGCAAGGTATTCGTTTATTTTGTTTCACTGTCTGCTGTTCACACAGCAGCGTGTGGTGTCAGACACAACTATAATCCAGCAGGAAAGGTAACTATTATGTTATTTATTCTCTCTTCTGTATTCTTAACCTGTGCTGCATGTAAAGTAAGAGAAATACCTTCTGCTTACTCTGCTTCCTTTTATATGCCTGATACTTTCAACAAACAAACAAACAACAAACATTATGTGGTTAGTAACAATCCGTTAAACTTAAAAGATCATAATATTTTACAATATAATATAATACAATATATTTAGCTATTTATTTCTATTTACATCTTTTCATGTGGTATTTTATTTGCCATCTTGGGTTGAATGAAATGCTTGGTCAAGTCCTGTGATGGCCTGGAGGTTTGTATTCTCATGTTGTTCAAAGAAGATTTAATCTGTTAACAAACAGATTGTTGTCAACTTGTCCGATTGACAATAACAGTGATAATAATATGACTGCAATTATTAGTTGTCAACTCTTAAGTGAATTGGCAGCTTTCATCATCAATTAATGGGTTTGAGTATTTTTTGGAGAAAAAAAAAAGACAGTAGAATTTCTCTGATTTCAGCTTCTCAAATGTTAATATTTTCTGGTTTCTTTACTTTTGAGCTGTGGACTAAACAAGGCAAAAGATTTGTCTTGGGCTTACTGAAACACTAATCATCATTTTTCACTATTTTCTGACATTTTACAGACCAAAGATCTAATTCAGTCATCAAGAAAATAATGCAAAGATAATTCAGTGATGAAAGTTGTTAGTTGCAGCCCTAAATAATAATAAAAACTAGGATTATTTATATAATACCTATCAAAAAAAGCAATTACCATGTGCATGAGGCAAGAAAAATACAGAAATACAGACTACAATGACAGATACACACACGGAAATCTTTTCCAGTAGAAACATCCGCCCAACATGACCTGACTGATGTGCTTAGCCACTTGTCACACCCCATATTTAGCTTACCTACTTCCTCATGCTTATGTCTTTTCTTAAATCCAACACTAAATAACCCTCTTTAGACACTCTGTGTCCTTCCATTACTTTCATTCTCCCTACACTCAACCACACTCCTACACAGGGCTGGGTATTGTTCTTTGGTGCTCAGCCTTATAAACTAACACCCAGTTAAGTACAAGTATATTACCTTACATTACTCCTGAGTTACAGTCAGGGCATGCTCATTCTAAGCTCTGAACTAACAGTGGTGCCTGTTGTCCTGCTGATGCTCAGCCGTTCGCCTTATCAAAGGGCCAATGCTGGCAGACTCCTCTGACCTTGGTTGCTTAGTTAACTTAGAGATAACTAGCCACCTGTTTTCCTTGAGACACTGTGCTTCAACCCTGCATTCTGGAGCAACAATTTAGAGATTTAGTGCTATAAAAGAAAGGACACGAGCTAACCCTAGGATCCCCTAAATTTAGAAAAAATCCAAAACAGTAACCTCAAAGTTTAGTGCTCCCAGCTCTTCCAGCCTTACAGACATACAACAAATCATGTAGCTACTGTTTACGTCAGCAGCAGACAGCATGAATTCTATTTCAGGTTAATGAGATTAATCTGACTTTAAGAGTTGGAGATCTAACTTCATAGGGGGTTCTGATTTAAATTCTGACTTGGAGTTTGGTAATTCCAAAATTCATGTACAAAGTGAACGCACCATGAGGCGCAAATGCCGGGCTCCTAATGCTGCTGCAAAGACATTAGTTATTAATGCTCTGTTTTACCGGTGATGTTTGTTTCCTTATGCTGGGAAAGTGGTGGACAGATCAGTGTCGCTATGAATCTGAAGAGGTCCCCTCGTCCATAGAGGCATGGCTCACAGACACTTGAGTATGGGATTTTGGTACTGAAAGTGATTCGTTTCACCTGATAGGATCAGAGCTTTTTGGTCTGTGCTACAAAAGTATTGAAGTTGGATACCCAGCCTACTCCTACACAGACTGTCCCCAAACTTCCAACCACTCTGACAGTGTAGTGGTTTAGGAACACACTGGGCACGACATGAGGTCCAAGAACACTTTAGACCGACAAACACACCAAATCAAAGAGAGGCATAACTCCTCCACTGTTCTGCAACTCAGGAAAGAAAAGTACAAACCAGTATGGCTAATACAGTAATGTCCTTTTATCAAGGAGGCACTGTCAGGACATGGGTTAGAAACCCCTGCAGTATCCAACTAACTCAATTCAATATGTCTCCACTAATATTATTATATAGACAGAGAACATTTTGACATGTCACAGTAGGAAAACCACAGGTCTAAGCAATTAAATGATAGCTCACTGACTCAGTTTGATGGTCTCGTCACGCTGTCATGGCTTTCTAGGATACCTGACTGCACCAGAACAGTGGTTAATGTCATTAGACATGTCTGTGCTTTTCATGCTGTGACAAGAGTTACTATAACCTTCTTGCTTTACTTCCTAATGTTTACATCATTCTTGGGCAACAATAGCTAATGTAAGCAACCCTGTACGTGCTGATGGGCAGATATTACCCACTAAATTAAACCAGTAACTTAATCTTCTCAGTTCGATATAACTCAATGAAGGAACTGAACAAGAACATCCTGCTTCAACTGCTAAACACAGTGTATCCCATCAGTATGTGTTTGATTTGAGTTGATCTTTTTCTTTGACTGAACCTGTTTCCTCCAGAATGTCACATGCAGCAGACTCGCTCACATCCACAGAGACACAGGACACTCCTGGTTATGATCCTGTGTCCTCACCAGCACAGAAAGAGAAACCTCCACCCTACTCTGCAGGCCCGGCAGTATACCTCCCACCCAAAACCGAGACACCTTGCATCTATCAGCCTAACTATGGATACAATTCTTTCTGGGATGTCGGCCCAGAGGCCTCATGGGACACAACGCAAGACAAGACAGCGAGAAGAGTGTTTGTTAGAAAGGTACGTTATCCTACACCACATCACACAAGATTTTAAATACAAAACAATGCTTTTTTCCAAGATGTTGACCTAATCTTTGTAATTTGATGGATAATTTTACCTCATCGGGCTTATAAAAATTGTAAAATAAATTTATCCGAGAAGGAAAAACTACTTGTAGACATATGCAACTGGTTAAAATAAGCTATTAATAGATCTTGCTTTGTTTGAGGTGATAGGAATCACAGATATACACAAATTTGAGCCAGAACTGTGCAGTGACATTAGCACCTGCATCATTTCATGGGGGCTTGTTCTCCATCTTTCCCTGTGCAGGTGTCAATCATCCTGGCTCTCCAGCTGCTGCTCACTCTCAGTGTGATGTGTATGTTCACCTTCTCTGGAGGTGAGGTGATGCAGAGCAGCCTCTGCATCACCTCCTTCATCATCTTCATTGTGGCTACCTCCTTACTCAGCTACTGCAATCTCTTCAGGAGGCGTCATCCCTGGAACACCGTGGGACTGGTGGGTAACAAATACAGGAGCATAAACCCGCAAATATCTAACAGAGAAATGAATGTGACACAAAATAGATGGATGTCAACAGATGTCACAGACACCTACAGTAAACCCTGACATATGAGAACTTAGCTGCTGATAAAAAAAAATACTTTTCTGGAAAAACTAAAACATCATTATGATTACAATTATGTTTATGTTTTTTCTTTCTTCTTTTTATTAAACATTTAGACTTCTATTTAAATGTATGTGAGCTCTGAGAAACTGGTACATTTTATAATGTCCAAATGAAAACCTCAGTTTCCTCTAAAGTTGTGTTCACATGCTCATAGATTCACTGTGAGCCGTTGAGGTTCTGATGACATTTAAAATGAGGACTTGTGATTATTAAAATTCAGAGCACAGTGCAGAGGCAGCCAGGGGTTTGAGTGCATGCCCACCACAGTGTGAATGTCACTCTTCAGGATGAAAACCAACTGCTTTCTCTGATGACACTGGAGACATTTAATAGATTGAATTTTGTGCTGACAGGTTGTGGTCACCTTGAGCGTGTCATACATGGTGGGAACCATCGCCTCCTTCCACGACACCACTGCTGTTGTGATCACTATGGGAGCAACGCTGGCCATTTCTGCTGCAATCATTGCCTTCTTCGCACATGTCAGACAATAAGGATGAAAAATAATCTGTGTTTTTTAGCAGAACAATGTGCAGACTTCTCAGTTGCCTTACATTTCAATTTCGAAGTTGTAGCTTTCAACTGTTTCTTGTAAAGATAATCTGAATTTGACCTCAGAGGGACACTTGCTGCAAGTGCTGGAACACAGACCTGAAACGGTGGATTGGTAGATTAAGATGCTTGACAGAAATGTAATCTGCAATTATTTTTTTTAAATTAAAAAAATCAGACAATTCTTTAGTTCCACCATTCCCAGTTTAGATGATCCATTAATTAGTTAATTGTCAATCTAAATGTTTTTTACGACAGCTGTTTTTACCCATGTGTATAATAATATAATGTACAGTGCTGAACAAACTTATAACACCACCACCCAGTGTAAGGTGTTTACCACCGCTGCCCTAATTTACTGTAACAGTATTAATGATAACCAAAATATTAATCCACCAGTATGTGCACATTCTTTAATCAAAATGATATCTTTAATGCTAAAATATAATTATTGTTTACGAACAAATTTACTGTTTTTACAAAAAAAGCAGAAAAAAAATCACAAAGCACATTATCATTTTTGGATTGAGATGCCGAATTTCAGTCAATTTCCTGTCATTCCTGAACGGAAAAAAAAAAAAATGCTCTTTGAGACAAACAGGGCAGCTGGTCTCATAATTTGTTCAGCACTGTACATTCCTCCATCATATATAGTCTGTTCTTATTGTTTTTTTTTATTATAATATACTTAATGTAAATTTAAAAAGAATGTAACAAAGTATGTAATTAATTAGCAAAACTAATGATGTATAATAATAATAATGTTCCTGTGTTATCTGCAGACTTCTGACTTTACTGTTTGGAACGGTGTTCTGCTGATGCTGACTGTGGACATGATCATGTTTGGGTTCCTGCACCTTCTGCTACGCCTCCATCACTGATGTGGCCCATGGCTGTGTGGATGCTCTGCTGTGTGGTACGAGAGAAGAGAACATACAATATATGACACTACCTGAAGGGATGTGCAAACAAGGCTTATATAGCACTTCCTCTGCTATAGTAGAAAAAACAAAATAACATGTGACCATTGCTCTGGTCACCTCAAAAAACAACAAACTGACCTCTTGGATTGTCTGACACGTTATAAATCAAATTTTTGCAAAGCTCCAATGAGACAGTGAAGCATCAACAAACCATGTTTTTGCTTCATTGTTTGCCATACCATCGAAAAATGGTGTTAACTAGTCCCCACAGTGCTATTTAACAACAGAATATATCAACAAGTGCATGAGCAATAGTTGCATAGCTACCTCCTTTTTTTGGACAGCAGACAGTTTGGCTTGTCACGGTAAGTAGGAAGTGCACAGGCCTTACAAACAATAACAGCTCTGTTCTGTTCAGCAGGAAGTCATGACAGTGTGGCAGTGAGCCAGCATGAACAACACCAGGAGCCTGAAACCAGAGCAGCCAAATCATTATTTGAACCTGTGCTTTTGATGCTGTGACATGTCTTAATTATAAATTAGTTAATCATTAGTTACCTGGTGGTTTTGTCTCCTCCTCTCCCTCCCTTCAGTTGCTGATGGTCGACTGTCAGCTGATGAGCTACCGTCTGGATCCAGAAGAATACATCACTGCTGCTCTCATATATATATATATATATATATATATATATATATATATATATATATATAGACACACACACACACACACACACACAAAAATGCACAAAGGGACACTTCAAACCGTTAAAATCCATTAAAATGTTCTTTATTATTACTATTATGATGTCCATACTGTGACATCATTGTGACTCTCAGTTTTACACAAACAAAATAAATAGTTTTAGTATTTGTTGTTTGTACTGTACTTGTTGTTAACCTGACAATTGGTAAAATACAGCTTAAAATGATATGAGGATGTTTGCAAGGGGACAAAAAGTAGTGCAAAAATGTTGAACATATATTCTAATAAAACATGGATCTGTCCTCCTCTTCTACGTCACCAAAGTTCACTGTGCTAACCATCAACTAGCACTGTCTGACTCAAAAAGAACAATAATGCAATGATTATAGCATTATGTATTATAGCAGAAACCCCCACTGTGAGATGAGACAGAGTGAAAGTAGTATGTTGGTGTTTTTCTCACTGGAATTTAAAATTCACATATTGACTAAAGTTTATCCATAAAATGTTCAGAAACAAAGAAAAGTTTAAAATGCCAGCTAAAACATTCCACAGCCTAAGATGAGGTTTCTTTGACCAACAGTTCAATCCCAAAGATAACCAGCAAATAACATTTAACATTTCTGCTTCAAAAATGACTAAAACGATCAAAAAATCGTTGCCAATTAATGGACTAATTGCTGCAGCTCCAGATATGCTCCAGACAGCATAAACATTCCCAGGAGCAGCAGAACATCCTGAACATCCTGCACCAAAGAACCAGGATCTAACTGTACATGAACCATCCCTGCTTTGTGGAGAGCAGATTTCACTCGTTCACTCCACTTCGCACGACCTCACCACAAGGACGAGTAGTTGAACTTGATCCGCAGCAGGTACCTCATGCGAGTCTGGGCGGGGTTGTAAACAATGAACTCGTTGTACAGGAGGGAGTAGCGGTTGCTTTTACCCACTCCTGTCTTCACCCCAGGTCCCATCGGCACTGTCACACCATCCCTGAGAATGAACACCCATGAAAAGATGAGGTTATTTTGGGTCACGTTACACACATATTACCTTTACAATACTCAACATAATATGACAGTCACCTAGCAGAAATGAAGTGAAACCACCTGACAGCAAGCTGCAAAATCTAATCTAAAAAAAAAAAAGGTGCTTTGGAAAGAGGCTAGTAGTAACGTTAAATTCATACTTAGCAGCCCCATCTATTCATTTTTTTTATTACTGATAAAACCTCGGCCTGAAACTAACTATTATTGTTTCCAGTGTTCCAATTGTTGACTTTTCACAAGTTAAAACAAGAAATAACAGCGATCTATTGAGGTTGATCAGGTAGGGATTTGAAGAACAGCTCCAGATGAAATTAACGGTCTGTTTCATGCTTGAGTTTCATGCTTCCACTGTCATGGAAAAACTGCATGTTTTCACACTTGCAGAGAGCAGGGGCGGCAGAGCTGTAAAACCAGGTCAGTGCTTTGATGTATGAGTCACTACAGAGTTCAGCAGTCAGTATTTTGACTTTCAGTTCTGTGGTTCATCGGGCCTCTTTCTGGAGCAAAATCATCAGACATTTCTAGGGAGTGCCTGAAAAGGACGCTAAACAAATACAATAGGTCTGCCAAGATGAAACAAAGTGCTGAGGTAGTCTAGCCAAGCAGTATGAGGCTAATGGAGTCCCTGAGTTTTGGGTATTACTTTGGAACAATACATAAAAGGGCATGATGAATTTGTGAAAAACTTGTTCATCAGGTATGTCCTGAATGAAATATATCAGTGTAATGAGACAGACTAACAGATTGACAGAGTTTTTGGGGTCAGGTCCGGTCTGCCCCAGGCCCTTGGTGCTGTGTTTTCCAGCAGGCAGATTGTTGGCCTCGTAGTCGGCATCCAGCAGCTCGTTACAGTCTCCCAGAGCGACCTGCAACCACACACACAGATACTGAAACAGTGCTGCATCACATCTGGGCCAGACACTATTGTAACATGTAACGAGCCTTTTTCAAATCCAGCAGGCAGCCATTATATTTTATACTGTGTCCCTCCACTGAACCTGTTGTCTCACACCTGTTCTAAATATAGCCTGGAATGTGCACACAGTAAATAGCATAACACACCTCACACAGCAACAGCAGTCCCTCGTGATTGTTCTGGCTGGCAAAGCAGTAGTTGGCACTCTTTGACGACATGTCAGCAAAGTAGATACCTTTTCCAAACTAGATGGGAGAGAACCAGGGATATTACTATCACTGGAATAAAACAATATAATACAGCTCACTGAAATCCAAAATGATAAGCATAATCATCACCTGAGGTTTCTATTCTAAACATTGCAAAAGAAGTATATGCAAATATAAAGACAGAATGAAGTGGAAAAACAAGACTGTGTGTACTGGGCTTCTATCTTACCATGTAACCAGTGACAGGAGCTTCAGGAGGGGCCACTCTGAGCCCCTGACTGAGGATGCCGACCCAGTTAGTGATACGGGAACCGTGCCACAGCAGAGTCCTGGTCGACAGACAGACACACAATGCAGATTTGGCACATTCAGTATGACGTCTGAGGCAACCTGAGCAAGTAGTGGTATTTATCAAGGCTTTCAGGTGGACCAGCATCACCAGCAGAGCCTTCAGCTTCATTGGTGACACCTCCTCCCATTCCTCCCACCCCCTCTTTAGCCTCCTGCCTTCAGGGAAGAGGTGGTGGTCTGCTCCACCAGACTGTTGAACAGCTGTTTCCACCAGGCTGTCAGGATGCTCTATTCCACTCACTGCCTCCCTCTCAGGCCCCTGGACTGTAACACACACCCACTATATACAAGCACTCTACCTCAGCTGTTTGCAGATAAAGTGATTAGTGTGATGTGCAATCTCTCTTGGACCCTACAATATCATTTGCATTTTGCACCAACGCCATGCCATTGCACTACCTGCACTGTGTATATTTGGCTGTTTTTATATCAGAATTTTTCTATTTATATAGTTGGAAAAGAGGAACGTTATCTCGATTTTCTCTATGTCCTTGCATATATAGATCCATTCATTATCTACCTCTTATCCTCATAGGGTCACGGGGGGGCTGGAGCCTATCCCAGCTGCCTTACGGCGGAAGGCAGGGTACACCCTGGACAAGTCGCCACCTCATCGCACATTCACACCTACGGTCAATTTAAATTAGCCAATTAACCTAACCCCCATGCGTGTTTCTGGATGGTGGGAGGCTGGAGTACCCAGAGAGAACCCACACAGACACGGGGAGAACATGCAAACTCTCGGGCCCGGGACTCGAACCCAGTACCTTCTTGCTGAGAAGCAACAGTGCTAACCACTACACCACCGTGCCAGCTGACAAAAACCTTTGAACATGTTATCAAACTTATCTTAACTAAGTCTGCTGTATATTACCTGTTGTGAATCTGCGACAGGAAGTTGTTCTTCTCCCCGTCTCTGTCCACTGAGAAGATGTCAACGACAGTCATGGTGTAATCACTATGGGTGGAGGCGTGAGTGGACTGCAGGTACTTTTCTATCACCTTTACACAGAGAGGAGGAAAGTTTAAAGTGATCAGCACTGGCTACACAGACCACCCTTAGAATATTAGTTTCATTCGGTTGTGTCTGTCCGATGGCTTAAAGTTAGTGCAGAGAGGCAGCAATACAAAGAAAATATACCACTGACATGCAGAGAGCCTGTACAAGGATACATAAATATACAATTCATCGGGTATGTGTTCACAGTGCTTCACTTTTCCCACATTTTGTTATGTTACAGCCTTATTCCAAAACAGAATAAATTTATATTTTCCCTCAAAACTCTACACACAACACTATAAATATTATGACAACATGATTTTTTTTGGGAAATGTTAGCAAATTCATTAAAAATAAATAAAAAACTAAGAAATCACATGCACATAGAGTAAGGATTCACAGTTTTTACTCAATGTGTTGTTGATTCACGTTCGGCAGCAATTCCAGCCTCCAGTCTTTTTGAATATGATGCCACCAGCTTGGCTCACCTATCTTTGGGCAGTTTCACTCATTCACACCGTTTCACGTGATCGCTCAGTTTAGACGGCCGGCCAGCTCTAGGAAGAGTCCTGCTGGTTATAAATGTCTTCATTTACAGACGATGGAGGCCAGTGGGTTCACTGGAACCTTCAAAGCAGCAGAAATGTTTCTGGACCCTTCCCCAGATTTGTGCCTCAAGTCAATCCTGTCTCTGAGGTCTACAGGCGATTCCTTTGACTTCATGCCTGGTTTGAGTTTTGAGAGAAAAATGTATTTATTCCATTTTGGAATAAGGCTGTAACATAAAATGTGGAGAAAGTGAAGTGCTGTGAACACTTAAGGCCAATTTATAGTACTCCGTAAAGTGCCGTACGTAGAGACGGAGAGCCCTCTGCGTCACCGGAGAGCCTGATGGAGAGCCTCTCCGTCGTCTCCGGGCGCAGGATTTTTTTTTTTAACTGTCTGTCAATCCGTCAAGGGAAGACGGAGACGACAAGGGCTGTGATTGGTCCTCTAGTTGCACCCTGCAGTGAAATGCAGCCCCTCTCCCTACACAGAAACAGACAGACAGGTCTCCTCTGCAGCAGCGCGGACAGGACAGGAACTAAAGTATCGATTATCCTTGTGAAAGGCAAATCAAACACATTCAACCTGCTCAAAAAATCGATTTAATTCATTTAGTGATTATGGCTGGGGTATATTTACACAGAACATACCGAAAGTTGTTGGTTTGCGTTCGCTATTATCTGATTTTGTGTTGAAAAGAAAGAGGAAGAGGAGTTTTAAAGACTGAAAGCAATCAATGTGGTTCTCTTCTATCTCCCTCACAAATAATTAAATCATCAAATAGTATTTTCTCCTGCTTTTATCTGCAAAATTAAGGTGAATTGCTTCACTTTCCAAGGGGGTGCATTTCACCGCAGGGCTGCACAACACGCATCATGACGGAGAAGTGCGAGGGCTCGAGGGGTCTCCGTAGCTACGGAGTCAGATAACGTATTACGCAGTCGGAGAAGTATATTCCAGCCTTTACCAGATGCACTGTACATAGCTGGTATTCAACTCAACTCAGTAACTTTTTAGGGTTATATTTATAGTGGACCACAGTATTTTATAGTGGACCACAATATTTCAAGTACCTCTGGCTGCAGTACGGAGCTCGGGGCGTGCCTCAAAGTGAACCTACCCATTGGCTGGAATGTTTGGGTTAGGGGATCACATTGGGTTAGGCATAACACACCTAATGCTCGTTGAACCGTGCTCCGAGCTCCAGGCTGCAGCCGGGGGCTACACTATTTTACTGTCTGAGGTGCAGCACCTAGTGGACATATTTGGTCATGCTCTGCAGTGGTTTAGGTCACATCTGACAGGCAGTACTATGTGTGTAAGCCTTGCTGGATCTGAATCCTCCTGTGCTCCATTGTCATTTGGGGTTCCACAGGGTTCAGTTTTAGGGCCTCTCCTGTTTTCATTTTATTTACTCCCTCTGGGCTCCATTCTTAGAAAGCATGACATCTCTTTCCATTGTTGACAGTCAGACATATGTGCCTCTAAAAAAGAAAGAGGCCTTTTCAACTACAACACCTCTGTCATGTCTTGATGACTTTAGAGCCTGGATGGAACTTTTGAAATTTTAATGACAAGAAAGTGATGGTTTTGGTCCTAGTGGTCCCTATGGACCGCCCCCTGTTGACTTGGACCCCATGGCATTGTATTTTGAGCCATGTGTTTCAAACTTGGGTTTTAAAAGGACAGTATGTAATTTTTAAGTATTTTATTACCTCAAATCAATGTCTTCATTCATAAATAGATCCTCATTGGTGTAAAATAACACATGCCAACAATCTGACTTATCCTCCTGGATGAAGAATCAGTTATCTGTCTTTACATAGAGTGGGTCACTCATACGAAGGCTTCCATGTCTTTCCGGTCTATCAACTACGAACTGCCGAGAGGGACATAAAGCACTACCTGCTAGTACCTATAGGACAGAATGAATTTCCACATTTTGTGATTGGCTTCTTCACTGTCCATTTTTAAAACAAATCTTAAAACCCACTTTTTTCCCTGGCTTGTGACCCAGCACAATACTTTCCTTCTGTTTTACTATTTTTATTACTTATTATTATATTATTTTTATTGTTCTTATGGTCTTTTATCATTGTTTATGTACAGTACTTTTTTTCAGCTGTGGCTGATTTAAAAGCGCTTTACAAATAAAGTTGAGTTGACTTTAGGCAGTTGTCATGTGGAGACTAACAAGAAAAAATCAGTCTTAAACTGGAAATATTCAAAATTTCAACTGCAGATTATATTATGTTGCCATAGATGACTGGCTAAATTAACTTACTATATTTAATATATTAACCTGGTTTTGTGAACATTAATAGTCCAAGAGAGTCCTTTGAACATAATGACTCATCAGTCCAGGCTTTTCTGATTTGACTATTATGAATCTCTTTCATCGACTTGGTTGAATATTAAATGAACCACATAAATCTTGCATGCATGAACACAATGGTGTATTCATCCCAGCTGATATACCAGGTCATAATAACAGCTATGAGCAGTGAAACACTGACTGTGTACTCGTGGCTGCTGGAGTCCAGAGGCTGCAGCTGGCACTGGAGGGAGCTGTACTGTTTGTCCAGAGGATGTATGTCACTGTTTTCACTGGACTGAACCATTTTCACCGCTATCTGAATGTCACTTAGGGCCTGGTAAAAGAAATAAGACAGAAAAATCAGGGATGTCAAGATAACTTCCACAACAGTACCTCTACTTGGACAAACTGCCTGATATCATGGGTTGCCACAGACGTGTTGGCATATGTATGTATATGTAAATACATGTATATATACACGTATGTGTGTGTATATATACACATATATCTGTATATATTGTATAAATATATACATATATGAATATGAATAAATATAAACATATATACACATGCTGTATACATACAGTATATACATACAGTATACACATACTAAATACATTAATACAGATTAATCAAGTCTTAACTTTGACAGCCCAGTTTTTGTGAAGACACAATGATTGTAGATGATTCCCTTTACCTCCAGCAGTGCAATTTTTTCCTTCAACTCATCTTCTGTTCGGATGATTGGAGGAGTTTTCAACCTGGAGAAGTAAACTTTTTAGTTATAGCAGGACCGAGGTCAATCTGACATGCTTCCCTGTCATCATAAGAAATGTATCAGCATCATCAGTGCATTTCTACAGCTGAGCAGCCACATGTTGCCTACCCAAAGTCATGAGGGATGCGGGTGTAGAACTGGTTGCATGCCTCCAGCAGATCATGACTGCTGCCTTTCTTCCTCTTCAAACACTCCTCGATTTTCTTCAGCGCTTTATAGCCTGCACGAATCTGCTCTGAGGTCAGCTTGCCTGCAGGCAGACAGACATACTGACTTTGAAAGATGAAACACAATAACAAAACTTACATATGAGAGGTGCTGAGAGAGTGCTTCGCAAATCTTTGTTATGTTAAGAAATTAAATAGTTCTGATCATGTTCTTAAATCTGTAACTCATCTATTATTAGCCTCCAGGTAAAGCGTCACTTAGACAAAAAGATTTCCTGTTCGGGGGATCAAACTGGATCCCCTGACTGGGATCATTTTAAAGGATCAGTCCTGAATGATCTGGTGCTTCTTCTTTAATGGTGTTTTATGCATTTTAAAGTTTCATGTATTTCAAAGGTTTCATGTATTTCATGTATTTTAAAGGCCTATCTAGCTTCGGCTATAAATGCTGTGTGGTATTATACTTATTAAATGAACAGTTTTAAAATACTGATCACGTGTTTGTCACCAGCTACTCACAGATACCCCTTTTCCACCAAAAGCAACCTGGTGCTAGTTCCGTGCTGGTGCTAGTGCTGGTGTTCAGTCGGTTCAACTTGTGTTCCTCCTGAGCACCAGTCGTTTTTCCACTAGCAAGGAGCCCAGTCAGAACCACGTCATTACGTCACTGTAAAACGTCAGGACGTCACTACAGTTTAATTTTTCATCCGGCAAAGCTTTTGCGGTGCAAAATCAAAACAAGACGTAATAAAAAATCCAGAGCCCACAGAACTAACTGCATGGTGTTATATTTGTGCTACATTCCTGAGCAAAAAAAGACAGATTTTGAGCGAGCAAATGAATGAACAGGAGAAACACTGAGACCCAACTGTGTTTGTGGCATGTTCAAAAATAAATTTACTAAGCACAGAACACATTTCTGTGCTCAAATCTACATCAGTTCGCTCAGTTATATGGCACAAATATAACAGCATATAACTGATTGGTTACCGTAATCGCTTCGAGCAGCGGCTCCGTTTGAAAACAGATCAGGAAATAGCCCACCTGCGGCTGTCAGCGAGACGTAGATCGGCTATTTCCTGATTACAACCATGATCACAGTACTGGTGGAACACTATTATTCTGGATTTCAGTGTGTAACAGTTTGTGCAAAATTTCTCTGTGCCCTGGGAGTGCTTTCAACACATTTATTTACGATCGAACCAGAAAGTATTTACTCCGGTCGGCAGTAACCCCGGCCCAAGCCCCCGACGTAAACGGTGCTTAGCTCTGGACCAGGAAAGACTTGGTGCGTGCCTGGCCCCAGTTTTAAGCACCAGGGGCCGGTGCTTAGGCTGTGGAAACACAAAGAACTGGTGCTATGTCAGTCACTGGCCCCGAACCAGCCCTGGAACCACCCCGGTGGAAAAGGGGTAATATAGGCACATGGCAAAACTAGAGCTAAAATGATAACTGCATATTTGGATCACATGGTGGCAATTTGCTGTATGTGCTCTATGTAGGATGAAGCTGAATTCTGCTAACATTTTCAGTAGGCATTAAAAGAGTATAACAGGAGTACATTTCTGTTGTGATTTTGACTGTCAGACTGACCTAGAGGAGCTTTGCGGGTGTCAAACTTCATCTCTAACACACACTCCTCCATGGCTTTGACGTCACAGATCAGCTCCAGGAGCGACTGGATCTTCACATCCAGCATGGAGGTCATCTGTTTGGGTGCAGCGTCAACTGTGGTCTGGTTCTCTTCCTGGAACAATGAAATATATTGGCATACATAATGACAGAGCATATTGAGGAGATATGCTACTTGTTGGCACCTTGTTATTGGTGCTGTAGTCCATGAACACCATGTCGTATTTTCCGGCTACTTTCTCAAAACTCGCTCGGTGTTCCCACTCATTCTTTGACTTGTCGAAAAATCTTTGGTGAAAAAAGAAAAAAAAAAATCAGAATATTAATAAACTCACTTCAATGTAAGACTTTTAAAAAATATTTAATATACAATCTCACTTGGTCTTGAAGATATTTTTGGCTTTCAGCAGGTCTCCTCCACAGGCTATCAGATTGTTTTGACCCACTTTTCCCACTAAAAACAGACAAAAAAGAAAGTATATATGTGTGTAATTTCCTGCGTAAATACAAACAAATTATACATATACAATATGGTAAATGGGCACATAAACTCACCTCTGCCCCATCTCAACCACACACTGTATGTCTTAGAGTTGTCATCTTCCAGCAGCTGGATCAGATAGTATTTATTGTTGTTAAACTGAAGGTTTGTCTGCAACATAAGAGAGAAAGGATTTGCTCCAAGCCAAAAAATCTGCCTACTTTCCCAGAAATCAAAATTTTTCGTGAAAATACAAACCACATCTTTTTAAACCCTTCACTTAATTTCTGATTTTCAAATATCATTTAAGGAAGAGTTAAAGAGAGTTAAAGAGTTGAGTATAAGCAATTAAAATGTACCTGATTCAGCATCACGTCATAAACATCCTTTCCTTCACTGTAAACATGAGCCTGAAAGAGAAATGAAACTTACTGAAACTGAAATGACGGTTGTTGCTGTAGACTCCACACTGCATGTGTTTTTATACAATTCATTAAGACAACCATGATTTAGGAAGGTGTTTGTGCAAAACACAATGATTTTACAGATTAAAAAACAAGGACACTGCAAGATAAATGTGAAAAATGTTCTTCAAGCATGACCCGTAAACCAAACATTTTTGTTTGTAAGACTGCAACTAATGATTAGCCTTTGTTGACTAGTCCCAAAAAATTGACATTTTTATGTTAAAAATCACTGCAACTATGACTTGAGTTATGAAAAGAGTTGCAAATTGTTCTTTTGTCTTATTAAGGTCTAAATATTAGTGTTAGTTTGGCTGTTTTATTAGAAAGATATACTTAATAATAATAACAACAACTCATTAAATTCCAAGAGTTTAAAGTGAGGAATTACTTGTTCTTATGCAAAAAATAATTAGCAACAATCATTTAAATATTTAAACAAGGGCTGTTGAAATTAGTGAGTTAACATGATTAATTGCTGTTAACACGCTTATTTGCCCGACGATAACTCTACTTGGACAGACTGCCTGAAATGCGTTACCAGAGACATGTTGGCAGGTCATGAAACAGAACTCTGTTCAAAAAAATCAAGGAAACTAACAATGCTGTCATAACTAACGATCAAACCTGCTGATAAAATTAGATGAACCATCTTTTCTGAATCTGTCAAAGCTTCTCCTGTAATTCAGCAAACAAATAATCCACCAAAGAGCATCACATAAGTATTAATTTGTAACAACAGCCCTAATTTAAAGGTAAAGTTTTGATTGATTTAATGTGAATCATGGGTTTCGTGTCTCGTGTGGACAAGAGATAAGTTACCTTTCCCAGTTTGGCTTTACATTCAGAATCCACCGGAGCTTTTCCCTTCATGACAACTGTCTTCACAACCTCTGCTCAACATCCAGAAATCAGAGATAAACCATTAATGAGGTCAACTAACATCTATGACGAAGTGCAGGTAACACTCTGAATAATAATAATAATAGTAATGTTAATTACCTTCATTTTTTATTTCTTCTTTGGGTGGTTTTTCAGTTTTTGTCCGACCTGTGCTCTGCACTCTCTTTCTCTTGGCTGCAGGTTGCTTTTCTGTCTCCTCCTCTTCCTCTTTAAGCTGAACTGGCGTCTCATTTTGAGTGATCAAATCACTATCCTGGTTCAAACATTCTGAACACAAGAAAGACAAGACAAAGAAACATTATAAATACCTGCAGTCATTTTGATTTGGTAAAATGTACAAATACATTTAAAACTGAAGAGAAAGTGAAGATCATTTGATACTTGCTACTACTATTTACTACTGAAAAAGTCTTCTCCTTTGTGTTAAGTCATGGAAATCTAATAAAACACTTATGACATATCACATAACACACACACACACACACACACACACACACACTTACACACAGACCTAGTTTTACAATCTGAAAGCGAATCTTCCTCTTGTATTTGGTGACAGGATTAATCTGGACCATCCTCTTCAGGTCGACTTCGTAGTCCGTCCCAGAGCCCAGAGACAAGGTGACAGAAGTATTTCCTGAAGAGACGGCTGAGTCCAACAAGGCGCAGGCTGAAGGTGAGTATGGCTCCCACTGTCCTTCATCTCCTTTCCACTGCCAGACTATCAGCACACACACAGAGTGGTGTCATTCATACCTTAACACAGCTAAAGCAACACCACGTCAATCAATAACTACATAGTAAACACTTCCGTTATAAGTCATATTGGACAAATGGGAGTGAGGAACAAATAACTGTATCAATTCAACAATTCTACTTTCAGTTAATTTTTTGGGGCTCTGTTTTATATCTTAAGTTTTTCAGGGAATAATGTAATTAAACTAGGCATTTAATATGACACCATTTTAAAGAGGTCCTTGCACAGACAAAGGTAGGAAACCAGGCCAGTCCAGGTCGTCCTCCATCACCAAGGCAACAAGAGACCTTCAACAACAGGACCCAATTATTGACAAAACAATATTGTCTGATGTCAGCTATTAACCACCAACAATATATTGAATTAATACCTCTCTAACACAAATGCAAACATCATGACTTTCAGGATTTAATGGTCGGCAGTTGTACTTTGTAAAGTCCAGATCCATCATCCAAGACCTTTATGTTCGTGGTATGATGGTTGACAGTGTTACATGTTAAATTTGCACCAGGTAATGTGGCCAACCTTGACTGAACGTTTAATTTTCCCGAAAAAAATACAAAACAGTTAATACGGCATTGACTACGAAAACACAACACTTATCTAGTTCCCTGCTCTCTGTCCAGGCAGGTCCTCGGATGACGTCGTAATATTAGCTAACGATAGCGGCCAACCGCTAACGAGCACTGACCGGTTTTTGACTGGACTTCTTCAGTTTCTTGAGCATTCTGACATGTATTTCTTGAACTTCTTGTGCGCCTCATGGTGGTTAATACAAATAACTAGTCGTTAGTACAGTGATATAAAGACAACAAAGAGGGCGGAAGACAAACTTTCCCCGCCAATGTTTCCTACTCGGTGCCGCTGAAGATCGTTTATTGTAAAGATGGATCACTCCGTTGCTAACCAGGCCAAAAAGGTGAACGTTAACGCATGCGCACTACACCCTTGTCAAACCCGTACATAAGATTTTGGCACAATCCGGAAACAAGATTGTTAAATATTGTTAAATTTAAAGTCCATCACAAATAATCTAACAGTAGCTTTGATTCTGTGTGATTGTATCTTCACTTTGCTGACATTAATGTTTTGGAGACGTAAGCCAGAGGAAACAATGGAAGAGTGAGCACTTCTGTCTGCGTCTTTACAGCACGGAACAAAAGTTCGTGACCAAAGGTTCCGTGTTACCGATGGTCGGAATTATTTTGTTGAAGGGTTAGTTAAACGAGGGTTCCTCCATGCTCATCACGATGTGGACCAAAGTCAAATTAAACTAAAGTCAGTTAGGCACGAGAAGTCACCGCTCAGCTACAGAAGACATGGCTTCTGTGAGATATGGCGCTTGTGTCCTCTGTCAGAGGGTTGTGGTGAAGGTGATGTGCAGGGTGAGCTCAGTTTGTGAGTGTTATTGAACGCAGCATCTTTAAATCGTAGGTCAGACAAGCTATAAACAAGCTATTAAATTCAGTACTTATTTATGTACATTAACTTATTAGAATACTAATAATTTGCTTTTTCCCCAACGCTACTCAATACAATAATCATCTTCAGATAATATTCTCCACAATTTCACTACGATGCTCTACGAGCAGAGGCTGCTGAATCCTTGAGTCATTCAACTAAACTAAAACATCTGAAACACTATGGTCTGTGAATGTAAATATATATATTATTTATGGCAATTGGAATATACTGTACAGTGTGACGTTGTGAATTTCCCATGAACCCAATTTAAAGCTGTGTATATATAAAATAGCCATAAATATGTTTCTCCAAGTCCAGACTCTGAGTCAATCAATGAATCTGCACTCTAAAACTGTTCACTTTATGTGTTTCTTGTCTGTCTATTATTTTGCTTTTAATCCAAGAACAGAACTGGGTTGATTACTGTTACTCACTAGAACTTAAAGGGTTGTTAAAAATAATTCCTTTTTATTTCTCACCTTCAGGGAATGAGTGCAGCAGCACATCAGCAGTCCCAGGTAGAATTTCTAAAAGGGGAACCATACAGGAATCACCCAGGTGTGACCAACTTGAAAACTCTGCATCTCCCAAACGAACTCCAAACGGCCGCACAGTCAATTATTCACAGTAGGTTAAGTTATGAGGGTCTGTCATCATGCCAAACATTTCTCTAGCTTCCCCTAGCCTCTCTTCAATCCTTCTTTTTTTAGGATCACAGGTGAATCGGCTGACTGACCGTGCTCGTAGCCTCACTAACGTCCTGTGGAGCAGAAAACGAGCTGTCGATGATTTGACTCTGAGGAAGAAAGCTTTGAGCCTGGAGAAAGAACTTTGGGAGAAAGCGATGGAGAGGAGAGAAGGTGAGAGTCGCAAGAACAAAGAAAAATAGTAATGGACGTATAATAACTGCAAAGAGATGATATGATGCAGCCTCTGGAGAAAAATGTGCTTTCTTTTTCAGATATAGATGAACAATTCCTGGAAGAGCGCATCAGGAGGAAAGTGTTTTCAGAGCTCAAACGAACCACATATCACTGGACTCCCATGAAGTAACACTCACGTTTATCTACACTTTAATATGTAGAAATATATACTGGATTTAACATGATAAGTGTGTTTAAAAACACATCTAAATGCTTTCTAATGCACAAAGAGCATTCTATTTAACATAGGTACAACCAAATAAAAGTCTGATATGTGTCAGTGCCGACTAATATTTTATTTTAAAACTTTTACTGACATAAAGGACAATCCATCGTTGTTTTGATATTGACACCTGCTTTATATGAAGTGTGGATGAGTTTCTGTGAAGCTCATGCTGTGTGTTTCAGGTACAATGAAGAGTTAGGCGTGGTGTACATGGCGGCTCGACTGGCTGGGGGCTATGCAGCAGTGAGGAGAGCTTTAAATGAGGTAATGAACAAAGTCAAGGAGATCAACTCACATGACAATACCAGGGCAATCCTTAAATATTTTATATATTAAATATATAGTGGTAAAGAATGGAAAAAATGTTATTACTGAGGAACCCCATGACCCCTGAATGTGCTGAGGGTCAGACTTCTGCGTTTTTCCCTCCTAAATGACAGATTTTATCATTTCAGATAAAGAAGAGGGATCCCTCTTTTGCCCCTCTGTCTCTACTGGATTTTGGATCAGGGCTGGGAACAGTTGCCTGGTTAGTATAAATATGTGATATAATATAAATTACAATACATATGAACTGAGTCCCTTTTTCCTTCAGGGCATCACACTCGTGCTGGGGTGACACTTTGAAGGAGATGGTGTGTGTGGACAGCTCTGGGCCCATGAACATCCTGGCTGAACGACTTCTCAAAGGTGCACACGCAAAACACTTGTATCAATTTTGATTTGTAGCATTTTTCTTCTGGCTTTTGTCAAATACTTGATTGGAAAATCTAAGCGTTTGTTGTTTTGTTTGTTGAACAGGTGATGACGAAAGAGCTGAACCTCACATCAAACATGTCTATTTCAGACAGTTCCTCCCTGTCTCTCCTAAGGTAAATAATGTTTTTTTTTTTATTTTCAGCAACAGAAAAATATTCTGTGTTCAGTTTCTTCAAAAATATTTATTTCAGTCTTTAACATTAGGTTTCAAACAAATCAGAGATTTGTGATATTCAAGTCAGATGTGAAAAGATATTTTCTCTTCACTGGTGACATCATGGGCGGCACGGTGGTGTAGTGGTTAGCACTGTCACCTCACAGCAAGAAGGTACCGGGTTTGATTCCCGGCCCGGGGCCTTTCTGTGTGGAGTTTGCATGTTCTCCCCATGTCTGCGTGGGTTCTCTCCGGGTACTCCGGCTTCCTCCCACCATCCAAAAACATACATGAGGATGAATGGTTGTCTGTCTCTATGTGTCCTGTGATGAACTGGAGACTTGTCCAGGGTGTACCCTGCCTTTCACCCTAAGACAGCTGGGATAGGCTCCAGCCCCCCTACCAGTCTATGTGAGGATAAGAGAAATGGATGGATGGATGGATGGCATGAATAGTTTCACGGCAACCACTATTACTCAGATGTATTTATGCAGTTGCAGATAAGAAACTCTTTATTTAAAGCCATGTCTCAGGAAAGACTTTTGCTGATCATAAAATAGTAACGTTTGTTGATAAAAATCCTCATAATTATTATTTTTTTTTTGTAATTAGTCACTCAGTTTTGGGGATGCATCACAAACAGAAAAGCAGCATTTTCGTCTCCCTCTTTTACACATAGTTTAGTGCTTGGAACATTTTTGTATTTTTGAATTTTTTTCTATTTATTTTGCAATGTTTTACAATACATATACGATTGACAGAACAAATGAAGATACAAACAGCAACATACAGGAAAAAAGAAAAAACTGCTCACACACACAAAATATTAATAATTCTAATTCATACACAGCACCAGTAATTATTAGAGTTATTACGTTGACAAAAAGAGGTAATGGGGTAATCAAAGGCTGCCGTTTTGAGAGATACTCTGTGCCAAATCCATTCCATGTGCAACAAACAATGACTTCTGAAAGCCAGGCCTTATATGAGTGCACCACATCACTCCTCCAGTGGGTGAAAATAATTCTTTCAGCTATGACCATACCATAGTAGTCTATTGTTTTATGATGCACCTTCATGTGTGTGGAAGTGTGTTGAGAGCCTCCTAAAATTGTGAGGGTCTGGGTACATATTGCAATTATAAACCTCAGAGAAACATTTAAAAATATCAGACCAGAACTGGTTTAATTAAAGGCAGAACCAGAAGATTTGCATTTTGGGCAGGCTGGGTAAACCTATGGATGACCAACATTTTTGTATTTATGGAGCAGCTTCACCAACATGTCCAGGATAAGGAGGAGTCGTCACAGTCTAGAGTTTGTCCTTCTAGGTGCAGTTTGACCTGGTGACAGCGGCCTTCACCCTGTCAGAGCTTCTAAACATGAAGGAGCGAGAAGACGCAGTGTTAACTCTGTGGAGAAAGACAAGCTCGTACCTGGTTGGTTGAAATAATATAACAAAACTTCATCTTCTCAGTGGATGATGTGCACTTTTTTACTGATCATATCCTTGTACCTTTAGTGAATATACACAAGACATTTTCTGTGTAAAAATGTTTTTAAAACTCTTCTGTTACACAGACTATAGGTCCTCTCTTAATTAATGATAATGTTTTTTAATAGCTTCTGGTGGAAAATGGGACAAAAGAGGGTCATCAGATGCTTATGGAGGCCAGAGACACTTTATTGAAGGTATTCAAACAGCAGACAAAACAACTCATAAAATCTCAATGTAGATCTCGTTACATGCTGTTATGTAAATTATTTGACGCAGTTCTCTGTCTGCAGAAACAAGAGAAGATCGTCCATGACATTAGACCAGCATCAGTGTTTGCTCCGGTATGTGTAGCTGCTTTAAAATATAATGTGACACGTTCAGCCAGCTGTGTCACGGTCCTCTTGTACCATCTCTCTTTTGTATCTGTAGTGTCCCCATGAGCTGATGTGTCCCAAACTGGCCCGTGAGCCCATCACACCCTGCAACTTCCAGCAGATGTACCAACCTCTGCCTCTGGCTGGGGTAAGAAGCCATTGGCTTGATTTCATCCCACTTTCAGACTTTTCTGTACCAAACTAATTAAGACTTCAGTTGCTTATATCAAATGAAAATTATAATTACTATGTAAAAACACTGTGAAATTCTTAATTATATATTTTCAGCGTAATGACCAGCAGATGGAGAAGTTCAGTTACCTGATTATGACTAGGACAAAACCAGCAGAGGCAGAAGGTGTGGACTGGGCCCGGGTGATCGCACCGGTGCAGTGCAGAACAAGACATGTCCACTGTCGAACGTGCTGCCCTGATGGACAACTACAACACCTAGTGGTGACGGCACGAAAACACACAAGGTAAAAGTCGATTTATTTGGGCCAATAAATCCAGCATCCAAAGTCTACAATTGAAATTATTGATTGAAAGAGTATGTGAAGGCTACATGTCAACTGGACATTCAATGACAGTTTTTGGTATTTGGCTGGACGCTGAATTGAACTTATTGTCTAATGTGTCATTGACCACAGCTTCTGTCTGATGGACTAAACATTGTTTCCTTCAATCAGAGAGGTATACCGCTGTGCCCGGAGCAGTGATTGGGGAGATCAACTGCCAATCATTCACAGAGTCGATGACAACATCCAGAGTGATTCAGAGTGACGATGATTCAGTGATGAAGAGACAATTCTTCGTACATTTGGAACGAGGCAAACTCCCTAAAACTACCGACAAAGGACTCATCAGCTTTTAGCTGCACAGAACATCTGTTTCCTTCCTGGAATTGTTCAAATACTGATTCTTTTGACATCTTCTGATTCCTTCAATAAAAACTACAACAGAAGTACTTTACCTGGCTTTATTGAACACCACAGAGAACAAATCATATTTCATTTCTTGTAACATATATTCTGCAATTTGGACAGTAAAGAGTCAGAAAATGAAAAAAATGACATTTCCTCCTGCATGATTCAGTTCTTAGTATTCATCAGGTCTGATTCATAAACTGGCCTGATGTGATATGAAAACACTTTCCATTCAGTCCTCAGATCCATTTGTGATCCTGAGTTCTTGATCAATAATTAAGTTGAATGTTGTAATCCCGTAATGAACCCACACATAATTACAGAACCTCTTAAATCAGTACGCATTCTTTCACCATCTGTTAACTCCCAACAATCTCCTTCAGGGCTGATGTCAAGTCCGGGTACTTGTACTGAAATCCGGCTTCTTGGGTCCTTTTTGGTATGACTTTCTGTCCCTGCATGAGGACCACAGCCCTCTCAGAGCCCATTAGGGTATTCATGACGAAGCCAGGCACAGGGAAAATGGTGGGCCTCCTCAGGATCCGACCCAGTTCTTTGGTGAACTCGTAGTTGGTGTTCAGCACAGGCGCCACCCCGTTGAGCACTTCAGGCGATGAAGAAGGAGTGTCAATGGGGGGCTCCAGGGCGTGGGCGATGATTCCTGCCAGGTCTGAGACATGGATCCAGGGAAACGGCTGCGTTCCTGACCCCAGAGTGCCCCCGAGGCCGAGCCAGAAGGGGAGCAGCATTTGCTTCATGGCACCACCATCACGACCCAACACTGCCCCTGGTGGAGTAAGAATGTACGGAAGTCAAAGATGGCACGAGATTTATGTCAAGTTTGGCACCCTAAATCTAAAAGTAGAACAACACTAAAGAAGAGTTAAACCCTCAGTGACAACCCAAGACCCCACAGGTATACATGGATACCAAAAGTGTCTGATTTTGCAGAACAATATAAAAGTTTAACATATGGAAACAAAGCATTAAGTGTTCTCACACAGCAGTGAGCAAATGCTCCAGTCACAGAAACATATTTCTGTGGCTGTGCTCATTATTATTGTATTTTGTGTCAAACATGTTTCATACACATACAGTTAGTGTTCTGTGCTTCCTGATACTGCAGCATTAAACTAACAGGATTTCCTACTGTCACTTCATGTGAAATAACATGCCCTTTACATACCAGACCTGATGATGACTTGTCTGGTGTTTTTTGCCACATTCTCAGGAATAAGAGCTGCAGCCTCCCACTCTTTCACAAGTTTGGAAAGGATATCAAATGGTGTCCATTCACTGTCTTCTGTATACTCTGCTGTCAGACTGGGCTTGTAACAAGCTGTGGGTCAAAAAGCATGCAAGATGAGTGTGCATGTAAGAAATATACAACAACACATGACGTGACTGTCTGCAAGTTCATCTGGTCTGACTTGCTACTACCAGGAAATCTGAATCTTCCAAGTTTTTCTTACATTAGGCAGTGACTTACCTACACCTGATACCAGGACCCAGGAGTGAGGAGGACTGGAGGAAGCAGCTATGGCTTGAGCCATAGATTTGGTAGTGTCAATACGACTGGAGAACAAATCCTTTTTATAACTTTCATTCCACCTGAAATCACAAATTAAAACAGATCAGATGAAGATCCAGCAACACTGAAACTGCTGAGTGAATAATAAATAATTACAGCCATTATGTGGTTGCTGAACATCTCCTTCCAAAGCTATGGTCTCCAGCCTCAGTTCTTCTAGGAGGCCTTTCCATCCCATCCAGCTTTAAGAGCATGAGAAGCTGACTCACAATGCAGTGTTTTACCAAAACTGTAGCCCCAAAAACCTGAGCCCCACACCAACATTTTCACTATGTTGTGTATTAAAGGAACCGTTCCATACTGAAATATAATCTTCCCTAATCTTAGATGAGTTGATACATAACTCTCTTGTCTTTGTTCCTGCACTCAATTGCTCTGGTGCGGGGCACTATTTTGTGTTAGCATTTAGCATCGCATCACTCAGGAGTGATGATATAACTGCACCGACGTCAGAGCCAAAGTGCTCCCAAGTGTAATTACGCCATACATGATAGCTCTCCTTTTTATCGGCTTAGAAAATCGCCATGTTTTATTTTGTGTAACCGTACTTGGTTCGCGTAACCTTATTTACACAGGGAAAATGTGGAAGTGCTTGGGCGCTTCTAACTTCACCTCTGTTTGGACCCCAAGGAAAGTACTGGGCTATGCTAAATGCTAGCAAAATAGCGCTGTGCAAAGACGAGAGAGGTATGTATCAATTTGTCTAAGATCAGGGAAGATTATATTTCAGTATAGAACAACGGTGGCATGTTCCTTTAAATGAGGAAAGAGAGTGGCTGTGTGTATTTGTGGTTGCAAGCTCTGATTATGCATGGCTCACCATCGTAGTGGGTTCATTAGATTCTCTCCAGCCAAATTGACGGCGCCCTCACATGGTGGGAGGCCATGAGACTCCAACTCACCCTGCAGAAGCACAGAGGGGAAAAGCTGATAAATGACTCTGATTTAGAGACAAGTGCAGTGATCTACAATCATGTGCGAGCACCAACATACCCATGTTATCTTCCCTGGACCAGGCTGGCGAGATATCACTGTGACCTCATGACCTTTGTCTCTAAGCAAGCGAGTCAGCTCACGACCAACAAAGCCAGAACCTCCTCCTGCAAGACAGACAATATGGACATACACTATATTGCCAAAAGTATTCGCTCACCTGCCTTGACTCGCATATGAACTTAAGTGACATCTCATTTCTGATCCATAGGGTTCAATATGACGTCGGTCCACCCTTTGCAGCTATAACAGCTTCAACTCTTCTGGGAAGGCTGTCCATAAGGTTTAGGAGTGTGTTTATGGGAATTTTTGACCATTCTTCCAGAAGCTTATTTGTGAGGTCACACACTGATGTTGGACGAGAAGGCCTGGCTCTCAGTCTCTGCTCTAATTCATCCCAAAGGTGTTCTATCGGTTTGAGGTCAGGACTCTGTGCAGGCCAGTCAAGTTCATCCACACCAGACTCTGACATCCATGTCTTTATGGACCTATCGTTCTCCTGGCAACCGCCAAACCCAGACTCGTCCATCAGATTGCCAGATGGAGAAGCATGATTTGTCACTCCAGAGAACGCGTCTCCACTGCTCTAGAGTCCAGTGGCGGCGTGCTTTACACCACTGCATCCGACGCTTTACATTACACTTGGTGATGTATGGCTTGGATGCAGCTGCTCGGCCATGGAAACCCATTCCATGAAGCTCTCTGCGCACTGTTCTTGAGCTAATCTGAAGGTCACATGAAGTTTGGAGGTCTGTAGTGATTGACTCTGCAGAAAGTTGGTCATCTCTTCACACTATGCGCCTCAGCATCCACTGACCCCGCTCCATCAGTTTACGTGGCCTACCACTTCGTGGCTGAGTTGCTGTCGTTCCCAAACACTTCCACGTTCTTATAATACAGCTGACAGTTGACTGTGGAATATTTAGGAGCGAGGAAATTTCACGACTGGATTTGTTGCACAGGTGGCATCCTATCACAGTTCCACGCTGGAATTCACTGAGCTCCTGAGAGCGACCCATTCTTTCACAAATGTTTGTAAAAGCAGTCTGCATGCCTAGGTGCTTGATTTTAGACACCTGTGGCCATGGAAGTGATTGGAACACCTGATTCTGATTATTTGAATGGGTGAGCGAATACTTTTGGCAATATAGTGTATGATCATAACAGTGGGACCAAAGATGCACACAGAAGCCTTCAGTTTCCAAGACAACATTTGAATGACAGAAAATTCAATTTAGTTCATATTTGCACTAAGTCTGCTAAATATGATACTAGCTGTGCTGCATTGCGATGTATTAAATAAATAAATAATATATTGGATCCGATCAATTTATGGTTGATGCAGTTAGTTAAAAAGTATGGTGCGCATGCGCATTACACATGCTTACGAAACGACTTCAGCAGACTTAGCTTTAGTCAACAATAAAAAACAGTGACACAGTTGACAGCTTTCTACCTATAATCACATACCGGGTACTCATTTTCAACTGTCATTGTATGGACCAACATAAGGCACGCTATTACTACCTTGGGAGATATACTCTTGTTTGTGCATGCAATGCTAACATCAGCTAACAACTGGTAGCCTGGTCACCTTGCGTCACAGTGACTTTTCCGAAGCGACTTTGCAAATATATATGTCGGTTTCATTACTGAATGACATACATACCTATTAACACTCTCATGGTGGTTAAATTGCCGTCCAATGTTGAAATTAATGACTGAACGTTGCTGCAGTTTCGCCGCTTACTGTGAATGCTGTCGGTCAGAGTAGTTTCTTCTTCTTCTTGTGGGGTTTTATTGGCGGTTGGCAAACAACGTATTGGTGCATTACCGCCACCAACTGGTAAGGAGTGTGAATCAGGATGACTACTAATACCCCTTCAAAAAAAAAAAAAAAATAAAATAAAAAAAAAAAAAAATTATATTCTATCAAGCAGCCTCGTTGCTTTAAGGAACTGGAATATAAATTTGTAACTCTTGTGCCCTGAGCTCTGTTGTAGAATGACTCTGATCTCCAGTGGTATTTTAATGTTCCTGAGATGTGTAATTAAACTCTGTCTTTCTCTCTCATATTTCTGACACTGAAGTATTATGTGCTCTATTGTCTCTTCTTGGCCACAGTAGTCACAATTCCCTGTCTGATGTTTTCTAATTATGAATAGTGTACTGTTCAATGCAGTATGTCCAAACCTGAGCCTTGATATTATTGTTTCTTCTCTTCTGTTCCTTCCTGCTTTTCTCATTTCTCCCACTTTCCTTTGTATTCTGTAAAACCATCGTCCCGTCCTCTCTTCCTCCCATTGTTTTTGCCATCTTTCCCTCAGTCTTTGTTTGATGATGCTCTTAGTTTCAGATTTACTGACATTAACTGTCAAATCGATGGATGTCTTTCCTGCTGCCTCCTTTGCTGCCTTATCCGCCATCTCATTTCCTCTGAGCCCAATGTGTGCTGGTACCCACACAAAAATCACTGTCAGCCCCATCATCTGAATTCTGTATAGGGTTTGCTGCACTTCAATCAGTATGTCTGGTCTGCTGTGTGACTGACTGTCCTGTAAAGTGATTAATGCTGAGCTGGAATCAGAGCATATAACTGTTCTTAGTGGTCTTGTCTCCTCAACCCACTGTACTGCCAACAGTATTGCGATCATTTCTCCAGTATAAACTGACACTTCTCCACTGATCCGCCTCCCCACTGTGATATTAAATTCTGGAACAATAAAAGCTGCTCCTGCCTTATCTGAGCTCTTTGAGGCATCTGTGTAAATCTGGACGAAGCTGGAAAAGTCCTCAATATATGTCTGTACTACCTGCGGGTTATAAATGAGCCCTCTATTCTTGTTTTTCTTTTCTAATAACGTGAGATCAACTGTGGCATTTGGAAGTATCCAGGGTGGTATAACTGGTAACGGTACTGTAGGACTGATGTTTAGCTGTGCTATTCCCAGTTCTGATGCTTTCTGTGTACTCAACCAGCCAAAGCTTTTGTTGTCCCTTTTCTCCTTTTCCCAACACGGTTTTAAAGTGAGTTGTGTTGGATGATCTTGACTGTGCCCCTGTACATTAACCCAATAGACTGTTGAAAGTTGCAGCCTCCTCATGTCTAATGGCATCTCCCCCATCTCCACCTGTAGTGCTGCTGTTGGAGTTGTTTTCAGTGCTCCTGTGCATATTCTCAGTGCCTGATATTGAATATTGTCCAGTCTTTTCAGAGATGTGCCTGCTGCAGATCCATATACCACACTCCCATAGTCCAACACTGATCTGATCAGCCCACAGTATATGGCTTTTAGTGCACTTCTGTCTGCCCCCCATTCACTCCCCACCAAACACCTCATCACATTCAATACTTTCTTACATTTATCCTCCACCTTCTGAATATGTACAGCCCATGTGATTCTTTCATCAAACCAAATCCCCAAGTATTTATAGTGTTTCACTCTCTCCAGTTCCTGATTATACAGTTTTAGTTTCATAGTGCTGCTAATTCTTTTCCTTGTGAAAAACATTGTCTTTGTCTTATCTACTGAGAATTTAAAACCCCACTTATATGACCACTCCTCTATTTTAGTGATGGCACCCTGCACTTTCTTTATAATGAATTCCAGATTATTTCCCCTCTTCCAGATTGCCCCATCATCAGCAAACAGTGACACCCCCATCTGATTTTCTATACCTGTAAACACATCATTTATCATAAGGCTGAACAATAATGGACTGATTATGCTCCCTTGCGGTGTTCCATTTTCTATGGCAGATTTCCAGAGTACTTTCCTCCCTACTCTCACCTGAATGAATCTGCCTGTTAAAAATCTCTAATCCATCTATACATTTGACCATTAATACCTATTTTTCTGAGTTTGATTAATAGTCCCTCGCCCACATCATATCATAGGCCTTCTCTACATCAAAAACACAGCTACCAGACTTTCTCGGTTTACCTGTGCTTTTCTGACCTCATGCTCTAGACAAACAGCAGGATCCATGGTGTTTCTCCCTCTCCTAAAGCCACTCTGATATTTAGATATATAGCCTTTACTTTCTGTATAATATGTTAACCTGTCATTTATCATTTTCTCCATTATTTTACATATATTAGATGATAATGCAATTGGCCGATAATTCCCTGGGTTTGTACTGTCTTTTCCTGGTTTGCGTATTGGGACTACAATGACTTCCTTCCAGCTCTGTGGTAATTCTCCCTCTTCCCAAACTTTGTTATATAATTCTAATAAAATGTCCTTGGCTGATTCACTGAGATGTTTTAACATTATGTAGTAAATCTGGTCCTTTCCTGGTGCTGTCATCTTAGTTTTCTTTAGTGCACGGTTCAGTTCTGTCTTTGTAAATGGTTGGTTTAGTAGTGGGTCATCTGTGTCCTCATCATCCTGTAACAGCTCTATATTCTCTGCTCTTGTGGTTACCCGCCCTTCTTTCCCTTTTTCACTGATGTTTGCTGAACTGTGAATTTTAACAAAAGTCTTTGCCAGCATCTCAGCTTTTTCTTCGTCCTTCACTGCTGTTACCTCACCCTCTACTAACACTGGATATCCCCAGTCTCCTTTTATCCCATTCATTCTTTTTATCATTCTCCACACTTTACCTATTTTCTGTCTCCCTTCCCACAGAGTTACAGAATGTCCTCCAGTATTCCCTCTTTGCATTTTTTATAACCCTCCTAACTTTTGCTTGTGCTCTCTGATACTCAATGAGGTTCTGACCACTGTGGTTCTGTCTCAAGACTTTGAATGCTTTATTTCTTGCCCTAATCACTACATCACACTCCTTTGTCCACCATGGAACAGTCTTCTTTTTGTTCCTACCTTCTCTCTTCTGAATGGCCTCCTTTGCTGCCTCTAGAAGTGCCTTAGACAGAGCAAGGTTAAAATTATTAACATCATCATTTATATTGATTTTCTTCATTTCTCTGTCACATATGATCCCAAATTTCTTCCAGTCAGCACTGCTAAAAGCCCACCTCTGCTCTCCCCTAGAGTCATACTCCTCTAGCGTTACTCCTACTGCTGTGATGATGGGATAGTGATCACTGCCCACAGTTGTCTCTCTGTTTACCCCCCATGAACAAATACCTGCCATTGAGTGTGAGACCAGTGTCAGATCTATTGCAGATTCTGTCCCCATTCTGATATCAACTCTAGTTCCACTCAGAGTAGTTTCTCGCCTTTCTGAACCTATAGACGTTCCGTAGCCACCCAGGCTATTACGTCACTTTGTAGTTTAAAATAGCACCGGATGTCTTAAATGAACAGGTGGATTACATTCACGCTCTACTAATATTTCTCTGTATTTAATATTATTTAACGTGTTAGGGTTAGGGTGTATTTATTAGTGAATTATGGTTTTAAATGTTCCTCCTGGCCTATTAAACCAAAGTAAATATGTCACAAGAAATAATACAATAAATGCATCAATCACTTTGAGATAATATGGATAACCTTTGTGTTAAATAAAGCCTGTGTCTGTGTGTCTGTGTTTTAACTGTGGGTAAAGATTGTGTTTGATCACTGAGTTTGTGATTTCAATTTTGACATAAAACTCCACAATGAATGAAACTATTGATAGAAAATTTGGACGTATTTCCTTATGTATTAATTTTATTAAAAAAATAAAACATGAACTCGTCAAGTTTTGCTATCTTATTTATATACATTATTAGTTTAGATTTTTTTTTCAGCAATCTCTGATTGCTACGTTTTATGTTTGTGGATGTTTGTATGTTTTTTAGTTAAAATACTTTTGATTTCAATAACAATAGCCATTATACATGCGCTAATGAGGAAATGCTGTTAATGATAATAATGTGAATGTGTTTTTATAGCGTTGGCTCTTTTATTAGCGCACTGCGGCAGACCCGGAAGCTGCCTGGCTTAAACACGTGGTTTGATAAAGACATAAATTGAGCTTCAGCTTCATTAACAGCCTCTTTTTTTTTTTTTGCTGAGGAGACAGTGGCAGCACGTGTTTCTGCTGGGAGTTAAACTACGCCGCACTGGAGCCTTCACTGACGGTATATGGTCACCTCTCGTATCGCATTAGTTTGTGTCGCAGTTGATATGTTTATGTATCCGCTTGTGACTGATTGTTGTGGTTATTTCCTCACAGGGTCCTTGTTAGTTAGCATCGTGGCCTCAGTAGCACCGACCGCATGGTCTGTGCTAATGAGCCTTGATGCCCAGACAAATATATTATGGCTGAATTTTATCAAGTCTTGATTATTCCTATGACTTGATGACTAACTGTTATCTGTTTTTTGGATGTTTGTACTTTTACAATTGTCCTCTTTTTTTTAAACTTTACTTAAAACTATCTAGTTTTGCCTTAATTGTGCAACAAACTGTCGAAACTACTCAGTCGTGTAATAGAGCCTACCCTAACAACTGTTATGTTTTCTGTTTTTCTTATTATTTGTTATACTGGCAGGTGTGTGCTGTTTTTCCTCTATTACCAGTGAGGCTAAATCACAGTTAAGCAATAACTGTCAGGAAATGTTTGCACATACTGCAGGAGTATCACTCTGCTGCCTTTCCTCCTCTCTGCACCTTGTTAGAGCAGAACCATGTTTGGAGAAATCCACTTCTAAACCTTATTAATGTATAATACCGTCAAACCTTAATGATGAGATGCATGTGAGTCCGTGTTTCAGCTGAATTTCCTGATTATTCTTTCACTGCACTGATGGGTTTGACAATGCAGATGCTGATAATAATGAAGATGTTTACTGTGGCACAAATTGAGACCCATCTCTTGTTCTTTTTAGGATTCAAGAGCCTCTGTCTGGATGCATCTTGGAAGAGGTCAGTATCTGTGTTTTTGTTTGCTAGATGGAAGGTGCACTTTCTTACCAGACTGTATGACTTGTTAGTTTATTAGGTCAAATTAACAGTCTGCAGTGTATCTTCAGTGGTTTAAATGACGTGACTTCAATCCATCAGGAACCCTCCAACAATTAAACTGACTCAAAACATCTATAAAACAGTTTAAACAAACCGAACACTGTAAGGTGTTTTAGTTGCCTTCCTTTGTTTTCAGCCAGGTATCCCTAATAAACTGGCAACTAAGTGTACTATTGAGCCTTATTTACACCTGCTGCAGGGGTATTAATGCCTTTTTCTCCATCTGCATCTCAGAGCAGAACCATCTTTTGAAAGAAGCTACACTTGTGTTAAAACCTAAAACCTTAGACCTGCATTTGTATGGTCAAACCTTAATGATGAGTTGCATGTGAGTCCGTGTTTCACCTGAACCTCCTGATTATGCTTTCACTGCACTGATGGGTTTGACAATAAACATAATGAGGATGTTTATTATATTGAAGTTGAGATTAATCTTTTTTTTTTTCTTTCTTTGCAGGCTTAAGAGTCTGCTTCAGATGCCTCTTAATAAGGTGATTTTTTTTTTATTTTTTTTTTAAAAACGAAGCTGCACATGATGTACACTGTCTGTGTAGGTCACATGGATGCAGTCAGTTACTACAACACTGCAATAAAACATTTTTGGGAACTTAACTGAACATGAATATCCCTCAAACAGATTGGGTGTTTTAACATCTTTTTTGCTTTTACAGGTTATGGGAACAAGGCCACTGCTGAATCACACTATGTTTCTTTTAAAAGGAATAAGTCTGCTGTTTATATGCTGATTAGTTGTAGGGTGACTTGAATCGATCCATGCACATGAATAAGGTGACCACCAAAATTCACTAGTAAATAAAGCTTAACACGCTGAATGGTGTTCAATGTTCTTGTCATATACTGTATAGGTTGTTGAGTACATAGGCAGGAATCCATCAGTAGTTGGCTTGTAGGGTGAGCCTAAAAAACGTGGAGACTGAAGTGCCAATTCATATTTTTAAAAAAATAAAAAACCTTGATGTAT